>OY971419.1:15740000-16990000 GCA_963853865.1 Helleia helle
TCATGTAAGTCAAGAAAAGCAAAACTGTAGACAAGTATTGTTTCATGTGTGGTGGCACTTATAAATATAAATTATTCATACCTATAGGCTATAATCTCTTACTAAAATAGGGTGACTTGATCAAAATCAATATGTATATCGTCGGCTCAGGTCGTCAGCCTACTATGGGATTAGTAGGCTGTATCGTGGCTGTATCCTATTAAACTAATGTGAAAGTTTGCAAGTTTGTTTGTGGAACAATTAACAATATTTTATATTATTATTAATGAATGAATCGAACGAGTTGCGAAGAACGAACTAGTCAATAAATGACGGCCGGCTGGTCCAGCGGTCGCGGGTTCGAATCCTGTCAAGTGCAGAAAAATTGTATGATTGATGATGTCGACCGGAATATAGATGTATATATATATGTGTTTATATACATTTCTTAAATTTATTTTCGTTCCTAATGGTTCTTATTCGTCCAAATTCGTTCGTTAAACGAAAACAAATTAACGGGTTACGGGAAAATAAGTTAATAAGTACCCGCATTAAGCCGTAACACTAGTTCCTACAAACGTACCACGGGGTTAACGTGGTGTTATTGTTGGGAAAAAGCTGCAATGATGAATGAACTTACAACAGCGATAACGTTTTTACTAATTGATTAAATTTGAATGTTTTTTATTCATGTATATATGTATAGTGCCGCCTATATGTAATAATACCATACATCTGAATATCCTTAATACATAAAATCCATACGTCGTGACTTGATTGATTTTTAATTTGTAGGTTAATATTGGATCCATTACATAAATTGATTATATAAAAAGACAAACCGAACATATTACGTAGAATAAAATAGAACGCATTTCGAACGTAAACAAACTAATGGATGTCAACGGTGGATCCCCGTTGTATCATCGCCCAAAAAATTCCAAAATATAATGAATAGTCCGTTTATCGAGGAAGGTCTATCAGGTCGTAGTAGCTATACAACATCCTGCTACGACCGATGGGAGCGGAGCATCAATGTAGCAAAAACGAAAAAAAAACTTTTGAGACCTTTCGTTGCGTGCGCTGCGTAAACGCTGAAAGTTACGTATTAATTATGTATGACGGAATTGTACCCCATAGAAATATTAAGATCAGATAACTCTTTTGAAATATATCCCTTTAAAAGTTCTAAAAAAATCTACGGTTAACTCACTATAATCTTTTTATGGTTATCAAATTTGTTCTAAAATAATGTATAATTTGTGAATGAACTTTTATAAACATGATATTACTTGTTATCAAAATTAATACATTATTTATAACCATTAAGATTTAAGTACCCGGATGACCGAGCTTTGCTCGGTATTTTTTTTTTTTTAAATAAAATGACATTTTCCAAAAATGATTCCTAGCTAGATCGATTTATCGCCCCCGAAACCCCCCATATACTAAATTTCATGAAAATCGTTGGAGCCGATTCCGAGATTCCAATTATATATATAAATACAAGAATTGCTCATTTAAAGATAGTACCCGGATGACCGAGCTTTGCTCGTTTTTTTTTTTTAATAAAATGACATTTTCTAAAAATTATTCCTAGCTAGATCGATTAATCGCCCCCGAAACCCCCTGTATACTAAATTTCATGAAAATCGTTGGAGCCGATTCCGAGATTCCAATTATATATATATATATATATATATATATATATATATATATATATATATATATACATATGCAACATAGAATACATATATACAAGAATTGCTCATTTAAAGATATAAGATAAGATAAGATTTAGAACAAAATTGCCCTTGACATTTAAATCGGAGATATCATAGTTTATTACCGCGCACATTTATGACGTGCAAGCCAACCGTTATAAGCTCTGCGAGGTACCATGGACAGTCTTTCCCACTGGGCACTGTGGGAACAAGCCCAGGGCCCCACGATCCATGGGGCCCCATTATTTCTATCAGAATATGATTGAGTGATATTACAAACATGATTGTTGATTAGAATACCTAGTACTGCCCTTATTACAGGTTTATTCTTCTCTATTTGTTTCTTTATTCTTCTTTTTGCGATGTCAATCTTTACTTATTTCCCACATATCACCGGGGACGACCCATCCGCGGGTAAAAAGGTGTATTAATTCATAAATAATTTTGTATTTTTAGGGTTCCGTACCCTAAGGGTAAACCTATCTATCTGTCTGTCCGTTTTTCACCAGGCTGTATTTCATGAACCGTGATAGTTAGATAGTAATTTTTTTTTACAAATGATGTATTTCTGTTGCCGATATAACAACAAATACTAAAAACAAAAAATCATGTATGATATAAGGTATAGTATATTTTTAGGTATTAAATCAGAGAAGCCGTGCTTTCAATTAAAATATCAAGAATAAAATATAATATTATTTTACTTTAACAAAATAAACGTGATTTTTTTGTTAAAGTGTAGTCTAATGTTGTATAATGGTACGGAACCCTTCGTGCGCGAGTCCGAGTTGCCGGTTTTTATTTTAATTCGCATATTCCTTTCTCTTCCTGAAAATATTTGCTAAATGTAAACATTTTTTTGTCACAGGAGTTGGAGCAAGAGAAACATCTTTTACGGCGACGTTTGGACACGACACAGGGAGAATACGAAGCCAGACTGCTGGAATTACAGAATGACATCAAAGAGCTTACTGCCAAGATCGGCAACAGGGATACCTCCGTTAAACAGGTAAGGCTTTATATTGGTTATATTATTTCCTTCCTCCCCCTGGATCCTGGCAGACGAGCTATCTAAAGCGCTTGTGTTGCTAGCTCAGCTGAATAGTGTACCAACATAACTTCAACGTTGCATTTGATATTGGTTTTGCTAGCAAAGTTTCCACAATGAGGGGAAAGTCCAGAGATGAAAAGGGGAAATCATGCCAAATATAAATAATACGATAGTCAAATTAGACAAGACACATGACAAGCATTGCAACACCAAGACCAAGTTTGTTAATTAATTGTTTCCAAATGAGGTAAATCTGAGCTATTCTTGGTGTTCCCGATTTAACATTAGATCTCATTCGACGCTTTTCCCGTCTCATCTAAATATAAACCTAAAATTACCTTACCTTCACGTCTAATAGTCTTTTCAAGGGTATTGCGAAATGCCAAAATGAGGGCACGTGTCACGCTACTTCGAGCAGCCTTTGTCACGTTCGGAAACCTTACGAAACTGAACATGATACTCGTTTAATCCTATTTGAATTAAAATGGCTCGTCTCATTAGACGTACATACGTTCTAATCGTTTTAGAAATCCGAAACCAGGTTGTACTTTAACATTGACGTCTTGAAGGTGATTTTGTGAATGGCCTGATATTGGTTTTCGTGGTATTAGATTATGAACCTATTAACTAGAGATATAAATTAAAACATGCATAAATAACTTCGCTAAACTTTCGATTGGAGATACTCATTACAAATATTTTCAACCAAACATGCGAGCTGCATTATTAAGCCTTCTGAAAGCTTGGGCATAATTTTTTTCTTTTATAAAGTTGATATTTTTTTTGTCATAAAGACCTAACGAAGTAGTCGGAGCCTTATAGTGACTACCAACGCCCATAGCCGCTGATGCATTGCCCTCCTTTTCCATGTTCCCCCCCCCAATGGGCCACAGGAAACTCAAAAACCCGCACGAAACGTGACAGCGTAGCTGTCACTTTACGCCTGTGTTATGTGTCATGCCGGCCCAATTCGGTTTCAAAGCGGCATGGCACTACCTCTTACTAGTATGATATATTTCATACATGTTAAATTTACAATGTAAAATAATAGTTGTTACGGTCTGTCTATTATGGTTACAGAAGGTCCTTCTCTCTATAAAGTCAAGTTTCCGACCACTAACTGCTGATCAGTTTTACTATGTATTTGGTGAAAACTCCCCCGGAATAAAATAAAATCAAATGAGATTTTAAGATTTTTAAAGAATCTATATTTGGATTAAAATCAGCTTTCGCTTACTTGGTACAAAGGTGTTTTCGCGCAGACGATGTGTCGGATAAAAGACTCACATAATCCTGACATTAATTGCTTCCTTCGAGACAAGAATACCGCCAACATTATCGAGTTTTAGAAGTAGAAAGGTAGTGACGGTAGAAAGTAAGTAAAAAGCGGTTTTTGTCCGGAAGTCGAGACTTAGGAGTAATGTGACTACGCTTCGCAGAGCGCGAATCGCTGAATATCGTTTTAAATCTCAACTAGTTTAGCTTGAGATAAATCCTACAATAGACACGTCATAGTAATATAAACCATGACAAAATATGTTGTATAATAACCAGTACAATATCAGATTTAAAAAAAAAACATGTTTTATTTTCACATTCATCATACACGATATTCGTAGATAATGTCGAAATATCGAAGTCCGCGGAACAAAAAAGAAAAACATGGTAAATATCCCTTTAAATAATAAAAAAAAAATACAATATCATGTTACTAGCGAGACTATTGCAAGGTTCTCCTCGAAATCGAGCGAGGAAGGTATTACATTATAGTTCAATTTGTCTATGACACACACGAACCTCATAGATATTTTTTTCTTAACATCATGCAAGTTTCCTTGCGATGTCTGTTTTCACCAGCCCTATTTATTTTCAACTGTAAGTCATCATTCTCTGTGTCCTAAATCTTTGACTACTCGTTTCCACCCGCCCTCAAATATAAAAACTTCGTCATAAATTATGTAATAAATCGAATTTAGAACTGTGATTGGTCGTTTTCAGTTGCCTGACGTCATAGTGACGTCATGTACGTTGTTTGTGGACCTGAAACTTTTGAGCATGACAGGCCAGTCTAGCCGTGAGACTTCCTAAACTTTTACTACCGTTGTCCACTCCTCTCATATAAGCTACCATTCATCAACTCTTCAGCCTTTATACTGGAAGAATATGCCTTTCAATTGTTTCATCACATCCGTCCGTTTGTCCTTGTCTGTCATACGCTCGTAGTTTTTAGTTTCTACAAGATTTACAATTAGATCCACTTGTTAATTAAATTTTCTACTAAATGAATCTTTTTAGTGTTTCGTATGCATAAAAAACATTGATTGGCAAAAAAGAATATTTCATCTTCATAAACGTCTATATACATATATAATATATTATATGATAATATAAAAATTAGGTGTGTTGCTCGGCACGATGTTTGTGATCGCACTCCTCCGAAACGGCTCAACCCATTTTTATGATTTTTGGAACGTAGTTCCTTATCGCGCGTTTGAAAGGGGACTAGACGGAAAAAATTAAGGTGAAAAGTTAAAACGACACTTTTTGCTATAGTTGTAAGCCGTGCGGCTTTTTGATTGGCACGTCACTGTGTCGGTAGCTGTTTTTGTTACACTATTGGGGCTGCTTAGTAAAAAACCCCAGTTCAAATCCCACCGATCTCGGTGACTTATTCTTGTTTTTTTTATTATTTTACGCCGGGAGATGCTCTGATTTTTATCGATAAAAAAATCATAAAAAATTTATACCTACCCGAATAATTATTTTCCTTACACCTTTTTTTTTGTTTTTTATTACAATTCCTTCACTAATTAATCGAAAGGAACTTCGTTCCATCCGGGTGTCCCTTGACACCTCTCTTTAGTTTTTATGTAGATTTAGTTTCTACCAAATATACATAAAGAATCATGAAATAAAATACTTTATCGACGACCTATTCTCATTTCTATGAGAATAGGTCGTAGATAAAGTATTTTATACCCCTTGGTGATAAGGGTTTCCCCGTCCAGAAAAAATGTAGGTATATAGCAGAACAACGTTCACCGGGTCAGCTAGTTTTATATAAAAGAAAAAAAAATACAAATGACGTATTCATATGTAAAATTTAGCATGTAAAATTAAAGAAAGAGCTGACCATTTTCATTTATCTCATGAATAGTATTGACCAAGCCTGGACTACCCATTAGAGTATTTTTTCTTTAAATCTACCTCTTGCCTGTAAAGTCGGTTAACGGACGATAATTTTATGTGATAACGTCATAATGCGTCACAAGCCGAACGCTTAGGCCGATCGTGCAGATCTATCGCTTGTTTCGCGCTCTTGTTTGCACGCTCCACCATGCGTAACGTGACATTTTTTCATGCGTGCAGCCGACGTTCGTCGATTACTAAGACGTTATCATGTCAAAAACTATTTATCGTACTAAGCGAAAGAGGTCTTAAAATCTATTTACGATGAACAACTTTGATTCTGACCCTAGTATCAGTATAATTTGCTCCAATGTCAGTGAGATTCAAAAGCTCAAAACCATCCACTCCATATTGTAAAAGGTAGTCTCAAGCTGCTGTACAGCGAAATTGGGCCGGCACGACCGGGAGGTACCTCTCGCTCACATAACACCGGTGTAAAGTGACAGCTGCTGCACGTTTCGTGCGGTTTGTGAGTTTCCGGTGGCCTATTGGGGGGATAGAGAAAAGGAGGGCAACGCATCTGCATAAACTCTGGTTGTGCGGATGTGTATATATGGGTAAATAGCCGGTCTGTAAAGTTGGTTTACATACGATAGTTTAACGTCACAACTTCATAACATAACGCAAGCGCACAATGAGTGTAACGCTTATTGTGCGCTTGCGGCACAAAAATTGGTGCCAGCTCTCCTACTATCGCTTATTGTACGTTTGCAGCCCAAAAATTGGTGGCAGCTCTCCTACTATAACGGGACAGTGACGCATCATTTCGTGCATACAGCCAAATAAAGCCTGAAGTAGGTAATATTGGCAATATCAAATTTCCTATAAAATCTGAAATGATTGTCAATATTATCTAATTGACATAATAGCTGAAAATGCTATCATCGATTGACGTCAAACTTGTTTCCATGAATTTTGTATCAAAATAGGTAAGTGCTTCTAAATACGTGTTCCAAGGACGCTCGCGATGTCACCGCGCCCTCTATAAATCACCTAGTTCATGGCTAAGGACTTGGTTTTTACGACATCTACATAGAAAATCATTATTGTAAACGCATGTACGTTATTTTTTTAAGTTTGTGCTATTTGAAGTACACATTAATTTCTTTCTATTAATTAATTCATCTAAAACATCTAAAATAAATTATAATATATTTTCAGTCAATAGTGAACAGTACTTAAACACATAACTTTCGTGGTCATTACTTAGAAAAATATAAAAAAAAACCGGCCAAGTGCTAATCGGACTCGCGCACGAAGGGTTCCGTACCATTACATATTAAACAACATTAGACATTTTAACAAAAAATATGGTTTATGTTTAATATATTTGAGTTGATTGAATGAAAAGTAAATTGCGGTTTACGATTTATGACATATTAAAAAAAACTACTTACCTACTACATCTCGTTCAAACCAATTTTCGGTGGATGTTTTCATGGTAATGTACATCATATATATTTTTTTAGTTTTATCATTCTCTTATTTTAGAAGTTACAGGGGGGCACATTTTTTCCACTTTCGAAGCGTCTCTGGTGCAAACTATTCAGTTTAGAAAAAAATGGTACTACAAACCTCAATATTTTTGAAGACCTATCCATAGATACCTACACGGTTTGATGAAAAAATTAAGTTTCAGTTCTAAGTATGGGGACCCCCAAAATTAATTGTTTTTTCTACTTTTGTGTCAAAATCTTAATGCGGTTCACAGAATACATCTACTTACCAAGTTTCAACAGTATAGTTCTTATAGTTTCGAAAAAAAGTGGCTGTGACATACGGACGGACAGACAGACATGACGAATCTATAAGGGTTCCGTTTTTTGCAATTTGGCTATGGAACCCTAAAAAATACAAATATCCGAACCTCCCCCTATTTTTAGAAGTTGGTTAATAATAGGTTTTATTAAGTTCCCTCAATATTTCGGTTTTTTCACTTCGGTTATTTCGGTTTCACTGTAACAGATGCCTAGGGTCACGGATGAACGCATTACAATGTGGTATAAGGGACACTAGCTGTTGACAGCGGTTACATCCACCTAAAATTTAAAATTATTTTACTTCCTTCAAAATAATCTTGTTCCTCAATAATTGAGCTACCATGTACATTTTTACTCGAAAAACCGAAACGAACCGAAACCAAAAAGGAGGAGGTTATCATATCAACTGTATTTTTTTTATTCAACTGATAATCTCGACTCTCGGACAGCGCGTTTATTTAAACTCTTAAAACAGAAATTTGGGGCCAGAACGTCAGACCTGAATTGAAACTGACGTGAAGGTTATTAGTATGAAGAAGGTTGCCTAAGAAACGTATTTTGAATGCACAACACGCTTTCCGCTTGGCTCATGCTAAAGGGAAGCATGAGTCAGCTTGTGTTAAGGATGCAGAACTGAATGCAGGAAAATACATTTTATAAAAGAAGATAATTTATCACTAGCTTTTATACGCCGCTATGCCTGCCTATACTTGGTCTCTACGGGTGAGAGGCATATGGACGGCTTCCTTCTGACAGTAATATCCCAGAAGGAGGCTGACGAGCGGATGAGAGAGAAGGCCGCCGACGAGGCCTCCCCTGGGGGCGAAGAACAGGAGTGCGTAAGAGGTACGCCAGTAATGCCCCTGTGCTCGTGTCGGGCTTCACGATGAGAACTTGGTCCTAGTATTACACGACGTTGCGGGTACTGCTTAGTAGCGGTCGATTAATCCCCCCGATAGCGATTCCCCGTTACAAGGAGTAGTCTGGCCTTCGCCGGGGCCAGCCTGTCGCTGAGGTGATCTTGTTGCCTGCAGATCCGGGACCCTCAAAAAGCGGCTGAAGGTGCTCGCAGTGGTTTTAGTTTACGGGTAGGGCACTCCCAGGTGCAAGTCCCACATAGGGTCAGGATCTACCCGAAGATGGCTACATCCAGAAAGGATTTCCCTGCGATACCATAAAAGGTGAAATTTTGTACTTATATTCATGGGCGAGGCTTACCACTTACCATCATGTGGGTCGTCTGCCCGTTAGCCCACCCATCAACATAAAATAAATATATGAGGACGTTGAATGACAAGATTCACACCACTCATCAAAATGTTGGTTTCCATTAATTCTGTCCTCGAGTTTTTCCTGTCCCCGAGCTTCCTTCGTTTCGAGAACGTTGTAACATCCCAATTATACCGTCACTGTTCAGCACCTGTGACGGGTGAGCGGATGTCCGCAAATTGGATACCAGAGCCGAAAAGGTTATTTTAATGGAGATTTTGCTTATTTGCTAATGGCTATGACGGTACTACATGATTATACAGACCTTTATTCTTTATAAATGGGAAATGCTCTGAGGCATCTTGAGTGGCCCAGTCTCTCCAGGCGAGTATGTGCGACTCGCTGCACCCGAAAGGTGGTAAGGTAGACGCAGCTCTACCCACTAAAATCCAGCGAGTGCCACTAATGCCGCCTTTGGTGAGTTACCCCGGATCTGTTGAGCAAACAGGGCACCTCGACGGCAGTCAGTCAAGTCAAGGGACCAACGCCACTTTTACAGAGGGGTTGTCCCGCGCGGCAGAACAAGCTCTCCCAACGTCGGGGCGACAGTACAATGGGGCGAAGTTCCCATCCTCGCCCCTTGTCCCCCTGCTCTTTTGTTCCCTCTTATAAGAGCAGCTCGGCTCAATTTGGTTCGTACAAGATGCTGGGTTCACCTTAGGCTACTGAGCTCCACCGCCACGACAAGGCTTGAACCATGGTGTGGAGGATTAACACAGACCTTGAAAAACAGAAGTATTGCTAGGACTCAAGCGCCAAAAGTTTTATACCACCACAAAATAGATATACAGTACACTTTTACCGTAAAAGTGTTTTCCTTAATTCAGTTCGATTGTTTATGCGCTCGACACTTGTATGTTCTATTTTATTCTAAAGTTTTTAATCCCGCTGTGGCTTCCTCACACCGAATAATTAAATTATAGACGAATCTAAGAATGAATACCTACATGGAATAACTTTGTAACATTACGACATATGAGACTTTAGTCTGCCAACCATGGTTGATGTTAAATATCTAAAATGTCAACTTCTTATTGTTCTTAATAATCTACACGAGAACAAATATATTTTTGATTTGATAAACTTTAAATAGTCAATACCGATTTTTGACAAAAAGTGTGTATCTCTAGGGCTACTGTTTATAAAACCATGTTTTGTAGCACTAGCTTTACCTAATTGGGCACTATATTTATGGCTATCCATATATAATTGTATAAAATCTCAATACAACAATACCTAGTTGATATTTCGAAATAGTATTGTCACGGCGAGTTACGTCCTTCCCAAACTCGTGGAAGGTTGCCTCTTGTTTTATATTCTCCAATTTAAACTTTACGTCTTCATTGCTAAGTCTTAAAGTTGATAAACGTATACGATTTCACCTATTTTAATATGATTAGCCACGCTCCGTGCTCTAATCACGAATTCGCGAATGATCACACGACAACTTTATGATTGACGTCGCCAACTCATCGATCGATTGAATCGTAATCGGTATTTTTATACTTCGGATTTCGGAAACTGACTGACGTGTGCTTAAAAAAAGCAGTATAAGATTCGATGAATATGATTAGGTATTAATATTGTAAAGGCTATAGACAAATAGCTAAGCTACAACTAATCTAAAAGTTATCCCGAAGATAGGCATACGATGCTAATTAGTACACGTAGAAGGAGATTTAATACAAATACATGTATATTGTCAAAGGTTTACACTGTTGTCATCGTAAAACCTATAGATTCACATCCCAAGAAAAAACCAGCCAAGTGCTAGTCGGACTCGCGCACGAAGGGTTCCGTACCATTACATAATATACAACAGTAGACACTTTAACAAAAATATGGTTTGTTTATAGAATTAAATGTTTTTTTATGTTCGAATTGATTGAATGAAAGGTAAATTGCGGTTTACGATTTACGACGTATTAAAAAAACTGCTTACTAGATCTCGCTCAAACCAATTTTCGGTGGAAGTTTTCATGGTTTATACATCATATATTTTTTTTAGTTCTATCATTCTCTAATTTTAGAAGTTATACACATTTTTCACTTTGGAAGTGTCTCTAGCGCAAAGTATTCAGTTTAGAAAAAATGGTACAAGAAACCTCAATATCATTTTTAAAGACCTATCCATAGATGTACACGTGTATGTATTGGTTTGATGAAAAAAAATATTTTGAGTTTCAGTTCTAAGTATGTCGCTAAAATTTATTGTTTTTTTCTACTTTTGTGTCAAACTCTTAATGCGGTTCACAGAATACATCAACTTACCAAGTTTCAGTAACAGTATAGTTCTTATAGTTTCGGAAAAAAGTGGCTGTGACATACGGACGGACAGACAGACATGACGAATCTATAAGTGTTCCGTTTTTTGCCATTTGGCTACTAAACCCTAAAAATTAAGCATCCTCTTGAGTAGATTGTAGACCTGTATAGTTCATGTATAGTATTGATTATGGTCGGAATTATACAAATATTATTAAATTTTGTGTGCAAATTATTTAATGCTTTATACATATTACCTATGTTCAAGCCTTTTAAGTTTTAATGGAGAAATCGTGTTCTGAACATTAATATATACTGTATGACTTTTTGCACTGATGTCATGTTTATTTTTATCTACATAAATAACAAAAAATCGGCCAAGTGCGAGTCGGTCTCGCGCAGGAAGGGTTCCATAACATTATATTATATACAACATTAGACACTTAACCAAAAAAACATTTATTGTATGGCACCCCCTTAAATATTTATTTTAATTTAAAGAATATAGATTCTAAGTATTTTGTCAATATTTCAAGCGTCTACCTGCTGCGGTTACTAATATCGACCAAAAACGGCAAAAAAAACACGTTTGCTGTATGGGGGGCTTAAATATTGATTTATTCTGTTTTTAGTATTTTTTGTTATAGCGGCAACAGAAATACATGATCTGTGAATATTTTAACTGTCTGACTGACACGGTTCATGATATACAGCTTGGTGAAAGACGGACGGACAGCGGAGTCTTAGTTCCCGTTTTACCCTTTGGGTACAGACTACGGACCCCTAAAAATAATGCTACGAATGTTAATATATTTGACGTGCATAGATCTGAATTGGTTTCGTAAAATTTCATATTTTTAATAACTTAAGGCCATCCAGATAAATAAATATTCATTATAATTCACTCAATTAAAACCGTTACTACCTACCAACTACACTCGCTCCACATAAACAAGCCACTACAGTTAAATGGCAGACAATCATTACTAAAGTAACAAATTTACTTAATTAATGCACGCTGGTTAAGTGGTTAAATTTTCGCAGAGATCGCAGGTTCGAATCAATCAAAAACGCAATAGGTATAATTTTAATTAAAGTTTGTACCAGTGTCATTAATATTATTAAAATGTATATAATATTCATAATCATCATCATCAGCCTCTATCCGTCCACTGCTGAACATAAGCCTCCCTCAATGAACGCCAACACGGCCGATCCCTTGCTACTCACATCCAACATAATATTCATATTTAAATAAAATATTTTAGTTATATTTTATAACTAGTGCTAGTTCTCACACGTATACCATTTTATGAATACCTTATTTTATTATATTTTACCTGATAGCATACCTTTATTTAAATAACAGTTTCTTTTGTTGTCAGCGCGATGAAGAAAAAGCGAATCTGATAGCAGAACTGACAGCCCAAAACTCACGTCTCACCAACCAGCTGAAGGAGTCATCTGCGACGGAGACCCAGCTCCTAGAACAACTCGAAGCACTCAAAGACCAGTGCACCATCAGGAAGACTAGTTTACAGGTTTGTAATTTTTCATACGACGATGAACTAGTAAGCGGCCCACTAGTGAATTTTAAATTATTTGAAGATTAGTGAATACCACCCAGTGAGCTTAGGATAAGATTGGAAAATGGTATCTGGTTGGACCCTGCTCAAATTCCAAAATAGGCGTAACTCTCTTCACGGAAGTCTTAAAACGGTAGTATCGAAGGTAAGATCGGCTCCAGTTTTCAGACCTCCTTCCTCAAATTTGATAAAAAGCTAAACTTGGCAGAAGTAGTCACGAAAATTTTCACGATCGCCGATGGGATGAACATATACGGTAATATACCGCAGTGCTAAGTGATGACTTGCAACTAGGTTGATCTTGATCGATGAAATTTTATTACAGATTAGTGATAACAAATGTGTGGGATGTGTGTAGCTATTAGATTTAAAAAATGCATAAGCAGAATATAGTGATGATCTTAAGACCTCCACACAGTGCGAATAAATCGCACACAAAGCACAGTGACCCAAATTTTATAATTAAATCCATGACCCATGTTGGACAAAAAGCCTCTTTAATGACCTTAAATTTTACAATTTTCGACGTACATTTAGAAATATTGGAACATAATTGCCTCCAAGCAAGTGGACCAAGGCAAGTGATTATACCGTCACTGCAGCCCAGGTCATCATCATCATTAAGGGTTTCATAAATTTGAAAATATTTACAAACCATTTATTATCATAAATTGTTAATTTCGTAGTAAAATTACTATTATTATCTCCTGTATTTTGGTTTGTCATTCCCCTTTGCAGTAATGGACCTACGACTGGTCACTTGCCATATAGACAAGCAAAACACATTTTGATAGTGGATCATGTTCCATATTAATTGCAATATTTTTTTTAGGATCATGTCCAAAGTTTGGAGTCTTTGAAGGCAGAGTTAGCGTTGGTCAGTAATAAGAAGTCGGATCTAGAGAGAAGACTCACGGGAACCCTTCGTGACAAGGATGGGCTACTTCAGCAGCTTGATGAAGCGAACGATAGGATTTCAGCCCTAGAACGGCAACTCAAAGAACAGGTATTGAATGTTTTGTTTATTACTTGGATAGACAACTGGGTAGATAAACCATTATGAAGAGGTCAACGTCGCTCATGAACATAAAGAAGTTTACCTGTGATGAGTTCAGGCAACTCGAAGACGTAAGATGGTAATCTCGGTGACAGTTATTACACCGTCTGACCTTTTCCCGAAACACAGAAAAGCTATTTCACGGATGAAATAGGCAGGATAGTTACACATGCAGATGCGGCACAGCGCATCAGTCCCACCGGCTATAAAAAATATCTTGTTATTTTCATATCATCTACGCATTACTACGCAATATAAGTTACCTCAATATTTTAAGCGGATGTAATTAACGTTATGACATACGAAATACTAGTATTTTAATTTTCAACTTTTATATTATACGTGCATGCATGTGACCTTTGAAATGTTTCCTACTTGCAAAGATTTTTCTAGAACTTTCTAGCAAAATATTTGCAGTATTCGTGTTGCACTTATTATGAATACCTACAGGTATTTATTACGTTTAAAACGTGTTCATTTATTCCATAACTTATAAAACATAGCGGTTTCAAATTTTTGATTGAGGGGCGGGGCTTGATTTAATAAACTGATCAAAATAGAATGATATCAATAATTTTGATTGCAGATTCGTCACGAAATGACTCAGATACTTTGACTTCGTTGGATGAGTCCTAAATTCTAATAGTAATAATACTGTTTCTAATTGTAATAACCTCACTATTTGTACTTATACAAGGTTGATAAAAGCGAGAGGCATTAAATTAAGCCACATATACTATGTACCATTTTCAGGCTACACACCAAAAATTGGACTTATAGAATCAATAGTTTAGTCACAAGATATTTTTAAAGTTTTAAAGCCACTCTGCTTTATTCGACCCGGTGAGACGCAACGTGCTGTGCGTCGCACTGCCTTTTAGATTCGAAGGTCAGTGGACATTTTACAGAGAATGTTTACGCTTTACTTTGGCTATTCTCGTATTTAAGTTCTTTGAAAAAGTTTTTTTTTATTTCTCTCATAAACTGTTTTTAATAGTTTCAGATTAACCGTAAGCATGTGTAGTACATGTGGTTTCATTTAATGCCTCTCACTTTTATCAACCTTGTATATTTTTATTCCCCAAGTCGTTCATGACAAGATGATAGATGATAAGATGATGAACAGACCGTTAGTAATAATTTGTTGTGTCCAGGAACACTTGTATCAAAACACGCTCAAGGAGTTGGAGCGTCTACAGAGATCACATGATACGTTGGCTGAGAGGGTGGGCGCCCCGGATGCGGGAGAACACAATGACACCACCCGGAGCTTACACGCCGAGATGGAGACAGAACCAGAGGACGAAGGCGATGGGTGGCTAAGAAGTGAGGCGATCCAAGTGTTCAAACAGCTGCGAGCTCTATCCCTACAACTGAATACAGGACATGATGATGATTCAGGTATGTTTTTTAAAATTCATAAATAATTATTATTCTAATCAAATCTTAGAATATTTTTTTATTTACCTGAAAGTTTCAGAAACAAAATTTATATGTAATTTAAAACCAAAAATCATCACCCAAAATCATAGAATTCAATGTCCTTCGATAAAGAAAAGCGGTTTTATTAAAATGACGTCCATATTCTACGAAAATGATAAGCTAAGTACCTACCAATACCTACGTATCGTTAATTTAGCAATGAACCCTATTAATAAAATGAGATAATAATTAATATAACGAGAATTAATGAAATTCAGACAATTAGCGATATCTTTAACGTTGTGGACATAGTGCTAATTGGTTTATGTTTATTGACATTTAGTCCCAGGCCTCTACTGCGTAGCTATCGACGTATTGCGATCGATATCTGAAGGTTTGTGGTTACTTACCAACTGAATTTTATATAAACGTGTTATGAACACGAAAATATAGGAGAATCGAAAGCCGTTTCCGACCGCGTTATTGGAACAATGTAATTTGAATTGTAATTCTCTTGTAACAGAGGCGAGGTTTAGGTGGAGTCGTCGACTGATCTGACACGCGAGCTAAGTCCACAATTACAAACGTTTCATTGAGATCGATTCTGCAATTATGACTGGCTGGATTTTGCATTTTCTAAATTCTGTTCTGAGCGCCATCTTTGTTTCCGAACCGATACGACTTAGGGACCTTCAAGAAAATAACATACTCATATCTGAAAGGCCGGCAACGCACCTGCTAATCCACTGGTGTAGCGGGTGTCTGTGGATGTCGCTCTTCACTTACCATCAGGTGAACCGACTATCCGTTTGCCCCCTCTTCTATAAAAAAAAAGCTTTAAACAATTTCAAACTGATTTTTTTTTCGGATGGATCTATGCTAACGGCCCGAAGGCCTTAATGCTACATCGGATTAGTGTGAGCCCATTTGGCTCACTTTTGGCTTGTAAAAGTGGGGGGTTGCCCCAACCGCCAACCGTGCAGTATGCGACCACACGGCCTCCTGGCGTCGTGTTGGACCAAACTGAATATACATGCTCTACATTTTATGTCGCGGAGCTCGTTATTGTCATGACTGATGCGTCAAAAAGGTTTAAGAGTGGAGGCCGTGATTAGTTAGAAGAAGTGTTGGTCGGCCATTAACCAGGTTGGAAGACGATCGCCGTGCGGTGGGCGCTCCGTGTTACGAGTGGCAAGGGATCGGTCGTCTTGGCGTTCATTGAAGGAGGACTATGTTCAGCCACTGCTGAACATAGTCCTCCTTCAGTATATATACATATAGATACAGGCTGATGATGATGATGAGAATGTTTTAATCATTTATTTGTTTCATCATAATCACAATATCATAACTAGCGTAGCAAAATGATAATTAGCGTCCACTGGACATCATCTTCTCTCAAACGACAATCACCAACAGAGGCCGAATAGAGGCTGATGATGATGAGGATGTTTTAATCATTCATTTGTTTCATCATAATCACAATATCATAACTAGCGTAGCAAAATGATAATTAGCGTCCACTGGACATGATCTTCTCTCAAACGACAATCACCAATAGAGGCCGAATAGAGGCTGATGATGATGAGGATGTTTTAATCATTTATTTGTTACATCATAATCACAATATCATAACTAGCGTAGCAAAATGATAATAAGCGTCCACTGGACATGATCTTCTCTCAAACGACAATCACCAATAGAGGCCGAATAGAGGCTGATGATGATGAGGATGTTTTAATCATTCATTTGTTTCATCATAATCACAATATCATAACTAGCGTAGCAAAATGATAATTAGCGTCCACTGGACATGATCTTCTCTCAAACGACAATCACCAATAGAGGCCGAATAGAGGCTGATGATGATGGGGATGTTTTAATCATTCATTTGTTTCATCATAATCACAATATCATAACTAGCGTAGCAAAATGATAATTAGCGTCCACTGGACATGATCTTCTCTCAAACGACAATCACCAATAGAGGCCGAATAGAGGCTGATGATGATGAGGATGTTTTAATCATTCATTTGTTTCATCATAATCACAATATCATAACTAGCGTAGCAAAATGATAATTAACGTCCACTGGACATCATCTTCTCTCAAACGACAATCACCAACAGAGGCTGAATAGAGGCTGATGATGATGAGGATGTTTTAATCATTCATTTGTTTCATCATAATTACAATATCATAATTAGCGTAGCAAAATGATAATTAGCGTCCACTGGACATGATCTTCTCTCAAACGACAATCACCAATAGAGGCCGAATAGAGGCTGATGATGATGAGGATGTTTTAATCATTTATTTGTTTCATCATAATCACAATATCATAACTAGCGTAGCAAAATGATAATTAGCGTCCATTGGACATGATCTTCTCTCAAACGACAATCACCAATAGAGGCCGAATACAGGCTGATGATGATGAGGATGTTTTAATCATTCATTTGTTTCATCATAATCACAATATCATAACTAGCGTAGCAAAATGATAATTAGCGTCCACTGGACATGATCTTCTCTCAAACGACAATCACCAATAGAGGCCGAATAGAGGCTGATGATGATGAGGATGTTTTAATCATTTATTTGTTACATCATAATCACAATATCATAACTAGCGTAGCAAAATGATAATTAGCGTCCACTGGACATGATCTTCTCTCAAACGACAATCACCAATAGAGGCCGAATAGAGGCTGATGATGATGAGGATGTTTTAATCATTCATTTGTTTCATCATAATCACAATATCATAACTAGCGTAGCACAATGATAATTAGCGTCCACTGGACATGATCTTCTCTCAAACGACAATCACCAATAGAGGCCGAATAGAGGCTGATGATGATGAGGATGTTTTAATCATTCATTTGTTTCATCATAATCACAATATCATAACTAGCGTAGCAAAATGATAATTAGCGTCCACTGGACATGATCTTCTCTCAAACGACAATCACCAATAGAGGCCGAATAGAGGCTGATGATGATGAGGATGTTTTAATCATTTATTTGTTTCATCATAATCACAATATCATAACTAGCGTAGCAAAATGATAATTAGCGTCCACTGGACATGATCTTCTCTCAAACGACAATCACCAATATAGGCCGAATAGAGGCTGATGATGATGAGGATGTTTTAATCATTCATTTGTTTCATCATAATCACAATATCATAACTAGCGTAGCAAAATGATAATTAGCGTCCACTGGACATGATCTTCTCTCAAACGACAATCACCAATAGAGTCCGAATAGAGGCTGATGATGATGAGGATGTTTTAATCATTCATTTGTTTCATCATAATCACAATATCATAACTAGCGTAGCAAAATGATAATTAGCGTCCACTGGACATGATCTTCTCTCAAACGACAATCACCAATAGAGTCCGAATAGAGGCTGATGATGATGAGGATGTTTTAATCATTCATTTGTTTCATCATAATCACAATATCATAACTAGCGTAGCAAAATGATAATTAGCGTCCACTGGACATGATCTTCTCTCAAACGACAATCACCAATAGAGGCCGAATAGAGGCTGATGATGATGAGGATGTTTTAATCATTCATTTGTTTCATCATAATCACAATATCATAACTAGCGTAGCAAAATGATAATTAGCGTCCACTGGACATGATCTTCGCTCAAACGACAATCACCAATAGATGCCGAATAGAGGCTGATGATGATGAACTACAAACATTTAAGTGCGCTTGAAATTTGTTGCTTCGTGTGGCCAACAATCGCCCAATAGACAGCTTAAAATACAATTACCAAAAATAGCACTGGGTATAAAATAATCTCATAATGTCAATTTATTGTCAGCCCGTGTAGGATTACAAATTTAATTATTCGTGTCGATACGTCCACGCGCACTTGTTACATAATATCGAATATGTGAAAGTGTTTGTTTGTTTATCCTTGTTTCACTTCGCAATTCAACGAAGGATTTCGATCGGAGGAAGATAAAAAAAATCCAGTCAAATCTATACTAATATTATAAAGCTGAAGAGTTTCTTTGTTTGTTTGAACGCGCTAATCTCAGGAACTACTGGTCCGATTTGAAAAATTCTTTCAGTGTTAGACAGTCCATTTATAGAGGAAGGCTATAGGCTATATAACATCATGCGGGCGAAACTGCAGGCAAAAGCTAGTATATGGAAATAAAATGATAGTGAAATAAATGGAGCTACTGTTTTCTTTTAATTCTCTTCTACTAAAAAATATGAATAAGTGTGTTTGTGTAATCTTTACGCGCGATCGAAGTATTTAAACTTCATAACAAAGGAATTCGAAGAAAATATGAGTCTGACACAAGTTAACTAGCCGAGAGCCCTCTGAATAATAATGTTTCAATGTTCGGTGTGTCACCGTAGACCCATGGCTCTCCCGAATGCATTGCCTGATGATCATGAAATGTGACGTGAAAACGCATCACCAGAGTGAAAGGAATACATCGCTTACTCCCCTTCTAACTTGAAGGTCACTTCTATAAAGCGCAGTGTTCACAGACCCAGGTAACCACCCAGTAGACAGTAACTGTACATTCTGCTGTCTATACACTATACAGTAACAGTACTGTCACTTTCCCGACGTGTTCTCACTACTGGGTCTGTATTAAGAGACAGCAGTACACAGCTATTGTGTTACTAGTTCCCGCTTAGGTTTCTGAACCATAGCGTTTTCATGAGGCCAGCAAAATGGCTTGTCAGTGCGATATAGTTAAAAAAAAATTGACTGTCCTGGAGTCCACTATCCTTCAGCACTGAGAGGACACTGTCTACTTGCGTTCATATGGAGTGAGTGACGACCTAGTAGCTGTCCTTGTGGCAGTGGGGGAAGGTCAGTGGTCCGTAGAAACAAAAAATGTTTATGTAGCCGTCCGACAGCAACTGATCGATCAATACTGGCTCAACTTTGTTTTCACGAACCTAGTAGCTGCCAGACAGTAACTGTCCTTCACTGACCTCCAGCTATTGGGCCTGTGAAAACTAAAACTATATAAAACTCATTAATACCTCTTTAACATTTTAAACACTTTGAAGTGAAAATAAAATTGAGTGAAAATTTTATTATTAAAAAATTAATAAATAAACTAATTCAATTAAAAATAATATTTACTTCAAAATATAATTGCGTCACATTATTATACTGCATTTAGCTTGGCAACGGCTTGCGGTCTCAATTTTTTCTTCAATTAAATAGTAATCGACCATTTTGTAGGTTATACTCGCATGTCACGAGGAACAGCTTATATTATAAATAGTAAATTAGCTCAACTACTAGATGCTACAACATTCCGTTGTTTGCCTTACCAACGTAATGACTACCTACTAATTTATTTAAGACATTGTAACCTTTTTTCAGTGGTTTCGCCCAAAAAAAATTCTCAATGCTTAGGCAATCAAATGCAAAAAGGATTTTTAATATTCGGCTGGTAGTCCCGAGATTAGCGCGTTCAAACAAACTCTTTCTTAGATTAAAAATAAGGGTAGTTAGGAGGACTTCTAGAAATCGTGGGTTCTAATCACGCCAAGGGAATTTGTGTAAAAGTAATAGAAATAGAAAGTTGGTAGAACGCAGTGAGGGTATATTATTGTGCGCGCGTGTGTAAAAGCGCGAATATCGAGTATTTTTATCAATATTTCCTGTCCTTTCCTCTTTAACGCCGGGAAATGCTCTGAGGCATCCCGCGGGGGAGTAAGTCTCCCCAGGCGGGTTTGTGGGACTCGCTGCGCCCGAAAGCTAAGTAAGTAAGTGGACGCAGCTCTACTAAGCCCGGCGAGTGCTACCAATGCCGCCTTTAGTGAGGTGCCCCGGATCTGTTGAGCAAACAGAGTGCCTCGACGGCTAGTCAATCCCTCAGGGGACCGACGCCACCTCCACAGAGGGGTTGTCCCGCACCACATAACAACACCTCCCAACGTCGGGGCAGTACAATGGGGTGAGGTTCCCGTCCTCGACTTGCCTTGCCCCCTGCTCTTTTGTCCCCTCTTCTTTCTCAATTCGCTTCGCCCAAGGTGCAGCGGCTCATCCTAGGTTACTGAGCCCCACAGCCACGACAAAGCCTGAACCATGGTGGGGTAATATTTCCTGTCCAACCAAACGACTCTTATATCTGCTCTTCTGATATTAAAGAAAGAGAAAAGATTCTTGTAATAAGCGACAAAAGGAAAACAGAAATAGTAATTTGTCTCCCAAATGCTTTCTCTATTATTTGTTCATTAACTTATTAGCCTTTCAAGTTTAAAGACTTTTGAAAGAGTTATATGAACCTTCTTTATTCAAATTAATAAAATCGACCAAAGCGGTTGTATATCATGTTTCTTGGTAAATAGGAAGTGACTATCATCGTGATAGCCGTGGTCTGTTACGCTCGCGTGAGACTTTTGTAGGACATCGACTTCGACCTAGTTTCGTACAGTACTAAGCTTTATTTGTTAAACGAACCAATTATCTATGTATCTTTTGTTTTTTTATGCGGAGTTTTTGTTTGTAGTATAATTAGGCAATGCAAGTTTACCATCACAAATTGGCGAGTCTAGGTCTGATATTGGTGTGTTTATGAGCAACGTTGTAATTAACTATATCTTAACCCCACTACACGTAGACAGAGGCATTGGTAGATGTCGGCAGATACATCTGTCGACGTGCGTCCACACGCCTGTCGGACGCTAAACCCTTTGATCCATGGCACAAAAAACCGACAACAATTAATGGATTTGTGGCGGATGCATCTGATCTGCCGACGTTGAATGCCTACAACGGACTAGCAAAACAACCCATCTTATCTATGCATCTGCTGATGACGTCTGCCGATGCATCTGTATTAATACGTGTAGAGAGGCTATAAGATAGACATGAAACGGAAAACATGCAGACGAGCAATGTGATGGGAAAACCTCTATGGAGAAGTATATAAATACGTGCACCACATGGAGCTGGAAGCACGAACCACCCTGCAGGCTAATAAATTAATGGCATTTTAAAGGCGTTTATGTAATAGACTTAAATCTATTAATGATTGGAGAATGAGAGAGAAATTGACAGTGTAAAAGGAAATGGCGATTGGAGTGAGCCCATAGACCCTTCCTATCGTTTTTATATTACTTGCCACTTAAAGTTTCGATCAACCTGTGCTTTAGCGATTTTATGAGCTGAGTATCAGACAGTGAACCTTTTTTTTAATATCAGAATATAATCGTTAAAATTTCGTTACAAAGATTGAATTGATAGATTCTCAATGTAAGCATCGATTGGGTCAGGTACTTTATATATTTTCGAATTCATATAAGTCAGAAATAAGTTTTACAAATATTAGGCAGGGAAAATACCTTTAGGTATTTGAAACGTGCTATTTTCCCTGGCTTCTCCTCCAATAATTTATGTACAGTATTTTTGGGTACGAAAATCTGTTATATCAGTCAAAAAATGTCCCGACTTTTTTATGATATAAATTGCAGTTATCATTGCAGATAGTCTAACTGCTGCTTTTGTTTCTTTCAGGCTTACATTCGGACCTGTCATTATCATCCTTGGATGGTGACGAGGGTGAGACCCTCAGACGAGGAGCCCTGGCCGCCGCCTGTGCTGATGCTGTCGCTGCTTATGCAACCCTGGAGGGATCTCGAGTAAGGGACTCAATAGCGGCACACGCCCGCCGAGCACTCGAGAGGGAAAGACAAATAGATGAGAAAAATGAGATGATCGCTGACTTATCTTCCAAGGTAAGGAAGATAGATATGTTATATAATAATATTTCTAGCTATTCTACGGTTTTCACAGTTTGCTTCTTCTAACTTGAACCTCGAGTGAGATTCATATAGTGTTCATAGAATCGGCTGTGCTTGCAAATAAAAATCGTCCTGTATACAGCTCTTAGATTATGAAAGAAGTCGATATCATATAAAGTATTAGCGGTGAAGTGGCAGTACGTCGAATAAATGCGACATTAGGTATACAAGCCCGTTAGATCAATAAAGTTCCAAAGTGAAGAATAAATTTATGAAGGGTATGGTCCACCGCTGCTAGATGGGATAACAATACTATTAGCTGTAGGTGCTGACAAAACCCGCGTCCAGGAGTAGACAAATAAAAGTTGATCACTTTTAACATAACATACACATATTATTAACTACATTGCACTTAAAATTGTGTGTGTGAAAATAAAATTAATAAGAATACGAATAACGGAAATCGATATAAAATGAAATCGCTACGAATAACTAGGTATTGGTGGAACGAGGTGACTGCATGTCAGTACAGTTATTTTTATTGCTAGCAATCGATTTAAAGTAAAATCGATTATAGAACATATAATATGTCCTCTATGGATGTCTGTGTTACGTGGACTTGTTACGTTGTACATAGTGTAAGTGTTATCATCAGATCTTTATCTCATTAACTTCGCCTGTCATATAGACTTACCTACTTTACTTTAAAAAATAGTTTTCTCTTTTTTGTCTTCTCTTCTCTTGGTAAAACTGTACAGATTTTTGAGACGCCTTATTTCCTTATTTACATTACGAAAATTTTTTTTGGACGTGTGATTATAAATATTTACCTATAGGCTATACGTATTTCAACATTGACGTGTGATGGCTTTATAAAGTTTTTACCGATGAAGTAATGTGATCTAAGAACCGTGACACCCGAGAAGCGTCTTACGGCATGGTACACATGGTTCATACGTGTCAGGCCGTGGTCTTGGCAACTCGATCAACTATTATTGTCGATCGAAGTCATGACGCCACCGGGGCAATGACCAACAGGCTCATCACATACCGGATCTCGCTAATAGGTTTGTTACTGCAGGACGTCCATTTTTAAGATACATTATATCGTTCACTTGTTTATTACTTTATTTAAAAATACTGTTATATGAACTACAAAATGACACAACTTGGTGTAGTTTCTTACTATAATAATATTATTTAGATCGTTGTAGTAACGAAGTCTTTAGAAAAAGGTATTTAGGTATATTGAAACGTAATTTTATATAAGTATAGGTTACATATTACATATTACATATCACATACTATATATATACTATATATATACATATTACATACATTACATAATTTTAAAATAGGTATTATACAAATTTTAATTAGAATTAAAAATATATTTTTTATATTTCACTTAATAATCCTAGAATAAATTTACATGCAAAGTGGCTGGCTCAGCGATTTTATTTTTACATACAAACTATCCAATGATCTTTATTTGGCCAAATCTATACATACAAATGAAATTGGTGTGTCTATTTGTAATATCAAAATAACCGGCTTTTTAACAATCGGTAAAACACAATGATTTTAACAATATAAACACATACCGTGTTTATAATATACCAAAATGAAATTTTTTACAATTTTTGTCTGTCTCTAACTATCCACAAACATTGTATGTGGTCAAATATTACCCAATAGGATTATAATACCATTGCAATAGGAGATAACATTCTCAAAAAGTTCCCGATCTTGAGAAAGTCACAAAAAGTATACCCACTTCGTAAGTAGTGTGCAATCAACTGAGATGTAAGAAAAAGAGGTCCCAAGATCTTTTAAAAAAGGGACAAACTTGGGACAAATAATGGACTCGACTCGTCCACTCGTTTTAAATTGATAACAGATGTAGCATTAGCTAATTAGGTTTTATTGTTTTTACTTTTTGATGCGGTTTTTTAGATGATTTAGTACAGTCCGTGAATAACCAGAAGAACATTATTATATTTAGCCTTTTACGAAGGCCTATATTATATTATTTCTCAAGACCTTTACTATGAAGCACATTTGACAAGAAATTTTCCATAGATACGTCCACGGGATACGTCCTATACGTATACGACATATCCATAGGTAATTTGGAGGACTGGCATAAAATAGCTCCACCCGACGGTGACGCGGCTCAGTCCCGCCACCGACACACAACCGACGCCAGGAGGCCGTGTGGTCGCAGACTGCACGGTTGGCAGGGGGCAACCCCCCACTTTCATAAACCAAAAGTGAGCCAAATGGGCTCACACTAATCCGATGTAGCATTAGGGCCTTCGGGCCGTTATCATAGATCCATCCGAAAAGAAAAAAAAAAACGCATAAAATATAATATTTTAATTCACGGTCCAGAAATTGTTTCCAGATGGGTGATTTTTCAGTAATTCCTTTATTGTTTACATTTCTATAATACGAGAGATATTATATTTTTTTATTTAGGAAACGAAGTTAGAAATTGATTTTGGCGTCTATTACTACTTTTTCTAATGAAGAAGATTACCATTTTTTTTGTTTTATATGCCAAAAAGTTCTACAAAAAATTATGAGAATAATTGTGTTTTTATTATTTTTCTTCTTTAAAACTGACTCAAGATAATAAGTTTTAGTTAAGTGATAAAAGTGCCAAGTTAACACTTTCGGGCCAAGCGAGGGCGATATCGTTGATGACGTCACGGGTCCCATCTCCGCGCGAGCGGCTCGGGGATACGAAGCATTTATCTGAACATAGATAATACGCTAATATAATATGGTATACCTGAATGTGCCGGTCGCGTGCGGGTCAACTTTGTTTATTTTAAACAAGAAACAATAAAAGCCACATGAATCCATCTGTTAAAATATATTGTATTGTATCTTAGTGTGAATACGGCTTAAAATACGGCCGCAAAAATACCAGAAAAATGTTTTTTACGTTCCTAAGGATCCGATAATCAGAAAAACAATGAACATAATATGTGATGAGAACAACGCGTCCATTAGGACGGCCGGCTGGTTTAGTGATCACGCTTCTGGACACGTTACGCAGCGGTCGCGGGTTCGAATCCGTCGACTTTTAATAAAAAATCTTACGTAAATTTCCCATGCTTATAGCTTCGGTAATATTGCACCGATCGATGTAAAATAAAATGTAGAATAATTGGTTAAGTTTATACTTTTATTCTACGTGCTTGTGTGTAATATTCTAACCCTGTTATCTTCTCCATTCTAGTATATTATAAAGGTTGGATTTTTACAGAAATATGAAGTAACTCTTCAAAAAAGTTGACCTTAAAATAAAACAACTTTTGAAATCGAAACTTTTAAACAGTTTTAATATCATTAAAAGTATACTTTAAAGGATTTTTTACGTTTCAGTTGTCGGTGGCTGAAGTGGAGCTTCGGGCTGCGGCAGAAGAAAGAGATCGTCTTCTCAATGATGCCAACTACTCGAGCCTGCAGAACGACGAAGCCGTCACCCGCGCTCGTATGGAAAGAGATGAAGCGATGGAGAGGAAGAAAGCTCTTGAAGTGATTACAACTATAACACTAGATCTAGCTCTTGCATACTGTCTATTTAAACCTAATTTGACTCATTTTATACTTTAGAAGAATTAGCAGCATATGGGTCACGTTTCAGTTTAACACAGAATAGTTCAATTTTATTCCTAAAATTAAATAGGTTCTACTGATTGAGATTAACTTAACAAATATTATGTGACACTCGGAAAGTGCCGTAAAATATGACCTATTTGGCATTTTTTATAAGTATTTGCTTACAAATACAGATAATTTTCCATGGTGTTGCCTTGCCCTAATTTAATTTTGAACTATAAAATAAAAATATTGTTAATTTTATTGGGCTTTAAGTTATAAGAGTTATTTTAGTTACCTTTATAAATATTACTTTCCAGGTGGCTTTGGCTAAGACCAGGGTAGAGCTTATGCAAGCGAATAGCCAGTTGTACGAAGCTGTGCGTCAAAAAATAGACCTCGGACAACAATTGGAGCAGTGGCAGGTACGTCAGATGTCGACTTTGATTTATCATTATAATTTATCCTTGCAGTAAGGAATGGTTGTAGATTGACTTGTTGTTTCTATATCTTTCATATTGACGTCATTGGTGCATATTAGAAAGGATTTGTCAACCCGCCTTTTATAACAACACTAGCTGTTGCCCGCAGCTTCGCCTCCTTAATTTACTCAACTTAATTACTGTTAGTCACAGCGTGATGTTATATAGCCTATAGCCTTCCTCGATAAATGGGCTATCTAACACTGAAAGAATTTTTCAAATCGGACCAGAGATTCCCGAGATTAGCGCGTTCATACAAACAAACTAACAAACTCTTCAGCTTTATAATATTTATAACAACAAAAGTCAAAAATAAAAGACAGACTTTTGTCTAATTCATTATACTAGTCGTCCAGCGATCGAAATTCGATCTCAATTTTAAAAAATCATTCAATTTCAAATATAGTTTGACAGTACCTAAAGCTTTAAAACTTCTTTGTAAAAAAAATAAACATCTTACATCGTCATCTTTTGTTTGACATTGTCATTATTTAACTTTGAAATTTGAATGTGTGCGTACCGTATACACACTTAAAATTGTAATATTTTATTTTATTAATTTAATGTATTTAAAATAATATTACACAAAAATAATTGCACTTACTGGCACTTTTTCTCCACTTAATCTTTAACTGTACCAAATTTCAAATTTCTCTGTTTGCGCAATCCTATAAAAAATGGATGCAAAGCTTTTGCTTCATTCACGTCTTAATATAATAGATTTACTAAAGCCTAAATATTATATTATTTTGTGAGATATAATGCAGACGACTCACGATAATTTGACACTTTAAAGAGCTATGTTGTAAATATTTCCAGAGGAATGGATAGCTTCGACTTTTAGGATATTAATTACAAATACACAAAAAATTTAAGTCTCAATTAAAAAAATATATATAATCTAATTATAAAAGTACTAATAATTTTTTCGTTGTTTAGATGGATATGCAAGAGCTGATAGATGAGCAAATGAAACACAAGCTCACGACGCAGGAGAAGAGAAGGAAAATACCAGCGCCGATTGCGCCCACCCGGACTTCGAGGATACTAGGATTTTTTCAGCGGTGATCTGCTGGATGCAACTCGCAGTGCGAATACTTACTGAAGCCATAAATTTCAACACCACCTTCATTATATGTTTATTTATAGTAAAAAATTACGACCCGGGTACGTTTCCCGCCGCCCTAAGCGTCTCTACAGTTTTGTACAAACATAATTTGTTATCTGTGTCATTCGTGGCCGCCATCTTGTGTCACTCTGATGCATTTACGATCGCCACGTTTTTATTTTATAGCATTATTTTATGCTTCAAACGATGCGATACTTATACATTCACAGTGATTTTTAGCATTGTAATTAGATTGTTTATAGTCGGATTTAGTATTTTTAACATTTTATAGTATAAATAGACGCGATAAGTGAGTTCTATAGTTTGCACTTTGTCTGAGCGCACTTTAGTAACTAAGCATTCCATATAAATAGATATAATGCAACTATTTAATTGAAATTACGACCGAAGTTATTCAAATATTACGGAGGGAAAAGTGTAGAGGGAATGCTGTACCTACTTCAGTACTAAAAGTAAGTTCTTCATAAACGTTGTACTTGAGTTTTGACCACGGCAGTGCCTAATTACTCTTATGTCCATTAACATTGTAAAAAACTTTAATAAGTACTTAAATAATTTATATTTTAAAATTAACTCAACCTAACAGTGAACACATGCAGAAGAAAATTGCCATAATTAAAATTTATAACCATAAACAATAAATCCAATCATAACAATCAAAATAATAAATAATAATGAATCAATACAAATTAATTGTCTTATAATAATTTGACTAAAGTTTATTGAAGTAAAACTTTCTTAGGCGCGACTTAAGGGTAACTCAGATCTTTTTTCCGACGGAAGTAAAGCTCAGTATTTTATATTAAATTTAAAAATAGTAACTTGCATTGGTCGTGAGTATATTATGTCATAGTATACTCCATGCTTCTGGAATTTTAATAAAAAAATAAGTACCTAAATTAGGATTATTTATTTAATTTTTTTAAACGGATGAATTGTAAATAGGAAAGTAAAAAAAATCATAGGTTTTAAAATAAAAGAAAAATCAAGAACCTGGTAATGATTAATTGACCTGTAAAAAAGATATTCAATTTTTTTCAGTAACTAGGCGCTATTATTCTTTAAGCGCGACTAGAGGGTAACTCAGATTTTTACGCAGTTTTACTTCAATTGCGAGTAAAGATTACACGCACACACTTTTTTTTATAAAGGATTCAGTGTTTTATTAGTTAATGTAATATGAAAATATCAGATTGAAGTAAAAATTAAAAAAAAAAATACACAAGTACCTACTTACATACATTTATTTTTACGGTAAGCGGTATAGGTACATTTATCTGCGTAGCCATAAAATAAAAAATGATTGAGGGTGTTTCCACTTATTTTACATTACCATTCGTAAAGGCACGTACCTATGTTTTGAAAGTACACATAGAAATTATTAAATTAAATATTAAGTAATATAACATATCAAATATGAATAACAAAATACAATGAAATCCATTCTAAAAATATGCAGAGACAGATTTAGCGACAATACGATTCAACATTATTTAAGTAAGTATATGTATTTTAAAATAGAACAATACATAATATTTAACCTCACGTGCCTTATATTCACGCTTAAAAATATTTAAAGAAAATATCGAAAACATAACGAAGAGCAACTACATACAAAGATCATTTGTCATTTCACATTAAAAAGAGAAATAAGATGGTAGAATTACATTTTACTTTAATAAAGAAGAGATACACAATTATATAAATTATTATACCTAGATTTGGAAATATTTAATTAAAATTTTAAAACAGGTCGGATCAACAGCTAAAAAACATCCTACCACTACAACCTAGCTTAAAACCTGATAATATACAAGACGTACTTAAAACGGTATTAATTGAAATTAAAAAGATAACATAGTTATTTAATACATAAAGAAATAGTTATTAAAATTTATAATTATTGAAAAAAATTGTCAATTTTATATCATAATCATTCTAATGAGATTTTGTATATTAAGTACATTAAATATCGCCTTACTAGTTGAATAAGTTTTTATGCGATGCGACTAGATGATTTTACAAAAATTATACCAATGGAGAATAATTCTTATAAACCACATTAATAAAAAATATTACTTATATGGTTAAAATATGAAATCGGATGAAGAAATACACATATTTATGAATATTCAATGAAAATGGCTTTAACATTTTATACGCTAGGTACCTACTTACATTTTTTTATTTAATGGCTCATAATTTTTCCTCATTTTAATACTGGCTGAAATAATATTATAAATATCTTTTGAGCACACGTTTTGTAACGGTAAGTAGATGAATTAAACTATATTTTTAATGAATATAAAAAGCTCGAATATTATTACAACTGTTTCATATTGTGAATTTCAGTTCTGATAACATTGTGTTTTTAAGCAAACTTATATTGTCTTTGAGATTCATTACTTATTTATGATTATTATTTAAGACTGAATTTCGAATTTATTAGCCAATTGTGATTTAAAGGCGTTAATTTTAACATTTTTCCCCGCATATTTTTTCATCATTTTAAAGCACAAATAGCTGTATATTTTTATATCAAGCAATTTCTTTGTCAATTCGCATATCTAAATGTTATATTCTTTGTTTGACTGTGTAATATAATTCTTGAATACATTAAAACATTTAAAACGAATAATAATGCAATGGAATTTAAATACTATAGTTTTATGCATAATTATCATTTTAACAGATTAATTATATAAGCACTTTGCTATGTACTTAATTAATGTAACCTAATTTTACGTCTAAACAATGAGATAAATAGTTTGTAACATTAAGTATAAATAAAATTAATAAAGCAAGAAAAGTTGTTAATTATGATCCTTTAATTTTAAGAAAATTATTCGGTGTTTTTCAAGCCAAGTGACAACTTAATAAAAACTTTTCATGAAGTTTTTTTAAGTTGTAAAATAATACCAATTTATAGATCGACCGACGCTTCATACCGTACGTGATGTTGGAAGATCTTAGAACTAAACTTAGAAAACCTACTGATCATGTCACTCAATTATCTCTGGGTCATAGGCAGTAGGTAACTGATATAATATAGTCCAGTCAAGTAGAGCTAGGTCTAAACTCTAAAACAAAAATATAGAAGCGTTGTTCTATGAATACGATCAAGTAAGTTATAGGAAACTAAGAAGACAGATAGACAACGTTCAATAACTACCAATAACTTATAAAATGAAACCGGCCAAGTGCGAGTCGGACGCGCACACTAAGGGTTCCACACCATGATCTATACCACATTACACACTATAAAGATACAAGTTACACACGTTTTTTGTATTGTAGCCCCCCAATATTCATTTTATTCCGTTTTTATAACGGCATTTATTGTTATAGTATAGAAAAGTACAAGTATTATAGTGACACCAGAAATTCATCATGTGTGAAAATTTCAACTGTCTAGCTATCACGGTTCATGAGATACAGCCTAGTGATAGACGGACGGACAGCGGAGGCTTAGTAGTAAAGTCCTGTTTTGTTTGGCACTCTTTGAGAATGGAACCAGTGTGAGGGATGTGCTACCGGTGGGAGGATGGGAGGGATGTGCTACCGGTAGGAAGGATCCGCTACATGCGCTACAGATGGGAGGGATGCGCTACCGATTGGAGGGATGCGCTACTGGTGGGAGGGATGCGCTGTGTGGCTGTGCCGCACAGAGCAAGAGTGTTTATATACTCTTTGCTGTGCCGCGCTCCCGGCTGCATGGGTACTACCATCCTACTTGTCTCTCCCGTGAAAGAGCTTTGCTGTGTTTCGGAGAGAAGGGCAAAACAAGCAGTGTAATTAGTGGCACCGAGACTTGTCTCAGGATAGGCAACATACAGAAAGTTACCTGGGCTAGTTTCAGTTTAAATTAGTTTTACTACGATTCCCTACAATTCTTTTAATTAAGTAAAATTGAACAAATAATAATATAAACAGAGCTAAAGAAACTTAAAATAGAAGTTTAGTGATAAAAGAAAACATTCAATATTGTCAAATTGACAATCCTAGAAGGCAATTTTCTGTAAAAGTCTATTTTGTAAATTTTATTTTATCAACTGTAAAACTCAATATTACAACAATGCCGGCGGTTGTGGAACAGAAGACGATTGACCCTGAAGCGGAATTGAGTAATGTCCAGAGAACCGTAAGTTTTAATAACATATCGTAAACGTATATGAGGAACGGTTTTATATGTACATATTTGTTAGAGCCTTGCTGTACTAGTGGGTTCGAGTCTAAAGTGTGAAATGATGAGTCTACAAATTCCTTCCTGCAACTATCGTTGGTGACATAGCTTGGCTCTCCGTACAGGAAAACATCTTGAGTCGCGACTAGACTATCTCCTCCCTCTTCTCTTAATTTTAGGTCTACCAGGGTGCGTAAATTTAGCCAGCACATTGGTAAACATATTCTAACATTTACGTCGCCTGATTTCAAACGGAGACCCGTGTGACGTCGTCGTGATTGGGAATTGGCGTCTGCCTAATCTAAATATCAAAGCAAGTGGTTGGGGTTAATGGCTATATTACACATTGAAGTTATGTACGGAATGTACCTACATCTAATATTAGTCTTAAACCCTTATGGTTTAACGTAAACTTCATTTAAAATCGAGGTGAATGTTGATTTAAAATTTGCATTTTTACCACCGAACTGTATTTATGAAGGACGTGTATCTATAAAAAATCTGACCTTCTAAAACGTTACGACTCTGACGACAAACATATTATTAGGGTAACATGTACTTATTTCAGTTTCAAAACTTGGCTCCAGTATGCAGTGTGGAGAAGAGAGCTGGCGGGGTCCCACAACTGGCTTCACAAGAGAAGCAACTGGGAATCCTTGCCTCTGAGTTGAAGGATACGCTGCTTTGCATAAATGTTGGTTCATACATTACTTAACATTTTTTTCAATATCTATGAAAAAAGCTGTTCTCTGCGGTTTCCCCGTCCGAGAATTGAAAAAAAACTTTTCTATAAAAATGTTACTAAAATTATTGGGCTATGGAAACTATTAAGACAACAACGAACAACCCAACAACAATATAATTATTACTATAGATTAATGACCATAATTAAACAAAACCACCATTTGCAATATAATTATTATCATAGATTAGTGACCATAAGTAGTATGTAGTGCTAATATAGTTAAGGTGCCTTTTTAATAATCATCAAAGATGAGGCAGCAAAAGGCTGGCTAAGAAACAAAGTGGCGTAGAATCTTCGTTATAAAAACTAGGTACCTTAGAAATTTAAATTGCTTAATTTATATAGCTAGCTAAGAAGGGCATGCATGCCCTTCGCGATATCCATGTCAAGAGTGGAATGCGAAAGTCGTTGGTAGAATATGAGAAGCTGGATGGAGAACTAAGAGATGAGCGTGCCCAGCGGTCGGAACTTGATTGTCTCAACTACTTGGCTCAAAAACAAATTGTGGAACTTCTGAAGCAAGTGCCCACAGAAGCTGATGTAAACTAATTTTACTAAGTTTTTTTAAATATTATTTGCTATGATATTTACTATTACTCCCATTATCTACTTGTGTGTGATCAATTCCATTTTAATTACCGTTGTCACTTTACTTACTGCGCTTTTTTTCTTTTTAAATATTAATTATCTGCTATTTAACGCATAGTTAAAAGTGCGAATTGATTCAAAAATATAAAACAAAATTAAATGTATACGATCTCATTTAGAGTTCAAACATTTTCCAAATTTTGCTGTATTTTTTATACACAAGCTAATTTTAATAAAGATTATACTACAATAACAACATTATTTACTTTGGGTGTTATACATTAATCATAACTTGCAAATATTTTAATTACTGTCTCTCACAACTCACAGGTAGTACTTTAATGTTTTAGGAATTAGCTATGATAGAAGACGCCAACAACCGTCTCCGCAGAATGGAAAATAGATTAGACTTAGCTACTAAACGATTCTGCCTCGTTAACACCGATAATAAGAGAATTCGAGAGGAAATACATAGACTCCTGGTTGAAAGGTATTTTATTTTATCAACATTTGATTGTGAATGATGACACCGTAAACTAAACTCTAATCAAAATTATTTCGAACTTTTACTGTATTTAGGATTTCGTTAGGACACCTCGATAGTCTCGATACCAACATATTTTATCAATTATTTACCGCAATTGTATTCGTGTACCATCATTCTTAATTGTGCAACTTACTTTCAATAAGCATTTGAATTTTATTCTAGGAACGATTTTAACGTACAATGGAATCATACCATTGGTAAATTGGTAAAGGGCAAAGAATTCTTGATGGATATATTTGAAATTGCCGCGACCGCATTCAGTAATAGAGACGAATGCTGTAGGAAATTGGAAGCATTAAAGTGGAAGGGATTGTTTCAACTAAATAGGGACATCATGGTTTGTTAACCCAAAGCTTACTGTTTTTTGTACATTTGTAGCATTTTCTTTAACCACTGTTTCGGTAATCAGGAGATGCAATCATACGAGGGTGAGCTAAATCATCTCGCGAAACTCGAGGAGTTTTTACGTGTGAAAGGATCGCGAAGGATTTGCGAAGCCGAAGAAAAGGAGGAGGCCCAAAGGCAAGAAGAAATTCAAAGATGTGAGCAAGAAATAGCAAAGCATGATGCCTTGTTGGAAGAGATATTCGTAATTATTATTTTTTATTATAGGAATCAGACATCAATTCAAAAATCAGTCATTCAAAAATAATTGTAGAATTAGTTTTAAAACTTAAGTATTAGGAACTCGCTATTTAAACTATTTCAAACGGAATATTTATTGTTTTTTAATTTTTATTTCGATCTCGTAAACAAGATATTCTCATGTAATGTTCTTATCTAATGTAAAGAGTTATTGACTTTTACGGATTTCGGATATCACGGTTTATTAAGTAGGTATACTTTAAAATATATGATACTAATAATACATATACCTTTTTAAACAGTATTACTTATGAACTATCTTCCATGAAATTATTGTGAGTAGAATTAAGTAGAGCTATCCATTTTTTATCTAAGTTTAAGTTAAGCATTGCCGTATTTATTTAGATAAATAAATTATATTTAAATAAAATACAAAATTGACCAAAAAAATTAACTACTTTAGGGCTACGCTGGATCTGACAGAATAACAACCATTGTAAGTCAATTCGAAGCGAGTGAAATACACAATTTTTCTATTTTTGTATTGCTCTGCGAAGTTCTACAAGAATCGATCATCATGCGGCGAGATCTTGAGCTGTTACGTCAAAGAATATGTGAGTTAATTACATCATAATAATTTAATTAATTAAAAGATTATAATATGCCAATTTTGACGGATCCAACGCCTTTAACATTTTTTTCGCATTTTTAAAAATGTTCTTTTTACTTACTGGGGGATAATGGATAATGAGGGCTAAGGCCTCCACTTCTTCGTTGCACAGATCCTTCAGACTCTCAGTGAACGGCGAAACGACCAGCCCGCAACTTGGACCAGATTCTACTGGGTATATGATATATTTCGTAAAAATTTCATTCAAAATGCATACCAGCCAAGTGCGAATCGGACTCACGCCCGAAGGGTTCCATACTATTATACATGTATATACAAAACATCAGACACTTAAAGATTTATTTTATTTTAATTTTATTATTTACTAGTAAATATATCAACTAAATATTTTGTGAATATTTCAAGTGCCTACCTACCTGTTGCCGTTATTGATATCGAGCAAAAAAGGGCAAAAAAAATCACGTTTGTTATATGGGAGCCCCCCTTAAATATTGATTTTATTATAATGAAACAATTTTTTACGGAATTTATCGCGGTTTATTAAGATTTTTACAAGCCCGACGTTTCGGATACTTTACAGCAACCATGATCACGGGAGGACTGAGGTGACAGATGTCCTAACGTTACAAAGTTATTCGAACTACCCTCGGTTTCGTATCGGTAGTAATATCGGTTTTTTTTTATACCACATATTATAAATTAATTTGTCGCCGCGTTAAATACATGCTTTTGTAATCTACTTTTACTATATGAGGCAACATTTTAGATAAGGCTAAAATACCTAAAAAATGAATTTGAACGATTATAGTGGATCAACGAGACGTAAATGAAGGGAGAGAAGAACATGAAAAGAAACGTTTAGCCGAGTTGGGATCTGCCCTTGAGAACCAACGTGAGACTACTCAGCGTGCACGTGAAAGAAATGACGGCGCTAACGCAACCATACTCAAAGTTTTGAGAGGAATCGATGATCTCGTCAGGTTGGGTTGTTGAAAGCCTTAATTAATAATCATATCATGATAATAGTCTCTCAAAAAGACGAAAATGTGTGGTCTCCATTTGAAAAAAAAAAACAAATTAAAAGATGGTAGGTACACCTACACGCTGGCACAATCAGGTTTATCATTATCATCAGCCTTTATCCGTCCACTGCTGAACACAGGCCTCCTTCAATGAACGCCAAGACGACCGCCTTGCCACTCGCATCCAACACGGACCGGCCACAGAACGGAGATCGTCTTCCCACCTGGTTAATGGTCGGCCAAAACGCGGCCTTCACTCTTGAACCTTATTGGCCCGTCGGCCATCCCTTCGCCTGAGTGTGTGACCAGCCCACTGCCACTTTAACGGACAACGAGCTTATTCTTTGCGTGATATCGGTAACGTTAGTTCTCTGGCGGATGTTTTCGTTTCGAATCCCATCTGTTAAAGAAACACCCAGCATAGCACGCTCCATAGCTCGTTGAGCTACGGCAAACTTACGGACCAGTCGTAAATTTAGATGCCACGTTTCATCCCCGTCGGTGGGCTAATGAACTGTATATTATGATGTCATTTTCGTCTTATTAAGTTTGCAGATTTTTTCATAAAGTTTTCCATCTGTAAAGAGGCATCGACGAAGCGATAAAACGGAATGCATATAAAAAGCGTAATTATTAAAAAAATATTTCTTCACTCGTGCTAAAAACAGCTTAATTACAGGTTGTCAAAATGCGATTTTACCCCCTTAATGTCACTTTTGGGTAATCACAAGGAGGTCACTAAATGGAATGTAAGAAAATTTCTTAGGATTTTAGAGGCAGAAGTGAAAAGCCTTATAGAGGTTGGCTATAGTGCAGTAAAGGTAAAAGATATTTATTATTTTGTTCCAGTTATAAGTTTGTATACTATGTCCAGAATTGTAATTTTTGAAGCACAATAATATCACTTTGTTAATTATCATATACAATTGTATAGCCGCCGGCGCCAACACCTAAGGCTCGGAAGGGTCCCCCACCTGTATCTGTCAAACTTGTAGCAGATCCCTTGGTTGAAATCCTAACACCGAACAAAATAAATAAGCTCGTACCATATCAGCCCTGCGCCTAGTAAGTTATTTTTTGCAAAGTAAATACATATAATCTTAGTTTATTCAGAAGTTTATATAGTTATAAGGCGCAAAACTATTAAATTAGAGACAATATCTATATAGCTAGAGCCTAGAGAATATTTAGTATATATACTACCTATACATACTCCAGATGTAGAATGTTTATAAACACACCACAACAGCTGACTTTTAGGGTTAGTATCACTTCAGTATTTTTCATAATTAAACACTTTTAATAGTTCCTAAAAATCAATTAGACTATTCATAATGAATTGTGAAGCCAATAAAAACATATTAATAAACTTTTCAAATCACATGTGACCACTTATTAATTTGTTAATTATAACGGTTTGTCATAGTTTCAAATGTTGCCATCCCTTAATCCATTATTTTTTTGGAAGAAGTCAAGAACATTTTTCCTGGAACAACGTGAGCTAAAAGAGAAAGGTACAAGTTCAGCTAGGGACCAGGAACGCTATATGGAACTGGGCCCAAAAAAGATGCCTGCAAGATTACGATGCCCACCTTAACAACATCTGCATATAACTAGAGTAACATAGCGTCCCGTTTCCACCCGACGGTGACGCGGCCCAGTCGAGACACTGACACCAATCCGACGCCAGGAGGCCGTGTGGTCGCAGACTGCACGGTTGGCGGGGGCAACCCTCCACTTTTACAAACCAAAAGTGAGCCAAATGGGCTCACACTAATCCGATGTAGCATTAGGGCCTACGCGCCGTTAGCATAGATCCATCCGAAAAAAAAGCGTACCGGGGCGAAATGTAGTGTGGTAACACCTTCCACCCATATTAGTCTATGTATCATAATATTATGTATGTGCATTGTGCGCCCCCGAAGGAGTTCAATATACGACGTTAAACAGCAAAGACGTGTTTAAATACCATCCAACGTATTTGCCTCATTACATGGCGACCCTGCTAGAGACTTGTTTCGCAAAGTAAGAGTGCTGGCTGGAAAGCGGAAACTTCTTGCCCGATGTGTAATAGGTCCTGGGAGGGAAACGCTACTGCGCAACACTGTACGATACAGGAAACCCTACTAGAAGGAGACGGGACGTGATACCAGATGAACCCGACATTCTTCGTTAGGAAGTTGAAAACGCCATCAAGGCTCTCAAAATGCGGCCAGGCGCCAGATAGAGATTTTATTCCTGCTGAACTGTTGAAAAACATGGAAGAATGTGTGGAGAACGGGAATATGGCCAACGGGGTAGGCAGGAATCTGTGTTAATTCCATAAAGACCTGTGGCAATTACAAAGCGATTGCATTAATATATCATGCAAGTAAAATCCTCTTGAATATCATTAATCAGCGGCTCAGTCACTTCCTTAAAAGCCAGATACAAGAACAGGTAGGCTTCGTAAAAGACAGAGGCACAAGAGAAAGGCTTCTTAACATCCACCAAATCATAGAGAAGAGCGGACAATTTAACTGTCCAGTTGTCAAACACTCCAACGTATCGATCCTTTCACAGCTCCGGATCTCGAAAGAAAGACCCGCCTTTCTACGATCTGTCTACAGCGCATATTTTCCTACTTTGGCCACATAATATGGAAGAGAAATGAGAGCCTGGAAAAACTGATTGTCGTTGGGAACACGGAGGGTAAAAGAGCCCGTGTACGGTCCCCAACTAGATGGAGCGATTAAATAAAAGGCCCATCTTCAGAGAAATTTTACTCGCTTGTCAGAGACGCGAAAGATAAGCACAGATGGAGGCAGATTATCAGTATGAGGTGTAAACCATCCATATCCACCCATGACCATGATCCTCAGTCATGATGGAGTGACCAGAGAGAGCGATAAAGTATTACATAAAAGACAAATTCGCACTCTCAAAAGCATCCAGAAATGTATCGAGCAGTATGAATGTGTCTCTTTATTTTTCATACTCTTATAAGACACATATTTTGCAGATTAAAACTGATGAGTAGTACTTGTAAGGAGTATCACGTCATATGGGAGAAAAGTCGAAAAAGTGTCACTTTGGTTGTAAATAATAGTTCAAAAACCGTTGACAGTGGCACTAGTGTATAATAAAGGGTATGATGATTGATGTAGCAGTTCTAAATGAATTGAGTATGTATATATAAATGTGTACTAATAACTCAGATACTAATAACTATACGCATACACACATTTCAAAATGTATCCTCTTGTTACTGTGGCGCGCCACCCGCTTTTCGACGGACACTTTCATGCACAGAGATATGGTACTCCTTACTTCCATACTCCCTGTAGCTACTGTTAGATCTGTGCTGCCTACCTAACTCCCAGTATTAATCTTTTATTTCAGTTGTGTTGAGGACTATATAATGAATTTAGTTTTCGAAACACCTGCTGTCCCAGCTGACGAAGAATACATACAGGGCGTATTTCATTTGGAAGATGTTAATACAAAGTTTGGAATATTCTCATTAACAATACCCGCGTAAGATATTTTTACGATTTATTATTTCATTTTAAGAATATCGTTTTTCCCCAATTGTTCTTAATATGATAGAATTTTTTTGAATTATTGTTATTTGTAAAAAGTATTAGGGGTACCCCCCCCCCCCCCCCGCGGCGACGCTTAAATTACGAGATATATCAGTTTTTCTTATTCCTTCAACAACAATATGTATTTTTGAGGTACAAACGCCAGAACTGATTGTAAAAAGTATCAGGAACTATACTCGATGAGAACTCTAATTTGTCTGTTATCTGCTGGGCAATGATCTGCTAAGTTCACGGGCATCCCGTTTGCTTTAAATATTAAGGAATAACACTGATTACCGACATTTAATATCCTTTTTTTTACAGAAAACGCCACCCATATAGAAGTTCTAAAAAGGAGTGAGAGAATAATCTGAATAAAGAACAATAGACGCATTTTTTAAAATTACAATATCTAGATATAATATTAACGAAGAACACAATTTACCGTTTTTTTTATTATTGAAATAAAGTAGTCACATATAAACCATTTTTTTTTAAATCACAAGTATATTTTATGGAGATTGTATTAGGATTTAGGTCTTTACCTATGAAATTGCCGTTTTGTATGAAAAAATTTAAACGATTTTTTTTTCATGTATTTTTTATCTTATATCTTTAAATGAGCAATTCTTGTATATATATATATACAAGAATTGCAGCGGGCGCGGTTCACCGCGCCCGCTGTTCGGGAGAGCAGGATTTGGACTAGTCAAATCCGATACGGTTGACGAATCTTTTACGGTTGAATTTAACCTATCATCATGAGGGCCGACCCTCATCCCTCCCTCTGTAGAGGGAGGCGGGCCAAGCGCTGTGCCCAAGCAATCTAGCGGTAGCGTAGTGCTACCGCTGTTAACGCGATCTGGGTTTGTATCTACTTGTATCGGATTCGAACCTAAGCTTTCGCGATCGGTCCGGATCGATGTGGTTTCCATGTGTAGGGGTCGACGTCGCTTACGACCCCGAGGCCCAAGCGGTGTGCAGGTGTACCTAGCACAGTTTGTTGTGATTCTGTGTATGTTGTGACGTTCGCGTCGCGCATTAGTAGCTGAGAGATTTTGTCAGCTGGATCTGTTAAAACATGCTTAGGTAACCTATGTCTAATTGGAACTGAGCTATCTGGGGAATAGTTTGCCGCGCTCACGATGAGCGGGTTGGGGTGGAGAAGTGCCTTTACAAAGTGACGTTCTGACGTCATTTTGAAGTGGCCCCTAATGGACTCTAATCTGAAGTCCCTGTGCAGGTCGATGTTTCTTACGTAGGTACCACGGGCATATTTTTTTTTTTTTTTTACATTCGCGCATCTGAATTATATTAGGTACAGCCCTACTGTACCTAATATAATAACCATATGCAAAAATGAGCAAGAACTTTTAATTTTGTAATAAAAATATCTAATTGAAATTTAATAATTGGTCCTTTTTACAAATAAAATAATACTCAAAAGATATTTGAAATCAACGATGTACAGTACGACACGATAAATACCAGACGTCGACGAACTTCGTGTTTCCATTGTATTTCCAAAGATTACTCATAGTTGCGAATAAATCAAAAATATCTATGCATCTTTGACTTGATAGTTTATACTAAACACGCGTAAGTAGCAAAAGTTTAGAAATAATATTCAAATGATATTTGAAATCAACGATGTATAATGTATATACGACACGATAAATACCAGACGTCGACGAACTTCGTGTTTCCATTGTATTTCCAAAGATAACTCATAGAATTTATACTAAACACGCGTAAGTAGCAAAAGTTTAACAATAATTTTATATCGTCTAATATTCTATCGATATTACAATCATATGTCACAACACTAGCTGTAACATATGAAAGAATATGGCATGTGAGACACTCCTTTTACATACAATTAACATCTACTTTTATAACATCAAATTCCTCGATATTGATGGTTTATTTATATTAGTCTCATCCTATCAATTATAGACGGAGGCTTAAACTTTTAAATTAAATAAATAAAATAACTCTCACATGTAATGGTTAAATAATTGTTTATTTCATTATATGGTGTTTTGTCATATATTGGTGACGTTGGCGTACCGGATAAGATTTAGTTTGTCACGTATATGTGACAACGGCGTTCAAAAGGTACAAAGTACACACTCCACAGTGTCAAACTCGAGGTGGCGTCGACTACTTTATGCGTTGGACTAGACTACTGAGAATTTTTACCTTCAAATATTCTTCAGGTTTTTAAATTCTGTTGGACATAAGACAAAATATGTTCTTTTAAACTACAATGTTTGTTAAAAACAATTATACAAACAAATTAACAAACCTTAGAATTATACAACTTAAGATTTTGCGGTTTAAAATAAATGGAAAATAATATGTAATAACAATAACGCCAAAAGTCTAGTATCCAAAGTAAGATAATAAACATAAATAATTACGTTGGCAACACTGGTGAATGTTGCCAGTGTGAAGTTATGTCGCCGCGTTTATATACAAATGTACTCTGTGGTCGCCGCCATTGAGTTTCATTTTAGCCGATTATTGAAATTGGTGTACTAACCATTTTTAATCGGCAAATATCTAAAAAATCTTATTTCTTTAAACGGTTTTATTAATTATAATAAGTGCACAATAATTATATCCAATGGCAGACAGAGACACAGATGAGTTAAACATCGATAACGTAATAAAAAAATTATTGAAAGGTAATTTGGAAATCAAGATAAAGAATAAACAAAATGATTTTTATGCCGTATTATTTTTAGTTTATACATTTTTACTTTCATTTTTTTGTGAAAATATTTCTAATTGTGTGATGAAGAAGTGAATTTGAAATGTTTATACCTATTTCGTTTCAGTACGAGGCGAAAAGCCTGGTATGAATGTACAGTTGACAGAAATTGAAATCAAAGGGCTCTGTTTAAAATCTCGAGAAATCTTCTTATCACAGCCCATTTTGCTTGAACTGGAAGCACCATTAAAGATATGCGGTAAGTACATTTTAATTAAACATACACCTTTCATTTAAAACTTATTTACAACTGATCAACATTAACGCCATCGAGTATAGATTGTACCTACTTGAGTATTGTCTTTAGTGACTAGTGTTGCACATTACCAAATGAGTTGCATTAAATAAATCCATAGTTTAGTCATCAATATAATTGTTATGATGGATTTTAAATATATTTTAAACCTAAAAAAATAAATAGAATAAGGCCCCTTTTTGTTTATAACACCATCATATAATAATTAAGAAATCACCTAATTATGTATACGTGTTTCATCATCAATTAAGTAAATATAAAATACATCTAATCATTCTATATGTTTGTATGACTTTATATACTATAGATCAATGTTTCCCAAACTCTGTTTTGCTATGGCCCTGTAAATTTCGTACTCCTTCATGACCCACTCAAGTTTTTAAACCCCCTGAAATATTAGGTGAAATTAAACATATTTATTGCAACTAGGAGAAGAAGGAAGCTGCTTATTTATGACTCTTTAGTCTCGGAGGTCAAGCTATAGTACTTGATTAAAATAAGGAGGCAATGGTGTGACTCAGTATTTTTTAATTATGTCCCTGCATCATGTTGCAACTCACGTTAAGGGAAACTTTCTTGAATGGTAGATGTGGCTGATGGGATCACCTTCATACTCCGACACAACAAATCAGAAAAACTATTTATCTTTATTGAACATCAACATTTAGAATTTATATTTGATTAAATATGATCATTATGAAATTTATAGAGAATACAAAAATTATATCAGATAACTAAACATGTTACTTCTTAAATTGATTTTAACAGAATTAATAAATATTACACAATCCATCTTTTATATCTAAAACTGACATTCAAAATTTAAAGTAATTCTAAATATAATACATACTTAAAAACCAAACAGATCGTAGTTGACATCAAAAGAGTATGTATAATGAGATTACCAATCAACACACCCCCTTAATCTCAGATATACATCATAACACCAGACAAGTACAGAACAACCCAAAAAATTTAGAAATTATAAACAAACAAACTACTAATCATGAAACAACAATAATACAGAGTGTATTGTTGACTCAACAGAAAAAAAAACTCTTAATAATAACTAAAACCACAAAAATACAAGAAAAAAAACAATACACTATAAAGGAAGAGGTGATATCAAAAATTCTGTACAAAGTTTCTCTCAAAAAATTCCGTTTTGAATTCCGATATAATTGATTAACAAAACATTTAATCCTTTCCCCCTTTATAACAACCACACACAACACACGCTTCCAATGCGCGAATCTCTTATATTAACACGCCCTTACACTAGCACTACCTACACTAAAAAGTTCAGAATTAAAATACCTAAAAGTCTTAATACGTCTATCATAAGACACCAATCACTTTAAAAACCTAGTCACTAAGTCAATCTCCCTTCAGCTCTTTTCCCATCAACTCCCATGTGCCACTCTTCTCCAAAGAAAATGTCTATTCTTCCACAGCCTTCAACCAATTCTCCCTTTCATTGGAGCCAACTTAATTTTCTTCAGTTTCCTCTTCATCTGTCTCATCAGCATCATTAAAAACGTGGACTCCTCCTTGGACCCACACCCTCCGCTACAACTGCCTCATCAGCATCACCAAAAACATCAACACCCTCCTCGGCATCACCAAAAAAAAACTTCAACAACCTCCTCCAACTTCCATAACCTCTTCACTTAGGCCATCTACAAAATTCACATCTTCAATCGTTTCCTCACAAACTACTTCATTTGCCTCTACACTCTCTTCATTCCCAACACAGTTAATTGGTACCATTTCTGCTGGTTTCAACTGTTTCTTTTTCCAATTGTTTTAAAATATAGATATTGCTGGTCCCATAACCTCTTGAAATGGTAGATGTGGCTGATGGGATCACCTTCAAACTCAGACACAACAAATCAGAAAAACTATTTATTTAAACATCAACATTTAGAATTTATATTTGATTAAATATGATCATTATGAAATTTACAGAGAATACAAAAATTATATCAGATAACTAAACATGTTACTTCTTCAATTGATTTTAACAGAATTAATAAATATTACACAATCCATCTTTTATATCTAAAACATTCCAAATTTAAAGTAATTCAAAATATAATACATACTTAAAAACCAAACAGATCGTAGTTGACATCAAAAGATAAGAAGAAGTATGTATAATTTGAGATTACCAATCCACAAACTTTTATATAGATCTTTTGAATAAGTTGCACTTAAAATACCCTGTGAATCAAGGTACTGTAGATGGTTTCTAATAGTCAAATCTTATTCAAAAGAAATTTGTCGCAAGCAACGAAATTTATGGTAGTTGTAGATTTGTTTTTATAAAATATAATGAAAAATATGTACTGATTTGTTAGTTTTAATACCATTTAATGTTTATATCCTAAAATGACTAGCTCAATGCCTAATAGGTAAAAAATAATATCAACAACTGAGCTACTAAGCTGAGACTGAAATATGAATTGTAACTAGTTTTAAATATTATGAGTTGGTAGTGTGATGCCAAAATGAACAAATAAATTTAGAGTGAGAGAGTGGTGTAGAGTTGGGCGGGGCTTTTTTTTTTTTTTTTTTGGTTTCGCTGGGGAATGCGTTTTAGGCATACCACCGGGTCCGGGGGGGGCCGGAGGTTATGTGGGACTCTCTGCGCCCGAGAGAGTTGGGCGGGGCTAGGTTAATACACCTTTTGTGTCCAACCCATAGGTTCACAATCCTGACTTAGAATGTGGCACTGACCTTTGTCCTTATTTTATATTTTTACACAATTTCGACTTTTGCCTAAAACTGATGTATCATTTTTATTTAATATCTAAGTTTTAAATTAATTAAGACCCTTGTAAAATAGTTTCTGGATATATGAAAAACTGGTGAATATTATAACTTGATAATATTATGTATTAGTTGTAATCTTTATTTTATAAATAAACAAGCAAGACAAACAAGACTTGGCATAACCAATGGCAAATTATCATAATATTTACTTGTTTTCAATCTATTTATCATAAAGATAAAGTACAACAACAACATTTGAAAGCCTGAAGCCTTATACATACTAAAAAAGTATACACATAATATAATGAAAATGCATTGTCCTTTAATTTTTAGTTCCTAATTATTGTTGAGTTTTAAGTTAGGTAATTAATAAATATCAAAAATCAAACAAAATTCAGACTATAACTTTCTTTTCAGGTGATATTCACGGACAATATTATGACCTACTAAGGTTATTTGAGTATGGTGGTTTTCCACCAGAATCAAATTACTTGTTCCTTGGTGATTATGTTGATCGTGGAAAGCAGTCCCTTGAAACAATATGCCTGCTCTTGGCATACAAGATCAAATATCCAGAAAACTTCTTCCTTTTAAGAGGAAATCATGAATGTGCCAGCATCAACAGAATTTATGGGTATGTTAACATCTGTATCTCTATAGTATGTACGAGCATCTTTACTGGTGGGAGGAATGTACTGTGCACCACTCGTCTGTATGGTATATATAGTAGTATACCACCATCCTGCTGATTTCTTATGTCAAACAGCATTGATTGGTGTTTGGGAGAGAAGGCCAGTGTCATTATTTTCAGAAAAGCTATATTGTCAGATCCTGGATGAATATGGGATGTAGTCTTGATTGGTGTAATATTTGTCTGAAACATTCAGACATACACACTACTACTCTTGCCTTAATTAAATTTCAATCAAAATTTGTGAATAAATAGATTAAAAAGCTATTTATTGAAAAAACCACTGCTTGCAAAATAAAATTTACGCTCACTAATGAGTAGATTAGAAACAGCATGACTATCCTGCTGCTTAAACCTGTCAATTATTTTCAATAAATGATGAAATTTCTTACAAATATATGTATGAACAGATCAGAATAAATAAATACAATTATTTTATTTTTATCTGACTTAAAGTAATATTCCTATGTAAGTTTTGTATAAATTATATCATTATTACATATCAATACAAAATTTTACTAAATAAAGGTTTGATCAGGAAAATATTGAAATGTGTGTGACTCACTCCACTGATTCATAATATCTATAGCTGTATATCTGATTTTTATTTTATTGATGTAACTGTTGTGGCTCAATCTTTCTCGATGAAATTTGCTATCCACTTATTATTATCATCCAACCTATAATAGTTATTCTTTAGTTCTATCACTGGCTCCTTTAAAATATCTACAGTGAAAACTAAAGTATTTGCATCCGTCCTACCTATTCGTATTTCCAAATAAGGGACCATCCATAAATTATGTTACACGAATTTCATTATATTTGGACTCCTCCCCCATCCTTGTCACAGATGGTCACATTTATGATACCCGCCCCTCCCTCCAGTGTGACGTCACATATTTTGCAATTTTTAGATAAATAAATTGATAAATTAAAACAGCTATTCCGAAATTAGTTTCATTTTGGTTTATGTGACACAGTAGTCTTATGTGACGTCACAAGATCTGGGAGCCCTCCCACCCCTTGTCATATAATGTCACACTTCGTCAGAAACCTCCCCCCCCCTCCCTCCCCTTAACGTGTAGCGTAATTTATGGACGGCCCATAAAACAATCGATGTTAGAATCAACCAATAACTCAAGACTGCCTAAATATTTACGGCAGCTTCAATTTTGTGTGTTTTATATTGTAAATTTAATATTGTTATTGTTAGACAAGCAGAAAAAAAACACAATATAACAGGGAAACGTTCAATCATATCGTATGCTATACCTACATATACAACCAATGTATATATATGATAATTGATAACCAATATGAACATAAAGTCAAGGTAGGAAGGGTTATTGTACGAAGCAGATTATCATGTTGACGTTATCTGAACATTATTGTTATCATCTTTGATGAAATCATCGCGTATCAACATTTTTTTTAAAGTTAACGTTGAAATTGCACACTACGTAAAATAAAACAGACGTAATCATAATTATGGATAGCTCTGAATTACATTTCCCGATACTGACAATACTGGCATTACTGACAATACTGGCATTACTGACAATGCTGGCATTACTTACAGTTATAATAAATCTTTATATTTATTCTGCGACTGACGAATATATCGTAGCTATTTGACGTCGCAGACCTTGCAGTTGTCATTAGGTACATTTTTCTGGAAACCAGACTCCAATCCACCCAACCTTCGAATAACTGCATGAACAGTGCGCAGTAGGGATAGGGCTTTTAGTTATGACGTAAGTGCCAACACATAAAACGTCTTTTACAAAACTACAAATAGCACGATACATTAGTATGTAGTGTACTAGCTATATCCGTGCCCCACCATGGTTCAGGCCTTGTCGTGGCGGTGGGACTCAGTAGCCTACGGTGAGCCCAACACCTTGGGCGAAGCTAATTAAGCCGGGGGGGCTCTTTGTACCCCTCTTATAAGAAGAAGGGACAAAAGAGCAATGGGCGAGGATGGGAACCTCACCCCATTGTACTGTCCCGACGCGGACGTTGAGAGGGGTTGTTCTGTGGTGCCGGATAACCCCTCTGTGGAGGTCTACTAGCTACTAGCCGTCGAGATGCCCTGTTAGCTTAACAGATCCGGGACACCTCTCCAAAGGCGGCATTGGTGGCACTCGCCGGGTTTTAGTGGTTAGAGCTGCGTCTACTTACCACCTTTCGGACGCAGCGAGTCCCACATACCCGCCTGGGGAGACCCGTCTCCCAGGCGGGATGCCTCGGAGCATTTCCCGGCGTTAAGGCGGGGCTGTCCGAGAACTGAATTTAGTATGGAGCTCGAAGCCGCGTCGAACGCTTTGGCAGCGTGTGAAACCACATATTTATTTAATTGAAGGGAGGGATTTATAAAAAAATAATTTATGACGACCGACAACGACGACATTTTCTACAAGGTTTATTATGGTGAAAATTCTATTGTACAGAACAAACAAACAGATAAAAAAAATTAAAAATTGATTTTTTAATTTAAGTATCTTACCTATATTATACATACATTCATATTCATTATTGAAAAGCTGTTAATTTAAAATTACAAACAAACACTTCAATTTTATTTATTTGTATGATTTACATAAATCAATAATCGTCTACCAAAGCAAATAAGGGAAACTAAACATCTGGCGCGTTGCCAGTGAGATTAACCATGGAAGTATTTATGCTTTATAGCTGTTGCCTGCAGCTTCGCCCGCGTTACTCAACTCCCTAATATGTCAGTCACAGCGTGATGTTATATAGCCTGAAATTTAGCGCGTTCAAACAAACAAACAAACAAACAAACAAACTCTTCAGCTTTATAATATTAGTATAGATCATACATAAGCTTTTAAACTAGACTATAAGAACTTATCACCAAGTCATTTGATCCGTATAAAAATGGTCTTTGTTGAATAATACCTACATGATGTTTTGTAGCTTAAGGTACGCCTTGGCACTAAATTTAAATCAAGTAGCTATTTTTACGTAGATATTTGTACTTTACGTAGTTTTACAACTGTACAATGTTAAAAAGATATGATATATTTACTAATTCACATATATAAACGGTTAAATTCCTTGATTATAGTCACGCATTTCATAATTTAAAACAAAAAGCATACAATGGACGATCTTATCGATACTTTGTGATTTTCTCCAGGCCGTAACAAGATAGTGGAGATAAAATGAAGCAGGAAATTTTTAGTATACATTTTATCAAAAAAAAATCCCATATTTATCATTACCTAATCTCTTTTGTTGCACAAAATCTATTCTTACAAACAATAAAAATAGATTTTATGTTGGGCAGGTTCTACGACGAATGCAAAAGGAGGTATAACATTAAGCTATGGAAGACATTCACAGATTGCTTCAACTGCCTACCCGTAGCTGCGATAGGTGAGTTTATAGGCGGTATCTCACCGCTTTAACGTAGGTTTACGGTGGTAGGTAATGGTAAGAACTAAGAAGATGGTAGAGCATGTTATTAAAAAACCATAAGAATAAGTTTTTGGGTATTGATAATGCCGCGTTTCCACTAGGCAACATTTGGCACGCGACATGTTGAAAGTTAGCGCGGAATTTTTTGATGTGTTTTTCGATAAAATTATAACCACTGCCGCTGATATCAACACCAGCTCCTCTGGCGACATGTTGTCACGACTGACATAGTATATAGTAGTACATGCGTAGACAGACAACGTTGTTAAAAGAAAGTTTCCGCGCTAACTTTCAACATGTTGGACAAATGTTGCCTTGTGGAAACGCGGCTATAAGGAAGACGTTTATGCATAATATATTATAGCATGCATATAATATAACGCGCAGATTATTATTTTTTAAAGAGCTTGTGATATTGTTGTACAATTCCGTACAACAACAAAAAAGAGTCGTCACCAAAATATTTTAAATATGTATATTTCTATAAATCATAAACATCTCTTGTGTAATCAATTATTGTTAAATAAAAAAAATGTAATTTATTATTTTCTTAGAAAAGAAAAGGGAAAATTAGGGTTGATCACATGAGGTTCGTCGTTCGCCAGTTTCATCGATGTTATAATATATAATATAATATATAAGATAACGGTTATCTTTAACGTTTTTACGTAGCGGAATGCTTATGATTTTCCGACTTGATTGATTACTAGAATATCATAGTGTCAGTGAAATGTGAATACAAAAACAAAATATCGCTTTAAAATAATCAACATCATTTGTTACAATCTATCTTCATCGAAACACGGATATGCGGTCATTCAGGTCATTGAGAGGTTCCGTAACTGTAACTTGAGGATATTTACATATGAGGAGGACTATTATTATATCGGATTCGTCTGACCGCGTGTGTCTCAACGACGAGGCTATCATGGGTAAATCATTGTAAAAATGTCATACAAAAAAATTTGAAGTTTACAAAATTTCTTCATATGTATAGTCGGTCGGTGTTATTACTTTGATTTAATATAAAATATTGCATATAATAATTTCAGTTCTGTACCGGATCGGTTATACAAGGTTGATAAAAGCGAGAGGCATTAAATTAAACTACATACACTACACATGCTTACGGTTAATCCGAAACTATAAAAAAATAGTTTGAGAGCAATAAAAAAAAGTTTTTCAAAGAACTTAAATACGTGAATAGTCAAAGTAAAACGTTAAATCTCTTTGTAAACCTTTGTAAAATGTCCTTCGAATCTAAAAGGCAACGTCGCACAGCACGTTGCGTCTCATCGGGTCGAACATACCGGAGCGGCTTTAAAACTTTAAAAATATCCTGTGACTAAACTATTGATTCTATTGGTCTAAGTTTTGGTGTGTAGCCTGAAAATGGTACATAATATACGTGGTTTAATTTAATGCCTCTCGCTTTTATCAACCTTGTATATGATAATTATTTAGTAACAATATGCATCAGTAAGCGCGGACATCACAACTATGTCGGGTTATCAGTGGTCGGGTAGGCGCCCGTCAGGTCACATCTCGCCATAGCCATGGGCGTGTGTCATAGCGGGCCCACTTTCACCACGCGGAACTGACATGCTTGTTGTTACGTTAACGTACAACCGACGCGGAGACAAAGTATGTTATTTATTTACACCATAATACATAAACATTTAAGCATGATATGCACGCGAACATAACTCGCGTTGTCTGGTACCCCAGTTAACGCGGAAGTCACGAAAGGTTTACAATATATCCTAAATTTCACAGGGGAACCATATTTAAGACATAATTGATAGATTTTCCTTAAAATAACAATGCATCAACAGTAAGCTCATTCATGACGGCCGAAATTTATTTTTATGTTTATTTAAATACTGCGAACGTAAAAGTTCCTATAATTAACTTTTGGTTTAATTTCGACCCCTCAGGCTAATACTTTTCCTGTTGATATCAATGGTTTCCTCCTCAGAGATGCGTGCGTAGGTGTAGTGTGTATAAAGGGTCTTTCAACACCGACGCGCGGGTCGATGTTGACATTGAATAAAACAAGCTGTGTGTGAGATATTAACGAAGTTATTTTTTTATTCAAAAGGCCCATTATATTTGTATGGAATATGACATAGTTCAAATGTCCGCCGCGGCTCCGAACGGTGGCTCCGAACGGTGGCTCCGAGAGGTCCAATTTTCAAGGACTTGCTTTCCCCCTTACAACTAAACTGGGGCGGCGTGATTAGTGAAACACTCATCTCGTAAGCCGGTCGTCATAATACAAATCGTTTTCCAGTCGACGAGAAGATATTCTGCTGCCACGGCGGCCTGTCGCCCGACCTGCAGGCGATGGAGCAGATCCGGCGGATCATGCGGCCCACCGACGTGCCGGACCAGGGGCTGCTGTGCGACCTGCTGTGGTCCGACCCCGACAAGGACACGGTGGGCTGGGGCGAGAACGACCGCGGCGTCAGCTTCACTTTCGGCACGGAGGTAACGTCATCGATGAAAAACGTCACATCTATACAGATGAATAAAATTTAAGTGTCTGTTTGTAATTTCAAATTCACATCTTTTCACTAAATGCATATGAAAGTATAAACGGTAATTACATCACAAAAAAACAATTTTTGAAAATTTTGTCTGTCTGTTTGTTCCGGTTAATGCGGCTCTGAAACGGCTGGACCTATTTTAACCGAACTTTCACAGACAAATAGCTGATATAAGGAGTAACTTAGGCTATAAAAATATTCATCATCATTCCGGAAACGGCTGTAAATCTAAGGTAACGCGGGCGAAGCTGCGGACAACAGCTAGTTTGATTTTAAAACGACTGTTACGGATTTTATCGCGGTTTATCAAGATTTTTGCATCCCCGCCGTTTCGGAATCTACAGCAGCCATATTCACGTGAGGACTGTGGTGTCATACGTCCTAACGTTACAAAGTTATGCGAAACTACCCTATCACCTATGATACATTAATATTTTCTATTAAAACATTAACTTTTAACTTTAACCGCGATAAAATCCGTCAAAGTTGTCTTAATTTAAAAAATTAAAAACATTAGGAAACATTTAGTATTAATTTTACTGATGAAAGGGATGCGCCATGCCACACTCCCGGCTGCATGGGTGCCACCATCCTACTTATTTCTTTCCTGAAATAGTTTTCCAGTGTTACGAAGAGGAGGGCAGGATTACTGACACTACAGACATAAGTTACGTTGAATGAGCTGGCTCAGCTGTTCCCGGTCAAGGGCCACACTGACGACTTACCATCAAATAGCTTGAATGCGCGTTGGCCTATTTAAATAACATTTAAAAAAAAACAGCTCTTATTCTTCCAAGGTCTCTTTCGGTGAATGAGAGTCGAAGTTATCCATTAAACTGTTTACAATCTTGATAAAACACTATTCTGGACTTCTTTTCAATTTTTTTTTACCTTAACCCATTACCGTCCGCCGTACTCAAGCGGGCACACCAAGAAAAACCGCGATAATTTTTGTGATTCCTAATAAAAATGTAAAGAAATATTTTTACAGTATAAATATAAGTGTAATATATTAATCTAGACGAAAAATGATCCAGTTGTTATTCTTAATTTGTAAGGGTTGAAGGTGATTTGTTTAGTGTTCAACTGTGAGCGCGCACGGTAAAATAATTGATTAATATTTAATTGTTATAAACTATAATTTATTGCACATTCTATTATTTCCAATAAATTATCAAAAACTGAAATCAAGTAATTTGGTTCGTCAAAAAATTAGTGTTTCTCCTACTGTACCTGAGCAGGTACAATGGGCAGATGTACTTATGTTTTATTTTGATTTTTTAGAGATAATTATTAATAGAAACTGGTTCAAAAGCGAATCTTTTCATTGCTATTTGTAGTTAGAAACGGCAGTCAATTCTATCATTGCTGAAGGAGATGATTATGAGTATGACATTCTCACAGTTCCATCTAAATCTGGTGCTATAACTGACGAAGAGGAGAGCCCAGAAGATGATCTTGTGACACAAGCATTGCCAAGAGATGTCCCAGGGACCGTCTTCTATGTTGAAGTACTTCTTATTTTGACGTAGAAGAGTATTCTCGGACGATAACAGCAGTGATGATGAGCTGCTTTCGACGTATGCCTCAACTTCAAAATGCTCTCTTATGGCTGGGTCTACTGATACACTCATAGATGGGTTATCTATTTGATGGAAAACCTTACCAACTACTTACTTTATTCTTCTTTACTCTTATACCTATATTCTTTCTTTACTCAACTGCATAAGAAGTAAATAACACCATTGAAGAACGATTGAACCATGTATGTAATGCTATAAACGACTGTACTCCAGTGATGCTCTTTGAGAAGTATTTTGACGATCAAATGTGTGATTTCATAGACGAACAGAATCTTTTGTGTGCAGTTCAAAGTAATAGGCATAACTTTCAATTCTAAATAGACAGAAAAACTTTTTGGACATACTTTTGTGAAACGATAGCCTGAACCAATTACCTACGGAACGTGCTTATTAGTCTTTGGATGAAGATCTATGTGAGCCACTCGTTGCAAACGGTATGTCTACAAATCGCTACTTGGAGATAAAACAAAATCAACATTTTGTTGATCATACATGATGGCTTCATGTTACGACCCGATGTCTAAGGTAAAGCCCTTGTGCGATATTTAACAGAGGAGCTCTAGCCAGTGGGGAGTATTTTACGAGAATTTGTCTATCGACGGATCTATGATAAAATATTATGAGCATCATACAGCCAAGCAGTTTATTATGGGGAATGGGGAAACCAGTACGCTTCGGACACCGAAACTGGGCCTACCTAGACGAAGTATCGCACGGGCTTATTTGCGTCGATCTAAACTTTAAAGAAACCGTCCTTCATCAAATGTAGATCGTCAAAATAATGGCCATACACCTGAATTTATCACAAATCAATTAAGATGTGTAAATTGCCAGATCAGAGTACGTTGGAGTAGTTCAAAGTGCTCAAAATCAAAAAACTTTGTCTGGAGAAACCATGTTACGGTATTTTTAACACTTGATCTACCCATTGTACTCGCTTGGGTACACCCCTGTAAAAAAATCTTTTTTTTTTCATTTTCTTTACCTGACCTTTATAATTGTGTGTTTCTTAATATAAAATTAAAGCAAAACCATTAAAAATGTAATTGGGTTCATTTTGGGCGTTAATGGGTTAATGTAGTAGATGTTATGCGCTGTTTGTGTTCTCATTTTGCTTGCACAATCGTGATAGTTTCGAACTGAACTTTCAACCTTTAACTGTTTATAATAATATCGTTATCATTAGCATACAGTATGGGTATGTAAATGAAGGAATATGAAAAAAATATATCATTAACTGCCTCATAGCTCCTCTGACTAATATGCAAACCCATGCGCTCGGCAACTCGCCCCTAGTAGTATTTCTATTTCTAAGGCCGGGTGATGTGTAATATTTATGGCAGGAGATAAAAAGTACAAATACATGTGTCTATTCTTTAATCATTTCTAAAGATTGGTATGATATGTTGAGGACGTTAATATAGACGTGATCGTCGGAAGGTACACAGACACGAACCCGCGGCCTTGTCCTCGCCTGATACGCAACACTCGCGGAAATGTTTGCATCCACGATAAGGGACCTGATATAGCGACGTCACTTTCACTGTAAACAAGATATCGTACACTAATCTCACCCGTGGACTGATCTCAATGTTGCAATACTGTTTTAATTCATAAACTACTCTGCTAATACAGTAGTTGTGTAAAGATTCTATATAATATAAGAAGTCTGGAAGATATGTGCGTTTCAGTTATCCACACTAATATTTAATATTAGCACGGTTTTGAGATCATCATTTGTGAAAACAAGCTCGCACATTTTGCAAAAGTAAATATTATCTTCCTTTAATACGAACCAATTAATTTTGTTTACTTCTTTCTGAATTGAATCTTGGCAAGAAAATCTTTGTTCCCGACGAGGTCCCTACAGACGTCCTGTACAAAACATACTGGAGTGGAACGAAGAATTGTGAATCTAGACCGTTCTCGAATCCACTTGCACACACACAACACTTCGACAACCTATTGAAACGGATATTAGGATTTATAAATTTCCGAACACACTTTAAGTATTTGACAATCAAGGGGCACTGGCGACCCGAATTTACCCTAGCGACGGGACCATGGAGATAGAAGTAAAGAGAACCACCTTGTATAGGGGATAAGTTGAAAGAGTGTCCATCTGTGAACGCAAATTAGCCGCAAATTCTGTACCTACCCCATGGCCTCAAACACAGTTTCAAAAACAGCGCACAATGGCGCTGGTGTAGCATGTGGATGGATTGTTTGTAATTTGTTTAAATAAATGTGTGTGTGTGTTTCTTGTCGCACATACGTTTAAAATCCTTCCACTTGCTACTCGTGGCGCCACCTGTTATTTGTCCATAATTTGTCGCGTAACACCTTGATTTGTTGATTTTTCGATGGACACTTCATACACACAGAGATGGTTCTCCTTACTTTCTATACTCCATGGACAGGACTAATATTAAATTTTTGACATGAAGGAGCAGTTCAATTTAATTGTCCTGTACAAAATATATTGTACCTAGTGGAACGAATTGTGAGTCTAAACCGTTCTCGAATCCACTTGACCAAACACAAAAATTTAATTAAGATGTCCAGCCGCTTAGGAGTAGTTCAGTCACACACTCATGTCGCGCAGAAGAATTATAAAGATGTATATAATTCTTCTGCACAGTCGAACAGTAACTTTACAGAAAAAGTAATAAATACAAATTTCTTTAAATATAGAATATAGGCCAAGATAAAACGACGTGTAATGTCCTTGCGTTTTTATATCTTATTATATTTACGTTAGCGTTCATTTGTTAAACCGATGTATGTATCATTTACTAATTCCTCTCGTACGATTGTTTTATTCGCTGTATGTATGAAATTTAGCTCAATCCTTATATGAAACAACTTTTTTACGGATTTTATCTTAGTTTATTAAGTTTTTTACATAACCATGGTCTGTCCGTGACCATAGTTGTTGTAAAATATCTGAACGTCGGGCATGTAAAAATCGTTATAAAATCCGTGAAATTCGCGTAAATAAAAAAAAAATATCAGTCCTTTTATGGTTGTTTGATTCGCTTCATGAACCTTGACTTATTCCCACGTTTCCGCGCAGGTGGTGGGCAAGTTCCTGTCGAAGCACGAGTTTGACCTGATCTGCCGCGCGCACCAGGTGGTAGAGGACGGCTACGAGTTCTTCGCTAAGCGGCAGCTGGTGACCCTATTCTCGGCGCCGAACTACTGCGGCGAGTTCGACAACGCCGGCGCGCTCATGTCGGTCGACGAGACCCTCATGTGCTCCTTCCAGATACTGAAGCCGGCGGACAAGCGCAAGCTGTACTCGGGCCTCAACATGGGCCGGCCCAACACGCCGCCGCGGGCCCAGCCCAAGAACAAGAAGAAGTGAGCACCCCCGCAGTTTGAGACGGACGGATGCCACCTCAGACATTCCGAACTTATGGGGTATTGAGATTCAAAATGAAATGTGACAGTCATTATCTGTTGTAGCAAAGATATGAATCAACAAAAAATGCAACCTTTCAGTTAATGTCAATTTTGTTATATTCGGAATCAGTGGTGTAAATCTGTCTGTCTCATATTGTGTAAGGATATTGTATTATTAGATAAAGTGGCGCTCTTATTGCGCGTGAGATTTATTTTTGTGTTTTTTTTTTTAATTTTAGTTAAGAGGTAAATGTTTGTATAATTTTAGATTTCGGAACGTCGGAGCGTAGTATTATGAAGTATTATAACGATAACGCCACTCGCGTGCCCTCGCGTGAACGCTGGAAGAAATCAATTACATATCAACTAAAGCATTTATAAACTTTAGGTCCATCACAGTTTTGCATTTAACCTTACGTTTAATATTAACATCGGTGGTGCCAGTGAACGCGTTTTTATTGCGTCGTATTTATTATTAATTATTATTATGTGCTTTGTGATTTTTTTATTATTTCCATAATAATCATCCCCACATATGCTCCGCAGTTCTGATTTCCGTGTCATTTACAACATGTCAACACTCATCTAGTGCAGAGGTCATCTTATCCGAACTGGGTGTGACTTGCGTAATCATATTTCACGGGTTTTTAGAATATGTGTATTGAATAACTAGGGTTACATTTAACAACTCAACCTAAAATTATATACCACAATATCAGGCACCCTAGTAATAATCTAAACGCGGTTTTTTATTTAAAACGGTGTTGACATTTGTAACATTTCGACTTCGAAAAGAGACTGATAAAGGTGCCATTTAAAGATTGATTCTGTTTATACGTTATAAATTCCAAATCCAATCAGCGCCATCTAAATGTACAAAGGAAGTATGGTCATGTGAAACATAACATTATTTAATCAGTATGCCTCATACTGATGAGCTTGGTTAGTGATAGATAAATGACTTTTTTAATTAACCCATAGACCTGACCTCGTCAACGTCGCTTGCTCACCGGTGAGAAAAAATTGCGGAAACCCGGCAAAGTTGATAAGATTAAGTCTTGGAAAGTGTTGAGTTCGCCAACCCCCACTGGGCCAACGTATGGTCTCATATCCTCCCCGCTTAATATCGAGGGTGAGGCCGGCGAACAGCAGTGGATTATAATTATTAGAATCAGGCGTTACTTTGTGGAAATCCATAATATGAGATATTTAACATATTTGTTGGCAATAAATCCTCACACCACGCAGTACTACTTTGTATAGTACTGCGTGGTGCGCGGAGTTATTGTATATTTAATGTCTCGTAGTACATACTGCAATTGCAAATGACCCGGTGTGGGGTGGCCCGCTCACTCTGGTGAGTGCGTGGATGCCCGCTCTGTGCTGACGTGTCCGCTTGTCCGCAGCTAACGGCGCCGGCCCCGCCCCGCGCCCGCTCGCCGCGCCGCCCCGCCCCGCACGCACCGACGACGCCGGCGACGTACTCGCCCCACTTGGCTTACTGTTTTATGTCCACTCCGTTATGTGTCCGATAGTGACGGACGAGCGACACGCTTTAGCTGTGACGTAAGAAATGGTTATAATTGGTCAACATTCGGAATTGGAGCTAAACATCTCAAATGTAATTTTTTGGCACGCGTCTTCATAACAGTGTGAGTCACTTACGCTCGTTTTAAAACCCCTCGCGCGTTCGACTGATTCAATTTTCAAGGAATATTGGCCATGTGCAACCGCGGACTGCGTCATCGAACGAGCGTCGCTATCGGGCCGAGACTGCGAGCTATTATTTAACGAGTGATGTACCCTGATGTGAGAATTGCTCGATAGCGTGTGTGTGTGTGTGTGACTCGTTCGAAATAATGAAAATACGTCTAACGAGTGCGATATGAATACACCAACACGCACATGTGATCGAGACAACTTGCGCCCTGGGGATACTGACAGCAATAAAAATGTCGGGCTCGGAACCGCCTTCCAAATTTTTTTAAACGTAGTTCAATGAATTTAAGCCTAATCGAGTGTAACCGCCGCTCTCTTGTAAAACAAATAAATAGTAACGGTGTCGGATGTAGTTGATAAATTAAAATAACAAGGAATGTGTATAATAATACAAGCAGTCGAAAATAGTTTCCTTTCTAGCTTGAACGCCATACGCAGGAAAATGATCGTTGAACAAAATCTTACGCAGCCCGAAGGTCGCCTCATCATTCCGAAATTAAGGCGAAGTTCGTTTCTGTGTACTATTAAGCTCAAACTACACGTAAGACCAACCATTTAATGTAAAGATCCAGCTGCGACATCCAACCGATACAAGTTGTAATTTAAAGCGTAAGTTAGCTAGATGCCCGTGAGAAATGCATGTATGTATAGTGCGAGCGCTTGTCTGCAACTTAAATGTGAACTAAAAATGACCGTGTAAGGGTGCATCGAAATGCATTATGTATCTGAATGTTTAATATTAAGCAAAAATAGTGTCAAGAATATAATAGGGCGTCGTGTATGAGGAACGTTCCCGCTCCAATAAGTGGCTGGTCGCGAGAGCTCGGCGAGAGAATGGCTTCATACGTAGCGCACATCCATCTTAATGCTAAAATCCATAATCAATAAAAATCTATCGAATGACGGAATTAAATAAAGAAATTACAGCGTATAAAGATACAGATATTTATTAAAAGTAATTTCAGACGTCAATACTCGTGTCTTCGAGTTTGTCGTATTTTGTTTCGTTGTACCGTAGAGATTTAAGCATTTGTTCCGGAATTGCATGGAATGCGGTAAAGTAACATGAATGATAATGATGACGAATGTTATGATAAGAGAACAGGACATGACCGCAGTCCTCGCGTGTGAGATTAGAAGTTACCTGATTAATTTTAAAATGTGTACACGAAGAGCATTTTCTCGTCGGACTTATATTTATCTAATAGTTTGCTTTTGGGGGCGCGTCCCTTTAACGTCCTCCGAATGAATTCATTTTTTTTATTGGATTTTTAATAAGCACGGCATGCCGGCTTGAGAAATATAATGTATCCTCAATAATGACGTTGCGTGTCGTAATAAGATACGATATAGTATTTTCGCGTAAGATGTCACGCCATGTGAAAGTAAACGAGTGCACCGAAAGCAAATTCGTAAATCGTAACACTTGAGCGTTTGAAGCGTCGCATTGAATTATTTATTTCGCTATTTCTGAATCGTACGATGACCGTGGAGCCAGTTTGAATCTATGATTATTACATGTACGAACAATATTGTATATTAATTCGTAAATAAAACTTTCTAAACGTATTGTGTTATTTCATTTATTTAATATTATAAGAAACATCCTACGTCTTTTATATTAATTGTACAGTTGAAGGTTTCGAAGAAATGTGTACAGCAAGGTGGTGGTGTTACAACTTACAACTAAAGTTGTTCTTCAAACGAACCTGTTGAAAAAAGATCGGTGGTTTAAATGACTAGTATAGTTCACGCGTCCTAAGAAGGTATGGGTGACAGATGTTAATTGACAATTGTAATGAAGTTACCTAACGAAAATTAATCGATTGATAAAAAATATCGACTTAGTTCGTAAGGAAATGTAATCGGAATTATCAATTTTAGATTTGTGAATTAAATTGCTGAGAAACGGGTAATTTGTAAATACCTAAGTAATAATAAAAACTACATATTCAAATCGTTTTTTTATTATTCAATACAGTCGAAACTCGAAGATTGCATGATCTTTTCTGAATCCAAATCTGCGACGGCAAAAATCAACTGTTAGTAGCGAATTCGGTCTAGGCGGATATATTTAGTCCTCTCTTTATATATCGTCCTTTGTGTTTAATCAATTACTATTTTTTTAATGACTGATTTTTACAGTTGGGATACGATCATATGATGGCCGCTCCTATTCATCGATTTGATGTCGATTCAACAGTGTCAATCTCTATTGACAAAAATTCAGTTCAATGCATCTTTAATGACATATTTTTTTATTTTAATTTCATAATTAAAATTCATAGTTATTATAATACCTATACTACATTAAATAATAAAAATAATAGCAGTTTCATATATAATCATAGAAAATACATTTTTCAATTGATAGAAAATAAATTATTTCGTTTGCTTTTTTATTGTTTACTAGTAAAAAAATTGCGTAGCAAGGAATATGAGAACTGTCACGCATACCTTCTTAGGACGCGTGAACTATAGTGGCCTTCCATGTAACATTGGTATATCGTAGGTATTTTAGAAATGCTCGCATCAAGTTAATGTGAACTCTGAATAGGTATTAAAAGTTGGTTATTGTTTTTATTTACAAAATGCCCCATTTTGTGGGAGACTAACAATTTGTGCAGTGGTTACATTATAGTACCTACATACGTCATACGTCGAGACTTGGCAAACACCTATGCTATGCATACATAACTACGTAAGCCTATGTAAGAAATATTCCACATCTTTAATTTATAAGTGGTTCCTACTAATATTTAATACAATAAAACTTTATCAATTGTGTTATAATGATTTTTATAATCTGGATACTAAAATAAAATTCACAAAATTAATAAATCATAAAGTAACAATAGTTATGTAAAGTAATTGATTAGTGATTATATTTTTTTTACTGAGTGCTTAGAAAATCCTAATTTCTTCTTAGTTAAATTATCTCATAAATCTTGCTTGCGTACAGCCAGGATATAAATCCGTCAGTCATTTCCTCTCGGGCTTGTTTTTCCCGTGAAACAGCTTTGCTGTATTTCGGAGAGAAGGTGAAGACGCAGTGTTATAATTACTGGCACAGAGCTTGAACATTTTGTCTCAGGATAGGCAACACAAAATTATTAAAAATTAAATTAATAAAAATTGCCTGAACTAGTTCCAGGTAAACTAGTTTGTGTTCTTGGGCGACGTCGACCAGTTTACTATTCCAACTAGCATAAAAAGGTTATACAATGTTTGAGAAAATTGTGAACATGAACGTCAGCTGCGATTCTGTTGGTGGTTTGAGGCATTTCCTCCCGGTTAAAAAAAATTGACAAATTATGGCTATCCTAATTAGGCTTAAAAATGCTGTCTATAGAGCGATGCAAAACACGTCAGCTAGTTACACAATATTAATTTATCTTAAGTACAACTACTGTTTAAGTCTTTCGAAAGATAAATAGGTAATGAAAAACTTACGGTGCAAATGTGAGAACAAAATGTAGGTACTTAAGATAGTATCACATAGATGACTTCAGTTTTTATTTTACCGTTTCTCCTCGTTAACACTAACCAGTAGAGTATAATATGAAAAAGAAGTTTTAATTATCTGAAATAAATTCGAAATGAACTTGAACATATTATCATAATATGAGCGACGGTTAGGCCGCTTGACCACCGCCACCTTCACCGGGACGTCACCGACAACGAGATTATTTCTGGCCGAGATCAATTAGTTGACGTGACGGCGAACGTTTGTCCACAGCTATGATCTCGGTGGTTTAGTCGGTTTGTTGTAGGGTAAGTATGTAGTTGTCGTGCGTAGTATAAGTAAGGCCACGATATGGTTGCGACTACTGAGTACTGTCTACTCGGTTGCCTCCTTATGACATAAAAAAGTGAGTAGAAAACTAATTATTGGGAATGGCTGCGTTCAACCGACGACAACTTGCTTATTTTTTTCTTTTATATATATTATTGCTTTCCTTCGTTAGGTGGGCGATGCAAAGATTTTTGTAATACAATTAATTAAACCAATCATCAAAATAAAATGTAATCCATTTATAAAATAATAAGACTAAACCTATCCTATCCGTGTTGGGTGACAAGGGATCGGCCGTCTTGGCATTCACTGAAGGAGGCCTATGTTCAGCAGTGGATGGATAAAACCTATCCTAACAATATGAGATTCTCATCAAAGTTACGGCGCCGGCGTGGATGGATACGCAACTAAACCGTAAACGTAATGTCGGGCCAAGTTCTAGCGGTAGGTAGGCAATGTTTTGGCGGACCGGATGACAGCGCGGCGCGCGGGGGACGGGCGTGCGGTGGAGACACGGCCACATTAAATGTATTTATATATTATACTGACTGTTGCCTGCAGCTTCGCCCGCGTTATTCTATATTATGTTTTATAGCCTATACCTTTCCCCGATAAATTTTTGATTTTCAAACCGGACCAGTAGTTCCTGAGATTAGCGCGTTCAAACAAACAAATAAACTCTTCAGCTTTATAATCTTTATATATATATATGTGCAATGTATTGATAAATTTTCCTCAAACAATACGTTAGCGGTATAGTTAAGCGGCTGGACTGATCTTGATGATTTTTTTGTGTGTGTTCAAGTGGATTCGAGAATGGTTTAGAAATTTAGAAATCCTTTACAAAAAAAAAACAATAAATAAAAAAAAATATTTTGTACAGGACAACGTCTGTCGGTTCCACTAGTATTAGTATCGATGTATCGCTAAATCGGCGCTATCATCTCGTCGGTGACGTCCCGGTGACGGTGGCAGTGGACAAGCGGCCTTAGGGATTCAACGCTATAATAATACATAATATGATGATTGATGAACCCGTCTGGTATCGCAGCTTATATTACAATTTACAGTATTTATCACGTCGAGCTATTTAATGACATCAAATTTCTGAATATATCAGGTATATTAGCTGTTGCTCCGAAAATCCAAAAAAGAAATCTCACATCTCATCATCGAAATCCTTATTATTTGAAATGACACGTGATCCACGCGGTAATATAAAACTTATGTAGGTAAAAACCATTAGGTATTACCAGGACAAAGGTCTTCAAGTCTATGGGCAGGAATCTCCCGGCACGGATGACGATGGGCTTGCGGCTCGACTGCAGCAAGCTCAATAACATCTTCCGAGGGCGGGTGCCCATCGTGTGCCAGGCACTCTGATATGCCGCCGCAGATACACGACCTGCCTGCAACGTTCATGGACATTTTTATACTATTATGTACCTACAAGAAAGTTGAAAGCAAGTTGCCGTTTGTTATCGTATGGATAAGTGAAGAAATAGAAACTTATTTTATTAGGTATGTTCGGTATGGTTTATCTTAATAGGTATGGGAAAAGAGAGTGGAGGGATCTACAGGAATGGAGGCAAATATTGAATATGAAATCAAATTGGCTTTGCAATTTATAAATTACAAACACGCGACTTCGTCTGCGCAGGATTAAATTGTAGACAATTCACACAATATATTTATAAATTGTAGCCAGCACCTTTGGCGAAGCAAATTGAGCCGAGGGAACTGCTCTTTGTACCCCTCTTATAAGATGAGGAGACAAAGGGCGAGGATGGGAACCTCACCCTATTGTACTGTCCCGACGTTGGGAGGAGTTGTTCTGTGGTGTGGAACAACCCCTCTGTGGAGGTGGCGTCGGTCCCTTGGGAGACTGACTAGCCGCCGAGGTGCCCTGTTGCTCAACAGATACGGGGCACCTCATCAAAGACAGCATTGGTGGCACTCGCCGGGTTTTAGTGAGTAGAGCTGCGTCCACCTTACCATCTCTTGGGCGCAGCGAGTCCCACATACCCGCCTGGGGAGTCCCCCCACCCCCGTGGCATGCCTAAGAGCATTTCTCGATGCAAAAGAAAAAAAATGGTTTCATGAAATAGCTAACGTACCTACTTACTTACCTGCAATATTATTTGATTTCCATAATAACAATAAATAAAAATATCTAATGCAACTGCAACCAAATATTCAATTGTAGGTAGGTCGAATTTCTGAAAGGAATAAAAGAAATGTTTAAATACAATAATGAATAAACATTGTTTTTCGACCAAAATATTTATCTGTAATCATCATCATGTAGAATCAAAAAACTCTTATGCTTATTTCTCCCGTGAAACATCTTTGCTGTGTTTCGGAGAGAAGGGCAAGACAGGCAGTGTAATTACTGGCACCGAGACTTAACATCTTATGTCTCAGGATAGGCAACACATAAATGATTTGCCTGGGCTCGTTCCAGGTATACTAGTTTATGTTCATGGGCGACGTCGACCACTTAACATCAGGTGGTACGTTTGCCAGTTTGCCTATCCAACTAACATAAAAAACAACAACAAAAAAAAACTATATTGCACAGGTACTTATCTAGTATTACGTCTGCACAAAAATAGCCGAAAAAAAACTTTTAATAAATAATTAAAATCATACCACAGTAGCAGCGTACAGTAATGTACAGAGGTAGATGGTACATTGAACAACTCTGATCACAAGCAACGGCGAAATAAAGTCTTCGAATTTGTTTTTGAATTCATTAATAACTTGGTACAGTTTAGCACAATCTCCTATAGAATCGCATGTATATTCGTCAAAGTCAGGATCATATATATCTATAGAAATAAATGATGCTATTAATACAAGTACAAAAAAGGAAGCTGTAAAAAAATAACGCGTAGGTAACGTAAGTTTACCCAAATAGTTTTCGAGTTGAGAAGTTGTATTCGAAGTTCGAACTTAGGTACGTATTTAACATAAAATATTATTAGCACAATCTATAAAACTACGCTGTGTTGTTGTTCCTTACGCTGTGGTATTAGGTAAAGCTACTCGTTACAATAATTGTGCGATGTTGGTGTGCCAAATTCAGACAAATTAGTCTTCAAAGTTCCATCCCTTCAAAATTTCTACGTATCTTTATCTTTTGATTAATCAATTGTAATTAATTACACAACTTATATTATTGATATAGATCAAAATAAAAATCTCTAAAGGAAGTGCCAGATCATAAAGGTAAAGTAGGAAGGTCCACATTGCATGTGCTCTATGTCGTGTAGCCAGAAAATATACGGCAATCGTTATAGGCTAGTTTGCCAGTTCTCGGTGCCACTTGCATAAACAAACCTTAGTACACGGGAACAAGCTAGCTATGTCAATTTAATAACATGTACACAAAATGCTCAAGGCTAGAATTCGGATCTCAGCGGTCGCGACTCGCAACCCACTGGCGCAGCTGTGCGGCGGTGCTACGTCCTTTCGGATAGCAGCGATCGCAGCCTGAGCCGCAACTGCCCCGTGCAGCTGTAGTCAAGATTCAAAATTATAGTTTAAAAAAACTAAAAAACACGCATTAATAGCAAACCCAACAAAAAATTTGAAAAAAAAAAATTAATGGATTTTAATTTTAACAAAATTACTTATTGTAAAAAAGCGTGGACGGAAAAATGTCTGGACTTAAATAAAACAAAACGAGAATTCCTGAAGACTTATATATAGAGAACAAAGAAGAGGATGATTAAATAATATTTTCTTCTTTATACGTTTTAAATCGAGAATCGTAAAATGGCGGGTTTTTAGCAATTAATTCAACTAAAAACTCGAGCAGCGCGGCCATTCAGCGGCTGGATTCCTGCACAGGCCACGCCCCACGGACGCGCGAGTCGCGGCTGCTAGAATCCGAATGCTACCTTTGTCATTTACACACACATGAAATAATAAATTTACCATAGTGAGATAAGCTCCCATCGGTTTCCTGTAATGAATAAGTAATTTCGTAAATGAGTTAACATAATATTATAAGCATTTTTTATGTTACGTGATAGTCAAACTGCAAGATATGCGAGATAATAATTTATTAGGTATTCGAGGATTAGGATTTCGGACCAGCTTCAACAACACATTCATGCGTTTAGGATAGCCTGAGACATAATATGGTAAGTCTCGGTGCCAGTAATTACACTGCCTGCTGTCCTTCTTTCCGAAACACAGTAAAACTTTTTTAAGAAAGTAATAAGCAGGTAGAGCTGCGTCTACCTTACCATTTTTGGGCCAGCAAGTCCCACATACCCGCCAGGGAAGTCCCCCTGCCCCGCGGGATGCCTAAGAGCATTTCCCGGAGCAAAAGAAAAAAATCCTCCATATTAGTTATATATCCATATAGGTACACTATAGGTGTAGGAAATTATATAAGAGATTAGAATCAAACAAAAAAATAGTGAAAATAGAAATCAATTGTTCGAATAGATTTCTCCATTATATCTTACAACATTTTCATCGAAGTGGTAAGTAGAATTCTCCATGAGAGACTCGTTATAGATGAAGTTATGTTCTTCTTCTGCTTGTATACTCGCAAACTTGGTTACAATTTCCTTGTGTCGAATGCCCTTCTTTAACAGCGCCGTGTATTTTAAATTACGCAAGGAACAGCATAAAATGTCCAACTGTCCACACAAAAGAATTGAGTTTGATGCAAAGAATACACCTGCGAAAAAGAATCTATTTGATTTATATTTGTCTCTGGTTTTCTGATAAGGTACATATTTTAATGAAATCTGATAATTACCCAGTTGTCCGAGCGCTAGAGCAACATAAGCCTGCACTAAACATTGCCTCAAGAAAATTAAAACCAAAAATAACGTTTGTGCTACACCCTCATACATCCACGGAAGGGAATGTCCCAACACCACTAAAATAGATAATAATTAGATTCACACATTTTAGCCCGAAAGTACCTATACAGAATTCCTAAAGTTAGCGATGTTCTACTGCATAGATACAAGTGTAGTCAGGGTCAACAACGGTAATCCTTGATCCCTTGATACGATCTCAGGGAGCCCGAGGAATACGTTTAAAACGTTGAATGCGAGTGGTCCGTGTTGGATGTGAGTGGAAAGGGATCGGCCGTCTTAGCGTTCATTGAGGGGGGCCTATGTTCAGCAGTGGACGGATAGAAGCTGATGATGATGATACTAAAAATAATACCAGCTAACATTGGTCAACTGTTTATCAAGTGCCAAAACATTTATTGTATTATCAGATTTTGTAAGAGGCAGTGCCATGCCGCATTGCAGCCGAATTGGACCGACACGACTGGGGTTCTTTCTACCTCTTGCGCACGTGATACGCGGGTTTCGTGCGGTTTGTGAGTTTCCGGTGGCCCAATGGAGAGGGGGGATAGAGAAAACCTCTGGTTGTGCGGATGTGTATTGGCGACGGTAGTCACCATAAGGCTTTGACTACTCTCTCTAACTTCTTATGTATTTAAAAGTTAATAAAATAGTGAATTAAATTTATGTAGGTACTTTAAATAAATACTTACAATGTGTTAATATCGGTACAAAGGTATAAATCGTTACACTAAAAAGAGTGCAAGTCGTATAGAAATAAGAGAATCTTTTAGCTGTTCCATAACTCTTCTGCATGGTCATGTGAGTCAGTCCACGGGCCGAGTACCATTTGAAATTCTGGTTGATATAGTCGGTCAACTCGTACAACTTGTTCTTGTAAATCGAGAAGTATGAAGTAATGAACAACATTATCAAAATCGGTAATCCGTCAGACAGCAGGTCCAGACTCGACATTATGTCAGTCCATTCTAAGTGGATGTGGACTGTCAGAGACATGAGCAGGTTGACTGGTAAAAATAGCACGGCCGCCAAGTAAATATTGTTAATTAATATTTCGTAATAGTTATTTGGTTCTACAAACCAATCCCAACAAGCTACGATTTTTAGCGGAAAAATGATGAAATGAAGATATCCTTGAGCAGGTCTTTCGCTATTTGACATATTATTCTGCAATTAGAATGTTTTATTAAATTATTGCAAGATGATCTTTGTGAACCACCATAAAAATGTAGTAATTAATGTAGGTAAATTATGTACGGGTGCATGGAGACAAAGTTTTACTGCTTTATTTTGCAACTAACAGCTCTCTGAATAATACCTACCTGAAATGTAATTAATTATAAATGTGATATCAAATGACGGCGATATTCCTTTAATTATATTAAAAACTCTAATACAGTCGTAGAAGAACAAAAATGATCTGCCAGCACTCCGCCTATTGACAACTCAGAAACATTTGTTGCATTGTTATGTATAGACGGACCAGCATGTAGTCTGTACGTACATTTACTTTTAATTGCCTATATTGGTATGAAATATAAAATAGCAACTTAAGGCAGCGTCACACTACGAATGTTATTTTGCTTATAAAAATTGTATTGAAAATTTAAGCTCTATATTTGGTTCACCCCCGAAGCAAATGTCGTGTGTTATAAGTTTGGACGCTATGAGTCGTTTTTATAAAAAATATAATCCACAAATTACGTTTTACTATGTTTCTTGCGAGAGAAATACAATTGCGAGGAAAACCACACGTTATTAATGGACCCAAACAAGCAAAAGTAGATATATATATTATATTAGATTTTGATTCTATAGTTAAGTAATTGCTTTATATTAGAACTGTAGGGTTAGAATTTTTAGCTAAATAACAGTCACCGTTTCCTTTGCTTCAACAATAAGACGTCAATTTTGCGTTCCTCGTTGTATAAAACTGTACTCTACCTACTCCACCAATACAATAAGGCCCACTTGTTTTGGTGGACTAGTACGTTATTCCTTGTTTAGTTTACGTAAATTATATAAATGTGTCTGTTTGTGGCACCGTAATTCTCAATGTGGTTAAACCGATTTAGATGCAGTTTTTTACTATTTAAAAGCGGTTTACCGGCGGTTGGCTTGTTGTACCTATTAAAATCAGTTAAGCATTTTCAATGTTATAGGTTCTTTTGTGGGTTCTTTAGATATTCCGTATGTTATTTGTTAAAGAGTAAATAAAAGTGTAAATTCTCCTTAATTAGATTTAGAAACGATAGTTACTGTACTTTGCAAACAACTTGCCGTCTTGTCAAAACTTCACTTGTTAAAACTAATCAGTGGCGCTATTAAATTCATTGACGTCAATTTTACTTCATTATTAATTAACATCAGAAATGTAAAGGGAATATATGTTTCTCTTGAGTCAAGTAGGTGAGCTATTAAAGTGTGTTCACTAAATCAAATTCATTAAAATACGCTATTAAAAGTATTTTTAATGGGTATATAGATAATTTTAATTTCTTGAACAGAATAATTTTTCTTTATACTAAGCCTAGCTACTAACATGCAGCATATTTTTCTAGAATGAAATTACAAAAATAGGTACTAGGTACACACTCACGGGGTCAGGCAGAACTCAGGCTAAAACACTCATACAAAGTCGTACAGGCAGAGAGATCTGTCTTCGTAGTCTTCGTACCCCAACATAGTCAGTCATATCGTATAAGTATACTTAATAAGAGTTAATTTACATACAAATCGGGCTACTTAATCTGTGTTTTACATGTGCAAGGCCTAATTTTAGGGAAGGGACATTTTCTGACACAGATTATCTGTTCTTACAAACATCGCCCAGTGTTAGCGCCTTTTACAAAAGTAAAAGTCCCTGTAGACTCAAATCTTTATTATAATAAAATACAAAATGTTTTAACGTATTAAAATACACCCATCTTCTAAAGACCAATATGTTCATAATATATTTCAAGCGATATTAGATGTTTCGCCATCTCTGAAATACAAGATTATTATGATTGATGTGATATGATTACATGATGTATTAAATTAGTTCTTTATTTAGAACAAATGATATATTGTAATTTCACATTAACAACTTTTCACTAAATGCATATGAAAGTATGTATATTCCCCGCAGCTTCACCCAGCGAGATTGATGATGATTATTTTTATAGCCTACTGCCTACGTTATAAGAAATAACATCTATCTGCTATCTGCGAGTTAACGTCCTGTCAAAATCGGCTCAGCCGTTTCAAAGACGCGGGTGGATGAACTTCACACACATTCGAATCTTTTAATCTCATAAGGCATGAAGGTTCCTCACGATGTTTTCCTTCACCGGTGAGGAGGTAATGTTCACGTATGCAGGTGCAAGGGGAAATTTCACAGAAATAGTAATACCGCATCTGTTCTGTGTGAAATTTACCGTACCGGTCAAAAACGAATCCAAGCCTCTCACTTTTCAGGCCGAATGCCAATTGATACCATCGCTCTATTATATTAACTAACTATTACTAAATATAAGGAAGTTATATATTAACTAACTATTACTAAATATAAGGAAGTCAATTTAAATGTTTTAAAAATGTGTAAAATAAAACGGAATATTTACATACTTCTCTTTCGAACGGTGTTCTGCGATTTTGTAGATGCGTCTTAATTCGATCAAGGCGCGCATTATGACCACAAGTTGTTGTTCAAAATCCGACGTTTTAACGTCTATGGCGAGACCTTTCTGCTTGCAAATCTTCACGTACAGACTCCAGATAGCGGATCTGACATGGCACAGCTCCACGTGGCGTTTTGCAGCCGTCTCCTTCAGTCTGTTCAACGCTAGTTCCCATTTTATAACACGATTTCTTGCTTTATCATAACGCCACTGTGGTATAAGGTATATTATTAGTCTTCATATCATAGCTAATTTATCTGGTTTTAAAGGAATCCAAAGTTACCCAGTAGGTATATAAAAGTCGAGATATTCTGTGGATCACATTAGTTTTACAGCATTCCGGAATATGTGTCTCGTATAAATGCTTATATATGAATGTACTAGCTAGTAAGCTGACCTGACATGGGACCTTTGCTCCATGTGTACGTCTATAAAAGCAATTATTCACTCACTCTAAGATCAGCAAGAACATTGTTGAGGCCCATAATAGAGAGTTTCTTCTCTTCGGTAAGAGCAGCAATCTCTTGCCGTGCATTCTCCAACATTTCTAAGTCTCGTTCCTGTCGTTCAGCCAAAGTACTTTTTGCAGCAGCTATAAAGATAATAAAAAAATGATCTTCCTTGTCTTGCCATAAACACTACCTATAATAAAATAGGGAGGAAAGAAATTCCCAAATTCAAATGTATCCATCATTATTCATCATCATCACTGCTGAGCATAGGCCTCCCTCAAGTAGGCGAAGTGTTGGACAGCTATTATCCTGATGGGAAGACAGTCTTCGTACAGTCCGGGCGTTGGATGCGAGTGGCCGTCTTGTTCAAATGCTATATTTAGGTTTTATATCTATTATAACGGAGATAAGGTATACCAGAGATATAAATAGTCTGCCAGATCAATAAATTTCAATAAAATAATAAAGAAAAGCATAACATGAAGTAATATTATTCACTAACCAAGAGCTTCATATCGATTCAGAACGTCTAAAGGCTGTTTAAACTCCGGGTAGTTCTGTACGACTGACATAAGGTAGTCCTGGAAATACATATAAGTATCCATTAACTATTCTCAACCAACTGCAGATATATCGTAATCGTTTTTCTGTTATATCTCACTCAGGAAACGCCAAAACTTTGTACCTACACCTTGCACATAATATAGTTTGACGTTCATTATGAAGGCTTTTGAGGTAAAATTTTCTCTTAAAGTCTGCAATACGTTAGCCATATTGGCACGCAAACCCGTCAGTTTGGAATTTAGATTGGACTCACAAGATGGATATCTAACCCCCCTCCCCCCATGGATCTGATCCTTGTCACGGCGGTGGGGCATATGCCTAGCGTGCAATCCAGCATCTGGAGAGACCAATCAGATCCCAGGCGGCAGTTGGTTCTCGCCGTAGCCGGATAAGCCGCTATCATCTCCATAGGACTGGGGTGGTGATCTGCACCATCCCACTTCGGGTTAGGGGCCCGCGAGAAGAAAACCTCTTTAAAAAATTACTCCAATCCCAGAATAAGCTCCGGTGCGCAGCGAGGGGATGAATGGCTGGAGGGTCTTCTGTTATTAGCGCACCATATTTTGAGATGGTTACGGGTTCACTCAACCCTAATGAGCCGATCATAATTATGAACAGAAACAGTAGTGAATATGGTGTCGGGGCGGGTGCCCGAAATAACGCACCACGCTGAAATCGGCGAAGATCTGCCCCTGGTACTACGGAGGGCGGGGCACAACCTGTATCAGGAGCGAGCACTCTGCTCGTTCCAGTACCAACGACCACAGCGATAAAATGGACACTGAAAATGCATGCGATTCGGCGACGAAACATATACTTAGTCTCGGTTTCGTCTAGGGGAAGGTGGACGGGGGACGCCCAAAGGGTAGAAGGGAGGGGTAATTAGATGGATTGAACGGGATGTCGCTGACGTCGTTGTCAATCGCAAAAGAAAAAAAAGGATAGGAACGTATCAGTTATTTGGGTTAGTCCTGGGTGATCTCATTTCATCTATCATACATGGGCGATGAACATTTACCATCCAATGGCTCTCGAGTCATATTAATGAATAAATTGACACCTGCATTTGTGGGAAATATAGGTGAAAGGCGTAAAGGGAGATCTCCGACCGAGCGAGATGGTATGCTCGGTCAGGCCGAAGCCCACTTGCTATCAATTCAGCTGTTGTATGTATAGCAACGAGCTGTGGAACTTCGATAGCGTGATTCAGGAATGTGGCGCTGATTGGTCCGCCACACATTCATTAAAATCGGCTAAGTATGTAAACATAAATAATATATTATGTACATTGACAACTATAATCCCTAAATAACAAAAAAAACACTATACCGTTTGACGTATGTAGTCTAATAAAAAAGGTTCAATTAATGCATTCATTTGCCACTGTTTCTAAATCAGCACCTCGTATATGGTGTAGTCGAGCACTTGCTTCTCCATGAGCTGCCGAATCTCCTCCATTTCAGCGACCCGCTGTTTCATCGCTTCCGTCTCCACGGACTTCCGTTCCAATAACTCGGTGTCAGCCTCCATCTTACGCTCAGCACGATCACGCTTCTCTTGATTTTCTCTAATAAACTGCACAGGAAAAACATATTATAGATATTTTCATCTGAATTTATTGAACCCATAATTAATTGAATACTTTGCAATTTTATAAAGAAAAAGAAAGCTTAGATAACATATTTTTTATAACACTAACCAATAACCATAACATCACTATCTACAGGTAACTCGTTATATTTACGCTATGAAGATTGAAAATAGGAACAATTCTGCAAAGGGTAACCTAGCTTTTCTATGGAATCATAAACCATTGAGACCGTAGGTTATATCGAAAAATAAAGACTTGCATATCATATAAAAAATGGAATAAGCTTCGGGTTAAAGTACACTACACTCAACCGTTCTACTGAACACTACGTACCTAACTACTATATTTACGGCAGTACTACTATATTATGATGATGAATTATTAATAACTCAAAAGTAGGTAAACCTTATTAAAGCTTATGAACGATTCCTTTAACAATAATTCCTTTTCCCTAAGCTCCTGCCACTTGGCATCCATAATAACACGATTAGCTTTCTCCTCTTCTCGCTTTAGAGACAGTTTTTCATCAGCCTCCATCAAATCTCGACGTGCTTGTTCCATCAAAACTTGAGGTGTGGGCCTTGCTACGTCCCATACTGGATATTTTCTGCAAGAACGTACAATTAAATAGGTTGCCTAAAAAAATGTTTAACGAAGTCATAGGCCACGTGCCATCAAACAATTTTAACTTCTTTATCATTAGGACAGTGATAACACTTAGTACTATGAACTATCAACTCAAAACTCTTTATTCTCCACAAGAAATAGATTATTGTATAACCACTCTTCTTACGAATGACACATTTTCTAGCTCTCAAAGTGTGGTAAGGGTGCATCTAATAAGTAAGTACCCAATAAATACTTCGTAGGGACGGCGTGCCCGAGATATTCGGTGGAGTGCCATCAAGGGCACGCGTGCCACTGGTTCGCCATCTCTGTTATAGGAGATATTATCATCAACAGAAACTTTTTAAAATATACCATATAATACTTTTAAAAGTTTAGGATTTGTCAGTAAAACTTTAAGCACTTTCGGATAAGAGTACAGCAAATATGAATTTTGTACAAAGCCGCTTAGGCTATTGCAAGCGACGGTATTCATATTAGTACTACTAAAACAAGGCAATGCGGCGGAAAATGCTCTCTTTGTGCATCTCGCCATCTGTGTTCCAACGTCCTGTATAAATTTTAGGCTGAACGTGCTGTATAAATTTTAGGCTGGTAGCACCCTGGCGTTTGCGAGCGAGATCAAAGCGAGGTGAGCACATGCATTGAGTGCGTTGGGAGTTCGCAACTCGCGGTCAGATCGCAACGCAATCGTTTCGCTTTGAATTCACTCGCAAATCCTCAGTGTGATAAGAACCTTATTAACAACAAAAAAGTTTGCTGTGTTACAGTATATTTACTGCACCAGAAGCTTTTTGGCCACAAAGTCAGCAAAACATTGATGTTATGGGGCGACTAGGACGATTTAGTATTTTTCTATTGCATTTCTTACAAAGCGTAATCGGGTAGCGTATTCTCGTTATGTCTGAAATGCGCACGGGATTGTTGCGCTAACTCCCTTTCTAAACTCGTGTTCAATTACAGGCCCGTGTCCCCCAATCGAAATTTAACGGGTTTTAAATGGAGCACCAAAAAATCTTTTAGAGGTGTAGATACGAATGATGGTAAGGTGGACGCAGCTCTCTACCCACTAAAACCCGGCGAGTGCCACCAATGCCGCCTTTGGTGAGGTGCCCCGGATCTGTTGAGCAACAGCGCACCTCGACAGCTAGTCTGTCCCTCAAGCGACCGACGTCGTCAGAGGGGTTGTCCCGTACCACAGAACAACCTCTCCCAACGTCGGGACAGTGCAATGGGGTGAGGTTCCCATCCTCACCCCTTGTTCTCCCCTGCTCATGAAGCGAGTCGTATAAGGATCGTTTGTGACAACATGTAGGCTACCATGATATGTTACCGTCACTTAAAATGCTTTATGTTTCTAAAAATAATGACTATTTAATATTATGAATGGCTTGTGAGGTAGTCCTTACTTAACTTGAAAAGATTAGCACCTTGGGCGAAGCCAATTGAACCGAGGGGGCTGCTCATTAAGAAGAGGGGCAAAAGAGCAGAGGGGGACAAGGGGTAAGGATGGGAACCTCACCCCATTGCACAATCCCGACGTTGGGAGGGGTTATTCTGTGGTGCAGGACAGCCCTTCTGTGGAGGTGGCGTCGGTCGCTTCGGCCGAGGTGCCCTGTCGCTCAACAGTCGAATCTCACTCTGCTTATTGGTCTTATTTAACAGTCCCCCCGTGACTATGGTTGCTGTAAGTATCCGAAACGTCGGGCGCGTAAAAATCTTAATAAATCGCGATAAAATCCGTAATAATTGCTTCATTATAAAACAAGGTTATGACATTCAATAAAACAGTTCAACATTCTTCCGTAGGCTTTTAATCACTTACGACAAAAATTGTTTGGTGAAGTCTAATTAAGCATGTTTTCGACGTTGTATTTACGAATTTGTAAAATATATTTATATAATTTGTTAAATATGAAATATTGTTAGTAACTCCTGCGTCAAGTCAAATGTTTTTTTTTTTCAAAATAGTACAAACAGAATATCTTTTTGAACGTCAATTGAATCTACCACCGGTTCCAAGGCAACTCCACTGAGAAGAACCGGCGAAACTAACTCAGTGGAACTAAACGGAACGGAAAGAACCAGTAGGTATAGAATATTATGGATAATATGGAAATTCATAACAGTAGTATTTTATATACAGGTTCTCAAACTGAGGCTTTGGCTCCCTTGCCCACCAAGAATACACTAAGAAATATCTTACCCAAGTTTCAATGCAACATTGTACCAATATGAATAAAAAGAAACCTAGTACAAACAAAGAGATATTTATTTATTCAATATACTTACTTAACCATTCTAGAAGATTCTATTAGAGATTTGTAATATTCGGATGTTGACTCAACTGGTGGGCCATGCGGAATGGCTATCGGTGCTAGGTCTTTTGTTGTCTTCTTCATTTTTCAAACTAAATTATTATTTATTAGTATTGTACCAATCTTAATAATATCTCAATACCACCAACTTATTTTTAAAAAGTTTAGCTAATCCCAATTTTTATTATGAAGTTTAAAAGAAGATAATAATTAAAAAAAAAACAAATTTATAGACAATATGTTTTACTTTTTTATGCACTTCGTATACAAACTCTTTCAAAAGGAGATAATAGGACAGGTTTAATAAAAGTTGTTGGTTCACGTTGCTACGTTGCCAAGTTACATGAAAACTTTAATATAAATATAGCAAATACAATCATTACCTAACCGAAGATACAGTAATCAACGATTAGGGATGTCTATACATATTATGTACTTACATCATGCATGTATAAATTTTATAGACGGGATAGTGTTTATTTGTTTGAACGCGGTAATCTCAGGAAGTAGGTACTGGTCCGATTAGAAAAAATCTTCCAGTGTTAGATATCCCACTTATCAAGGAAGGTTAAAAGGCTATATAACATCACGCTGCGATGTCATGAGATCTTGGAAGTTGGGATGATATTATTTAAGCTGTTAAAATTACAAGTTCAACTTTCAAGCAAAACTCATTGTTTTTTCCCGATTTCTATGCTAAGAAAATAATATTTTGTAACTATTTATAATGAAACAATTTTTACGGATTTTATCGCGGTTTATTAAGATTTTTACAAGCCCGACGTTTCGGATACTTTACATTTACAGTTACTTTACAGTTTCATTATAATGAGTGAAATTCGCGCAAACATTAGAAAACAATATTTTGTAACTACCTAATTACCAGAGAATTAGCAAAAGAAATGTATCAAGAATGCGGATGGAAAATGCAAGACTACCCAGATATATTAAGATATTAATTACTATTGTGAATTAGGATAAAGAACTTGTATTCAGATTTCAGACCCTAATAAACTCGGACAATTTATGTCGGTTTGCCTTTAGTTAATTGTTATTTTGTTGATTCGGAGCGGTTTTCTATAGTTTTCTTTTTAAAAACTCAATCTGTATAGGTATATTATAGTGATTGGTTGGCTAATATTGTGTGAGGACTGTTCTGGACACCGGTGCCCACCACACACGGGTGTGTCGGCGCGTACCTATGTTGGGTGGCCAAGAGGAAACCGACGCCAGCCTGCCACGAGTGTGGGGTGGCGGAGGACTCGGCTCAACACACTCTAACTCTACTCTACACTAGCTCTACTCTAGAGCTTGGAAGGGACCTCTCGCTCTCGAGTGTGGTGCGCTGGATGCTCGAGAGCGATGTGAACTGACAGGCGGCGGTAGGAGGCTGAGGAGCGGAACAGAGAGGATGACGCCAAGTCCATCCCGCTCTACAAAGTACAGACAAAATATTGTGAGCAGGACAGACTTGGCAACATGGCCTCTGGTCTTAGCCTATTCCAACTTCCAATAGGAACGAAAAAAAATGTCATTTGTCAGCTGTCTCATGTCTGTTAAGCAAACAAACGAATTTATATATTTTCTATAATTTTATACCTATGTTAACCTATTCAATTTCTTTTGGATAGTACTCCGGAGTGCGGTCTCCGTCTAATAAGGTCCACCAAATAAAAATATACATTTTGTATCTGGTCCTCAATAATTTTTATAATTCAACGAAAAATGGAATTTAGTAATTCACTATTTACCGGCATAGGAATAGGAATTTGTATTGGAATTTCAATTATGTCTGTAAAAAAATATTTTGGAGTTGTGACTGAAAACGTTAAAGCTATCAAAAAGGTAATTGTTTCATTATTTACTAAACTGCATACTAAAATTGTAGGTTAGAATGATGATAACTGCCTATTTCTATTATAAATGTTCTACAATACCCCGCCTTATGCCTTTTTTTTCTTTTACACCGGGAAATGCTCTAAGGCATCCCGCCTGGGGAGTATGTGAGTGGGTCTCCCCAGGTGGGTATGTGGGACTCGCTGCGCCCGAAAGATGGTAACACTAAAACCCGGCGAGTGCCACCAGTGCCGCCTTGGGGAGGTGCCCCGGATCTGTTAAGCTGACAGGGCACCTCGACGGCTAGTCAGCCCCGCAAGGGAACGACGCCACCTCCACAGTGGGGTTGTCCCGCACCACAGAACAACCCCTCCCAACGTTGGGACAGTACAATGGGGTGAGTCCTCACCCCTTGCCCCTGCTCTTTTGTCCCCTCTCCTTATAAGAGGAGTACAAAAAGCCCCCTCGGCTCAATTAGCTTCGCCCAAGGTGTTGGGCTCACCCTAGGCTACTGAGCCCCACCACCACATCAAGGCCTGAACCATGGTGGGGCCTTATGCCTTACGTTATTATTTATTAAAGCTTGTTAAAGAGAATAACTAATATGTGACTTTGAAAATATAGTTATTAAAGATTCACAGGTGTTGCATCAATTCAGCTACAAGTTAATTTTATCTTTTTTAAATTTACTTCTTTACTTTTTCAATTTAAATAGCATTGTATTATTTGCAGTTCAGTTCAAATTCAGAGTATAAAGTCGTATTAGTTGTAAGAACAGACTTAAATATGAGCAAAGGAAAAATTGCGGCTCAATGTGGACATGCAGCTGTTGGGGTATTTGAAAAAGCCCTCAAAAGGGACCCTGAGGGTTTAAGGTCTTGGCAAATGACTGGTCAAGCAAAAATTGCTTTGAAAACAGACTCTGTTGATGAAATCAAACAAATCGCAGACAACGCCAAAAAAATGGGTATCATTACATCCCTAATACGTGATGCAGGAAGAACTCAAATTGCACCAAATTCAATAACAGTACTTGGGGTTGGCCCGGCTCCCAAAGATGTTATTGATAAAGTAACTGGCCACTTAAAACTGTTGTGAATATCCTTAAGATGAATAGCATTGTCATTAATTAAATGATATATTTCATATATTGTTTTATTAGACTTAAATTTTGATTACATATAGAAGCAGAATAAGAAATATTATACTTTATTGTGCATAAGTTACACATGCAATCTTAAATATAAAACTTACTACACACAAAGGCGGTCTTACCGCTAGGGATGCAATTTCCACCAGACAACCTTATAATATTATATTGTTTGTTTAAACTTGATTAACCCTTAATGAAAAATGGTTACTATAATGTTGTAAATCTTGATAAACAGAATTCAACTCCTAAGTTTTGTATGTATTGCAAAACTTTAAAAGTAGCTGATATAATCACCCTTTTTTTTGCAATGTTTAATTTTTATGTTATGAGTATCATAATATGATGCTCATAATATATGAAAAAATTTATAATATTATTATACATTTTTTCATGTAGAACTTCCTATGGAAATGGGAGTCACATAGCAAGGCCAGGCTTTGCTAATAACTATATAATGTGTCATGCATATTATATAATTCAGAGATAATAAGGTGCTTTGACTATGAACATTGCAATTTAGTAGATTATAACAGTTGAATTGCATAGTTTCACAACAACAGTTTGAAAAAACACACAGACCAACATGCATGGAAATGTATTTTCAGTCCTCATAAATCTTTAAATACTAATGTGAGTTAAAACTTAGAAACACAGTTAGGAGTAAACATATATAATTTAAGACATGGATTCTGACATTTTGTTTTAAAATAAAAATACAGTTATTTTTTCAATTTATTAAAATTACAAGTATACTCATACAACAATAATATTCATACTTAAGTAAAGGCACTAGCGGACTAAGGTATTTTGAATATACAACTATGGTATTTATAGTAAAATTTTGCCACAAAATTGAATTGTTTGTATAAAAATGATTTTGTTTATTGCTATTAGTGTACAATGGGCAGGTGAGACATTGACATTTTTTTATTACGCTGGGCTGTTGGATAGCGGTAAACAAGGTTAACATTATCAGTTGAAGAATATGAGTATTAAATTAGAATAAAAGGCAATAAAAATCCTCTTAATTCAATACAGTTTCTGGTAATAATATCTTATTTCATAGAAACCTGCATATAGTTCTTTATTACAGGTACACAATACGCACAAAACACGATATGCAAGTTAGTCCATCTTGCATTTTATTAACCAGATCCCTGTTATTAAACAAATGGTACACTTATTTGGTTGCAACGGTGGGTATATGGTATATATAAAAGATTTTTTGACAGCAACAATTTAAGTTTTCAAGTTCCTCATTCATAGATTAGTGTTTCTTACATTTAATCCCATTCCTTGTGACACAAATTCTAACGAATTTACCACAGGAGTGATGAAGCCTAGTGTGTAGTTACACAGTGAAACTGAAGAAAAAAATACACTAAATTTTATTGCTACTGGCAACTAAACAACAAAACTTAAATAATCACATTAGGTATGTACTCTCTCACAAACTATCAATACTATTCATAATTGATATTTAATAAAGTCGCGTTTTATTCGAGAAGAATAAATGCTCTTTAACTCCTTATTAAAACAACACTTAAAAAATATAAAACATATTGCCCATAAAAACTAACAATATAATATCAGTGTAACAAAATTAAGAAAATTTTGGCAACAATAAATATTATTGTTCTAAAAATCAAAAAGTAGGCGGACATAATCAAAAACTGTTGTAACTTAATGAACATTTTACCGGTCGTAGGGAAGAGCTTTAGCCGCGCTTCCGTCTACATGGGTTTACAGCTTTGCTGATTAGAACAAAAGATACAGGCAGTGTGTGCAGGACATAAAAGAGTTGCTTAGGCTAGTTATAGGTTAGCTTGTTTATGTTCATGGGCGACGCTGGCACTTACCATTATGTGGATCATCTGCCCGTTTGCCTTAACAAAAAAAAGATTTTTTAGGATGTCAAATGTAGTGAACAGTATATTATCATGGAATGTTGATATTATAAAAATCAATATAAAATACAAAAATATTAATAAGGCTTACATGATAGTAACAAATTTTGCAAAATAATTATTCAGTACTTAAGACAGAAAAATATAATATGTTATGTAAAGTTAAAAACAGAACTGGATGTTTAGCCTATGTAGTAATCTTAAATCTAAAACTATAAAAAATTACTGGAACTTATTTAATAAATCATTCAAAAAAATAATTCCTACTCTACCCTTCTCCTCTGCACCTACAATCTAAAACAATTTTAAGTAACCCACAATAACGTTGATCTATAAGAGATAAGACTCCCCCATTTTACTAAGTGCGTGCGTACTAAGTATAAAATATTCTCGCTTGCTCCCTACTCTCACTCCATGGCTATGTGCTTCATGCTACGTTCGCCCTTTCTCACTCTCTCTCTGTTTATGGACAAAAACGTTGCACATTTTCGTGACGTTTCATCCGTAAAAAAATTACCCTCATGCGCGCAAAGAAGTTTCACTTCAAAAATTAACATGATACTGAAGTTATACATATTATATAGATACATACCTATTGATCCCATAGATACGCTCAATTTATATTTATAATTTTCACTTTAACTATTTACTTACACTTCAACTCTATCATCTACAACAACCTCCTAAAAAGTATTAAATCAGGAAACAAGACTGAAGACTAGTAAATCTGCTATACACAAAATGTAGTTTCTCGGAAGACCAAACGAAAATATCCTTTTGATGGATATGTCACACATTTACAGCATTAGCATACATACTACGCAACAATTTGTAAAAATACAATTACCTAAATTTTCAGTATACTTATAAAAGATTAACTCTATTAACATACATTTTCCAGATATTCATACATATTATATTTTTACAATGGATATTCCACATTTTCTGATAAAAGTGATAGCATATTTCTATTACATATATTTTGAGTTTTTAGGTTACTACAAATATATATAATTTTGTCAGTCTTAGAAATTAGTTAAAACTCTAATTGTTATAGGCACGATTTATCACATTGAGAGAAAATATATAAAAGTAAGTTTCTCTATCATCTAAGAAGCTATGTGTATATCTCACACATATTTAAGAAATGTATGGACAGAGTCACTTCTTTTGATTAATATACTTAGGATGGGCTTTAATACAATACAGCACATTTTCAAAACGAGAAGGAGGGGTGTGCTTCGTTTCGCGCCCACTGCATTAGCACCAAGACACGCAGGTATATAGCCTGGGCCTTTACGAGTACCATTTGTAATATTTCCGCAGTATATACGGCTATACCTGATTAGCATGATAAATTATTTTAATCATAAACATATTTAAAATAATTTAGGCATTAAGATGTATTAAAAATATGATGCAATTCCAACAAATGCACATGATTTTATTCACTCACAGGAGAGTCCCATTCTTGCAGAGATCAAACGTCACTGGTACTTTCCAATTGATCTATTAGGGTTTTAATACTACTTATGGCCTTGTCGAGATCTTCCACTGGCTGATCATTAGCAAGCCTCTGAGTTCTTGATTGCCTCATCATGTTATGCATGACATGAAGTCCGGTGACTGCAGTCATAACGCCTACTACATTTATCTGAAACACGAAATAAATCTACTTAGTTATACTTGACTTAGAGACTGTCTCATTCAATTATTATAATATTATTTGGACATCGACGCGGAGTCCCCGCGGTTGCAGCAGCAGTAGATGAGAATAAACTGATGATGATCATGTCATTCTGGCGTTGTCTAGTGCTACACTTACCGGCGGCAACTCGACGAGCAAGTTTTCATGTTGCACCAGGTCGAGGCGGATCTTCTTGGAGGGCGAAGGAGGCGTGGCGGCGGGAGCGGGAGCGGGGGCTAGTCTACGCTTGCCCGTTGGCCCCACCCCCACGTCCGTCTCGTCACGCCTCAGGTCGCGGCGCGGGCACGAGCACACGCGCACGCCCACGCTGTCCCGTCCGTACACAATACCTCTGTAGGCAACCAATCACGACTTTATCAGTAAAGATTTCATGGATATAAACCTAATTGCTGCATAGCAATAATTGACTTTTAGGCAATTTTGAAACTGATCAATAATTTTTGTTAATTTTCCAAATTATAAAAAACTATCCATTCAATGAAAAAAAAAGTTCTACAAACTAAATAAATGCTAACAAAAACAAACTATATAATTGCTAATTTACTCATGCAGTGTATAAAAAATATATTATACATGCATGTATGTAGGTGCACGTTATATTATGTTGTATGCAGAATATTGCTAGCAAACCATTGACAAGGTGATCAATGTAACAAACATATAAAATATTGTGTCTTGAATTTGAAAAAGATTATCATATTTAATGGTACAAAAACTGGCATAGGATATAAAATGCTTTAATTCTTATTGGACAATACATAAAGGTAAACTTAATGCAATATGTATGTGTCACTGATACAAATGTTGGTTTTTAAACCTTTTTTTATTGTAACAACTTTGCTGCATTGCAACCGAATTGGGTCTGCACTACCGGACTAGCACCTCTCGCTCACATAATACAAGTGTAAAGTTACAGCTATGCTATCGCGTTTCCGGTGGCCCATTGGGGAGGATAGGGAAAAGGAGGGCAACTCATCTGTTTAACCTCTGGTCGTTCGGATGATGATGATGCCATAAAAAATAATTATTGAACGAAATTACTAAGATAATTAATAATTATTAACGAAAATGACTCACGTGAGATCCTCCAACGTAAAGATGATGCTGATAGCTCGCCTGTTGATGCCGGACGAGCAGCTGTTCTTGCACACGAACTTGTAGGCGTGGCTGGAGGGCGTGGGGAAGAGCACCACGACTGAGTACCACGAGTTCACGAGCGCCGGGTCGCCGCAGTAGAACACGCCAGGGGAGCCCGGCGCGCGAGCTGACCGGAGGACGTTCATCTTCTCCGCTTCAGGCATGTTCTCTGTCGAACAAGTTGTTGCTAACTCTCGAAACAAAGGTCCGTTACATTTCCGACCGGCGGAGTGGGCACCAGTATAGCTGGCGCCATCTGCCGGGTCCTCACGCCAATGAGCCCACCCGGTAGGGGTAGACCGCCTAGGGCTCCACTCCACCCGACGGTGACGCGACCCAGTCTCGCCACTGACACCAACCAACCAGACGCCAGGAAGCTGTGTGGTCACAGACTGCACGGTTGGCGGGGGGCAACCCCCCACGTTTATAAACCAAAAGTGAGCCAAATGTGCTCACACTAATCCGCATTAGGGCCTTCGGGTCGTTAGCATAGATCCATCCGAAAAAAAATCCGTTACATTATGTTAAATATATATTTTTTATGCTGTATATGCAATATAACTTTACTAGTAACTCAGTAAATCCGAAGAAAATATTTCTATTTACGTACTTAGTTTAAAAAAAATAAAAAATAGTAGTATTTTTTCTATTGTTATGATCATCCTTCAAGCCGTACTGAAGAGATTACCTTGAAATTAATACAAAGATAAATGCAGCCCAGCTTCAAACATCCAATTAAAATATTCAGTAAAAGACTATTCAAGTTTTTTTAAATCGGCAGTTAAGGTTAGCAGTTGATCACAAAAACTCCAAGTGTACTCAAATTTACAAAATATGTTCCACTATAGTTACTATATTTCCACAAATAAAGAACTCACGTGCGTTAGATGCTTCATGAGAATGTTGGTAGCATCTCTCCACTCGCTTCTCGGCCTGTGTATCATCCGAGAACACTACTGTCGCTCGCACATACATGGACTGCGGCAAGTTGTTTGTGTTCCAATTGAGATTTACAGAAAAATTGGTATCCATGTCCACATAGATGCGATGAAGTTTGTGAGAGTACTGAAATAAATTCATATTTTAAAGGCAGCTCTTGCCAAAGACGTAAGAAAAAGTAATATGTCTTCGTTTTAATGTTATTCGAATAATTGTCAAAAATATATTTTCGAATAATCCCAAAAAATTAATAAAGGCTACAAATTGTTTCTCTCTATTCCGGTTATATGCTTGACGTATTAGTCCGACTACAGTGGATAAGGAAATGAAATATGAATACAAGAAAAAAAATATATTATAAAGTAAGAGGTAGTGCCATGCTGCTTTTCACGCGAATTGGGCCTGCACGACCTCTCGCTCACACAAAACTGGCGTCAAGTATCAGCTATATGCCGATAGGGGGAAAAGGAGGGCAACGCATCTGCACAACTTTTGGTTGTGTCGATGTGTATGGGCGTCGGTAGTCACCATAAGGCTCCGACTGCTCGGTTACCTCCTTATGACATAAAAAAGGTTGACATGTGAATCTGTATTTTTAAGTATAGATTTTATACATAATTTTACTCCAATATTCTAGTTCCACCAAAATGGATAATTACATTGAATACATACCAAATATTTCTTTTTCTGTATATAAGCTCCATTGATCTCTAAATTAAAATTATATACTCCAGGGTAGTTCTCACGATTTGGTGGTCCAGTGGGGGATATCTACAATTTTGTAATAGTAAAAAAGTAGAAATAAGAGCTATTGAACAACTATTGCATAACATAATAACAACAGATATCTTTAGAATCTCAGAGTTTTTAACAAAACAGATCTAACAGTTGGGAATGATGGGATACACATTAAATTTTGAGACTTACGAGCTTTTCCTATTTATCTATGTAAATATACAAAAATATGATGTATTATTAAAGGCCGTCTGGTTAAGTGATCAGGCTACTGGACACTTTACAGTGGTCCCGGGTTCGAATCCCGCCATATGCAGATATTTTTAATGATGGATATAGATGTCGCAGCAGCCATGGATGTGTATATATTATGTAACTTCATGAATTTCTTAAATTTATTTCTGTTCCTAGTACCCATAATACAAGTTCTTAGGAACTTACCACAGAGCTAGGTTAATGTGGTGTGGTTGTTAGGTATTATTTTAATATTATTTATAGCCTGACCAGAAAAATACACAAAATTTGTTCCGAAATTTTGGGGTGATGGGCGGCTGATATATGCTCAAGTGTGCAATGTTGAGCAAGATATGTCTGGCCGCCAAGTGTCATTTCTACGTCCCCGTCGTTCACCCTGGAAATATCCGGATCTGCAAACAGGCATTGCACACCACCAACTACCCTGGGATCCAGATAGCTAAACGAAATGACGCTATCTCGCCAGTGCACTCCAACACGGCGGGAGAATCCCTATACCCATTTCCTTTCCTCTCCCCCAATCCAAGGTGTAAGACGGACCGTGCCGAGGGATGCGTGGCCAAGGGGATGCTTGGTCTCTAACGGTGTCTCTCCAAAGAGATGGCAATCTTGGAGTAGTAAGCAGCCTTACCCGAGCAAGCGGGGCTCTGCTCGGGCTGACCTTTTAGTTCCCCTGCCACTCGTGGGAAAAGATGGAGAAAAAGATTATTAAAAACAAAAACCCAACCCCAGAACGCGTTGAAAGCGAGTCGCTTGCGACCGCTTTCAGTGCGTCACTTAAGTTTTCGGAGGAGGCACTGCTGGAGTCGCCTACCCCGTCCCCTAAAAAGGATGAGGCCCAAGGTTCCGGCAGTGCAGGTAGCGATAGAGACCCTACCACTTGGCAGATGAGCCGCAGTAAGTGGAAGCGGGAGAAGCGCAAGCTAAAAAGGAAGATTCAGGAGGCCAGTTCGGCTCTCGCGTCGCAGGGCTCTCTGGCGAAAGCCTCGACGAGCGCTGGGGCGGGGGAGTCGGGGAGGCCTCCGAAAGTCAAAAGACAGGGAACGGACCCTGAAGAGGGCCCGTCGCAGCAGCGCCCGGCCAAGCGACAGAACCGAGGTGAGGCTCTGGCTGAGGGACCGCGCTGCTCTGCAAAGGAGCAGAGCGATCTCGCGGTCATTGTGCACCGGGAGGATGGCGTTAGGGTGGACGAGGCTGCGGCAGACCTCATCAGGGACAAGCTGGCGGATCTCATATTCGCCAAGATGGAGGACCCCCAGGAGGACATGGGAAGATCCACTGCTTTTGCGACGTCGGGACTGGTGTCGGAAGGATTCTTCCTTGTGACACCGCTCACGATGGAGGCGAGGGAGTGGATCTTGACATGCGATTTTGGTGTGTACAACGGGATCCCATTAAAGGTGAAGCCACTGAACCGGAGCAGAGTAGCAGTATGGCTGCCCGGTAAAGTGGATCCAAGAGCGCCGAAGTTTCTACAGGGGCAGAACGCCTATAAAACCGAATTGAGGATGTCGGAGTGGACCCTTATCTCCAGGGAGAAACTCCTCGCTGGGGAAAGACTGGTGATGGGGGTCCCCAACGACGTCTTCAAGGAGGACATAGGACATGTCTGGCTCAACTACCAGGCCACCCAGGTTCAGGCCCGATTGCTGCGTACGAGCAAGCAACAGGCGAAACCTGATGTGGCCGATGCCGGACATGCTAGCGGGTCCAAGATGACGGATAGCGGCACACAAACTGACCCACAGAACTCCACAGAGGAGTCGCTGGGGGGTAAGGGCATAGATTGCGGTGGTGTCTGTTCGGGAGAAAATAGATGCTCCCAACAGCCCCTGCGATCAGCCCTGCCCAACAGCGGCCCAAGCACATCAACAGACACAGACCTGGGACCTGTGCAGACCGCCCCGCTGAAGACACCGGAAGCTCACCATAGTGTGACTGACGGTGATCAGAGGCGGGGCCCGAAGCACTAGGTCTCGGGCGATACACACACATTACACACAATGACTCTTTACAGTGACACTACACACGCACACACACTCACAAACACAACACAAAATAAAATAAAGATACTTCAGTTAAATTTGCACCATTGTCGCGAAGCCATGACAGAGCTTTGCAGATTTGTGGTAGCAAACAACATAGACATCGCCTTGCTACAAGAGCCATATGTTATTAATGGCCGTGTTGTTGGCATTGGCTGTCTGGGTGGTGAAACTATCTACCATCGTGTTGGTGAGTCCGACCCCAGAACATGCATCTATGTTAGCAACAGAGCTAGGGCGTTAGGACTAATGGAAGTTGAATGTTACAGAGATCTCACGGCTGTACTAGGCACACTATGTATGGCAGATGGGAATACTAAGAAAATGGTCTTCATGTCGGTCTACATCCCAAGTGAGACGGACTACGAACCACCAGGACAACTTATAGAAGAGATAATGTCGAAATATAGAGGTATGGGTATCCCGATTGTTGCGAGCTGTGATGCCAACTCACACCACAAGGTGTGGGGCAGCACGGATTGCAACAAGAAGGGAGATTTATTACTTGAATATATTATTAGCACGGACCTGGAAATAATGAATGTAGGCAACACACCCACGTTTGTAACTAGAACAAGGAAAGAGGTTCTTGATATAACATTAATGTCAAGCGATGCCTCCCATCTGTTGAAAGACTGGAAGGTTGACACCTCTTATGCCTTCTCAGATCACCGCAGAATAACATTCCACCTGAACTGCCAGCTGGAAGTAGTAAAATTTAGAAATAATAGGAAAACAAACTGGGAAACTTTCGACCTAGCGCTGAGTGAGTGGATTCCTGGTAAAAGAGAATTAAGAGGAAAGGAAGAAATAGAACAAGAAGCCTGTAGGCTTGAGAAAGCTCTTAACGATGCCTATCTCAAAGCCTGCCCACAGAAAGAGATTAGACCGGGGAAGGGACAACCCTGGTGGAACAAATCCCTGAACAAAGCAAGGAAAAGGACTAGAAGGGCACTTAGAGTCGCCTTGAACAGGGACGACGACGAAAGCTGGAGAAAATACAGAGAAGAACGCAACAATTTTAAGTACCAGAGCCGCAAAGAAAACAGAAACGGGTGGAGTACATACTGCGAAAGCGTTACAAAACAACCAGAAGCGGCCAGGCTGGTAAAAACGCTAGCAAAAGACAAAACCTGTAAATTAGGAAGCCTAAGGAAAGGTGACACCCTAGTAGTGGAACCCAAAGAAATACTTGCAGAAATGATGGCCACACACTTCCCGGATAGCACAAGCTATTCAGAAGAAGACATGGTTGTCACATCAGGTGAGAATCTAGCAGAAGCGAAAGCGGAAGCGGAACTGATTATCACCGAAGAAGCATTAACATGGAGCATTGCATCATTCCTACCGTATAAAGCGGCGGGACCCGATGGCGTCTTTCCCAAGATGCTACAAGTTGCCCTTAAGTATATCAAAGATGACCTACTCACCATATACCGGAGTAGTTTAGCAACAAACTACATCCCCAGTAGCTGGAGAAGAGTCAAAGCCGTCTTCATACCTAAGCCAGGGAAGGTTACATATCACGAGGCGAAATCCTTCAGATGTATAAGCCTTTCTTCGTTTGTATTGAAGACACTCGAGAAGATACTAGATAGACACATGAGAGCAGGGATAGAAAAGAGTTCAATGCCGCTACACGCCAACCAACACGCCTACATGGAAGGAAAATCCATTGACACGGCACTACACAACGCGGCAATAAGAATTGAAAGAGCTATAGAGAACAAAGAATATGCCCTTGGCTGCTTCTTCGATGTAGAGGGAGCCTTTGACAAGGCCACTCCTCAATCCATTGTGGAAGCACTTAACAGAGAGGGGATATCTGGACAGATAACGGGATGGATAACTAATATGTTAAAACATCGCTCGATACAAGCTGACTTAGCGGGAACAACATGCACCATTCGAGCAAGAAGAGGATTTCCGCAAGGAGGATGCCTATCTCCGCTCCTATGGTGCATTCTCATAGACGAATTAGTATCAAAGATAAACGCCATGCACATTTACATACAGGCGTACTCAGACGATGGTCTAATTCTGGTCACAGGTAAAGTACTGAGCGTGACCAGAGACATCATGAAGCGAGGAATCGACACAGCGCTACGATGGTGCAGGGATAAAGGGCTAAGCCTGAACCCAGCAAAAACCAAGCTAGTGTTATTCACAAACAAGAGGAAGATTGATAGCATGATTCCATTGAGAATCGATAACGAAAATCTAGAGGTAGTCAATGAAATAAAATATCTGGGAGTAATCCTAGATAGAAATCTGAACTACAAAGCCCACGTTAAAGAGATCTGCACAAAATCCAAATGTGCCCTTGTGCAATGCAGGAGAGCGGTAGGTAGAACCTGGGGCATGAAACCAAATGTGGTTCATTGGATCTACAAGGCCATAGTACTACCAAGAATTCTACATGGAGCCTTAGTGTGGTGGCACAAGGCACAATTAGGAACGAACAGGAAAGAATTCACAAAAGTACAGAGACTAGCCAGCATCATGATATCGAGCGCCATGAAAACAACACCAACGGCGGCTCTAGAGATGATACTCGGCCTCAACCCAGTTGATCTCACGATCAAGAAGAAAGCGACTGAACAATGGTTCAAGCTTAAGAGCAACAAATTATGGAAGGGAGGGCACTATGACAAAGGTCACGCCGAAATAGCAAAACAGTACGAAGAAAATCTATCCATGATTTTATCAAACAATGATTTGATAAAGAAGGAGAGAATCTTCGACAAGAAATACAAGATAAGCATAGGCTCGAGAGATAACTGGAACATTAACATCGACCACCCAAAGACAACGATGGTCGGCTACACAGATGGATCCAGGAAGGAATCGACGAAGTTATCAGGGGCTGGCGTATATATTAGCCATCCAACTGAAATGAAAGCATCGTTTAATCTAGGCAGATTCTCCAGCGTATTCCAAGCGGAGATATTCGCAATACGAGAATGCGCCAACATGATCAAACAAAATATCACTAGCGCACAGAGGATTGAGAAGGCAGTCATATACAGTGACAGTCAAGCGGCATTGAAGGCCCTCAATAAGAGGGAGACTACCTCAGCACTGGTCAAAGAATGCAAAAACACCCTGCAAGATCTAGCAGACCAGACTGAGACAGTAGTTGCCTGGGTACCTGGACATGAGGGTAATGCGGGCAATGAAGAAGCAGACAGACTGGCGAGAGAAGGAGCCGATGAGACGTTCATAGGCCCTGAGCCGAGACTGCCAATAGCACACAGGATAACAAAAAATGTTATAACCCTGAGAATAAACAAAGAAACAAACCAGAGATGGAATGACACGAAGAGCTGTAGACAGTCGAAATTCTTCATCTCGACGCTTGACAGCAAGAAGACCAAAGAGTTGCTCAAACTCAATAGGGGCAACATTAGAACAGTTGTGGGAATATTGACGGGACACTGCCCACTCAACAGACACCTGTCAATAATGAAGCTAGCAGAGGACCCTCTGTGTCCTAAGTGCAAAGAGAAAGAAGAGACCAGTCTGCACTTCATAACGGAATGCCCAGTATATGCATACGCAAGATGGGAGCTGTTTGGAGCGGACGAGCTGAAGAAGGAAGATTTGGCATATCTAACCATAAGGCAGCTAAGTAGTTTTTGTAGATCAACACGTAGGTTTGAGGGGGTGACACCAGAGGGGCAAATGATAACCCGTCCCCGCATCTAATCCCAGAGGCGAGCCCGGGGAATTGGGTGAAATGGTCCCGTTAATGAGGACTGATCACCCGTCTGGCCTTGCTGGCGTCCCCAACCCTTAAATAATAATAATAATAATAATAATTCCGAAATTTTCGGAACTAATTTCTGTATGGGCGATAGTATGTGTTGACGTAAAAAAGATACAGTGGCAACACCACGCAGGGTTTATGTATTTCTGGTCAGGCTTATAATATTATTATAGGTTTTTTTTTATTTGTACATTTAAATATCTAACAGTATTCATTATTTATTCATATATATACAGATGTAATATAATATAAGAGAACAAATTATTAATGTAAAACCAATATAATATACAACTTACGGGGCTCATATCATTGTACAGATGAACTTTTAATTCAGGTAATGTTTCATCCAATTCCTGATTTAGATTAAAGGTTTCACTGTTTAGTAACAGATTTCCATTTCCATTAAAAATGCTTCTGAAATATTTTAAGTTTTCATCTCACTGCTCACTTTATATAGTCATACAGAAATCAACTCTGTATGCTAATATAAATGTGCAGTATAATCAAATACAGTACATGCAATTTTACTTTGCTGGATTAAAGTGAGATTTTCATAGTTTCGAGCATGCATAACAAACATCTCATATATAAAGTCACTAATTATGACATTTGTTTACGAACTTTATTTCAACCAAGTAAATTTGTATGTACCAAATAAACACACATTTTAAAATTACAATATTAAATAAAAGACTATAGGAGAGCAATGTTTGTCGACATGTTATTATTTAAGGGTGGGGACACCAGCAAGGCCAGACGGGCGATCAGTCCTCATCAGCAGGACCATTTCACCCAAAACATTGTCGACATGTTGATATAATAAAAAAGCTTTGTGAAAAGGAAATGCACATCTTAATTAATATTTTTATTGATATACTTCTTAATAAAAGAGAAACTCGAATGAGAAAAGAGAATTATATAAAAAAAAACTGAGTGTCCAAAGTTTTTTTCCCCACGGTACTCTCTGCAAACCACTGGTCTGCACCATTTTAGATTGGGTGTTTAGATTATTGATGAACTACTAGCACATTTATTTTAACTAATAATATTAAATTGTGAAGTTTTTTTAACATACTAACATTTGTTGTGTTTGTTTTTAAACGAATAAACACTCTGCAGCAAACCATACATAACCTTGTAGTATCACAACGCTAATTTCATGAACAGAGTCCTCAGAAGTGATTGAGGGAAAAAACTTTAAGCAATTTCTATAGCACTCCATTTATACAAGAAGAAGAAAAAGAGCAATGCCAACAAAACATGAATATGATCATCGTAATAATTTACTATTAATAGCATGCTGCCTAATACAAAATGCCATGTAATTTATTGTATAAAATATTTATTGTAATAAATTAATTGATTAAATATAAAGAATATTTAATCAATTACACAAAATTACAAAAAAATATAACAGAATAATAAAACACAAAAATATGTATGAATAAAAGAAATACGGATGGATATAAGTGGTTAAAGTTACTAAAGCACTATCAGCTTGGGTGTTTACTTATTAACTCTTTTCACTTTAGAAAAACTTTGTCAAATTATCAATATGAAACAATAAATTATTATACTTACAAAATAGATTCATCCTCAAGTAAATGTGCATCATTATTGTGAATCATGATGCCTTCTGTAAATCTTGGCAGATAATTCAAATTGCAACTGAAAAATAAAAGTAAATTTAAAAATTTAAGTTATTGTTTTTATGATATTTAGCTGATGCACAATTTAAAATTTTATGAACCTTTACTTGAATAAACTACAGTTTCTATTATTTAATTCCAATTATCTCATAAAAATTATAATAAATAAGTGACTAAGACCTCTTGATTTTGGACTCCATTTGGAGTGCCCATATTTAGTTGGTATTTTAATTAAGTTTTTATGTTTTAGAATAATCGCTAATTAGCCAAAAATATTAGAAATTAATATTATGCAAATTAAGATATATTCACATTCAATTAAAAACAAAGTATAATTTGGATGAAAGGTTTGTTTTCATGATTCTTGTAAATTGTTATTGCCTACTATAAGGCACAATACTGTTAAAATGTTAATTGACAATCAACGAAGTAAACATTATAATTAACAGATTATTTTTCGTGTTAATATTAAATATTGTTAATGGTCTCAAAAACTTCTGTTAACTCAAGGAGAACTTAATCATAACATAAGGAATAGGTCTATATTGTCTGAAATTAATAACTACAAAACAATAAATAAGGAGTTTATTTGGAACTATCTATTAGCCCCTGCAAGAGCCAGCAAGAATTATAAATCATGGCTATCGGAAAGGGGGAGTTATGTGCCAAGTGTGGATACCCCAATGTCCAGCACTGTAGGAGCGAGACAGTTTCAAGAGTCTTTAAGCTGCCAAGGCACGCTTAGTAAAAGACACCAACTCCGCGAGCACCTCTACTGCTGCTGTACCTGTACCAATGAACAGTAAAGATACCAACCATACATACAATAGGCAACCCACGCGTCTCTTGTCAATTAATGCTCCTAAAACGATCAGAACTGCGCCTGTTAACCCAGGTACCCTAACAGGACATGGTCATAATAACAAACATCTTTTCACTATAGGTGTTAGGGACAGTACAGAGGTAGAAACAGCAGCCCATATGGGCTGCCCATCTCAGATGCCGGAGAACGTTCCCGGAGATCTGCACCGATGTCAAGAGTCTCCTAGCATTCTTGTGGGAGCTTAACTGGCAGTAGCGAGTGCTTCAGGCTCACAGCACGCAACATAGGAGCACAAGCGTCGAGTTGAGGATACCAGCCTGACCTCAAGTATGTACCAACCATACATGCGTTGAATCTGCCACAATATTCTTTGTTTACATTTCAATCTTTAACACTAAAAGCAACTTGCTGATATAGATGTTTCACATTGAAACTAACGGCCATGTATACCGAAACAGCCCCACTCGATTATCACCTTATATCCGATAGCAAAAGATGGCGTTTTAATGTATATTCAAGTAACCACATTAACAATCTTTAATAATTTGATTAGTTTTTATGTCCTACTTCGAATTCTACAGTTTTTGTCACTTGTAACGAATTGTTATTGTGTAGTATTTTGTTAAACGGTTAACAATTAAAGTTAACTACCGTTAAAAGTACTGAAGTTTAACGCTTTAACCACAAACTATACGATTAACGAAGCTAACTTTTCTATAAAAGGATTAGTGATAGAGAGGAACGAAGCTTTAATTAACGGTGCCCAGCTTTGTTTATACTTTTATAGACTAACCTTTCAATTTTTTAACAGCAACCAACTCTATGTTTATTATAAATTAGTCCACTTTGCCGTTACCCGTGGTATTTATTGTGTTAAAAGTTTCTAACACGAAAATGTTACTGTCACCAACAACAAATAATTTATAACATAACATGTAAACGATCTTAGCGATAAGATGAAAAAGAATTTCTATATGAAAGTTAAAATTTGATTCTTGTAGTACTTACTTTATTCTTTTATATATTAATAAACATTAATCGTAAAACTTATAGTGTAATTCAAACTTCAACTTTCGGTTTCACTCTTCGGCAGTTCAGAAACTAACCACAGATAATGAACTAACCGAATTAAGACAGTTGACACGCACTTTTTTATATAGTGTAGCTGAGTGCATTGCCAATGACGAGTTAATAATTAGTCTGTAATTTGGAGAAACGGTGGGAAATCCCAAGGAGCGTGGCTTCACTCTTTTAGTCACCATCGATTCATGGGGACTAAAGGGACTCTAACTTTCCACTCCACCCACCCAAAACAGTCCACGACAATATTCGCCAACATTGTATACAGATTAAGTTTTTAAAACAAACCCAATAGAAAACCGCCACAACGTTCCTATTATAGCAAACCGCTCCAGAAGTCCTCCACAATACACGCCAACTTAGAGCTAGGGATGTGATAAACGGCTTTTTATTTTCAACACGCTTAAGCCTTTGGCTTTTATTTTTCAGCACGCTTAAAAAAGCCGGCCGAGCTTTTTATTGTAACGCATTATGCAGGCAACAGACAGGATCACCTCAGCGACAGGCTGGCCCCGGCGAAGGCCAGATACTCCTTGTAGGGGGGGAATGCCCGGCTGCTACTAAGCAGTCCCCACGACGTCGTGCCATACAGACCCAGGTTCCCATCCTGAGTCCGACACGAGCACAGGGGCGTTACTGGAGGCGCATTAAATAGCGCCTCCTACGCCCGCGGGAGAAGGCTTCGTCGGCGGCCTCCTCTCTCACCCGCTCGTCGACCTCCTTCTGGGACATTACTGCCTCACAGAAGGAGACCATCACCGTCCAGGACTCGTCGTCACCAAGCATCGCAGTGATGACGCTCGGCAGAGACAAGTCCCATCCGATGACTGGTGTCAGGATTGGGATTGATTATTAAATTTCTCTTAATAAATAATTCATTCAACATGATGATGATAATGAATATAATATATACTTTTAAAATTATTACGTTGGGACATCCCACACAAGACCATCTGATCCCAAACTAGGCAGATCCTGTTCTTATGGCAACCAGACAACTGATGTATACTTATATTATATTTCTAAATACATACATGATATAGATAAAACTACACCCAGACACAGAAAAAATGATCATGCTCGTCACACAAACATTCATCCTGGGTGGGAATCGAACCGACGACCTTCCGGTTTAGTAGACAGGGTCACGAACCACTAGATCAATAGGCCAGTCCAAGACAAAAGGCAAGTGCTTTTAATAACCTTCACCATTAGAGCCACATGCATTGTTAGAATTATTAGTATTCTCCTCACCATTTTCTCCACTAGTCCAACCACCACCGCCATTATTCTCGTAACCCTGCCGTTGAGAAGAAGTCGGCCGTGATAAGTCACGCGAAAGTAAATCATTGAAAACACCCAAATGTTTCAGTTTCAAATGTTGTTTCAAATTACTTATAGTTGTTCTATAAGATATTTGTTTTTCACATGTATTACACACAGCAACTATCGGTCTGGTTTTTTTGAAAGTAGTCCCAGATTAAAACGCTGCTCGACATTTTCACTACACTAATAATTATTAATTATTCACAACACTTACACCCTATAACTAATGTAATATATAATAACAACACAAAAATCATAATATGCAGACTAGACTGTATGGACTATTATTATTTAATCTAAGTATTTTCGCTTTCCCTATTGGGTTTATAAATAATAAATATTATTTATAACAACAAAAAAAATCACAACACGAATTTACTTATTTATAACTATAATATACTTAATTCCTAATAAAAATATCAGTTTACTATTGACAATTATTATTTACATTAACCAATATCAAATAAAACATTTAAATCACTCAATTCACACTAATTCGAATAACGGCTACGCGCACGCAAAGTAAAAATTAACATCTAAGCTCATCGACATTGACAAGCGTACTGAGTTTAAAAAATTAAAATCAGTTGAAAATTAAAATCAAAAATCATAAATCAAAAATCATAATAAAAGTTCCTAAGCTGTAAAAAGTTTGTAACCAACCAAAAACGGAGCGTTGTCAGTCTGATAGAAATGTTATGTAAACAGGCAGAATGTATTTTAGCCGTTTAATACGTAACCAATCGAATCTAATATTGATTCTTAAAGGTATAGGGATAAGGTTTTAATCCAATAAAATGAAAAAATCTTTATATTGCGTCATATCACCCACAGCGTATAGAAGTATGGCTCCTAGTCACATTATATTTTGAGTTTTAAACGTATCGGAATAAGGTTACTTTCCTTTAATCATGATTATATAGTATTGAATTTTTTAAAATTTTAACCTTGACGATTAATCGAAATCAGCTTGATTTTATTAACGCGCTTGAATGATTTTTTCAAAAAGCGGAATTTTTACAGCTCTAATTGATTAAGCGCCCATCTTTACTTAGAGCAACGCAGACCGGAGGGGAATAGCCATACGCAAGCGATCCACTCTGTCAAGGTACAAGTCCATGTGGCCATGTGCGTACAATAAAACTAGTTGCAGCCGCACTGTTTACTAGACTGAATCTAGTTGCGTACACTGTACACACGTTCTATAAAAGTGCCGAATTGTTCAGTTTTGTGTTGCAAAAAGAGGTCTGCCACGTCAAACTTACAAAAAGATGCCGTTACCTTTCATATGGAAGTAATTTTGATCACATTATTCCTATTTATTTCAGTTAAATACTGAAAAACACAATAATTACCAGTCAAATTATTTGTGATTTGTTTATCAACTAAGGCCGCTTGCCCTAGTACAATATGTGGATCGGTCAAACGACTAATCCGACAATTGCACGTTGTCACTAAGTATAGTGATGTTATCGATTTCATCGATAAAGATGACAAAGGCAAAGTTTATAATAGTTTCTAATTAATTATTTGTAAAAATGAATGTATGTTCGTTGGTCCGTTTGTTCGTCTATTCGTTACAGATATAATCTTAAACTACTGAGCCGATTTCTAATGTAATTTTGCACACATATTCCATACACCCCTGGGTAGGTTTTCGAATAATAAAAAATGACCAATGTGTTAGTGCCACGAAAAAATGCCGCGGTTGGGAAAAGCTAGCCTATATTATAAAAATGAATGTAATATGACTATCTGTCCGTCTGTTTGTTGTCTACTGAACTGTGACTGTGATTACTGAACTGATTTTAAGATAATGGAAATGAAAAAAAAAACGCGAGCAGGAAAAGATAGTTAAATACAATACTAATTGACGACATCCGTGGCCAGCTAGAGACTACAAAGCAGAGACTTGTAAGTTATGTGATGAGCTTAAGTATTTAAAAAAGTATTAGTAGGTATAATAGCACAAACTTTACCTAGTTTATATTATTTATTTATTTTCATTTAATTGGTGCATCATCATCATCAGCCTCTATCCGTCCACTGCTGAACATAGGCCTCACTCAAAGAACGACAAGACGACCGATCCCTCGCCATCCGCATCCATACGGACCGGCCACTGTACATAATAATTAATAATAATTGATTTGTAATTTGTGCATAGTTTGGTTCTATTAAAATTGGAACCTAGGTAAAACATCAAACCTGGGATGGGTTTCATGTTTCACTAATCCAATGGAAACTCACAAACTGCACACCGGTGTTACAACTTTAAATTCATAAAGGACATTTATAAGGGATCAAAAGGTACCGAAAATTTACGCTGAGTTTTGTTTTTGGTACGTGTGTTGTTAATACAGCTGGGAAAAAAAGAGTCTGGAAAAAAAGGAGGGCGCGACTTTCACTTAGGTCTCATCATAATATAGAAAATCAGTAAGATAATTTAATCAAACCGTTAATAATAAATGTGAAACACTAAACTTTACTCAAAATCTAGTATTTATCGGGCAAGTATTGTCAACATCATAGGTTTCCATTTAGTAAAATATTTAGTTCCACTTGTCACCGCGTCATACTCTTTTTTGCCAAGCTGTACGTGGATCATTCAGTATAATATATCTAAGAAAAAAGGAGCATTGATAGATTTTATTGAATCTGTTATACAAAACTTTACTGGGCATACTTTCTATGACAATATTAAGAACGAATAAAAGAATGAATGCACATTTTGCTATCAGGAATTACAAAAAACAATGACTAGCTGGGAAGCTGACGAAAAGGTTCCAAAAGTTGAATGTAAGTTTTTTCTTATCTCGCATGTTTTAATAAAGCTCATGGAATTATTGTTTCTTGAATGGTAGATGTGGCTGATGGGATCACCTTCAAACTCAGACACAACAAATCAGAAAAACTATTTATTTGAACATCAACATTTAGAATTTATATTTGATTAAATATGATCATTATGAAATTTATAGAGAATACAAAAATTATATCAGATAACTAAACATGTTACTTTCTTCAATTGATTTTAACAGAATTATTAAATATTACACAATCCATCTTTTATATCTAAAACTGACATTCCAAATTTAAAGTAATTCAAAATATAATACATACCTAAAAACCAAAGATCGTAGTTGACATCAAAAGAGTATGTATAATCTGAGATTACCAATCAACATTGTTACTTAATGCTCATTAAAAAATTTAAATAATATCAATAAATATTTATTGTCTTGTTTACATCTCTTCTGTTTATCGACTATTTGAAAATTTTCACCACTTTAGGTGCGCTACATGGCGTACAAGTCCGGTAAGACGTTTACAGTATATTCTAAGTCTATGTTTATATCTCTATTTAGTTCAAGGATTTCAGATAACGATAAAAGTCAAAGAAATGCCAGAAAGTAAAAATTGAATGAGAAATAGAAGTTATAAAAAAATTGTGTACCGGACACATTAGTCCTGTTTCGCACTAGAAAAATTAACAGTATATGGCAATATTAATATCGTCTTGTACCGCACCAGCGGAAATATTGTATTTTATGAGCATCGCAGTGAGCGTGTTAAAGATGCCAATATTCATTTCTTCACTTTTTGATTGCATGAAAGATTTTTTGATTGCTTGCTTTTTTATTTGCTTTTTTAGATTTATTGGAAAAAGCATGTATATTAAAAAGTAGCATATGTATTGCCTGTAGTCTGTGTTTGGTTTATTCAGAAAGTATAGACTTATGTATTTTATTTGAATATGGCAAGATTATCACACCATAGACGAAAAAATAAAGAAACAATAAAAAAATAGCGACTCCGCTTCTCTGGTGTTTTTTTTTGCTATTTTTAATGTCACAAAACTGATAATTTTGTGCATATTTTGTATGCAACAGTTACATTTAAGCAATAAAGTGTTTTATTATGATCGAGTATATTTTAAATGAACTTTAAAGTGCTACTGCAAACTAAAATCAATAGTAATCAGTGTTCAACAAAGGTACGCTTATGTTTGCTTTTACTGAGTGTATAACCTGTGTTTAGTGCTAGCGTCCGGTTGGCGTCTGTCACAATTAATGCGAAACATTGTATTATAGTGTATTTCGTTAGTTAAAAAGTGCAGTGATGTTAATAATTGACTGTTCTTGATTTGTAACCGTTTGATTTTAGTGTTAACCATGAATTATGAAGCTGAAAGAGCTATGAATCAAAAGCGGCTGCGGATGGAGGGTGAACCCGGACACGGCGTTGTTCAGGGGAACGGATTACCGCTTAATTATATAGGTATAAAACATAGTATGATTTTAGGCGGGAGGGCGGTAATTAAATAATGTCTACAATATGTTTCTTTATTTGTAGATAACGGCCATCAAATTCCCTACCAACCGTACGCCGGTGCATACAATACGCATTACCCGCCTCCAGACGCATTTGCAGCCTATGGCCCTCCGCCGCCAGGAGGGTATGCCCCTCAAAACTTATCTTATGCTCCACCAGCTCATCAAAATTATGCACATCACCAGAGTTTCCCACAACAACCGACACAAGCACAAATTCATATGGCGCAGTCCCATATGGGTAAGTTCTTCTATGATCTAAAGTTTTATAGCATATTATGCTTATTATATTCCAAATGAAACTTAAAATTAATTAACAGAATGTCATTGGATCAATCACAACATTAATTTAATGTAATATTCCGTTGTCGATCCCAATCAAAATTCAATATTTATCTTTTATTAAAAACTGTTGTTTTATGAATCTAAATGTATTCCACATAGATAAGATGTTTCATAGTGTCATAAACTATGAATGAATAATAGAGTAAACTGTTATTACCATAATAACAGTTTACTCTATGTTTAAAATATATTTAAAATATAAATATAATTGCAGTTCAGACCTATGGAGGTGATGTGGGATTACATAAACCAGCTTGGGCACCACAGCCTCATTTATTACCACCGTTAGATGCCCAAAAACCCTTGGATGTGAAGCAGCTAAAACCAGAAATCAAATTAGAACCTACAGATTCACACAAGAGATCACACCCAGAAAATGAAATGATGGTAATTCTATATTATGATTATAAAATTAATACTAAACAGTATATTGTTTACAGAATTAATTTTAAGTTAATATAGTGTAGAAATTCTATGGATTATAGTATATTTGAAACAGTATTGAAAATATATAAACATATGCATGCACATTGACAGATATTTTGTCAAGCAGCGAACAGATACGGGCTGATAATGACGATGAAGTATGCCAACCATGCAATAAAATGCAACAGTCAAACTTACATCAAATCACCCAAAAATAGTACTCTTGTTTATATTTAACCCTCCATACTAACTATATGTGTATCCATTTCCTTTTCGTTGTGTTTTTGTTCAAAAGCTTTCCATATATTTAAAACATTTTATACAATATTTTCACACTTATTTACTGTACACATTGTAAAACTTATGATCATATGAAACATAAGGTGAAATAGAACTGTCTTTATTGTATAATTGCTTAACACATGGACATTAAATGTCCAGCTAATAAATGCTAATTTACTTTGTAGTCTGGTGAGTTAGACCAACCGAAGATTAAAATCAAAACAGACATATTCAAGCCCGACGATATAGCCCAAAGACCCACACTTGAGAAAGCACATGGTGAGAATGCACATACATTGTTTACTATGTAATATATTTGGCTTATTATAATGTACATATTAGCCGTTATTTGCTTATGATAGCTGTCCACATTTGTTAGATGATTTTTGTGTAAACTCAGTTGTTATTTTAATAATTTTGTAATGATTATTTTCAGACATTTCTCACAAACCACATGACATTGTAAAGACACTAGAAACATCAAAAGGTAATTATTTTTTTTGAACTTGCTTTTGAAAGAAGCCTATTTCCAATACCTTATATTTGATAGGAATGAACTAGGGCACCTAATTTGGTATAATATTTATAAATCTACCTCCTGTACTATACTTAACCATTGCCTGTACTGGCTATCTAAACAAGTTGACAATGAGTGTCTTTAATAGACAGAAAGATAATGTTAATAGTTATGAAAACTATTAAAAACATCATCTTTCTGTAGGTCATTCCTTCATTTCAAGCTTTTTCTGAACAAGCAAGTATTGAAAAATGAAGCAAATATTATGCTTTCCAAATATTTTATCAAACTTTTCTTTGTACTTTTCAACTTTTAACATTTAAGTTTTATTCCAATTTATTGGTAATATTTGAAAAATAACTTAACATGAAAAGCTAAATCAACCTGATAACATATTTTAATCTCTTAAAAGTAAATCTTATCTAATTAAAGCTGCTTTAGCTCAAATGTAGTGTAAGGATGGAAAATAGGTTTATATAATTTGATTGACTTTTGACATTAATGTTAATGGATTTATTATTAATATATAATAAAATACATATAATTATGGTATATTATGTGTTACTTACAGATGACTGTCAACCAATTCTAAGAGTGGAGGGCTTGGACAAGACTGTTGGTAAGTGTTACAGAGTTTTAAATTTAAAAAAACTTCTGACTGTCAGTTATATAAGTTAACGGATAAATAAAAACATATATTGTTATTTTTAACAGAACACAAAGCAGATCCAACACCAGACGGACCTCGAGACCCTACTAGAAATATTGACTCCACACTCAAAACATCAGATCAAAGGTAAATTGCCATTTTTGATATAAATTTCGTTTTTCTGAGACTAAAGTTACATAGATTATTTTTTCGGAATTTCATTTGGTTTGTATATTGCTTGCATATATACTTTTTGTTACAGTGAAGACGATAGAAAACCCTTCAGTAGTCCAGAAGGATCTGCCACCGGACACACACCTACGAAGACATCTGGGCTAGAGGTAATTTACAAACCATATTTTTAGGGTAGATAGGATAGATGTGTTGTTTTTAAATATTACTTGTATGGTAAGTGTTCAGCGTCGCCAATGCCCGTAAAAAAGGTTTTTCATCCTCACCAAGGTTCAAGCCTTGTCGTGGCGGTGGGGCTCGGTAGCCTAAGGTGTGCGCAGTACCTTGGGCGAAGCAAAATGAGCCGAGGGAGCTGCTTTTTGTACCCCTTTTATAAGAAGAACGGACAACAAAGCAAGGGGACAAGGGGCGAGGATGGGAACCTCACCCCATTGTACTGTCCCGACGTTGGGGCAGGGTCCTGAGGTTGTTCTGGTGGTGCAAGCCAACCCTGCTGCGGAGGTGGCATCGGTCCCTTGATGGACTGACTAGTCGTCGAGGTGCCCTGTTTGCTCAACAGACCCGGGACACCTCACCGAAGGCGGCATTAGTGGCACTCGCCGCGTCCACTTTCGGGTGCAGCGAGTCCCACATACTCGCCTGGGAAGACCCACTCCCCCGCGGGATGCCTTAAGAGTATTTCCCGGCGTAAAAAAAATGCACTTTTATGTGTTTCATAAATTTCCCATCTTATGTAATTCCGATTGATAAGACATTTCATTCAAGTGGGGTTTACGCTTATGAATCAATAGTAGTCAAAGAAAAATAAAAGGCACCTTTTTCATCCTTCCATCCTGAGATATCAGAGGGCAAGTCTCGGTGACAGTAATAGCACTGCCGGTCCTGCCCTACTCTCCGAAATACAAGACGGTAAAACTGTTTTACGGAAGAAATAAGCAGGATGGTGGCACCCATGCAGCAAGGAGCGCAACCCTCCTACCGGTAAACCAAATCGTGTGTAATTTTTTATTAAAACCTCATTGTAAAATAGCCAGGTCTGCCTTGAAGACGAAGCCAAATCAGTATTTAGGTTTATTTATTTGATCACTGATATTAATTTGATCAACCAAATCAGTATTTAGGTTCACAAATAGTTTTATATTTGTCATTTGATGACAACATTATATTACATGACATGGAAACTATCTGCAGCCAAAGAAGCGCGGGCGTCCCAAAGGCTCAACGAACAAGCCGAAGCCTCCGGGGACTCCGGTGAGAGTCCCACTGAGCACTCCCCGGGGCCCCGCGCCGTTGCCACGCGCCGCTCCCATCGGCCGGCCTCGAGCTCCCGGCTACCAGTACGCCGTTAGACCATTTCGGAAAGACTTCTCGGGCATCCAGTTTAGAAGGTACGCTCTATAAACATACTTTTATTTATTTATTTATTCGAGAAACAAATAGTACGTTAACACAATTAAACTTAAAATTTACTTGATTAATACATTACACCAGCAAAGTTTCCACCAAAAATTATACATACACGAATGCAGACAATAAGACGCAAAAAACAAACAATTTAAACTATGTAACGTAACCAGTAACTACCCAAAGGAAATTAAATAAGTAATCAAAATGGAATATTTAGTTGTTTTACATTATTCTTAATCTTAGTTAAAGAATCAAAGAACAAATCAAAGTCAGATTTACAATACTTGTTAAATTGGCGTCATGACCTGTGCAAAATTGAATTATGAACCTATTTTTTTTCTTGCTTATATACTTTTGTTGAATTAAAACATGCACTAAAATGTTATAATTTATGAGTATGTGAACAACAAAATCAGTTCTTCAAAATAATGATCACAGGATGTGAGGTGTCTGAGAATCTTAAAAATACTGCTCTTCCACAGCCTGTACTATTAAAAACCTGGACAAAATAAAGTGTAAATGAATAATGTATTGTAGTAGTAAAACTGCAACCACATCTTGATGTGGTTGCAGTTTTACTACTCTACTACTATCACTAACTTGTAGTGATTCAATATTAAATTTTGATACACTGTTTTGTTGAAAGTTAAGTTAAAAAAATATATATTTGCATATTAAATTTCCAGAAATCTTTCTTCTTCTTACATACTATACAGGTCCTAGTCTCTCCTAAAATAATAGAATTATTTTCACTTTGATGATACTAAGTACTTACATGATGCTAAGTTGTCAGCATTGTCCATGTACATAAACAAGTTAACCTTAGCCCAGGCAACTCATTCATGTGTTGCCTATCCTGAGACAAGAAGTAATTACATTGACTGTTCTCCATTCTCTCCGAAACAGCAAAGCTGTTTCACGAGAGAAAAAACCAGGATGGTGGTACCCATGTAGGTGGACGCGGCACAGCGCCACTCTCCCACCGGTATTAAGTATGTCGGCAGTGTAAATAATAGTTGTATTTGTTCGCGCAGGCGGTGGAGCGACGACTGCCTGGACTCGTCGCACATCCCCAACGAGGTGTACTTCGGGGACGTGCCGGTGCCGCTGTCCGTGCTGTACAACTATTACGATGCGAACGCCGAGCGCGAGCGGCTGGCGGTGCAGGCGGCGCACATCGCGGCGCAGAAGGCCGCCGCAGCCAAGCTTGCCGCCGCCAAACTGCAGGCGCGCGGCATCATCACCGGAGAGGTATTGGACGATAATAGTACTCTATACTACTACTAGTTATTAGACATCTAAGTATTTATCATTAGACAATACAGTATAGTTTACCAGTTGAGGAAAACATTGATGAGATTTAAAGTTTTTGAGAGTGTGCAAAGTTTACCACCCTGCATTGAATTTGTATTAAGTAAACCCAACATGCTTCTCAACTGATTTCGAGGAGACCCATGCCCAGCAGCAGACCATACAAGGGTCGATTTTGGACCTTTGAAGTAAGATGGTCCACTCAGGCCATTTTCATCATCATCCTTTATCCATCCACTGCTAAACACAATCCCTTGCCACTTGCATCCAACACCTGGTCCAAATCCAATGCAGGACCAACACTTCGTCTCCCTAAACGCGGCATCCACTGAACCTTATTGGCCCATCGGCCATCCGGTCTCCTGAGTGTCACTTTAACTTCTCGGCCCATTGTAGTGAAAAAAAAATGTAAAGGCTATTGTAAAATATACAACTTGCTATTTTGTTAGTACTGCATACAAGTTTCATTCAAAATTATTAAATAAAAAGATAGAAACGATATTTTAAAGGAAAACTATAAATAACATTTTTCTATAATAAAACATTTTTTACGGATTTTATCGCGGTTTATTAAGATTCCTCCCGTGACCATGGTTGCTGTAAAGTATTCGAAACGTCGGGCTTGTAAAAATCTTAATAAACCGCGATAAAATCCGTAAAAATTGTTTTATTATAATGAGTGAAATTCGCGTAAACATTAGAAAACAAAACATTTTTCTATTTGAAAATATTTAAATGGTTATCCAATCTAGATCTATCATGTATAATCTCTAATGGGGGATATTTGTTTACTTTGTCTTCTGATTACTTTCCTTTTGGCGCAGGTCACAACCGTGGACTCTTCATCAGATGATGACTCTTCAGGCTCATCTGGAAGCGATTCAGATGACAGTGATGAAGTGAGTACATTTATTGTATTATATATAAATTATTGAGTGTTTACCATGCTAGGTGGACCCTTAGGTAATACATATATAATACTTTAAATTTAAACCCGTGTTTTAGTTATACATACTAATCAACTTGTAACATGACCAATTATCGTCTTTCGCCTTTGACTACATATATTAAAGTTCAGATTCAACTACTAGCCTAAAAAAAGTCATTATCTGAAACTGAAATTTGAATGGATGAATACATATTACAAACAAAAGAATGTGAACATAGGGAGGGAAATTAATTCAAATTACTAATGTCACGACCCCGTAACCCAGGAGACGCCGCTGAAGCGTGGCCCCGGTCGGCCAAAGGGCTCCAAGAACTCGAGCCCGCGCACCAGCACGAGCGCGCCGGGCACGCCCGGGTCGGGTGGCACGCCAGCCGCGCGCCGCGGCCGCCCACCCGTGCCGCCTGACCAGCGCCAGCCCGGCATCACCGACATGAAGAAGTTCTGCAAGGCCGCTGGCATACGCTTCGACTACAAGAAACTTGTGGAAGGTACGTGTCAGTGATAGGCGATAGTTTATATAATATAATAATAATAACCCCCAACCGGGACCCGAATCGGAAGCGAAGGTAGAAGCGAAAGAGAGATATCGCATCGGAACCGAAGATTTCGTGAACACGCAATAATTTACAGCACCACTACTATATAAAGCTAATAAAATATTTGTTTTTTAGGTTGTACAAAGAATAAAGAACGAGTGGCGAAAATGTTAGATCTCCTAGTGGCCGCCGGATTGGAAGGAAAACCGACGATAGAGAAATGTAGAGCAATAAAACAGGCTAAGATGGATAAGAAGGAGCAAGAGAAGCAGGCGAAAAGGGACGCACGATTGAAAGCGAAGGAGGAAAATGGTAAGTTATGGAACTTTACTATGTATTATTGTATTCTACTTAGTGCTGTAGCATATACAAAATATATATAGGTATAATCTGTATTATACCTTTAAAGGTTTCAATACCAGATGTGCTCATCATACAGGTACCTAATGTTACTTCTATGGATCTTACACGAGCAATAATTTACAGAGACTGACAAACATTATAAAAACTGACATATTATATTATGATTATTAGGCTTCTATAAATAGCAGTAAGAAAGAAAAAAAAATAAGAATATGTAAAAAAGAAAGAAAGAATAATGAGTAATATAAGTAAGAAATATAATCGAGAGTCAAAATCATAAGAGAACTTAAGAGGAAGTATGATTGGTCACCTCGATTCGATATGACCCGTTTTTAAGATATATCATAGAAGGAAATAGGAATGTTTGAGGAAAAGAGAGGAAGCAGTAGAGCGAGGAGAACTTATATGGAACAGATAAAGGAGAAGGTACAGGTGTATCGTATCAGGAGGTGAAGGTATTGGCGGAGAGAAGGAAGGATGATGTTGAAGTGATTACTCCAACGACAAGAGCACGGCTCTTAAATAAAGATATTAATAGCAGTATTAATTTTAATATTGTAAGTTGATTTATTGGTATCGATATAAGTTAATAAGGTGATATAACGTAGCGTCAACGGAGGAGGGCGTGGCGCGGCGCATGACCCGCGGCGCGACCGGCGTGAAGCCGCGCCAGCGCATCGTCATCTCGTCGGACGAGGAGGACGGCACGCCGGCGGCGCGTCGCACGCTCTCCAAGTTGCGCTCCAGCGTCAAAGACGAATCCGACTCAGAATAGGTAAAGTAAGCTATTTTTATGCTGTTATATAATTACATTACTTGAAATTATTATTGTCATATTTTGCATCGTAAAGTATCGCTAAATCGAGTCATATGTAAAATTTTTCATTATTAGTGCAGGTTTATATTTTTTTTTTGGCAGGTGATCGAGCACTACTCTACTCGGTGAACAGACATTTAATGTGAAACCTCTAGAAAGTGCTTCGACGGAGGTTTGTAAAATTATTTGATCAAGCGTCGCTTGGAAAATTCCTACTAATTTTAGGTCTACATGTCTAAATTGGAGATGAAATATAGGTATTATAATGAGGAAATGATAGAAATCGAAAGCAAAATGACGATGACGTAGAGAATAATTTCATATTAATTATAAAGAGATAACTATGTATAGATTTTGTTTTATATTACGTAGCGTTTTTAGAAATCGGGCAGCTTCTCGCGAGATGCACTGAGAATGTAAATGTAGGTCGACGATTTGTGATATATGACAGTGAAGCTAAATTAAACTGCTATTTCATTAAGTTACTGGGAGGATGAGTTAGATATAGAATTGTAGGACTGAAACCCTCGCTCATTTTGTATGTAGAGATAGTAGACTCGACGGCTGCGCTCTGTTCAGTTGTGCCTACTATAATACGAACTACAATCTGCAGACGTGAACTTGAGTCTTCAATCGCCTTATCAGGCACCATATATCACTAAAAACGTTATACAAGACGGCATATCAGCATGAAAACTCCTCCATGTAAATGTCAGAGTACACGCATTCCAATAATATAGATGCCAATTATTTAGTTCACGGGTGAACAAGACATTCGGAAATAATGTCGAAATATTGAGCTTAGCGAAATAAAAGTGAAAAGCATGGTAAATATCGCGTTTTAAATAATTTCAGTAATGACAATAACCATGTTAACTTGAAATGCCTAATATTAATTCTAATACATAGTTGTGTTCATTGGCTCAAACGTAGCGACGCGCTTCTGACTGACGGGGGAGCGTGTGCGTGTGTACGGGGCGGCGCGAGCGTGCCGCGTACGTATGTGACAGCTGTCGTGCGGAGCTCAAGTTAACGTCGGACGGTTGTGGTTGTAAATACGATAAGTGTGTGTTTATTATTGCATTATGCATTGAGTGGAATGAAGATTTTATATTAACGAGTGCGAGCGTAAAATGTTAGACTTAGCGTACCGACAAATGAGTAACACCAAGTAGTAAATATAGGAGTGTACATATTAGAGGCGCCAGGGCGAGTGTACTGTTTATTTTGTACAGATTTTTTAAATGAATTGGTTATGTAAATATTGACCCTTGCGCGTTAATGTGCGTCGTAAATTAAAAATTATGATAGGATATGTAGAAGATTTACGATATGAATTTTAACAATATATACACCTCATGGTGTACAGCAGGCTGTATTACCTACTGGTATGCTTCAGTGAATCGGAATCGAGCCTATAATTATATGACAATAAAACCATTTTTACTATTTCACTATAATCTAATTCAGAAAGAGTTATGATTATTAATAAAAGAATCTCGAATAAAGCATTTTATTGTCATTTCAGTAAAAACTTATGAGATAAGATAAAGCGATATTGTATTCGTGCATTCCTAGTTTTCTATATTAGCTCTACTCCGTTGCTGATCTCTTTAATGACAAAGATAAAAACCCCGTGTCTATCTAAGGACTCAGAATTTGAATGTTAAAGCCACCTATTTCAATAGTTAATCAGTATTAACGTCTGCATAGATATGCTAAAGAAAATATTCTCCATTTTTTAACTTAAATTGTGCACACAAATGTCATATCCAATACAGTGTGGAATATCCCATACGCGCTAACGTAAAACGCAACAAAACGTACGTGTCAAGATGTAAAATATAATATATTGAGGCAGCATAGTTATATAAAATTTAGTGAATACAACACTCAAATCCTTTCGGTAGATGTTTTATTTTCAAAGTCGTTTCACAAATAACAAATTGCATCGGCACGGTTTGTATGTACACACTTGGCACTTGTGTTAATTTAATTTTGAGTTAGACTAGTTTTTACCAATGTGTCTACATCGAGACAAATATACAGAGGATTCATTTGGAAATCGTGCATCGTATTACCGAGATGTATGAGAACTTGTTACTTTCCGTCTCGTTTTCTTATGCTCGTGTTACAGTGTCCGCAAAACACAATGTCCAAAAGCAAGATATGCAAACTGCAACTATTTTTATAAAATAAGTAGTGATACGAGTATAAATACGAGTGAATAATTATAAATTATAATATATTTACGTATGATATTTTAAAACGTGTAACTCGGAAGATAATTAACTTGGGATTGTAAGTTTTGTATGTCTTGTAATTAATACTTAAATATTTGACAGGTCATTTGAAAAGATGTAAAAAATTCGACCTCTAATGTTTTTGTAAGAAAGATGTAAAGTTGCTATTTGCAAGGACATTTTTTGTTACCGTATCACATTGCTACTCAATTTAACATTATTTTAAAGCATTTAATACTTTGAAGGTATCTCATGTACTCTTTTGTTTATGTATAATACTTTTATTTTTTTACAGTTGATGGCCCAAATTGTTATTATTGTAGGGACTAAGCGGGCATAAAATTATTATATCTATCTATTCTTTGCGAGTATGACTTACCTCTGGTATATTTTATAGCTAAGTATGCTTGGAAATTTCGAGACAACAAATACTTATCTTTTCAATGCTCACTCCTATGATATTCTCATCTATTCAGATTCAAAGTAAGGGAAACTTTAATTTGAGTGGAGTCCAAAAACACAACTCATGTTACTCAGTAGTTTTAATAGAAAACTATGTTTATAATTTGTATTTCTATTACAATATGTCACTCTGTCTACGCCTTAATGCAATGCATTATTTCATTGTATTTATAATTAAGTTTTAATAAATATTTGGAGTGATTCAGATGTACGCTTGCTATATGGGATGATAAAATGTGGACACGAAAATACATTATCATAAATTATATAAAAATGTAAATACTAATTATATCTAGATGTAAGGTTCAATATCATTTAAGTAGATACCTTTTATGTTTGTAACATATTTAGATGTGTTTCATTTACCGTTCGGCCGACTTAATACAGCCCGCGTTTGTCAACATTTTATTAACAATCGGGCGCATATTTATTGTAGTCGATTTTATATTAGTCAACTATATATTATTTTAAATATATACAATTAGATAAGAAAAGATGCTATACTGAATTATGTGTTTTATTTACTTAAAATTATCAATGCTATTTTTCCTTTCAGAGATATGTGATAAGAAATGTCTTTTGCATATATTTTACGTATCATCGAGCATCTAACCGAAATAGAGCGGTAAAGTTGTGTTTTATATAAAAACACTTTCCGTCAAACTGCTGCGACGCTACGCCGCGCCGGTTCTGCGCTCTGATTTGCCGACTGATGGCCATTGATGTATGATTGGCCGATTGGACTACACACAGATCACTGGTTGGCAGATTTGCTATTACGTCAGTGACAAATCACTGATCACTTTCAGAATGTTATGGCTCACATTACTACGCTATTTGGTTAAATGCTCGATAGTATCACCCTTCTATTTTAGTTTCACAAAATCGTGTTACGGGAACATGGTAATAAAACATTCAAGTGTGTGCCCTGGCGGTACTCGAACCCGGGAACTTTTTGTCGAGCAATTGAGAATATCATTGTGAGCACTTAACATTACTACTTCATACTATTGATTCATAAGCGTAAACCCCACTTGAATGAAATGTCTTATTAATCGGAATTACATAAGGTGGGAAATGCTCTTAAGCCACCCCCCGGGGAGTGGGTCTTCCCAGGCGAGTATGTGGGACTCGCTGCGCCCGAAAGCTGGTAAGGTGGACGCAGCTCTACTCACTAAAACCTGGCGAGTGCCACCAATTCCGCCTTTGGTGAGGTACCCCGGATCTATTGAGCAAACAGGGCACCTCGATAGTTAGTCAATTCCCTCAAGGGATCGACGCCACTTCCACATAGGGGTTGTCCCGCACCACAGAACAACCCCTCCCAACGTCGGGACAGTACAATAGGGTGAGGTTCCTATCCTCGCCTCTTGTCCCCCTGCTCTCTTTGTCCCCTCATCTTATAAGAGGGGTACAAAGAGCAGTTCCCTCGGCTCAATTTGCTTCGCCAAAGGTGCTGGGTTCACCATCCACTGTCCGCCACGACAAGGCTTGGACCATTGTGGGAAACGTGTAATATTGCTATTTTCCTGCCGTATAAATGATGACGCCAAATTAGCTTTTAAAAAATTATTGCCTACAAAGATATTGAAGCTAAAACAATAGGGACAGATAGACATTTGTCATTTGTAAGTTGTAAGATTAATATTTAATTAAAAACAGAAAAAAAAAATAATGAGAGGTGTCAATGGACACCCGGATGGAACGAACTTCCTTTCGATTAATTAGTGAAGGAATTGTAATAAAGAAAATGTACATAATATACATACACACATATATTTATGTGTGTGCGCGTGTGTGTGTGTGTGTGTGTATGTTATTGTGAGAGAGAGACAGACAGAAAAACACGCGCACGCCGCACGGCTAACAATAGCAAAAAGTGTCGACGTTACAACTGTTCGTCTTAATTTTTTCCGTCTAGCCCCCTTTCGCAACGCGCGATAAGGAACTACGTTCCAAAAGAAATTGGAATTAATGGTGTGATAGTTAGCTAACGAATCTAAATCAATAAACAAAATGATACTAATACGTTATTAGTCAATGGAACATTTCATTATATACTCGGAATGATGTCGCAGGGTTTAACCAAATAAGAATGACGTAAAAAAACCCATTTAAAATTATTCAGCATAACAAGTATAAGCGATCTGTTTACTCTCGTATTTATATCATCCATATATTATACCATAATATCATCGAGATAAATGGTACACGAAAAAAGTTTAATAAATTATTGTAATATGTGTTTACCAAACCACCAAATATAAATACGGAACCCTCAGTGCGCTAATGTGTTTCGCACTTGACGGGTATTTTATTTTTATCCATCGAGTCCTTAAAACCTGTGAATGTAGACACGTTTACATAATAATTGGTCATCCCACAATATTATTCCAATTTCCAAGAATGAATCAATCGAAAGAGTTGATTCATTCATTGATATCAATTTCATCCAATAGGTTTGAACGCTTATCAGAATGTTAAGTACGTATCATAATATTGTAGAGAACCGTACTAGATGTCGGAGTTCTATATTTAGAAAAGGAAAAACCGTTATTTACTCGTTCTTATTACGAAAATATTATTTTGGTAGTTTGGTGCTGAAAAATAAAAATGATCTTATTTTTTTGTTGCTAGTAGTAATTCAGGACTAAGTTTTATGTGCTAGGCTTGTGCAACTTTTTGTGCGGTGCCTGCAGCCTGCCATACAACATCTTAATATGTCTTGGTTCTTAGTACGCCAAAGTTGCTTTGCGGTAGAAATAAATAGGATGATGGTACCTCAGAATACAGAAAAAACTTCTTTCTGTACTCTGAGAATGGTACACATACAGACGGGCACAAGGCACAAATACTTCTCATCGGTATTTTCGAATTTATGAAAACCATCGCCACCTGTTTCTACGCGTACATTCTTTAAAGCTCAATAAGAGGCAGTTCCACCAGCTTCATCGTGTCTATTCACTTTGGCCGTTCACTTAATCTAATTACTATTAAAAATAATCTTTTAATTGAAAGATTACACTTCATTAACACTCTTAAAAAAACCTTGTTAAGAACGTCGTCAGTCGTCAAATGTAATAAAGGTACGGTCAGACGTGCTTAAAAAAAGCATGCTCATAAGCTTGCTTAAAATCAGCATGCTCTACAACTGTTCACATTTGTTCATGTTTCATTTTGTTGCCATTGATGGCCAAAATTACCTCACGTAACAGTGAGAAAGAATTCAAGATTGTTTATGTAAATTTACGGAAACTATACATATGTAAGTATATTGTGTCTACATCTATACCTACAGATAAATAAAATTGGAGTGTTTGCTCGTCACTTTAAAATAACCGCTTTTTACTAAATGCATATGGATGTAAAAATGTGTAATATGTGTGTATTATTTTGGTATATGTACCGTACATATATCAACATAATATTTATTTACAAATTTTGTCTGTCTGTCTGTCTGTCATGTTTGTTCCGGCTAATCTCCAAAACGGCTGGGCCGATTTTGACGGGACTTTCACTGGAAGATAGCTGATGTTATATGGAGTAACTTAGGCTATAAAAATAATCATCATCACTCCGTATACGGCTGTAAATCTTAGTTAACGCGGCGAAGCTGCGGGCAACAGCTAGTATTCTAATAAAACTGAAAATATTTAACATTGTAAAACACGTTGTAAAGACGTTTAATTATACAATTCGTTATTCGGAAAGTGACGTCTGAGTTCTGACAGCATGCTGGCCGGTGAAAATCGGACCAATAGCGCATCGAGCCAGCGACACACCTCCGTGGGATTTATAATTGGAACGTTTGCGCGCGCATTCAGTCGCGATATTGAGCGCAGTAGCTAAGCGTCACTGTTCAGTGTTCCGTAATACGTTCAGTCAACTGTCAGTAAACGACCGCGACGGGTACAAGCGTGTGACAGTGAATTGTGTGTGCAGAGCTTCGAACATGGCTCTGCTTAGAAGGCTCGCTGTGAATGTGCCTCGAGGCGTTCGTGTATTATCCACACCATCACCGACACCGCATACTCGAGACGAATTAGATCTATCTTTTAACAGTCCTAAGGACGCGTTTAAAAGTAAGAAAACCAGCGAACTAGTTCGTGCATATCTAGTTTACCAAATATGCTCGATCAACTGGATCGTGGAGAACAACGACATGGTAAGTAGATAGATTATATACATCCAATGTCTTATGTAACGTGGCCACAATGCCGGCTTACATGAGCGTAAAATGCCGCTAAAATTAACTGAGACATACGTCCTTGAATTTGATTCGACGTGAGATGTCTTCAGGTTCGCAGCACTCTGCACGTGTTCGGAGAGACTGTTGTCGTGTGCCTGCTTTTAAAATGCCTGCAATAAGATTTACAAAATTCTTTCATTGGCGTTACGTCATGGAACATGAGAATATGAACTAACTATACGGAGTCGTGTCGATTTTTATAGGTACTCAACGTTCACATTACAAAAGAACATTCATTATTCGTGTTTTGCTTCAAAATATTTCATTTATAATTAATTTCCATACCGATATTATCGAATAGATTTGTTGAAAAAATGGATTTCTGTCAGTATTGACGCATGCGTCGATGCGGTGTTGGCTAGACACTGTCTAGAACTCTAGATTCCTGACCTGGCTCCTGACTGATGACTCCTGAGACGACGACTCGAGGCGGCTTGTACCTAATAAAGACAACTTGCCTGGCAGCAACTTTTTGTGCGCAACGTGCATTTAAAACTGGTTTTAAATAAGCTGCAACGAGAACTTTAAAAATGGTTCTATTTTATCAATTTATGTACGTTTTAGATGTAATCTAACAAAAAATGATTATTATCTCGAGTTCAAGATTAATGTATAAATGTTAATTTTGGTTTACTCTGAATTCATAATTTTCCAATATAATAATAATAATAATAATATCTATGGAGGAAAAACGTTACATAATTTTGCAATGTGGTTAACTGTAAAACTGCGGAAAACTGTTAAAAAGGTCGATGTAATAACTATTAAGCGACCGGTATAAAAAATATTAAACATTACAAGAAAAAAAATGTTGTGAATCAACTTGAACTTGTTTCTCAAGCGACCAAATTCATAACTAATTTCTTATGAGATTCCCATCATCAATCAATTACTAGCTACACTATATACCGATTCTAGCGGCCAATCGAAGATCACTAACTTTCGAACTAGGCCCCTAAAAGTTGGGTAGGACTAGGAAATAATTGCCGAAACATGCCGACCATTATAATATATATATTGGACGTATTTTCTTTCCCCCCCCGACGTAAAAAAAAAAACGGAATTTTTTCTATTTCAGGCTAGTTTTGTGTCTGCCCCGACTGGACTAATGAGGTAAAAGTGAATTTAGAAGTCGGGTAAATTGTAGCCTTTGACCCGAACCATATTATCGAATTGATTGACACCTTGTTCATCAAAATCGGATAGGTGTGCAGTAGCAAACGTAGATTCAAACATACATAATATATACTAACAATATCATAATCCTGTCAGGTATGCCGTGGTCCGGTAAAAATACGCGGTCTATGAAAATACGTAGAAATGTTAAGTGGATGGCTTACATTTTAGGTTGAAGCATAAACACGAACAAATGAGACGAAACTCTGAATGAATGTGCTAATAATTAATTATTATACGTATTTACATAATTATGAATTGCCTTTCGCATTATGAAGATCTACCATTATCACGTCTTTCGTGAACCGTTTAACCGTTAAATGTTGCGAAATAGTCATAATTATAATGGAACAACTTTTACAGATTTTATCGTGATTTATTAATTTTTTATAGGACTAAAAGTTTTAATATACATTTTTTTGTTAACCGTATTGGTTAACAAAATAAGGTCGCAAACCAGTTAAATGGTGGTCGTAAACTGATGAAAGTGGTCGCTAACCGACCTTTTAGCTATATTTTCAGTTTTTCTACATTTTATAATAATTTATGAATTAAATTTATATATTGTATGTTTTATATCTAAACTAGGCTATACTTGGGATCAATTTGCACTAAAACATAGTATGTTGCGTGAACATAACATTTTCTTTTACTTATATTCTGAAGTGGGAAACCCAGCTAACTGGTCGCTAACCGGCGCAATGACCCTACTTACGTAACTAATTTTGTTAACTGTATCATCATAATTCTTGTTTAAAATGCTATTATTAATTTAGAAGATATGGAAGCTTAATGATAATAACTGAGATAAGAATAAGGTTCGATAGTTTTTTGACACTTCGAGTTTTAAAGTATGCAATACGTTTTGCCCGTGCATTGTTTGAATATATATATACCGCAGTGACGATAATCTAGTAGGCTTAAACTTCACTATCATAATCAGCCTCTGTCCATCCACTGCATAGGCCACCCTTAATGAATGCCAGGACCTCCGATCACACTTGCCACACATACACACATGCAACACGGACCGGCCACCGCACGGAGATGGTCTTCCCATCTGGTTAATGAACCAGGTGGGAAGACGATCTCCGGGCAGACCATGTGGACGAGGATTAAACAAACGGGCTCGGTCTAATCGCTTAAATAACAACAAGTAACAACAGTAAATTATTTAGGTCATAATATATTAATAAACAAAATCGGGTAATAAATCATCGAAATCGGGTCGGGAAGTTAACCCAAAAAAATACAGTCGAATTGTGTACCTCCTCCTGTTTTTAAAATCAGCTAAAAAAGCTAGACCTGAGATCAAATAATAGAGATACAGATATAATGGGTGACATTTCTATCTTGAATGCTATTAGCTCCATTACTATGTAGATGAGTGTCCGTAAATTGCGAGGTGTCCATCTTTAAAAGCATTCCTAATAATTTATATTGTTTTCTAATAATTACGCGAATTTCACTCATTATAATGAAACAATTTTCCGGATTTTATCGCGGTTTATTAAGTTTTTTACAAGCCCGATGTTTCGGATACTTTACAGCAACCATGGTCACGGGAGGACTGACTTTCAAATTATTACATAACGCCACCGACCACCATAACGCAATATTTGAAACTGTGCACTGATGGCTCCGTACGTATTTCATTAACTTGACATAAAATATGAACTTTGTAAGTAGTTACTAGTTTGTAAGTAGTACCTAGTTTGTAAAATTTTCGTGTAGGTAAGTAAGTATTTCTTTTTCATATTCGCAAATTTGTTTGTGATAACTAAAGATTGAAAACTTACGGCTTCTTGTGTTGATGTTTTGAGACCCGACTTTTTTATAGCACAGGAGGGCAAACGAGCAGACGAAGCCTTTCGGCGACTATCGACGCCCATACACATCCGCACAACCAGAGATCAGGCAGATGCGTTACCCTCCTTTTCCCCATCTCCCCCAATGGGCCACCGGAAACTCACAAACCGCACGAAACGCGACAGAATAGCTGTCACTTTACGCCGGTCGTGCCCGACTGGTCGAATCCTTGTAAAATCAAATGACGGAAACAGGACTAGTGCGCAAAATTACAAATTGTTCTACTAGTAGGGGAGGCCACGATGATAAATGGGAATTTACTCAAGCGTTGTGAAGACCTATTTATATTTCAAGATACGGTTATTTCGAAAATATTTTGACGGACTAGGATCTGATGCAGTGCCTAAACGCCCTCGGTAGAATACTGTAGGAAAATTTATATGTAGGTACTATTTGACGATTATAAATTCAGTTGAAACAAGTTTCGCAGATTATTTAAAATTTTAAAACAAAGAACATAAGAGTGAGCACACTATTTACATAATTTTCATTAATGTGTCTACAATGTCATTGCATATTTACTTAGTTTCACGAATTTTATTGTTACATAAATTAACAGATGTATCACGATTTTTCGAGTAAAATACCGGTTATATCTTCCCCACGCATGTGATATGGTATATGTATATTATGTTTCGGTGCGGAAAAAACCTGTAATTTAGTGAGTCACGGATAGACTATGATGTATGATCATCATTTTCTAACTTTCCGTCCAATGCTGGACTCATTCAATGATCGCGAAGACAGTCCCCGCTGTATCACCCAACTGGGGCCGGCCTTCTAGTTGAAGGGCGATTTACCCTTCGTGTTATCGAACGTGGACTCCACCACAGTCAAGAAAAGGAACAGTATAACGTCTTGGTAGCGTCCTTGATATCCCCACCATGGTTCAGGCCTTGTCGTGGCGGTGGGGCTCAGTAACCTAGGGTGAGCGGTGCACCTTGGGCGAAGCTAATTGGGCCAAGGGGACAAAAGAGCAGGGGGCAAGGGGTGAGGATGGGAACCTCACCCCATTGTACTGTCCCGACTTTTGTTTTTTTTTTTCCAAATGAGTTGATTCGGGTGCTAATGCTGCGTGTACTCTTATGCAACTGCTATTACTGTCCCGACGTTGGGAGGGGTTGTTCTGTGGTGCAAGACAACCCCTCTGTGGAGGTGGCCGTCTAGGTGCCCTGTTTGTTTTCTAGATCCGGGGCACCTTACCAAAGGCGGCATTGGTGGCACTCGCCGGGTTTTAGTGGGTAGAGCTGCGTCCATTTACCAGCTGTCGGGCGCAGCGAGTCCCACATACCCGCGTGGAGAGACCCACTCCCCCGCGGGATGCCCCAGAGCGTTTCTCGGCGTTAAAAAAAAAAGCGCTCTTGATATAATTATTACCTACGCCACGCTGCGCCGACTCGGCACACAAACACTAACTCCACTGTGGCTCCACTCTATGGTTGTTAGGTCCCGCCGTCCCGGGGACACATTGTGACGATATTTATATTACTTTACGACATATAAATTCTTAATTTCATTCTGGTTAAGTATATTTTAGATACGGATAAGGTGATTAAATTTTATCAATTGCTTAATTTTGTACCTAAATTATTTTGTTCTCTCGAGAACCCAGAAAATATTGTTTAAGGTTGAACAAGTTGACGGCGCGAACTCCAACTAAATGAATGCTATATACATATTTGCTATATATAGCAAAACAGTTATTATAGAAAAACTATTAAATGTATATTTTTAAAATAAATTTATTTCAACTTTTGAATAACTAAACTATGTCTGTACGGGCTTTATTTTTGAGCTTTCGTGCTCCGTATACTATTTATTTTCGCCCAAAGTTAGGCTAAAATCAGTGTTGAAATACGACAGTTTAGAAGCTTGTATTTTTAAATGTAGCATTTTTTTACGATTTTGGGTATATATGTATATAGGTAATAACGATAAAAATTTAGGTATATTAGCTATATATTATCCTTAGTTTTTGAAGGTCAACATCAAACATTGTAGTAATTACTGTTCTGCGTTTGTATGGAACGACGAGCGACTTGTGTAACCTTAAGCTCACCTTCTGACTCCATTAAACATTGATTTAAGCTTAGGGGAAATTTCGGTTTCGGAATTTTGAGTTTTTTTTCGGAAGGGCTAGACTTTTCGGCCTGATGGCCTTTAAGCTCAATCGGTACAGTAAGTGAGCAGATGGCTCACTTAAGAAATATTCGAAAGGGAGACGCCCGCGGTTCATCGCTGCTCGGGAGAGCAGGATTTGGACTAGTCAAATCCGATACGGTCGACGAATTTTGAATTTGATTGTAAGGTTATAGTATAAGATAGGGTTATAAAACGACCTTCACCGAGATGTTTATTGGATGAAACGTATTTTATATTCAATATAGTCAATAAATATATTGCACACGGGTTGCCTAACAAATTTTAGTCCAGGGTATGTTTAATTAATAATTTTAAAAAATCACCGGTATCATTAGATAAATTCTATTCCAATCGAAAATAGTATAAAGCCCATAGAATATGCAAACGTTAGGTTGCCTATTCTTTTCCGGTCCGGTATAGATTTACCTGTTTATACTTGGCTACCCGATAGTTGTGACCGGAAGGAGATATTCTATCTATTTATTTGGAAAAATGTCAATTTATTGGCTTGCGTGGTTGACGAAAACAGTTGTATTGTGTATAACATTGTAGGCTTTCGTGACTCTGTTCAGAGGAGAAAACAGTCCCAGATTGGACCGAGCCAGTTTTTGAGCAAAAGGCTTGTATCTGTTGACTCTCGGTAGGCACTTCGGTATATTTTGAAGCTTTTTTTAACGATGTTGTCTATGTGGAAATTGAATCGCAGCTTACTGTCAAGTATCACACCGAGGTCCCTAATATAGTCAACCTCAGAAGTTCCCCCTGAATAAAGTATGACCGTGGAGTCACAATTTTTTTTCTTGTAAAATAAATTAAATGACACTTATTGATCTCGAGGCTCATACCGTTACGAGTGCACCACAATACAAGGCTATCGAGATCGCTTTGAAGAAGCTGGCTATCAGCAGGCGAGGTTATGCGTCTAAAGAATTTTAAGTCATCAGCGAACATGTATATTTTTGAGTTCTGAAAGCACTTTCCAATGTCGTTGATGAATATATTGAAGAACAAAGGTCCCAAATGCGAGCCTTGTGGAACCCCAGAATAGGCAATAAAAGGTTTGGAGGAGAAACCTGCAGCCACAACCACCGATCTTCTATTGGTTAGATAAGATCGATAGACAGATACCTATCTATCTATGACGAAAAATTTTATATTATAAAAAAAATATCGAATCGCATGAAAAATCAGACGTTTTTTATGATCCCATCGATTTCTGAAATAATAATTTTATTGAAAGCTCCACGCTTCATCGTAACTGTTCATCATCATTATCATCGGCCCCTATCCGTCCGGCGTCTACTGCTGAACATAGGCCTCCTGCAAAGAACGCCAAGACGATCGATCCCTTGCCACTAGCATCTTTTTTGTCTTTCTACCTAGTTAATGGTCAACCTACTATGCCTAAACTATTGCTATGCTAATTTTTTTTGACTTTTTCATAATTTCAAGGTTAAAAGAAAAATTATACTTATATATTCTCGAGTATTGTATATTAAGTATAACAAAAACGTGGATAAATCAAATGTGTTAGCTATTGTTTTATTTTACAAATGAAGAGGCATTACGACCTCGGTGACCCCTATTTAATCTATACTGCATCCGTATGCGTTTTTTATAATACTTGGATAGGCATACTGGCAGACGTGCCACCTGCTGGTAGGTGGTCGACGTCGCCATGAACATAACCTAGTTTACCTGGAACTAGCCCAGACAACTTATTTATATTATGTTGCTTATTCTGACTCCTGAGACATAAGATGTTAAGTCTCGGTGCCAGTAATTACACTGTCTGTCTTGCCCTTCTCTCCGGAACACAGCAATGCTGTTTCACGGGAGAAACAAGCAAGATGGTGGTACTCATGCTGCCGGGAGCGCGGCACAGCGCATCCCTCCACCGGTGTAGGTGATTAATTGACAGTAATATAAATAAGGCTACTCAAACGAACACTTGTGTACTGAAATATGGGAATCTACAGAAGTGCTTCGCTAGTCTCATAAAAATCCAAGATATGACAACGGAGTCGGACTGATGATGATGAAGAAATTAATCACTAATCTTGTGAAGTATTTAAATAATATTTGAGTTTGACTTTAATTTTATTTTTTTTATTTGCAAGAAAACACACGTGGCGTGCACTACAGACTTTTTTGATATTAATTTTCTTTATCGATTCCGAATCGCCGTCCAAAAGAAAAGATCAAAGACACCTTACATTTACAGACTCCAGCCTTTGATTATATATACGACGTATATATAATCAAAGACTCCAGCCTAAAAGGCACTTTTAATGGCCTCATTAGACACATATTTCCGTATGTTTATATAGTAGTAGATATAATACTGTTATATGTTACTCGAATAAATTTTTACCGTCGCGTGGTCATGTTCCTTGCAAAAAATAGCAACAAAAAATAGTGAGCGGTTGCTCGATTATATTTTTGCCATGGCTTATGAGTGAAAGCTATTTTCATTAGTAGGCCAGACCCAGACGGTCAGCTGTCATTCAGGAGAAGTGTATTATTCTCGATGGCAGCATATTATGTATTACTTTAATTATAAATAGCCAATTTGGTAACGATGAAATAGCTCAGTACGTTTTTCCTTTCTGTTTGTTGCAAATGTTGTTCTGTTGAAACACTGTTTCTATACCTAAGTAGTAAAAACTAGTGAGTCACTAGTATTTACTCTAGAGCAATCAATAGTAACATTAGTCTTTACGTATCGAGAAAAAATTTTGAAACATGCGTAGTTTTATAATAAAATTTATTTTCTTTATTAATTTTAAGCGATAAGAACAAAAAACAAACACGACGGTTGGTTCTTTGTCACTCCCGTCCAATTTGAACCGGCTTTATACTCGCATTAGTAATCTGTTAAAAATCTTATTATCTAATTTCTATGTCTGGTGTTTAGATAAGTGGGTGCAATAAGTCTGTACCGTTACGTACAATCCTTATCGTATCAGCAAATCTTGAGGACCAACCGTCTGGTAATTAATCTTCGTGTCTTCTAGACGATCCAAAAATAAACGAGATACGTTATCTAAACTCATTTGGCTATGGATATTTTTCATGTTTATAACTTCCTTTTCATGTTTATCTGTTGTCCCTTTTCTTTTCCGTCATGAAATTCTCTTAGGCATCCCTCGGGGGAGGGGGGACTCCCTAGGCGGGTATGGGGGCTTGCTGCGCCCGAAAGATACTACGCCCACTAAAACCCGGCGAGTGCCACCAATGCCGCCTTTGGTGAGGTGCCCCGGATCTAATGAGCAAACAGGGCACCACGACGGCTAATCAGTCCCTCAGGGGACCGACCTCACCTCCACAGAGGGGTTGTCCCGCACCACAGAACAACACCTCCCAACGTCGGGACAGTACAATGGGGTGAGATTCCCGTCCTCGCCCATTGCCGCCTGCTCTTTTGTCCCCTCTTCTTATAAGAGGGTTACAAAGAGCCCACTCGGCTCAAATTGCTTCGCCCAAGGTGCTGGGCTCACCTTAGGTTACTGAGCCCCACCGCCACCTCAAGGCCTGAACCATGGTGGGGACCAAGGTCTAGTACGAACATGGAAATTTCTCACAAATCACTTGACGCAATGAATTTTATAAATAAATAAATTATTAATATGATGCATTCTATTGTTATTCTGCATCTTTTAATAAATTCACCTTCCGTTATGTTAGCAAAATTTTGAAAACCCATACATTGTATTTCTATATTAAGTGGCAGATTTCTTTTTATTCCAAAGTACCTACAAAAATAAGAGCCACACACAGAAGCGTGACCGGGCTTACTAGTAATAAATATAACTGTCATGTGTGTCATCATATAAATATTATCATGATAGATTAGACCAGCGTTTCCCAAACTTTGCTCTGCTATGGCTCGGTAAATTGTACTTCACCTTCGTGACCCACTCAAGTTTTTTAAATGACATAGGGCGTTGATGGGTAGGGACCCATGCAGACGGGCGCGCATTGAGGCATATCTGATCATTGAGGTTATGTGGTTAGGCGTGTGAATTAACTATTATACTATCGACGACGTCTGTGGCTCAATGGTTAGCGCGTTGGCGCTCAAGCCGGAGGTAGCGGGTTCGAAACCCGCCAGGGAACAAAAAAGTTTTCTGTATTCCTGGGTCATGGATGTGTATTAAATATATATTGTATTAAATAATAAAAATCTTAAATATATGTATAGTAAAAATAATAAATATATTTCCGTTGTCTGGTACCCGTAACACAAGTTCTTCGAGAACTTACCACGGGACCAGATTGACGTGGTGTAAAAAGCGTCCATGGATATTTATTATTATTATTAACTATGCCGTTTGTAAGGTGTCATCGACCTTAACAGCGGCGGTGACTATTTATGACAAAAGAACAAGACACGACATCTCGTAGCTCTATTATTATTAATCAATTAACTCTCGTCTAAGCCAATTACTAACCAGGTGGTACATTTTATGTATCTATTTATATGTGCAAACAGTCAATGACCTTAGATGTAGATCAGTGATCGCTGACGCATTACAACGAATATTTATAAGTATAATTAGATCAGATTTTAAGTAGGTATTGCTATATTACATTAGGATTCTCTAAAATTTCGAGGCGGTAAAACTAGCACTGTTTATATTTTGCTGATATATGTACGAATATGTATAAAAATGTCTCAAGAGTCACGATTATTATATATAAAGCTGATGCCAGCATCAGACATATTACTATTACTGCGTGTGTCATGTAACGTCATTCGACGATAAACCGAGACGATCACTTGTCATGACTCGTGCTCAACCCGCAGAACGGTAAGCATGGCTCTTTTAGTCAACGGTTTTTCTTATAACCAAATTGGCTGCTTCCCGCAGTTGCCTGTCGCACCTGCCCTTACAATCTTAATATTGATAAAAAACTTCTTTACAAAACACTTTTAACTTTCCTTCATAATTTTCTATCAGAGATTGGTGTGAATATTGGTTCCAGAGATTAGTGCCTGTAACAATAACCGACTTCAAAAAATAAAATAACTAAAAAGTAATAAAATAATATAATCAATCAATCAATCAATAAAAAAAAAAAAAAATCATCTTATACTTCTACTAATATACAATTTTTGCGTTTACCAAGTCATCATTGTTACTTTTGGAGTCGGTGTCAGCCAAGGTAGGTAGCTAGGTACCTATAGCAACAACTACGACACAGCATTCAGGAAGCTTAGCCATATTCTCACGTCGTCTATACCGCAGAGTTTGAAGACGAAAGTCTTCGACCAATGCGTTCTCCCCGTGATGACCTACGGGGCTGAAACGTGGCCTCTAAATTTACGACTCTGAAACCGATCGAATTGATAACCTCCTCCTTTTTGTTGAAGTCGGTTAAAAACCAGATGCTATTTATTATTATTAAATTTATTTATGTCTATGAAATATTACACTGAATAGAGAATATTATATTGATGGCCTAAGATCCCGATATAAAACGACCTTCACCGAGCTGGTTATTGGATGAAACTTATTTTATATTCAATTTAATATGTCAATAAATATATTGCATATGGGTTGTCTAAAAAATTTCAGTCCTGGATATGATTAATTAATCATTAAAAATATATATATTTTAACTTTTTTTTAAAGGTATTGGTTAATAGACAAATTACATACCAATCGAAAGTATAAACCCCATAGAATATGCAAACGTTAGGTTGTCTTTCTTTTTCCCGTCACAACTCACGGGTATAAGCAGGTAAATCGATACTAGTGACTTGCACCGGTCTGGTTAACGAATATAATATAAATAAAAAATTAAAACCGACTTCAAATTAAAAAAAAAAAACAACTAAAAAGTAATAAAATAATTTCCTTAATTTTTGTGCCTACAATTTATAATCAACTTGTTCTTCTACTAATATACAATCTTTGCGTTTACCACGTCATTATTGTGTCTTTTGGAGTCGGTGTCAGCCAAGGTAGGTAGGTTAGGAGGTAGGTACATCAACAAATAGGACACCGGCGTAGTATACTACTAGAATGCCTCACAAGACCATCATTGGCATCTTTTTATACCAAATTTAATTATGTATTTATAATAATATGGCCATAATATTATAAGTACATTATAAATTATTATAATTATTAATCACGCATATTTAGATTTATTAACGATATCCTTTTTTTTTTTTTTTTTTTTCTTTAACGCCGGGAAATGCTCTGAGGCATCCCGCGGGGGAGTGGGTCTCCCCACGCGGGTATGTGGGACTCGCTGCGCCCGACAGCTGGTAAATGGACGCAGCTGTACCCACTAAAACCCGGCGAGTGCCACCAATGCCGCCTTTGGTGAGGTGCCCCAGATCTAGAAAACAAACAGGGCACCTCGACGGCTAGTCAGTCCCGCAAGGGACCGACGCCACCTCCACAGAGGGGTTGTCCCGCACCACAGAACAACCCCTCCCAACGTCAGGACAGTACAATGAGGTGAGGTTCCCATCCTCACCCCTTGCCCCTGCTCTTCTGTCCCCTCTTCTTATAAGAGGGGTACAAAGAGCCCCCTCGGCCCAATTAGCTTCGCCCAAGGTGCACCGCTCACCCTAGGCTACTGAGCCCCACCGCCACGACAAGGCCTGAACCTGAAGGTGGGGATTAACGATATACCTATTTTAATTATTAATGGGTACTAATTAAACAGGCTTCTTTTTAATATCATTATTCCCCTCCAAAAATGTATGTTACCTTCTAAATTACTAAGTCAGCCACAATTAACGAGCATCTAAATAATACTATTTTAGCCACTTGTTATCTTCTATGTAAACCACTCTAAATACATCTCAGCATGATGAGTTATTTTTTAGCATCTAAATTTGTAACATGCATTCTAACAGTAAACTTCTCAAATACTATTAAATGACATCAAAAAATATATTTAATTTATTTAGCTTCTAATTTTTTAACTCAGTACGTTTAAAATGTAACTCATCCCATATTGATTGATTGACAAACATTGCGTTGAAGCTGTAAAACGTAAAATGGTGACGAGATATAAAATCCGTGGCCAAGTTAGTAAATTAGGTGGCAATGTATAAATAAGAAGATAAGAAGGACAAACCACAATAATTGATGATCTTTACTTGACGCTTTCTATAGAATATTTAGTTGGCGTTGTAAAAAAGTATAATTAGTTTATATTAGAGACTATGTCATTTTCCCGTTGCTTAGTTATAAGATTAGAAGTTTAATCACGTTAAATAATTTTGGGGCTAGACTTATAATTTCCCATTATTAATCAATACTATCTTCATGAATGGCACATGCTTTTGGCGCCACCGGAAGTATATCATTTGAACTAAGTACTTTAGTTGATGCATTTAGATAGGTAAACGGCGTCTTATCCGGCTGGTGCTGCCTGTAGTTTGTAACACTAATTGATTTTTTAAGTCAATAACGAGATTGATGATCATATTTCGATTTACTTGTATCGAATATGTATGTTTCAGCCTTTAATTTGGCTAAATACTTTCCGGATTTATTGAATTTTATGTGTTAGATAAATGTAGTACACACTTCTAAATGGTCTCTTGTTGAATATTTATTTGCTTCAGAGTTTTATGACTTTAGAAATAGTTTAATTTATTGTTCCACTTTTTTCTTTACGTAATTTATATAGCCGTGCAATATTTTATGTACGATAAAGCAATAGTAATCGTGTATATTTAGCAAATTAATCAAATTAAAAAAAGTTGGACGTCATGGCATGACAGCATCATGCTTTTTGCTGTCACGGCATTCGAGTCAATTTTACTGCCAAGACGCATAAATATAAAAATAAGCGATACATTAAGAGTAGTGGAACATAAAGAAGCATTTTAAACATTTAGGTAAGCTTTGTTTCATTGAAATCGGATGGTAGAGAAATAAGTTATCGCCATATGGGTAACTATAGATTTAACCGGTGGCAGACATGCGCTGGGCCCGCGCTAGTCTCACGTCTGCATGTGTACTAATAATAATAATAATAATAGAAATTTATTAAGGAATATTATACACCGTTACACAATATACATATATATATATATATATATATACATACATATATATATATATATATATATATATATATATATATATATATATATATATATTACTACAATCCCACATTTTGATTAGTTCATCTACCATTATTTTTCAGTTTCGTAAAGACTTTAATAAGAAACTACCGAGACTTTCCATCTGCCTAGGCCGGTCCCGAATTTACCACTTTATTATTATTTAAGGGTGGGGACACCAGCAAGGCCAGACGGGTGATCAGTCCTCATTAACGGGACCATTTCACCCAAATCCCCAGGCTCGCCTCTGGGATTAGATGCGGGGACGGGTTATCATTTGCCCCTCTGGTGTCACCCCCTCAAACCTACGTGTTGATCTACAAAAACTACTTAGCTGCCTTATGGTTAGATATGCTAAATCTTCCTTCTTCAGCTCGTCCGCTCCAAACAGCTCCCATCTTGCGTATGCATATGCTGGGCATTCCGTTATGAAGTGCAGACTGGTCTCTTCTTTCTCTTTGCACTTAGGACATAGGGGGTCCTCTGCTAGCTTCATTATTGACAGGTGTCTGTTGAGTGGGCAGTGTCCCGTCAATATTCCCACAACTGTTCTAATGTTGCTTCTATTGAGTTTGAGCAACTCTTTAGTCTTCTTGCTGTCAAGCGTCGAGATGAAGAATTTCGACTGTCTACAGCTCTTCGTGTCATTCCATCTCTGGTTTGTTTCTTTGTTTATTCTCAGGGTTATAACATTTTTTGTTATCCTGTGTGCTATTGGCAGTCTCGGCTCAGGGCCTATGAACGTCTCATCGGCACCTTCTCTCGCCAGTCTGTCTGCTTCTTCATTGCCCGCATTTCCCTCATGTCCAGGTACCCAGGCAACTTCTATCTCAGTCTGGTCTGCTAGATCTTGCAGGGTGTTTTTGCATTCTTTGACCAGTGCTGAGGTAGTCTCCCTCTTGTTGAGGGCCTTCAATGCCGCTTGACTGTCACTGTATATGACTGCCTTCTCAATCCTCTGTGCGCTAGTGATATTTTGTTTAATCATGTTGGCGCATTCTCGTATTGCGAATATCTCCGCTTGGAATACGCTGGAGAATCTGCCTAGATTAAACGATGCTTTTATTTCAGTTGGATGGCTAATATATACGCCAGCCCCTGATAACTTTGTCGATTCCTTCCTGGATCCATCTGTGTAGCCGACCATCGTTGTTTTTGGGAGGTCGATGTTAATGTTCCAGTTATCTCTCGAGCCTATGCTTATCCTGTATTTCTTGTCGAAGATTCTCTCCTTCTTTATCAAATCATTGTTTGATAAAATCATGGATAGATTTTCTTCGTACTGTTTTGCTATTACGGCGTGACCTTTGTCATAGTGCCCTCCCTTCCATAATTTGTTGCTCTTAAGCTTGAACCATTGTTCAGTCGCTTTCTTTTTGATCGTGAGATCAACTGGGTTGAGGCCGAGTATCATCTCTAGAGCCGCCGTTGGTGTTGTTTTCATGGCGCTCGATATCATGATGCTGGCTAGTCTCTGTACTTTTGTGAATTCTTTCCTGTTCGTTCCTAATTGTGCCTTGTGCCACCACACTAAGGCTCCATGTAGAATTCTTGGTAGTACTATGGCCTTGTAGATCCAATGAACCACATTTGGTTTCATGCCCCAGGTTCTACCTACCGCTCTCCTGCATTGCACAAGGGCACATTTGGATTTTGTGCAGATCTCTTTAACGTGGGCTTTGTAGTTCAGATTTCTATCTAGGATTACTCCCAGATATTTTATTTCATTGACTACCTCTAGATTTTCGTTATCGATTCTCAATGGAATCATGCTATCAATCTTCCTCTTGTTTGTGAATAACACTAGCTTGGTTTTTGCTGGGTTCAGGTTTAGCCCTTTATCCCTGCACCATCGTAGCGCTGTGTCGATTCCTCGCTTCATGATGTCTCTGGTCACGCTTAGTACTTTACCTGTGACCAGAATTAGACCATCATCTGAGTACGCCTGTATGTAAATGTGCATGGCGTTTATCTTTGATACTAATTCGTCTATGAGAATGCACCATAGGAGCGGAGACAGGCATCCTCCTTGCGGAAATCCTCTTCTTGCTCGAATGGTGCATGTCGTTCCCGCTAAGTCAGCTTGTATCGAGCGATGTTTTAACATATTAGTTATCCATCCCGTTATCTGTCCAGATATCCCCTCTCTGTTAAGTGCTTCCACAATGGATTGAGGGGTGGCCTTGTCAAAGGCTCCCTCTACATCGAAGAAGCAGCCAAGGGCATATTCTTTGTTCTCTATAGCTCTTTCAATTCTTATTGCCGCGTTGTGTAATGCCGTATCAATGGATTTCCCTTCCATGTAGGCGTGTTGGTTGGCGTGTAGCGGCATTGAACTCTTTTCTATCCCTGCTCTCATGTGTCTATCTAGTATCTTCTCGAGTGTCTTCAATACAAACGAAGAAAGGCTTATACATCTGAAGGATTTCGCCTCGTGATATGTAACCTTCCCTGGCTTAGGTATGAAGACGGCTTTGACTCTTCTCCAGCTACTGGGGATGTAGTTTGTTGCTAAACTACTCCGGTATATGGTGAGTAGGTCATCTTTGATATACCTAAGGGCAACTTGTAGCATCTTGGGAAAGACGCCATCGGGTCCCGCCGCTTTATACGGTAGAAATGATGAAATGCTCCATGTTAATGCTTCTTCGGTGATAATCAGTTCCGCTTCCGCTTTCGCTTCTGCTAGATTCTCACCGGATGTGACAACCATGTCTTCTTCTGAATAGCTTGTGCTATCCGGGAAGTGTGTGGCCATCATTTCTGCAAGTATTTCTTTGGGTTCCACTACTAGGGTGTCACCTTTCCTTAGGCTTCCTAATTTACAGGTTTTGTCTTTTGCTAGCGTTTTTACCAGCCTGGCCGCTTCTGGTTGTTTTGTAACGCTTTCGCAGTATGTACTCCACCCGTTTCTGTTTTCTTTGCGGCTCTGGTACTTAAAATTGTTGCGTTCTTCTCTGTATTTGCTCCAGCTTTCGTCGTCGTCCCTGTTCAAGGCGACTCTAAGTGCCCTTCTAGTCCTTTTCCTTGCTTTGTTCAGGGATTTGTTCCACCAGGGTTGTCCCTTCCCAGGTCTTATCTCTTTCTGGGGGCAGGCTTTGAGGTAGGCATCGTTAAGAGCTTTCTCAAGCCTACATGCTTCTTGCTCTATTTCTTCCTTTTCTCCTAATTCTCTTTTACCGGGAATCCACTCTCTCAACGCTAGATCGAACATATCCCAGTTTGTTTTCCTATTGTTCCTAAATTTTACTACTTCCAGCTGGCAGTCCAGATGGAATGTTATTCTGCGGTGATCTGAGAAAGCATAAGAGGTGTCAACCTTCCAGTCCTTCAACAGATGGGAGGCATCGCTTGACATTAATGTAATATCAAGAACCTCTTTCCTTGTTCTAGTTACAAACGTGGGTGTGTTGCCTACGTTAATTATTTCTAGGTCAGTGCTAAGAATATATTCAAGTAGTAAATCTCCCTTCTTGTTGCAATCCGTGCTGCCCCACACCTTGTGATGGGAGTTGGCATCACAGCCTACAACAACCGGGATACCCATACCTCTATATTTTATCATTGTCTCTTCTATGAGTTGTCCTGGTGGTTCGTAGTCCGTCTCGCTCGGGATGTAGACCGACATGAAGACCATTTTCTTTGTGTTCCCATCTGCCATACATAGTGTGCCTAGTACAGCTGTGAGATCTCTGTAACATTCAACTTCCATTAGTCCTAGCGCCCTAGCTCTGTTGCTAACATAGATGCATGTTCTGGGGTTGGACTCACCAACACGATGGTAGATAGTTTCACCACCCAGACAGCCGATGCCAACAACACGGCCATTAATTACATAGGGCTCTTGTAGCAGGGCGATGTCTATGTTATTTGATACCACAAATCTGCAAAGCTCTATCATGGCTTCGCGACAATGGTGCAAATTTAACTGAAGTATCTTTATTTTATTTTGTGTTGTGTTTGTATGTGTGTGTGCTTGTGTAGTGTTATTGTGTAGAGTCATTGTGTGTGTAAAAAGGTGTGTGTGCCGCCCGGAACCTAATGCTTCGGGCCCCGCTTCTGATCACCGTCAGTCACACTATGGTGATCTTCAGGTGTCTTCAGCGAGGCGGTCTGCACAGGTCCCAGGTCTGTGTCTGTAATTGCGCTTGGGCCGCTGACGGGCAGGGCTGATCGCAGGAGCTGTGGGGCGCATCTTTTTGCTCCCGAACAGACACAACCGCAATGTCTGCCCTTACCCCCCAGCGACTCCTCTGTGGAGTACTGTGGGTCTGTTTGTGTGCTTGTGTCCTGTGTGTGCCCGATGCGTGTTCCAGGGCACACTGTTTGTGACGTCTGGTCCGCCACATTAGACCCGCTACCATGTCCGGTATCGGCCACATCAGGTTTCGCCTGCTGCCTGCTCGTGCGCAGCAATCGGGCCTGAACCTGGGTGGCCTGGTAATTGAGCCAGACATGTCCTAAGTCCTCCTTGAAAATGTCGTTGGGGACCCCCATCACCAGTCTCTCCCCAGCAGGGAGTTTCTCCCTAGAGATAAGGGTCCACTCCGACATCCTCAATTCGGTCTTATACGCGTTCTGCCCCTGCAGAAACTTTGGTGCTCTTAAGTCCACTTTACCGGGCAGCCAGACTGCTACTCTGCTCCGGTTCAGTGGCTTTACCTTTAGTGGGATTCCATTGTACACGCCAAAATCGCATGTCAGGATCCACTCCCTCGCCTCCATCGTGAGCGGTGTCACAAGGAAGAAACCTTCCGACACCAGTCCCGACGTCGCAAAAGCAGTGGATCTCCCCATGTCATCCTGGGTATCCTCCATCTTGGCGAATATGAGGTCCGCCAGCTTATCCCTGATGAGGTCCGCCGCAGCCTCGTCCACCCTAGCGCCATCCTCCCGGTGTATAATGACCGCGAGATCGCTCTGCTCCTTTGCAGAGCAGCGCGGTCCCTCGGTCAGAGCCTCACCACGGTTTTGTCGCTTGGCCGGGCGCTGCTGCGACAGGCCCTCTTCAGGGTCCGTCCCTTGCCTTTTGATTTTCGGCGGCCTCCTTGACTCCCCCGCCCCAGCGCTCGTCGAGGCTTTCGCCTGAGAGCCCTGCGACGCGGGAGCCAAGCTGGCCTCCTGGATCTGTCTTTTTAGCTTCCGCTTCTCCCGCTTCCACTTACTGCGGCTAATCTGCCAAGTGTTCGGGTCTATGTTGCTACTACTACCTGCACCACCGGAACCTTTGGCCTCATCCTTTTTAGGGGACGGGGTAGGTGACTCCAGCAGTGCTTCCTCTGAGAACTTCAGTGACGCGTCAAAAGCGTTCGCAAGCGACTCGCTTTCGACGCGTCTGCGCGAACTTGGAAGTTCGACGCCTTCCGTTGAAGGGGTTGGGTTATTTGTGTTTTTTAAATCTTTCTCCATCTTATCCCACGAGTAGCAGGGGAACTAAAAGGTCAGCCCGAGCAGAGCCCCGCTTGCTCGGGTAAGGCCACTTACTACTCCAAGATTGCCATCTCATTGGAGAGACACCGTTTGGAACCAAGCATCCCCTTGGCCACGCATCCCTCGGCACGGTCCGTCTGACACCTTGGATTGGGGGAGAGGAAAGGATGGGTGAGGGATCTAGAGGAAGTGGGTGTAGTGGATATTTATGATGTAGGAGCACGGATGATGGTATAGGGATTCTCCCGCCGTGTTGGAGTGCACTAGCGAGATAGCGTCATTACATTTAGCTACCCGGATCCCAGGGTAGTTGGTGGTGTGCAATGCCTGTTAGTAGATCCGGATATTACCAGGGTGAACGACGGGGACGTAGAAATGACGCTTGGCGGCTAGACATATCTTGCTCAACATTGCACACTTGAGCATATATCGGCCGCCCATCACCCCTTAATATCGAATTTACCACTTAATATCTGTGGTGATTCATCTGTGAGTTTGCCTTTTCAACTAATAAAAATTAATTTACATTATAGTTAACTGAAAATAACGCGTGTCCGGCGAAACCTGTCTTAAAGTTGTGATTTGACTCATTTAATAAAAAAAAATTGCAAAATTGCATGATTTTGTTTTTCTGTATTAAATCTACTTTTAGTTTCTTAGTAAAGTGTTTCTATGTAATATCATGAGAAATAAATAATCTGGAATTGTAAGTCTTAATCAACTTGTACAAAGCTGCAGGCAACGATTAGTCTAGAATACAAATTAAGCACAGCTAAAAGTCTCAACACTATCATACCATCGGCGATATACCATTTTCTCGTTATCGAGGGAAAACAGCTGACTGTATTTCGATTAACGGTTTTAAATATCTTGTTTCCATGTTCTTCTAAACGTAGACAGCAGTTAACGGTTAAAAGCATGCGTTCCGATTGACCGCCATTCTCAGAATGCTAGCTAGCTAGCTAGATTCACACTGGACCTGGGCAAACCGCGGCCCGCCGACTGTCAAATTGTAGCCCGCGGAGCTGGTTCAATTTTTTTTTTAAAGTTAACTAAAGTGACTGTATATTATATAAAATTTATATAAAAAATGTTTTTTTTTAAAACACTAATGGGTCTGACAAATGTTTTTTACTTTATATGCCAAATAAATCTACAAAAAATTACGAGAAAAACTGTGTTTTTGCTTTTAAGATATTTACGATCAAAGTGCGTATTCTCAGCCGAAGTTTTTTAAAAACGCAGACGGGCGCTCACTAGCCGATGACATCACACCCCCGCTCATTCGACAGTCGCGCTCTCGTTCGCACGACTTTGCGCAATAAAAATCAAAATTATATAGTTCTTTGTTGTAAAAATGAAAAAATAAATAAAAAAACTGTACTGTGCCTTGGTTCTTCAATTCAACTCTTTTTTTATGTGCCTGAGGGCCAAAAAATGAGAAAAAAGTGGACGACAGCCGTAAAAAGAGTTGATTCAATAGGCCCTTAAACTAACCCCACCAAGGTTCAAGCCTTGTCGTGGCGGTGGGGCTCAGTAGCTTAAGGTGAACCCAGCACCTTGGGCGAAGCCAAGTAAACCCAAGGGGCTCTTTGTACCCCTATTATAAAAAGAGGGGACAAAAGAGCAGGGTGGCCAAGGGGCGAGGATGGGTACCTCACCCCTAACCTAACAGCAGTAGCACTACGTTACCGCTAGATTGCTTGGGCACACCGCATGAACCGCCTCCCTCCCCAGAGGGAGAGATGAGGGCCGGCCCTCATGATGATAGGCTAAATTCAACCATAAAAGATTCGTCGACCGTATCGGATTTGACTAGTCCAAATCCTGCTCTCCCGAGCAGCGCGCGCGATGTCGCCCCGCCCCCCGCGGGACGCGGGGGGACGTCCCCTTTCGAATATTTCTTAAGTAAACCATCTGTTCACTTACTGTACCGATATTGAGCTTAAAGGCCATCAGGCCGAAATGAAAAACTTCCAAAAAAAAACCTAAAATTTGGTAGTGCGGCCCCGTTTGAAATTCTATTTCCGAATTTCGGCCCGACTGCTGAAAAGGTTGGCCACCCCTGCACTGGACAGTGGACATGTAAATTGTAATACAATACCCACTGGACGCAGAACGCTCGACCGCTATTTGTGTACGGCTCCTTAAATCATTTCAGAAATTCAAGTTTAAATATTGATTTTATATTATATTATAGGTTTCGAATGGCCACGATGGGCGGGCGTGATAGTCAATTTAAAGAAACACTTGTGGAAATAATTACCGCGACATACGATTTCTTTTGAGTTCGGAACAATGTATAGCTAATGCCACAAACAGAGAAAAATCACACATTCTGTGGGAATATAGAGCATGCTTGTCTCTGCATGTCACTGCGTTGTGGTTGAGGTTAACACCCAATCTATGCAGATAAATAAATTTGGAGTGTCTGTTTGTAACATTTAATACAGGTTTTTTACTTAATGCATATGGATGTTCGTACACGGTACATATACCAAAATAGCATTTTTATAATTTTTGTCTGTCTGTCTGTCTGTTTGTTCCGGCTAATCTTGGAAACGGCTGGGCCGATTTTGACGGAACTTTCACTGGAAGATAGCTTATGTTATAGGGAGTAACTTAGGCTATAAAAATAATCATCATCAATCCGTCTACGGCTGGTAATTAAAATTAACGCGAGCGAAGCTGCGGGCAACAGTTAGTTTTAAATAAAAGCGTGTTATATTTTGATGGTATAATTAAGAACATTTAGCACCTTCTTTTTCCTCTTGCTATCATAATGTAACACGCTTTTATTTTTTTAAATAGGGATTGTGATAAGAACGGGAAGATTTAGGTAATAATTAAGGTGTAAAGTTTTAGTGTTAAAAATATATAATTATGTACGACATGGAATTATTTTGTCGTAGACGAAGAAGCTTTATTATCGTTAAAGGTTACAATGAACTTATAAAGTGATAAATTTCTTATTAGAGTTACCTAATTTATTTTTAACTTTTTAGTTCATTTTATTAACCAACTAGCTGACCCGACAGACGTAGTACTGTCTTAATTATGAATATTGAATCCGAATTGGTATAATTAATAAAAAAATATTTAAATAAAGATTTTTCCTTTCTTTAATTTTTAACATATAATATACTAACAGTTGCCTGCAGCTTCGCCCGCGTTATCAACTCCTATATATATGTCACAGCGTGATGTTATATAGCCTATAGCCTTCCTCGATGTTTAACATTGAAAGAATTTTTCAAATCGGACCAGTAGTTCCTGAGATTAGCGCGTTCAAACAAACTAACAAATAAACTCATCAGCTTTATAATATTAGTATAGATTGTTTTAAAAACATAACAAAACAAAAGTAAAGGAGTATTATAGCTCTATTGACCGTGACCGTCAGATTAATTGACCGGTCGTTTTTGGATGCGAGTGGCGACTGATCGGTCGTCTTGGCGTTCATAGAGGGAGGCCTATGTTCATAAGGTTTTCCCTGCGATAAAAAAGGCCTATGTTCAGCAGTGGACGGATAGAGGCTCATGATAATGATGAGAGCTTGGTTATTGAGCCAATATCATCATTATCATCATAAATACACCGTCGCAGCACTCGGTAACAGCATTGAGAATACATAAATGTTTGTAATACGAGTCATATTTAACATCCGCAGCAGTCAAGTTCAATAATATTATTTCGGGCGGCATGTTGCATGTTGCGTCATACGATCTCGACCTGTTAAAAGAGATTTTAGAGCAAGAAAACATAGAAATATTAGATCATCCGTCGTACAGCCCCGACCTAAGCCCTAATTATTTCTATACTTTCCCTAAAATAAAGAATAAATTGCGTGGTCAGAGATTTTCATCGCCTGAAGAAGCTGTGGACGCCTACAAAACGGCCATTTTGGAGACCCCAACTTCCGAATGGAATGGTTGCTTCAATGATAATGATGAGAGCTTGCTCATTTCTACTAAGATTTTTTCCATCTCAAAATAGGTCTAGGAGAAATAATAATCCTAAAGTATAGGTAGGGCGTTCATTGAGGCAGGCCTATGTTCAGCAGTGGACGGATAGAGGCTGATGATGATGATGATGATGATGATGATGATGATGATGATGATGATGATGAAAGGTAGGGAAAAGGTCAATACACCACGCGTGTAATATGGTTAACTAAGGTAAACCCTTTGACTTTGTGACGGTTTAATCATGATTTACCATTCAAATTCAATTATTGTCGCCGATGCCCGCGCAGCTTCGCCCGCGTTATCTTATAATACATAGGCTGCATTAAAAGTATCGGGAATGGAATATTTCCACTGTTCCTGTCATATTAAAATCTTTTTAATTGAAAACTCCTTGGTTTTAAAAATCGAATACCATTTATTTATTTAAAAAAAGATTCTCGGTGTTGTCACAAGGTCTTGTCAAACTTGTTTAGTCGTTGAGAAAATGGAATTGACTCGAGAAAATTCTAGAGCGATGATTTATTATGACTTTTGAAGTGGTTTAACACAAAAACAGTGTGTTGACCGGATGATTTCTGCATTTGGTGATGAAGCCCCATCCAAAACCACAATTTATCGCTGGTTTGCTGAATTTCAACGTGGACGTGTCAAGCTCAGTGATGATCCCCGTCAAGGTCGTCCAAAAACTGCAGTCACCCAAGAAAACGTTGATGCTGTGCGTAAGCTGATTGAGGAAGATCGACATGTGACATACAGCGAAATTCAGGCAACTTTAGACATTGGCATGAGTCAAATATAAATAATCTTGCATGAACAATTAGGTGTAAAAAAGTTGTTTTCCCGATGGATACCGCATTTGCTCTGTGAAGAGCAAAAAGCGGCTCGCGTTACTTGGTGCGTCAGAACTCTCGAAAGATTCCACGCATGATCCTCAAATGCTGTATACAACATCGTATCAGGTGACGAATCCTGGATACGCGTACGAACCCGAAACAAAAAACCAGTCACGAGTTTGGGTGTTCGAAAATGAGTTAAAGCCAAAAAAAATTGTTCGTTCACGGAGTGTTACAAAAAAAATGGTGGCCACGTTTGTCTCCAAAACCGGCCATGTTGCGACTATTCCTTTTGAGGGACAAAGAACGGTTAATGCAGAATGGTATTCTAGCATTTGTTTGCCACAGGTCGTTTCTGAACTCCGTAAAGAGAACTGCAACCGCCGCATCATCCTCCATCACGACAATGCGAGTTCTCACACCGCGCACAGAACAAAAGAGATTTTAGAGCAAGAAAACATAGAAATATTAGATCATCCGTCGTACAGCCCCGACCTAAGCCCTAATTATTTCTATACTTTCCCTAAAATAAAGAATAAATTGCGTGGTCAGAAATTTTCATCGCCTAAAGAAGCTGTGGACGCCTACAAAACGGCCATTTTGGAGACCCCAACTTCCGAATGGAATGGTTGCTTCAATGATTGGTTCCATCGTATGGAAAAATGTGTCAAATTTCGCGGAGAATACTTCGAAAATCAATAAATACATTTTTAAATAGTAATGTTGTGTCACTTCCTTGATTCCCGAAATTTTCAGTGCCGCCCTCGTAGGTATGAGATAACGCAGACGAAGCTTAGTAAATTAGTCCGTAAATTTTACGGACGCATCCGGACTGATGATGATCATTTTTCTACTTTATTTTATTGGTAAATAATATAAGGATAATTAATTATCCTTATATTATTATTATAACTAGCCTATGCTGTTCCATTGCTGGGCAATCCTCCCCCATATATTATATATTATATAATTAGTCAATAATATAAGGATAATTAATTATTCTTATATTATTTAAGTACCAATTTACACAAAATCTTAGTAAATTAAATACACTAACCTGCCTCAGGAATTACTGTATCTCATGTTGAAAACAGCATGAAAATCCATCTATGTAGTCGTTTTTGAGTTTATCGCGTACAAACAGAAAGACAGACGTGGCGGAGGACTTTTTATATTACGTAATGATGATAAGGATTAATAACGTATAATACGCTTTATAATTGCCAATTTTTAAATGTATTAAAATGGATATGGGTATAATGTACATAGTATATTATGTTTAACATATAGACATGCTATCGCGGACTTTTCTGTCAACTTATTTAAGATACACAATTCCACCATACATTATTTTATTATATCTCAAAGGGGTTTCGTTGAAAGTTGCCAGATGGCTTATTTTTTTCCAACTGACTGAATTGCTTTCGCAAATTTAATATTAGTTTATAATAACATAATATCTAAATTTTTACTGTAGACGTCAAAAATCTGGTATCTGTAAGTGAGATGTTTGGAAAAAAATGAAATCGTTTTCATAGTAATATTTAATTCAGACGTCAGGTACAGTTAATTAGACATTTTCAAATGACAACTACGAGACAAAAAGTATGTTAATTGGTTGGTAGCGCTTTAAAATTTATATATAATGCACTTAAAAGAAACGTTTTTATCTGAATATAATTATATTATCATGCAATTTTTGTTTTTATTTATTTCATATATTAAAAAATTCTATCAAGTGTCAAGTCTCAAGACATAGCAATAATACCTTTAAAAAAGTAATTGCTATAATTAAGTGCTTATTTGAATATTCCAGTTATAATTTTGAAGTGAAAACTTCTTTAGGCGCGGTAGGCATATTTTTAGATGAGATAAAATCTCTGGTTTCGCGACACCGTTACCACCTGTACGAGACGCTATTTGACGTTTATATGTCAATTTATTTATATTAATAATTAAATTTTTATGCAATATTTGTTTCCTTATGTAAAACAAAGTAACACTGAAATCAATGTCACACGGCCATTTTGTGCGCCGTTTAAATTGTATAGGTTGTCATAATCTATTACAGCCTGCATTATAGGTATTTGAATTTAATTGTTTTATTATTTATTTATTTATTTATTTGGGATAACAGCGTAGATTTACATTGTTAAATAAAGTTAGAGGGAAACATTTGAAAGCCAATAACAATCCACTAAAAAATTACTTGTTTTGAAAAACGAAAAATAGTACATCCTATCGTGTGAGCATTAAAACAGGAAGAAGTACAGTACAGTAATTATAAGATGTTATGTTAATTACTAAAAAATAAAATTTCACTTCTATCGGCAGTCCCTGTGACTGGTTAGTTTTTTTTATTAAACGTTATTTTTTTGTTAAACGCACGAACAAGTTCCTGACCGACCCCATCAATTATTTGGCCTACAATAAATTATTATCACTTGTTTGTTACAAAAACTTAATACCTTTATTTCCATTTCTATTACAGTTGATGAAGAGACTACGACAGTTGGTTGGACAACGACTCTTCGAGATCATAATGAAGGCCACCTTCTATGGACAGTTCGTTGCTGGCGAAGACCAGAACACGATCCAACCTACATTGGAGAGGTATGTTGTATTGCTGTTGGGTTAGTGTTTATCGTTATAACCACCATCTTGCTTGTTTCTTCCGTGAAACAGCTGTGCTGTATCGAAGAGAAGGTCGGTACAGGCGGTGTAATTACTGGCATCGAGACCCATCTAATACGTCCCAGGATAGGCAACAAATGAATGAGTTAGTCGGGCTAGTCTTAGGGCAGGCGGGCCACTACACGTGTAACAACTATAGTGACTATTTGTTTGTCTATAATAACGTATAATCAAAATTTATAAATTATATCCTCGTATGTTATGAAAACCCACCAAATCTATGCTTCAAAATAAAGCAATATAGGTAGCCTTCCTCTATAATTGGGCAATCAAAAGCAAACGTTTTTCAAAATTTGTTCAAAATAAAAAATAGGTAGGTAATATCTTTCATATTATGTATTTGAATATATTATACACTGCCTTGCAAAAATAACGGGCACATAAGGTAATATGCGATCTAAGGTCGATTATAAGGTTAATTTCTAATTTAATTATTTAACTTAGTCTGAATATTTATAATCTTGTATGTATCCAATGTATTACGGTACTTACAAAAAAATATCAATTTTTAAATTTTTGTCTGTCTGTTTGTTTCGACTAAACTCTGAAACGGCTGGGCTGATTTTGACAGGACTTTCACTGGCAGATAGCTGATGTTATAAGGAGTAACTTAACTTAGGGCTGTAAAAATAATAATCATCGATCCTAATATGGCTGTAAATCTAAGTTAACGCCGGCGAAGCTGCGGGCAACAGCTAGTTATGCAATAAATGTAAAAGCCTTACAGCGCTGCCATGTATGCCCGCAATTATAGATATTATAATGAATGAATACTTACGTTTTTATTTTACCGAATGCATGAAATGAAAACGACCCATGGTGTTTTCTGCGATAAAAAGAACCACAAAAAAGGACACCAAATTACTCTCATGTTCAAGGGTGAATTACTGTCTACGGAAACCGATGTCATGATAATACTATTGATAGCATAGTACCAGTACGAGTGATCTGAACGTGTGATCTGAAACGTCATGTCTTCATCATCATCATCAGCCTCTATCCGTCCACTGCTGAACATAGGCCTCCCTCAATGAACGCCAAGATGGCCGATCCCTTGCCACTCGCATCCAACACGGACCGGCCACCGCACGGAGATCGTCTTCCCACCTGGTCAATGGCCGACCAACACTTCGTCTACCTAAACGTGGCCTCCACTCTAGAACCTTATTGCCCCATCGGCCATCCGTTCTTCTGAGTGTGTGACCAGCCCACTGCCACTTCAACGAGCTGATTCTTTGCGTGATATCGGTTACGTTAGTTCTCTGACGGATGTCTTCCTTCCGAATCCTATCTGTCAAAGAAACACCCAGCACAGCACGCTCCATAGCACGTTGAGCTACGGCAAACTTGCGGACCAGTCCTATATTTAGAGGCCACGCTTCAGCCCCGTAGGTCATCACGGGGAGAACGCATTGGTCGAAGACTTTCGTCTTCAAACTCTGCGGTATAGACGACGTGAGACTATGGCTAAGCTTCCTGAATGCTGCCCATCCCAATTGAATCCTCCTATCGGCTTCTCTCTCGAAGTTATGTCGACCTAGCTGCAAAGTGTGCCCAAGATAGACATACTCTTGCACGACTTCGAGAGTTATGCCATCAACGTTAACCGGCCTAGGGAGAACGTGTTCGTTGAACATGACTTTCGTCTTATCCAAGTTCATCCTAAGACCCACACGTCGGGAAGATTCATTTAGACTGTGCAGCATCTCCTGCAAGCCCTCCAACGACTCGGCCACTCACACGACGAACCGCCTCACTAAAAAGCTCGATGAAAAAGCATGTCTTATGATCATAAAATTTGGTTATAAGTCATGTGCACAGATATAATTCATAACCTATACATTTGTATGGACAATATTCCCCGTAAATGAATCTATTGTGTATCTCAAGGTTATGTGAAATAAGTAAACGTATTATAGTCGACAGTGGAGACAAAATTAACGCAATAATATTTATCGACTATCATCGCCCGCTCACATCTGTGTAGTGTGTATTGAGTAGGCATTTAGCATATAAATGGATAAGAGTAGTAATTGAGACATAAAATTCTGAAACTGGTCAGTGATTTGTCACTGACGTAATTGCAATTCAATCAATCAGTGATATGTATATAAGTTCCATTGGCTAATCAGCCGGCCAATCAGAGAGCAGAACCGGTGCAGCGTCGCAGCATAAATTTGGCGGAATTGATTTTTATACAAAAAAACAACATTATTACCGCTCTCTTAGGTTATATCATGGTTATATGCTAGACGTGTCTAGGTTACCTTTACAACCTTGTTTTCCAGACATCAACAATGCGACGTCTTACCTTACTTAAAGGCGTCGATATTAGATTTCACATTTGCATAATAGTCATAATAATTAGTAGTAGTCCATAAAAGTGTAGGTAAAGAAAAAAAAAGTTTGAAATGCAGGCTCCCCTTATGAAAAACGAGAAAAACTTGGGGTTGCTCTTTTGTCAACAAAAATAAAATCTTCTAATTCATAATAGCCATTATCACACGAACAGTTTTCTTAAATTTATTGATGGAAAGATTTTGAACGTTTTTTGGGATCCTATTGTAAAAATGTATATAATATACTAGCTGCCCGCACAAATTTCGTTGTCTAAAAAAAAAAAAATCTGTTCCTCGCTGACCTCTACATGGCAAAAGTAATATTCCTACCAAATTTAAAGTCGCTATGTCGTGTAGTTCCAGAGATATCGTGATGAGTCTATCTATAGAACAGCTCCTGTATAGGTATTATACACACACACATATATATATATATATATATATATATATATATATATATATATATATATATATATGTGTATATATATATATATAATCCTAAGCGGCTGGACCGATCTTGATGATTTTTTTTGTGTGTGTTCAAGTGGATTCGAGAATGGTTTAGATTCACAATTCAAAATTATTTTGTACAGGACAACGTCTGTCGGGGCCACTAGTATATATCTAATATATCAAATTTCCATGTCACAATGTTAGTTACCGTACTCCTCCGAAACGGCTTTACCGATTTTTACCAAATTTTATATGCGTATTCAGTAGGTCTGAGAATCGGCTACTATCTATTTTTCATACCCCTAAGTGATAAGGGTGGTCAACCCCTCAAATTTTAAAAGTTAACGCGGGCGAAGCTGCGGGCAACAGCTAGTAATATATAGATTAACCCAATAAAAGATAAAAACTACCTTTGTGAATTAAAAAAAAAATGGTACATTCAATTTTTGTTTGTTCCTTGTATTTATGTTGTGATTATCGCATTTTTTTTACAAATTCGGTAAAGTTTTTGCGAACATACATCACATTTGCTAGTATATACTGAGAGGCTACAGATGGCAATTTCTTTAAATTTTCCTTTTAGTGATATCTTGAGGCCCAAATAGTAGGTATATGGCTCGAGTAGCTCGCTTCTGCAACACGTAAATCGTGTTTGTATTAATAGTATATATCCTCGGGTGACCTCGAGCGAAGTCACCGTCAAGGTGATCGATGTTTTCATTTTTACTTCGAAATATTTTTGGACACAACATTTACATAATAGTGATGTAACGAATAATCGCATTCGGAAAATTCGCATATTTTTGAATATTTTTCGCATTCGCAAAATTTATGCGAATGTTTTGCGAATATATCTGAAAAAAAATTGAATATAATAGTGGGTTAATAATATCAAAATCCATTTATTTCTAATTGTTCGGGATAACAAATTATTAGTAATCGTGATGATGAATAGTTTGTGAATAGTGAATAGTGATATAAGCCAAGGAAAGGGCAATAAACTTTTTTTTAACCGACTTCAAAAAGGAGGAGGTTATCAATTCGTCGGAATCTTTTTATTTTTATTTTATTTTTTATGTATGTTACCTGATTACTCGAAGATGGCTAGACCGATTTGAAAAATTCTTTTTTTTTTGTTCTAAAGGGTATACTTCCCAAATGGTCCCATGATAAGGAAACCAGGATCTGATGATGGCATCCCAGAGAAATCGAGGGGAACTTTCGAAAATCGTAGGGGCGACTAGTGCGTTTGATATTTTTTTTATAAAGTGAATTAAAATTAAAAATTTTGAAGGACTACAATTTAATGAAGGTCTGAAGTCGATCTGATGCTGGAGCCGAAAGACAATCGAGGGAACTCCTCAACGATTTACATCAGTAGCCTTGTGTTTGGGCTTGATTAGTTTAAATTGTTGAGAACTTTATACCCATATGGGTTATAAGCACCATTACAGGTGTGATGATGGAGGCCATACACAGTCGAGGGGAATCCTCGACGATTAACAGCTTTTATTGGGCTTACTTCATACGGTAAATAATATTATGCCAAAATCATGTAATTTTATTACTTGTCGTTGTTAAATGAACAAAAAACAACTGTGCCTTGGAAGCGCATCATAGTTTTTCAAGGTGAATGACCTTGAAAAACTATGATGCGCGATAATATCCATTCTATATCTATATATTGGTGATGTTCTATACCTATATATTATAATGGAATTATTTAACGAATAGCAGCAAATCTGCCGTGATTGATTCAATTACATGTATATAAAGTTTTACACGATTCCATTTCGGTTTTTTCATTTGTTATGTAATGAATTAAACCTGTTCTACGGTCATCTCATTAATACAGCGCTATTTAATCTGAGCAACGCGTTTAATAGTTCTACCCATATTTCAGACAGATAAAATGAGTCATCAAATTTTGAAATCACTAAAAATGAAGAAATAAAAAAAATTTAAACAAAAATTTAAATCGACTTGAAATTAAAAAAAAAAAACAACTAAAAAGTAATAAATAATTTCCTTAATTTTTGTGCCTACAAATAATCAACTTGTTCTTCTACTTATATACAATCTTTGCGTTTACCACGTCATTATTGTTACTTTTGAAGCCGGTGTCCTATTTGTTGATGTACCTACCTCCTAACCTACCTACCTTGGCTGACACCGACTCCAAAAGACACAATAATGACGTGGTAAACGCAAAGATTGTATATTGGTAGAAGAACAAGTTGATTATTTGTAGGCACAAAAATTAAGGAAATTATTTTATTACTTTTTACTTGCTTTTTTAAAATTTGAAGTCGGTTTTAATTTTTGTTTAAAATTTTTATTTTACCATTTTTGCCATTGTTCTAAAATTCTTAAAATGCTTTTATGTTTTTCTTAATTTTTTATACTGCTCTCAAACTTTTAACCGGTTCACACAAACTTATCCTCCAGCTAACTTTCGAATGGCTTTTTCTCAGAAATGGTAAAATCTTAGGGAAAAAAGCATAAATATATATTTAGTAGATAATTACCTGATCTTTAATTTTAGTGTGAGCTATTTTTATTGTAAAACTAACTGTTAAGCCAAGAAACCCATTTTTGGGACTTTGCAATATTGGATATTTTTTTGCACACGGGATCAATGGGGATATCTCAGGATTTCATTAGAATGAAATTTCCTTACGTGTTTGTAAATTTTCAGTCTGTTGGGAATTAATATAAAGATCAATGTCGATTTAATGACTGGGCTGAGTTCAAATGAATAATTTCTGTTTTTATGCCCCGTAAATTTTCATACCCCGGGCTTATATGTATACGAATATTGATTCTTAAGGAGTAACCTTCAAAAGTAAATATTCGCATTCGCCAATGTTCAAAACATGATATTAGTACGCTACATTTACACTACATGTGTAAGCAAATACAATGTCATCGTCATCATTGTATCCTCATTCGCTATTTGATATCGACCTCCTTTAATGAACTCCAAACCAAAGGACATCCGCTTTCCGGCCGGAAACGCACCTGCAAACTCTCCACTGTGCAGGTGCCCATAGATTTCAGTGACACAAAAATATATCGAGATAGAAGAAAAGTGTGTATGTACCCTGGCGTGGCGAAAAGACGTCTTGGCGGCTCTATTGCTTGCCGCAAACTTTATGTTACCGACCGCGCTCTGCATGCGACGTAAGGTTTTAAAAACAAAATGACTCGTTCCATAATTATTAACTGTTTAAACTCTACTAATGAAATTGGAGCTACAGGTACATATTTCCTTTCATCGGTAAAAAATATTTTTCCTAAAATATCTACTATTGATTTAAAAACAATTTATTTTATTATTTTCATCAAAACAGTAGTTGACGATTTTGTATCCAGCGCGCGTTTTCTATTGCGGATTTAATTTGACGAACCAGACTTAGCGTGCGTTCAAAACCAGCGATGTAAATGTATGCTTTAATAGCATACTTTTACACTGTCGAGTCTCGTAGAAAACGATTTCTCATTTTTTCTGTCAAAAGTGCTGTACCTACACTGCGATTTTATTACTCGATTAAAATCCATTTTGCAAGCAGAGGAAATGATAATTACGTTTTTTTATTTTATTATGAAGCTATAAGTATGTAGTGCAAAGCAAATACTATTAACATATAGTTATATTACAGTTTTATTTCAGTTTTCCGAATAATCCTCATTCCTCATATTAAAAATAAATGGATTGAAGAACTACCCGTAAAAATAGCGCAACGACCGTTCAGTGGTACCCTCAATAGGAGGATTGTGTTTCTAATGAACCATAATTTGTCTATAATCCACCAGTGATTATATTTGTAGTTCTAATCATTCTCCAATTATTGGTTTATGTTATACCTAGTGCTTACTTTATGGCTTCATCATCTAAATGAAAAAAGTGGCCACTGTTTGCCGTTTAGATGACGAAGCAAAATGAAAAAACAAAGACCAAAAGTTGGGGAATCAGAAGGACTAAAACTAATCACTGATGACTATACAGATATTGATTGGCTTATTAGAAATCACAATCCCTCTATCTATATTAACTGATCAAATCAACATTTTAATTATCAATAATTTTCAAACAAAACAAGCTATTTAAGAATCCTGAAACCTAAGCTATCATTAATACTTTTTGTAATAAACGATTAGATGTCTTTCAGATTTTTATGTATCTATGTCTACCACTCATATAATATTAGGCTTTAAACATATCATTAACATTAGATAAAAATTTACATTTGTTTTTTTTTTTTTTGGACTCAGCCATAAGGGGCAGTTTCCCGTAAAGTTAGCTTTAGCAGCTTCAGGCTCTTTAATATTTTAATATGATGTATGAATATAGATACACTGACTTCTAAAACTTGTTTTTCCTTCTTATTCTTGGCATAATATTTCCTACAATAAAAACGCCATTTTTCTCTCTGATTTTTTTGCTCTAGTACATTTCGTTCGTTTATTTTTTAATATTTATTGTTATTCTTGTTTTAGTGGCGGTGTATAAAATCAGTGCCGTATTCTAATCGATCTGTATATCGATGCTTTTGAATTGTTTTCGCGCGGCTTATGTTTTACGTCACTAAATTACACTCGTGACGTCAGAGTACCTACGCAAAATGTTTCACGTTCGGTCTCCCTATAAATTGCTGAACTATTATCTTTTATCTTGATATATTTCTGTGTTCAGTGATCATTTACGCCCAGGTGAGCCGTCTCTGCGTTTGCTCCCACTGCATATAAAAGAGAAAAAAAAACTTGAAGAAACACTACATCTTAACCTTGTCAACGGCTATGGGGCTTATATAAAACTATATCGTATATATAATTCCAATGTTTTAGTAGAAAATATAGGAAAGCTAAAATTAGATTTCCTAATCAATAACTAGGCTATTTAATATTTAACAATAAATATAATGATGAAGCAAAATGAAAAAACAAAGACCAAAAGTTGGGGAATCAGAAGGACTATAACTAATGACTATACAGATATTGATTGGCTTATTAGAAATCACAATCCCTCTAATATTTATTTATTTCAGGACAACAATAATTATTACATACCGTACCAAATGTTAAGAAAATTTGATGAATGATTTTGATGTGAATACGAATATAATTTTCTTAAGCCACTAAAAGCTGAAAACTAATAATAAAAGTTTAAAAAAGTAATATTATAAAGTGAATTAAAAAACTCAATCGCGAGTCCGTAAAACTTTTGTTTCATTACAATATTATTTTGCAAAGTTTGTTTGATTCAATGTGCTAATCTTAAAAAAAAAAAACCAATAGAATTTGAGAATAAAAATGACGGTTATTTATTATTATTTAAGGGTGGGGACACCAGCTAGGCCAGACGGGTGATTAGTCCTCATTACCGGGACCATTTCACCCAATTCCCCAATGAATGACGGTTTCTAATAACATCAGATGCTCTAATCTCTTTCAATAACCGATGACTTGATATGTAAATAAATATACTAATTATGGTGTTTCAATTTTAGATTGCGCTCGTTCGGCGTCAAGTCGATCCTGGATTATTCCGTGGAGGAGGATCTCTCTCAAGAGGAAGCTGAAAAACGAGAAGTTAGGTATGTGCAAAGTTTATATTATTTACGAACTTTATATTATATTTTGTTCCACTATCGAAAGATCTGAGAAAAGGTGGCCTGATTGTGTAATAGTTTGAGGTTTCACAAAAATAATAGTTTTCTAACGACCCGTCTACACGCGACAGATGACTCCGCAGACATTGGCAGATGCATCCGCCGACGTAACTTCTGCCGATGCATCTGTCAACGTGCGTCCATACATCTGTCGGATGCCAAACGTTCGAGCTAAAACCATTTACAGGTCAGCGGACGCGTCTACTGATGACGTCTGCCGAGATCTGTCTACGTGTAGAGGGCTATCATGCTATTTTTTGATTATTCATATTACTGACACACTGATTGATTACACACGAGGCTGTGTCGATTGAGTGACATACAAGAAAGTCTGTTAGTGGTTAGTACCTACATGTGCCATACGAGAATCTTGACTCGTAAGTCTTTAATTAGACTTGCCGAACTAGAGTTAATGTTGTAGGTACTGTTGTGAAAGTTCCGTGCGATTATCGATTTAGTTTGTGCGTGATGTGGCGCTTAAAACCTCATTATATAATCCAGACAGGCCCTGTATTATCGATCGCTGTGATCTGTGACATGAGATTGTTACGCGTTCGCAAAAAAAATATAGGTACCTACTATTATTCTAGCGTCCTTTAGCGTGAAAATACGTTGTCATCTACCGCCGCGGCCGACAAAAATAGCAAGTTTTATTGTTGTCATAAACAGGAAATGTACAGGACTTTGTGTCTTGTGAAGAGAGTCAAATTATGTACGTGAAATTAATATTTTTGGAAATATAGTGGAACAAATTTTAACCATAGCTAAATGAAAATTACGAGAAAAGCTGCATTACTTGTTTTAGAAGACACTTGATATTACTAAAGGAAAGCGTAGGGATTATGACGTATCTCCCCCACCATGGTTCAGGCCTTGTCGTGGCGGTGGGGCTCAGTAGCCTAGGGTGAGCCCAACACCTTGGGCGAAGCTAATTGAGCCGAGGGGGCTCTTTGTACTCCTCTTTTAAGAAGAGGGGACAAAAGAGCAGGGGGCAAGGGGTGAGAATGGGAACCTCACCCCATTGTACTGTCCCGACGTTGGGAGGGGTTGTTCTGTGGTGCGGGACAACCCCTCTGTGGAGGTGGCGTCGGTCCTTGCGGGACTGACTAGCCGTCGAGGTGCCCTGTCAGCTTAACAGATCTGGGGCACCTCACCAAGGCGGCACTGGTGGCACTCGCCGGGTTTTAGTGGGTAGAGCTGCGTCCATTTACCATCTGTCAGGCGCAGCGAGTCCCACATACCCACCTGGGGAGACCCACTCCTCAGGCGGGATGCCTCATAGCATTTCCCGGCGTAAAAAAAAGGGTTTATGTATCTCCCCACCATGGTTCAAGCCTTGTCGTGGCGGTGGGGCTCAGTAGCCTAAAGTGTGCCCAGCACATTGGGCGAAGCAAATTGAGCCGAGGGAGCTGCTCTTTATACCCCTCTTTTAAGAAGAGGGGACTATAGGGGCGAGGATGGGAACCTCACTCCATTGTACTGTCCCGACGGTGGGAGGGGTTGTTCTGTGGCGCGGGACAACCCCTCTGTGAAGGTGGCATCGGTCCCTTGAGGGACTGGCTAGCCGTCGAGGTGCCCTGTTTGCTCATTAGATCCGGGGCACCTCACAAATGGCGGCACTGGTGGCACTCGGGACCCACTCCCGCGCGGGATGCCTCAGAGCATTTTCCGGAAAAGGAAAAGAGGGATTATGTACCTATTATACTAAATTGGTCCCCGCTGAAGGCGAACACTAAACAGCGCCTGAAAGGGCTTATTATTTATGAGACTCACGAAACGTAAGGGCGCGGCACCACCGCGGCGCACGGCGAAGCTACGCAAGTTTGTCCAGTTTCGCTTTGCAAGAAAATGTATTTGATTATTGCAACCTACGGACACGCAACGCATAAATTTGCAATTGACATTTTAACATACCTGCGTAGCCTCTGCGTGCGCCCCGGTGGATCCGCGTCTTTAGGCTTATTTATCAGACTTACCAAACGTGGCTCTCATGAGACTGAATAATAAATGCTTAGCTCCATACACCTGTGTCTCGTAACATTCTATTATTGTTGAAATATTTTGGCTTACTAATTTGTTAGTAAAATGAATTCGTTTTTAAAAAATAGCGATAATCGTCAAGTACTGAAAAGATGCCAACCATCTTGGCCTTGTCTCTTATGCATAGCGATTCTTTTGTTCTTTGGTTGTTACTATGCACGACATTTCTCTGAAATGTAAAGCGACAAAACACAAGGCGACTTATGTAATTAGTCGTTTGTTTTCTTAGGCATCTCATCAGAATTTTATTTCTAATTATATTTATTGAGTGAGTTGCGCCTATTATTCAGTGGCCATATCTGGAGCTCGAGTCTTTCTCTTTTTCCAGTTTTTCTCTTCGGATTCCCTAGACCCGTGGTATAGCCTCTGCGATAGGTGACGATAGTTAATTATTATAGGCACTAGGTTTTCCACGAGTCAACTCACTGACTTGTCGGGCTTGAAGACGAGAGAACAGTTACAGTTGATGGTAAAAACTTGGTTATGTCACACAGTTTAGAGTCACATTAAGTTATGACAGGTCTCCATCATAACCCCACCATGGTTCAGGCCTTGATGTGGCGGTGGGGCTCAGTAACCTAGGGTGAGCCCAGCACCTTGGGTGAAGCTAATTGAGCCAAAGGGGCTCTTTGTACCCCTCTTATAAGAAGAGGGGACAAAAGAGAAGGGGCAAGGGGCGAGGATGGGAACCTCACCCTATTGTACTGTCCCGACGTTGGGAGGGGTTGTTCTGCGGTGCGGGACAACCTTACTGTGGAAGTGGCGTCGGTCCCTTGTGGGACTGACTAGCCGTCGAGGTGCCCTGTTAGCTTAACAGATCCGGGGCACCTCACCAAAGGCGGCATTGGTGGCACTCGTAGGGTTTTAGTGGGTAGAGCTGCGTCCACTTATAATCTTTCGGGCGCAGCGAGTCCCACACACCATGCACGGGATGCATCAGAGCATTTCCCGAACAAATAGACGAGTGTGTATCGTGTAACATGATTCAGCAGATTATTTTCAATTAATATTATTTTATTTATTGCTCAATTGATTTTATCTGAATTATGGGCCGCGGTTAGATAAGTAGGCTGTGTGGGCTGATATTATAAACTACCGACGGTTTTATCTCGCCAAATATTTGACGTAAAATATACGTCATTTGGGCATGTCGTTGATTTAGGTTTAATATCACTTCAATCATTATAGGTGCCCGAACTGTTTAGAATTTAGTGTACATAATATACGTTAATAGGATTCATTATCATTCGCTCCCTACTTTTTGTCTCCTTAACGCAAAAATTTCCTGGGGCAATATCTATATTCATAATACAAATTATCTGCACTTGGCGGGATTCGAAGTTCGAACCCGCGACGGCTGTGAGAAGTCCAGTAACCTGACCTGTCCAAAACAGTTAATTGCTTATTACAAGCCTTTTCAACTTATCTCCAATTGCTAGTCACATAAACCATATTTACAGGTTTATGTCACTGGCATGATGACAGACTTGTTACCAAGCTCCGCCCACTCCACCCAGTAAATCCAATAAATTAAACCCGGGCAATAAACTCTCCACAACCTTTAATGTTCAATGGTTTTGTTTACAGTCGAATGAATAAGATGTGCGCAGTTACGAATTCATACAATTCCCCATCTTTTTCGGAAGAGCTAGACTATTCGTCCTGATGGCCATTAAGCTCAATCGGAACAGTTGGTGAGCGGATGGCTGACCTGAGAATTATTCGAAAGGGAGTCGCCAGGGGGCGAGGTTCATCGCCCGCGCTACACGGGAGAGTAGGATTTTGACTAGTCCGATACGGTCCACGAATCTTTTACGGTTGAATTTACTCTGTCATGAGAGCCGGCCCTTATTACACTCCCAGGAGAGGGAGGCGGGTCACGCGTGGTACCTCTTTAATCTAACGATAGCGTAGTGCTACCCCTGTTTGCACGGTCTGAGTTGGCGTCCACTCGTATCGGATTCGATAGAATTCCCCTTTTAACGTTTTTTGGTATGACGTGAATTTATCTTTTAAATTACCTATTTCTGTATTCGTGCTATAAATAAACCGTTGTATCTTGAACAAGAAGGAGATAGCCGATAAATAAGCATACCCACAAAATACGTTACTGTGGCCAGTTCCTTTATAAAGGATAACAAAAAGTTATGAGGGGTAATAATAACAAGACCCAATATAAAAACAAGACAATCTTGATGAGAATGTAGCACTGATATAAAGTACAGTTGAAGCCAAATGATAAAATAAAAACCGACCATGTGTAAGTCAGTCAAGATCTCGCGCTAAACCAAAGAAATCATCTGAATTCTGACATCTTATTGTTCTCTACATTTCCACGAGTTTCACTCATTGTAACAACACTATAATTTACAAAGTTACCTCAGTATATTGTTAAGATGTTTATTATATTTTAGTTGCTCTATTTGGTAGGCTCGGCTTTGTTTGCGTCCATTGATATTATTATTATTATAATTTTTGAGATTGTCTATAGAACTAGAATTGGCACTAATTTAGATCTCAATTTTTGTCTCGGTAAACTAAAAACATTTTTAATTGTGTTTTTCTAGTGCTTCTATATCCGCCTGCGGCGACAAGCAGGAGGAAGGTCAGCTGAAGCAATACCACGTGGAGCAGAGGTTCGCGGACCGGCGCTACAAGGTCACCAGCGCAAGGACCTACTTCTACCTCAACGAGGCGGCCTGCGAGAAGAACATGGAGGCTTTCATGAGGAGCATTGACGCTGTTGCCGGTAAGGGTCTTAGGGGACAATCACCGGTGGGAAGGATTTTTTTATAGAAGAGGGGGCAAATCACAGATATTTGAATTTCTATGGGGCAAACGGACAGTCTGTTCATCTGGTGGTAAGTGCGCTGTACCGGGCGCCTACCTGCATGGGTACTACTCTTTTTATACCTTCCGTCGAAAAGCTTTTCTGTATTTTGGATAGAAAGGCAGGAAGGACAGTGTTTACTGGCATCGAAACTTACCATCTTACATTTCAGGATAGGCAACCTGTGAATGAGTTGCCGGGGCTGGTCCTAGGTGAAGTTTATGGTGTTGTTTATGGTCATAGGCGATTCTGCCCACTTACCATCAGGCAGCTCGTCTGCATGTTTGCTTATCTAAGTAACATTAAAAAAAACATTGTAAAGGATGCGTCCGTCGGTATACCTAGGTATTAGATACCACCACCCCGCTTACATGTTTCGAAATTTACAGATAATTACTGGCTACAGTATCTACCACTATCTGTGCTGTGAAGGTGTATTTTATGAGATTGGCAACCTGGCAATGCTCCACCTGGTTAGTGGTCAATATCTCCCATAAAAAGGGTCAAACGAAATAGCTTTCAGATTACTTAAGATGTCATTTTCAGTTATTTAAGTAGTAGCAGTAGTTTAAGTTTTTAATGTGATAATACTCGTGAAACATTAACAGTTTTACTATTACTTATAGTATTATTATACTACTAATGTACTATTAGTATTACTAATAGTACTTTATTATTACTTATAGTAGACCATTACAAAATATGAAATAGGGATTTTTCATTTATTAAGAAATGTCGTGCGCATTATTATTTTCCGACTAAAATTGAAAACATCCTCAAGGTAAATATATGGGTTTATTTTACAGGAATTACCCAAAGCACTGGTCTTATGGCAATAAAGTTGACCGCACTCGGGAGACCTCAGCTACTGGTGAGTAATTTGTTTGTTTTATAATAATCAGGTTCCAAGAATTCAAAATATTAAACATTTACCTCATTTCGTGTAAATTTAGTTCTGATAGTGGTTTCCATATTGTTTTCGCTTAAGGTTACACAAGTCGCTCGTCGTTCCATACAAACGCAGAACAGTAATTGCTACAATGTTTGACGTTGACCATCCAAAACTAAGTATAAGTAATATAAATTGATCTCTTTGTCTGTATCTATGTCTGTATGTATCCAAAATCGTAAAATAATTATACATTTAAAAAATACAAGCTGCTAAACTTTCGTATTCCAACACTGATTTTAGCCCAACTTTGGGCGAAAATAAATAGTATAGTAGAGCACGAAAGCCCATAAATAATGCCCGTACAGACATAGTTTTGTTATTCAAAAGTTGAAATAAATTTATTTTAAAAAGATACACTTAATAGTTTTTCTATAATAACTGTTATGCTAAAAGGACATTTTCGGAATGCATCATTGTACATTTCATTCTAGCATACGTGTCCGCGCCTTATGTCAGGTGAGATAGCAATCATTTTGTTGAGAGTTCGCGCCATCGGCTAGTTCAACCTTAAGTCCATGTCCCGAAATAGACGTGTGTAAGTGATGATCATGATTATACATGTCTTACTGACGTAATGAAAATTATGATGACAAAGTTAATGATGTACAATATGCGTAAATTATGTTTATTATATAAAATGGATGAGCGACGGTGGTCTAGTGGTAATAGTATATGGTTATATGTCTCTTGAGTGAGAAGTCCGGGTTCGATCCTGACCCCTGTGGTACCTTGAAATGGGTTTTTCTAAATTTCTACGTGCACCTGAACATGAGACCATCGCTTGCTCACCGGTGAAGGAAACATCGTGAGGAACCTGCATGCCTGATGAGATTAAAAGTCTTTAATCCTTCGAGTGAAGTGAAGTTCACCAACCCGCATTGGTGAACTATGGCCCAACACCCTCCTCGCCTGATTTCGAGGAGGAGACCCGTGCCCAGCAGTGGGACATATAAGGGTTGATATTATTATTGATCTATAGATATATAGATGTTATGTACAACCCACTAAAATTTTACAGTGTACTGGTAGATTTATTAGTACAAGTACCTAATACAGTTTTATAACAGCTAGTGTGATATTTTATTAAAGTGTAATTTAATACATATTTCTCAAATGTACGTTACTTTAGAGTTTCTGGTTTAGACTCCAATACTTTATTTTTCTTTTGCGCCGAGAAATGCTCGTTGGCAATCCGTGGGAAGAAGGGACTTCCCAGGCGGGTATGTGAGACTCGCTGCGCCCGAAAGATGGGAATGTGCAGCTGTACCCCCTAAAACCCGGCGAGTGCCACTAATGCCGCCTTTGGTGCCGCCCTGGATCTGTTGAGCAACAGCGCACATTGCCGGCTAGTCAGTCCCCTAAGGGACCGACGCCCCTCCATAGGTGGAGGGGTTGTCCCATACCACAGAACAGCCCCTTCCAACGTCGGGACAGTACAATGCGGTGAGGTTCCCATCCACGCCTCTTGTCTTCCCTGCTCTTATGTCCTTTCTTCTTATAAGAGGGGTACAAAGAACAAAGACGGATTCAATTGGCATCGCCCAAGGTGCTAAGTTCACCTTAGGCTACTGAGCCCCACCGCCACGACAAGGCTTGAACCATGGAGGGGTAAATTCCAATACTTACTTCAATCTCAAACGACTGATCGACGTTACAGCTTCAACTGTCGGAAGTGATCATGCGCGCCCGTAACTACATGCAGCAGATCGCCGGCGGTACGGGCAACGTGCTGACACACCACAAGACCATCGAAGACTTCCAACGGTACCTCGGCGAGCACAGCACCAAGCCCGAGGTGCAAGACTTCATGAAGAAAATTACCTCCGATAAAGAAGGGTGAGTTGTAAAAACATGTCTTCCTACTGTTACCAATGGTGATTTTTATGAGAATAAAAAGAAATAGAACATGTCAAAAATAAATAAAAATGACTATAATAAGAGAAAATCATAAGAAATAACCGATGGGTAGACATATAAAGAGTTGTAATGAAGGAATGACCACCATGTTAAGGGAAGATGGCAAAAAAAAATTAGGTATTTTTTATGAAAATACTAAAGGTTTCATGTAGACTTTGTGATGTCGCAGACCCGCTTTCGATGTACAGTGGCTGTACACCACAAATAATCCGTACCTATACATATAAAGACCAATAAAATATTGCATTTCGACAGCTGCAGCACATTTTTCTTAAATTGAATCAAACAGTGCATATTTAATTTTTAATACGATTTAGTTAAAATAAAAGTTTAACGTAAATTTCTGATACGGGATTTTTATATACATACGTATTACCTAAAATGTTGTAGATTATATTGCAATCTTCAAGGAGCGCTTATAACGTGCTACTGTGGACATAAAATACCTAGCTGGTTACTTTACTTAGTCATAACAAGCTTTTCTTTTCGCTCTTTCCAACATACTAAAATAGGATAACATATAGTAAGGTAGCTAATGATGTACAGCGAGCATATAACCGGATAGAGTAGTAATGTGAGCCATACAATTACGAAACTGGTCAGTGGTTTGTCACTGACCTAATAACAATTCAACCAATCAATATGTACGTCCCATGGGCCAATCATCCATCAATATCCACCAGTCAGCCAATGACAGAGCGCAGAACCCGTTGTTGTGGTACCGGAAAAGTTGATAACGTATTCTTTTTTTATTATTTAAAGGCATGTTAAATGGTTTTTCTCGCGTCGATGAAATTGTTGTAATATTTGAGACGGAAACACTTTTTAAAACCTATATAGAACACAGATACTTTGAGCACATTACACCTGTTCTAATAATATAATACTATTTTCATATAACTAAAGCATCATTGCACACCTCAAGTAGCTCTTTCTAACTGGTAATGCCTTCAATCGAATCCGATACGAGTAGACACAAACCCAGATCGCACTAACAGCAGTAGCACTACGCTACCGCTAGATTGCTTGGGCACCGCGCGTGACCCGCCTCCTTCTACAAAGGGAGGGATGAGGGCCGGCCCTCATGATGATAGGTTAAATTCAACCGTAAAAGATTCGTCAAATTTAAAAAATCCTGCTCTCCCGAGCAGCGCGATGAAACGCGCCCCATGCGGGGCGCGGAGGGGGGCGTCCCCCTTTCGAATATTTCTTAAGTGAGCCATCTGTTCACTTACTGTACCGATTGAGCTTAAAGGCCATCAGGCCGAAAAGTCTAGCCCTTCCGAAAAAAAAATGCCTTCTATAAAACTGGCCCTAAAATAATTATAGTAAAAAATATCCTGTAAAATAAATGACCCCTATTCCTTCATCCAGTGTTTTTCAATCTGTGGTCGCGACCCCTAGGCTTAGGGGATTGCCAAGCATTGCTCGAGGGGGTCACCAGTAAAAGGCAGTTAAAGAAAGACAATGTTCTGCATTACAGTGAACATCTTGTTTATTTAAAAAAAAAATATATATAATCTTTAAATAGTTCTAACTTTTTGGCTGTGTGTGGTCCAAAGGGGTCGCCAGAAATTTAGAACTTGTAAAGGGGTTTTTATTAAAATTTATTTTGAAAGTTTGAAAAACCCTGTCTTAATCATTGGGCTATGAAATTCAAAAATAATCTTTCAAATCAAACTTCCAGAGATTAGCGCGTTCATAATAACAACCTCATCAGCCATATTATATTAGCATGGAGGTGCGCGCTCGAGGTGTTAACGTATTAATTTATTTTGAATGTAGTTGGGATGTATGTACGTAAATAATTATAATTTCAGAGTGCTGCATCTTTTTCCATGGGATCGGTTAGTAGTGTGGCGCCAGGTTTGACATGAATTATTGAGCTAGCTATAACATAGTGCTAAACCTACAATGGCTAGGCGACATCTCGTGAGGGTATTGCTTACATTTTGACCTATGTTTCACGTCAAAACGTCTGTCGCTAGTATATTGATTCGGTCGAGTAGTTTGTGTGATAAGTCCCAGAATAATGGACAATCTGTGAAGGTCCAAACCCTGTGTGAATGCTTCGCGTTTACATTAATGTTGTGCTATAATGATACAAAACCCAATGACCTTGGCGCTTTTTTTTTGTGTTGTGTAATGAACATTTTAGGAGTGAAAACATGTTTGATATGTTCCAAGGTACGGTAGTGTTAGGATCATCGTGAACTTCCAATAATGCCCTCATCACTCGGAACTAAAACATGTTTGATATGTTCCAAGGTACGGTAGTGTTAGGATCATCGTGAACTTCCAATAATGCCCTCATCACTCCGAACTAAAACATGTTTGATATGTTCCAAGGTACGGTAGTGTTAGGATCATCGTGAACTTCCAATAATGCCCTCATCACTCGGAACTAAAACATGTTTGATATGTTCCAAGGTACGGTAGTGTTAGGATCATCGTGAACTTCCAATAATGCCCTCATCACTCGGAACTAAAACATGTTTGATATGTTCCAAGGTACGGTAGTGTTAGGATCATCGTGAACTTCCAATAATGCCCTCATCACTCGGAACTAAAACATGTTTGATATGTTCCAAGGTACGGTAGTGTTAGGATCATCGTGAACTTCCAATAATGCCCTCATCACTCGGAACTAAAACCGATAACTCGGATCGATCCCTAATTAAAGGTCGTATAGACAGTCCAGTCATTTACTAAGCCATTAATCGGATTCTTCGCCATATTGACATTATAGTTTCCTATGCACTTAAGCTACAAAGCTACAGCGGCATCTTAAGTAATATAGTTTTCATTGAACCTATTATTTATTGGGTTAATCGTTGATTTGTTTACATATTTAACCTACCCAACCCATATAACAATTCAAAATGTTTTAAATTCAATGATACATTAAAATTATTAAATAAAAAAACTCTAAACATATTTTCTACTTCCAGCATCGTTCACCTGTTCCCATGGTCCAACATATTGGACAAGGACATGAATCTGTCCGATTCGTTCAGGGTGCCAGACCCGAAAACTGGACAGATGAGACGTCTCATCTCACAGATGTCACCCAAAGAGGAGGAGATGTTTAGGAACATGTTGCGAAGGCTCAACAGCATCATTAAGGTGGCGAACGAGTCGGATGTGAGGATCATGATCGACGCCGAACAGACTTATTTCCAGCCGGCCATTTCCAGGATCTGCTTAGAAATGATGAGGAGATATAACAAGGTGAGCCCTGTTTTTTTTTTGGGTGAGAGAGTCAAACTTCCATTTACATAGCCTATGGTAATGTCGCCTTTAATTGTAAGCGAATTTATCCAGGCCCTAGCTCTTACCGTAGAGTGTAGACCCAGGTACCTTATTCATAAGTTACCTATGTTGAAACGCAAGTCGCCTGGCTTCACGGCAGAACTACGCCGATTGCTGGTTCCCATGCTGACAAACGTAACGCTTCTAATTGCAATGCTAACACAGAACTATATCAAGATAGAAGTAAAGTGTTCCGTAATTTGTATGGGGACCGAGCGTGTAACATTTTGCGTAGGTACGATGACGTCACGAGTGCAATTTAGTGATGTGAAACACATAAGCCGCGCGAAAACAATTCGAAAGCACCGATTCACAGATCGATTATAACATGGCACCGATTTTATCAGTAGTATTGTTCAAATAAACTATTTTATGATATCGTGCTATGGACGATAAACTATATTTTTATACATTGAGTAGCTATATTATAGACTATATTATAACGTGTAATCATTTAATAGCTTGTTTTTTTATTATTGACAATTACAATGTTGATTTGATCAGATAATATAGATAGGGCGCTGACCGTCCATTGGCGCCCTTATTAGAGGGATTGTAATTTCTAATAAACCAATAAATTTCTTTAAAGTCATCAGTCAAGTGATAATAGTTGTAGTCCTTCTGATTCAACTTTTGGTCTTTGTCACATAGTGTCATTTTGCTTATTTTTAGCTTAATCATCTAAACGGCAAACGGTGGCCACTTTCTTATTTAAGTAATGAATCCAAAAATACGGAATATAAAACTATATCACATAAATCAATAATTGGAGAATGAATAGGCCTACAAATAATCACTGGTGGATTGTAGAAAAATTTACTGGATTATTAAAAAACACAATCCATTTATTTTTGGAGTTATATATACTTCTTTTAGCGCGTTAGGGAAAAATGATGAGTCTCGAAAAACCGACACCCTGAAGTTAGCTATAGTCAACATTATTTTATATAACAATATTCACATAACGACAGTATAGACGTCAAAAAAAAGATATAGTTTTTAACTCAATAAGCAAAAAGGTTACAGTGTAATGAAATTACACTATGTATTTTTCTTTAAGGAGTATTACTTCTAACGCGTGTACATAAGTACACACACACTTTTTTATAAAAGGATCATTCGGAAAACTGAAATAAACTTGTAATATAGAAGTAGCCATAACCAGTTTCTCAATAATATTTGCTTTGCATTAAAAAATGCTAAAACTAAAGGTTTATTATTTTTATTTTATATTTTACATACATTACATTATAGCGACATAATAATATGAAATGAAATTATCATTTCCTCTGCTTTCAAAATAGATTTTAATCGAGTAAGAAAATCGCAGTGTAGGTACAGCACTTTTGACAGAAAAAATGAGAAATCGTCTTCAACGTGACCTTACAGTTTTAATAGCATATTTTACATCGCTGGTTTTGAACGCCCGCTAAGTCTGGCTCGTCAAATAAAAGCCGCAATGGAAAACTAGCGTTAGACAAAATTGCCCGCTACTGTTTTGATGAAAATAGTAAAATAAATGGTTTTTTAAATTAATAACAGATTTTTTAGGACAAATAGTACTTACTGGTGAAAGGAAATACCTCCATTAATAGCTCTAATTTACTGGTAGTGTTTTGAACAATTAATTATTGAACAACGAGTCATTTTGTTTTTAAAACCTTACATCGCATGCTGACCGCGGTCGGGAGTATACTAAAGTTCGTGGCGAGCAATGGAGCCGTCGAATCGTCTTTTTGCCACGCGAAGTACATACACTCTTTACTTCTATCTCGATATATTTCTGTGAATGCTAAGCACCTTTTTCTGGTGTGTGTGTTTTGTGGTGAGAGAACACTATATTTATTGAATATAGCAAAGTAACCGATAACAATGTTCATTTTGTCGGTGCCCATCATCGGTGCATATAACCGGATAGTAGTACCTAATTCGAGTCATAAAATTCCGAAACTGGCCAGTGATTTGTCACTGACGTAATAGCAATTCTACCAACCAGTGATCTGTATATACGTCACATCAGCCAATCATCCATCAATAGCCATCAGTCGGCCAATTCAGAGCGCAGAACCGGCGCAGCGTCGCAGCACAAATTTGGCGGAATTTGTTTTCATACAAAAAACATAACATTACCGCTTTATTCCGGTTCGATGGTGCTCATTGAGTTTGCACCTGGGCAGTTTATTATTTACTAACATGTTACTATATTACCTTGCAGGACAAGTTCCTAGTGTTCAACACCTACCAGACCTACCTGAAGAATACTTACAACGAGATCGTCACGGACGTGGAGCAAGCGCAGCGACAGAACTTCCATTGGGGCGCGAAACTCGTGCGGGGCGCCTACATCGAACAGGTTAGTGTTGCTAAGGAATTACATTATTATTACGAAAGTTTTAAACAAACGTTGTAGAGAATTAATTGATCTTTAAAAATTGATAGATGCATTATAATGATTAATCCAATGTTTTAAAAGATATCGGCGAGATATAAAAACCGGTTCATTAAATGGGCCATTAATCGTAAACGGTAAGTTTTACAAATAAGTTGACAGGAAATATAAGATGTGAAATTTTATTCCCTACATAATGGTCTCAGTAACTGCGCCCTAATCTGAACAGTTTACGATATATCGACCAAAAACTATATTTCTAGACGGCACTTGAAGCTCCATCTGGATCTGTCAGCATTTTGTAATTTTATGCTCAGAAAGTGACCCTAAACCTTATAATAGAAAACCTAACCAGTCATAGGGACTGCCGATAGAAATGAAAACTTATAACTTGACGACTTTGTGGCTCAGAGGTAAGCGCGTTGGCGCTCAAGCCGGAGAGGTTAAATTATATTTTTACTGGCCTATAAATGCAGATAATAATTTGTATGGTGTAATTATGTCTGTCTGTACAAACAATAATATTAGTAATGAAAATCATCTTATATATTGCATGATTATTGTATTAAAAAATATTTTCAATTTTTTAGTTCGGTTTGCTATTGAAGCATTCTTCTTTCTTCGTTCCTTAGTGGTGGTCGACGGGGGTGGAACATCTCGCTCATGTCTATGGGCGTCGGTAGTCACCATATTATGGATCCGACTGTTCTGCCTGCTGCCGAAGAATATAATAAAATATATTTAATTTAATGCACGTGTTATTTGTCACCAGGAGCGCGCCCGCGCCGCCGCCATGGGCTACGAGGATCCCACTTGCGAGAGCTTCGAAGCCACGACCGCCTCCTTCCACCGCTGTCTTAAGGAGATTCTTAGCAAAGCCAAGGTAAGACCGACGACCCTAAACAAATAAAAGCGAAATAAATAAGTGTGATGATGGTACCTATGCAGAAGGGCGGGCGGCACAAGCGCATTCTTCCTGGAAACAGAGAGCGAGCTAGCTTTTGTACATGTTCAAGGAACGCAAAATGCTTGAACACGTGACCGTATTGTGGCTACACGGCATCGAGCATATAACCGGATAGGCTAATGTGAGCCATAAAATTCCGAAACTGGTCAGTGACTTTTCAGTGACGTAATAGCAATTCAATCAGTCAGTGATCTGTATGTACGTCCCATCGGCCAATCATTCATCAATGGCCATCAGTCGGCCAATCAGAGCGCAAAACCGGCGCAGCGCGCAGCACAAATTTGGCGGGATTAGTTTTCATACAAAATACATATCATTACCGCTCTATTCCGGTTATATGCTCGATGCTGCAAGGTCACATATTAACAAGTGACTATTGTTACACGTAAACATATAAAATAGTATCAAAACTGAAGAGTTTTGATCGGCTAGCTCAATAATTGAGGATTCAGTTCAATTAATATAATATTTGAGTTTTCTTTCTTAATTTTGGGACAGGTGAAACCACTGGGGAATTTTACACATATACAGTGAAACCTGGTTAAGTGGGACCTGGATAGGTGAGAAACCTCTATTATTTATTCTATAATATATCTATAATTATATTATGTATTATTTTACAGGCGAACCGACTGGGTATAATGGTGGCGTCCCATAACGAAGATACTGTGCGGTACGCCATCCAACTGATGAAGGAGCACAACATACAACCCGAGGACAAGATCATCTGCTTCGGACAACTGCTCGGCATGTGCGACCACATCACCTTCCCGCTGGGTGAGTTTTTTTTACCCATGGAGCCGGGAGCGCGGCCCAGCGATTCCCTCCCATCGATATATATTTACTCTTAAACTTTAGGTTTTGTTGAATTCGTCTTTACTCTTTCACACAAAAACTACCTAATGGATATTTATATAACTACAATAGTACAATATAGATCTAATTTTGCGCAGTAGAAGTCACGGCACCAGCTCCTATTTATAAATAAAATATAAGTTGAAGTGTGTTTATCTTCTTTCCATATAATTTTATATATAAATTCTAGATATCCAACGGTTATTCGGCCTATCCTGCACTAATTATGCTATCTGGCTGGATACCAAATAGCTGCGTACTATTCGACCGGTTACGGGATAGGAAATTTGAATGCGTTTTGTCGGCTGAATACGTGTCAGCAAAATTTTCGGATATCCGGCAAATGGCCAGGCTGAATTGTTTAATATATAACCGATTATCCAGTTAAACAGCTACTCTTTGTTTCTCTAATAACATACCTTTTGTAGGTCAAGCCGGCTACTCGGCGTACAAGTACGTCCCGTACGGACCGGTGCTAGAGGTGCTGCCGTACCTGTCCCGCCGCGCCAATGAGAACCGCGGCTTCCTCGCCAAGATCAAGAAGGAGAAGGGTCTGCTGCTGAAGGAGATCTTCCGCCGGGTCGTCACCGGCCAGATGTTCTACAAGCCCGTCGGTCACTACACGCCCGTGTAAGCGACACGTTATCATAGCTAATTCAAATTTGTTTGACCACGTCACGAAGGAACCATTCAGCGGCGGCGGTCCGTACTGCGGTAGAACTTAGGAACTATACTGTAGAGTCGTGTTATTTATACTTGTGATGTTATGGCTTAGCTTAATTTAAGAACATGATAGTTTACTTTTCCTCGTATTTAATTAAATTGTTACAAAAATCTCAGTCCAAAAAAGATAATAATTAACATAGAACTTGTCATAGTTACAAATAAGGATCGAATATAAACTGTGTGGCACTGAACTAGTCGTCAAAGAAACAGTATTTTGTGGTGGCAACAGTCTTACGGATTGCAAGTACCCCGACATGAATATGGCGTTCCTAAACGATCATTACTCTATGGTGAATGTTTCCTTTTAAATACCAGTATTAGCATTTGATATTTAGGACACAAATCCACTAGCAACTAGCAAGTCACTTGACGTAATGACGAGTGGATGTGATTGGTTTAAAGTTTAAACGATCACCGAACGTTCTATGTTCTAACTCTCACTTTGAGTTTGTATCATAGACTTTTGTACTTATATACATGTTATACACTTGTTAACAGTTTCGACGCAATATCTTGTGCGTGGTACGTGCAATCATTCGGTTGTTTATTATTTTGTAATGTTTTAATTTTGTTACAACTGTCCAAATATTGGCTCGACTTATTTAAACAAGGTAACATACAACACATTTTTTTATGCCATTAGGGGGCAAGGGAGCAGTCGGCGCCTTATGGTACCGACGCCCATACACATCCGCACAACCAGAGGTTATGCGTTGCCCTCCTTTTCCCTATCTCCCAATGGGCCAGCGGAAACTCACAAACCGAACGAAACGCGACAACATTGCTGTCACTTGACGCCGGTGTTATGTGAGCGAGAGGTACCACCCTGGTAGTGCCGGCCCAATTCGGTTGCAATGCAGCATGGCACTACCTCTTACTGAATTTATGTTTGTGTTCCAATTAAATACATTAATGTTAATTTAAATTATTCATTATTTTTCATTTCGCCTCTTTGTTCTCTTTATAAGAGCATAAAATACCTATTTCATTTTTTGTTTTTTTTCCGCGATCAGCAAACGTCGCGCTAATATCTGGACGAGCCGTATTTGTATAATTTGTATATACTTACTTATACATTATATATGTATCTATTTATATATATTAGCTAGGTTATACGTAGGAATGTTTGTTGAAGTAAAATGGTAAATCTGCAGAAGTTATGATAGACTATGCTACAATTGACAATACATTTTTTTATTAAAAGTATTTTACATAATAATATCTTTCAATGTGCATGAATTCATATGAATACGCTAAAATGTATTGTAATTGATAGATAATATAGATAATTGTTGTCAAAGATTAATTAATATTGTAATCTACGTGAACAGTCTTTTGTGCGTTTGAAATTGTTGTTTAATTTTTAGTCTTTTATTTGAAAAACTATTTGGAGAATATTTGATGAGCAAATTTAAATCACTGAACAAAGCATTTATATAAATTATACTTTTATGAGTTAACTTTATTTCTTATTTAACCTTATTATTTATTATTTTTTACAAGAATCCAGTAATAACTAGGGATTTAACAAACGATACATCTATACACTGTAGTTAATTATCGATGTCACTTATGTATTAAGTCAATTGATGTTAAAAACTACCAGAAATAAAATCCGGCAAGAATATCGGCATCAGTAAAGTTTTTTAAATAATATTATATTATTGTTTTGTGCTTAGTTCTGTTTTTACAATTATTGTTTTAAGTTGTATCAGACATTGCGTGCGTGAGTGCGTGCGTGCGTGCGTGCGTGCGTGCGTGCGTGCGTGCGTGCGTGCGTGCGTGTGTGCGTGCGTGCGTGGGTGCGTGCGTGCATGCGTTCGTGCGAGTGTGCACGCGTAACACATTTCTGTGCAGCGTGCGCAACGTGTCTGATGACATCTGTAAAACCATGAAAAACCTTGTGATTAAATGTACGTCAGCTTCTTTTAAACCATTATAGTATAAAATTTGAATCTCATATTTTATGTGATTGTAGTAACGAAATGTTATAACTCTGTATCATATTGATTTATTAACTTTTTAATTAATTTGATTAAATCTATATATTGTGAGATTGGTAATTATTATGGCACCCAGTCTGATCTGTTTACACGCATTTTTATTTAAGTTGTTACTTGTTTTATTTAGTAAATATTATTTTTGATGTGAAACAACTAATGGTGCGCTCGGGCCGCGGCAGTGATGAAGATATCTTAGCGATCGACCTGGTTCGAATTGATTCTAAGTTCGGCGCTGCAGCGTAGAAAAATTATAACGTATTTAAAAAAATACATTTCATTTTCAATTCGATTAAATGAACATTATTCAATATAAATCAATGTTAGATGTTTCACATCTTGTAGGTATCCAACGATGGCTTATCTTTTTGTTGAACATTATTTTAGAGCTTTATTTAATTCTAGTAAATATCACAATAGAGGTAGAAATAATGATCACATTTTATGTTTTGTTTCGCTTTTTACTATCTCCATGCAATAGATATTTTAAGTCAGACTTATTGTTCTACCTCCATTTTTGAAATGTGAAGTGAATCGCAGGCATGAATTGCATATGAAATAATTTTTAATGTTATACTTTTGAATGACATTTCCTACAGCTGTCTGGCATGGTGGATATCGTTGTTGAGGTATTTAGTTCCTATAAATGTGAAGTATTTAAATATCTAATCATTCAAAATAAGGTAGCGCCAGTTTTATTTCCTAGATGGTTGTGGCGTGCAATTTATGCAGATGTAGGTACACTTGTATCCCGAAGTTATGGTTACCGCCATACAGCTTCGTTGTCACTTTTGTATCCATCTGTTTAACAATTAACAGCAAAACCCGTTCTAAATATTTTACGTAATACAATGTAGTAGTTATCTTATAGGTACTATAGTAGTGACGACATGTTGCTCGTACGGTAAATAAGAGATTTGCTTGAACATTACACTTAATAAACCCGCTACTCATAAGCTATGCTAACTACATAGCAACAACAAAAAATTGGAACTGAAGAATACATCCAGTAATACTTTACAGTACATAGTGTTGATTATTTTGGCTGCAAATACACTCTGCCTGCTATCGATAGATGTATATGAAATAGCAAGATATATAATCTACACGATTACAATATTATTGCAGACTCAAATGGGATATAAATTTAATAAGGGAGAAATTAATTAACTGTTATTTAAATTAATTAATTAATTTCATGTAAAATGTGCACCATGCACTTTTCCTCAGCCAATAATGTAGGAAATTTAAAAACTAAAAGATCTTTCCATCTTATGTTGGCAATGACGCCAACTTACAGAGGTTGATTTGTTAATACCTACTTTAAGAGCAAATTTCAATAAAAATCGACTTTTTTGTGACCATTATTTATCACAAATTCGTGTAAATCAGGTAATTACAGTTTATTGACATCAAAATAGAATTGTATTATTGAAGTTTTTATTGCATTCTAATTCATAAGAATATTTACTTTGCGCTGAATGTGATGCTAATTTAGATTATTTTATTTTTAGACATTTAATAAAGACATGTTTTAATTTGTATTTATTTTTATTTTTTCCTCGAATAGACAATGTGACATTAGTTTTATGTTATCGTTATCACACTTTTCGCCATATAAAATTAAAATACATTTTTTTACATTTAACATGACAATGCTGTTCGACTGGGTTTTATCAAATACTATGTCAATTATAAGAGCTATCGTAAATCAATATGAAGCTTCACAATCTATAGATTTTGTTACGTGGGAAGATCTCGAAGATTCCAAGAGGTAACTTATGCCGCAATACTGAAATACATGCTGTATTTTACAAGGAGACAATAATATTGACTGCCGCCTTGCCATGTAGCGAATACTTCTACCTAATATTGTCAATATATTAAACTATTAGCGTTGTGTTAATAAAGTTTGACAGAGTTATTGGTTATTTTATTATATATAGGTACTAATTATGTTTAAATTTTGTTAATCCTTCCGAAATATGCGACAGAATCTGGGTGCTCGTGACTAGAATTTATGGTAAGGGTAAGTAATGTAGAGCAAGTATTAAAAGTGAATTTAAAACAATGCTGGGAAGTGAAGCTTGCAAACGCTAGGATGTTCCCATTCGTACCAAATTCAATTAGATATATGTATACACTAGCTAGTGGGCTGGTCACACACTCAGAAGAACGGATGGCCGATGGGGCAATAAGGTTCTAGAGTGGAGGCCACGTTTAGGTAGACGAAGTGTTGGTCGGCCATTGACCAGGTGGGAAGACGATCTCCGTGCGGTGGCCGGTCCGTGTTGGATGCGAGTGGCAAGGGATCGGCCATCTTGGCGTTCATTGAGGGAGGCCTATGTTCAGCAGTGGACGGATAGAGGCTGATGATGATGATACACTAGCTGTTGCCCGCAGCTTCGCCCGCGTTAACTTATATTTACAGCCGTAGACGGATTGATGATGATTATTTGTATAGCCTAAGTTACTCCCTATAATATCAGCTATCTTCCAGTGAAAGTCCCGTCAAAATCGGCCCAAGATTAGCTGGAACAAACAGACAGACAGACAGACAAAAATTGTAAAAATATGCTATTTTTACCACGTTTTTATTATCTTGGGTTGTATCTATGTATGTAATGGAATCTTTGAACATGATTTTGACCCACTTCTAACGACCAGATTTTGTTCAAACTTTGTAGATTTATCGAGGACCGATGACAATACAATAATTTGATAAAATTATTCCAATATCCTGATAAGGATAATCAGGATAGCACATGCTAGGAAGGCGTAAGGCGCGCAAGTTACCTACATCACTTGTGTTGTTTTTAGTCTCTCACTCATTTCTAAAGTGATTGTTAATAGTTGAGTAAAAAATAAATTATAGTTTAAAAAAACTTTAGTTTTTTTAAACTATAATTTTAATAATTATAAGTGTACAGACATTAACCAATTACCTCCCGCCAATTCATTTACATGTCATCACCCGATCTCATTACGCCCTGTGATTGGCTGATCGACAAACACTGTCGGCGCGGGATACGCTTCCCGAAAACACGTCACTTCGACTTCGAGTGAGAAAGTGGAAAGTCACCCCGTAAACATGGCCGCATAAAATAACCGCGCGTGTGTTAATTTAATCAAAATTTACGGACCTCTGACGGTGTAACTGACCGATATGTCAACCCGGACCATGGTTCATTAAGAAGCGGAAATTCAGTGGAGCCACAGGATTCTACAAGCATCAAAAGGACAACCGTCGCCGGCGACCAGCACACTGTTCGGGCGTGTCCTACCTGTCCCCCTGGATCCAGGTTAGTGCTGTTAGTTTTCTTCCCATTGGAATCCGCAAGGGCTAATCGAAGGGTTAATCGGAGAATGCAGTAACCGTTCCAGAGGTTCCCGGCATCCCCTTGGATGCCAACCCCACACACCCTGGTGCCTTCTGTTAGGATTGAATCTCCCCCTTGGGAGAACCCACACATCCTTTCCGGCACCATCTTGTGGGGCCGTGAGCTCCCCCTTGGGAGTTCATTCATCTTTTATGGTGCCTCCTGTGAGGAAGACTAAAACTCCCCCTGGGAGCCTCCTCACCTAATTTTATTATATAGGTATAAGGTCCTGTGAGGACTAAAACTCCCCCCTGGGAGCCTTCTCACTTAATTTTTATATGTAAAAGGGTTATATTAACGATCTAAATGCATGAATTTGTCGTAATATTCAACCTATATATAAACTATTTAGTGCGTCTAATAGTTTCTCAGGCCACCTAGGTCTTTAAAATAGTAATACAAATAAATAATTATAACGTAAGGTATCACATTCATAATTTAGTCCGGCATTATATAAGTTGTGCTCGGAGTTTCTAGAAAATTCATATATATATCTACCCACATATTCCGACCGAAACGGTTTTGTTAGTGGTGTAATTTATCATTTCAGTTAATAATCGAATATAAAAATATTAATTACTTAATTCATTTCTTATTTCGTTTCGGTTCGCTGAGTGACGCTGTGTATTATTCATTTCAACTTACGCTTAATATTTAATATACATAACTAAATATCGCTCAAGATGGCGAATGCTAACGTTGAAATAGAAATCAGGACCGCCATTAAAAAACGTGAATATGAGTTTAAAAACATGCAAATACTTTATTATTTAGCTACAGGTGTTAGTGAAAATAAAACTAAATTATCGTCTTTTCGAGCTAGGTATAAAAGTATAGAAACAGTTCGTGATAATTTTATACAGTATAATGATTATGTAATTCAGTTACAATTAAAGGACAATCCGAAGGCAGTAATAGATAATCAGGTCATGTTAGCTTTCGATGAACTATATTATTTTGTTATCGAGGTTGCGGATACTTACGACTCGAGCGCATCATGTACGACGTCCCGTTCGGAATCGGGTCAAGGTCACGCACAGTCGAGCGCTAACGTAAATTTACCGAAGCTACAGTTACCCAAGTTTGACGGTAACATAGAAAACTGGCCGACATTTAAAGATAGTTATACGCCACTTATTCATAATAATGTTTCAATATCCGATACCGAGAAATTTTATTATTTACTTTCGTGTTTGTCCGGAAATGCCTTGACATTAGCTAAGGGCATTCCTATTACGGCGGCTAATTATAAGGTGATTTATTCAGCGTTACTAGATAGATACGATAATAAACGGATTCTCGCGACTGCGTATTTAGAGAAATTATTAAAATTAAACACTATTCATAAATCGACATTATCGGACCTTTCCGAATTAACTAATACTCTTTATGAATCTGTAAACGCCTTGCGCGGTTTAAATATTGATAATTTGGGTGAATTTATTTTATTTTATCTTGCGTCGCGCCCGTTGGATACAGAGACTAGGAACCGATTCGAATTACAGAATACTGAGGAATTTCCTAAGTTCGATAACTTAGTTGTTTATTTACAAAATAATATAAAGGCTCTAGAAGTAAGTCAACAATCTTTTCCATTAAATTATTTTAATAAGCCAACGCGCATTAATAATAATAATAAGGTTAAATTTCTTCGTCAACCAAGGTCATCATTAATGGCCTCGACTAAAGCTGGTAATAATAATAATATTACTCCAGTTGCGTGCGTATGTTGTAATGAAAAACATCCCATATATCGATGTAGTAAATTTCATTCTATGACTATGCCACTGCGACTTCAGTTAGTCAAAGAGTTTCGATTATGTAAAAATTGTTTAAGGTGCGGCCACACTAGTCAAGATTGTAAGTCGAAGTTCACTTGTTTTAAATGCGGCGCTAAACATAATTCTTTATTACATTTTGAACAGAATACATTAGAATCGAATATTGTCGAGTCGGGATTTGCGGATAGTGCCAATTCAACCACGAATACTGCACTGACTTGTATAAATCAATTCCACCGCTCGCCCGTTAGTGCTAAAATACTTGGTACAGCGATAGTGCGTTTGAAGACATACGACGGCGATCAGTGTGCGCGCGCCCTTATAGATAGTGGTTCGATGGATTCTTTTATATCAAGTAGTTGTGCGCGTCGGCTAGGGCTACAAATAAATAAATGTAATTTGAGTGTAACAGGTCTTGGTGAAAATCCTGTTTGTAATATAAAAGGTTACACTTTCGGTTCAATATTACCGAAGTCGGGTAACTCACCTCAATTTGATATACCGTTAGTAATTTTACCTAAAATTACTTCAATGGTTCCTTCGAATCCGTTACCTACGGTCGTCAAGGAGAAGTTTAAACATTTGGATCTCGCTGATCACGATTTCGATAAATCGGGTCCGATCGATCTGTTGTTAGGAGTTGATTGTTTTGATAAAATTTATACTGGCTCACGTTATAATCCCGGGCCCGGTTACCCGTGTGCATTATCCAGTGTATTCGGCTGGGTAATAAGTGGCCAGTTTTTGAGCAACACAGTGGCTCACACTCCGGCCACACCCGTTACGTCACTCGTCGCGTCTTCTAATACGCTCGACGAGATCGTTCAACGGTTTTGGGAATCTGAGGAGCCACCGAAATCCAAAATTTCCGCTCCCGAAGATGCCATATGTGATCAAAAATATAGAGAGGGCACATATCGCACCGCCGATGGTCGTTATGTTGTTCCAATAATGATTAAAGATGATGCCCCCCCTTGGGTGACTCATCGCGTTTCGCTTTGAACCGTTTTTTAAATTTAGAACGGCGTCTTAATAGTCAGCCGGAGTTGAAGGCTGAATATAAGGAATTTATTAGGCAGTATGAAGACCTAGGACACATGCAGCCTAGCGCATCTTCATCTGACCGATATATCATTCCTCATCATTGTGTTATACGTCCCGACAGTGCCACCACACGTCTGCGAGTTGTGTTCGATGCTAGTAGCCGCACCTCGAACAACCTGTCACTAAATAATATTGTGCACGTGGGGCCTAAATTACAAACAGATATTATAGATTTAATTACGAAGTTCAGGCTTCACCAAATTGTTTTCACAGCGGACATTTGTAAAATGTATCGACAGATATTAATAAGACCAGAAGATAGACCTTATCAACATATCTTCTGGCGTAATGACTCAAACGAGACGTTACAAGAATACGAACTCAATACCGTCACATACGGTGTTAGTAGTTCCCCGTACTTAGCCATTCGAACACTTCATCAACTCGCTGAAGATCATGGTTCTGAGTATTCGAGTCGCGCAGCACAAGTTATTAAAGAGGACATATTCATGGACGACATTACGACTGGCTGTTCATCCCTCGATGAAGCCATTCGATTAAAGGCGGATGTCACTTCTTTGTTGTCCAAAGGTCATTTTGAACTTCGTAAATGGAGTACTAACGATAACTTGGCTGACTGTTGTAGTCGCCGAGTTTCGTGTCCTGAGCTTCTCAATCATTCCCTCTGGTGGGAAGGACCTTCTTGGTTGCAAAATTCGCCAAGCCAATGGCCAAATAAACAAGTCCTGCTCCCGAGAGAGGACTTACCAGAACTCAAACCACTGGAGACGAAAAGTCTTCATGTGATGACAGACAATGCACCTCTGTCAAACTTAATTTCTAAATATCCTTTTAACAAACTACAAAGAATAGTAGCGTGGATCACCAGATTCATATCAAATTTAAAATTAGACCGTACATTACGATATAACGGATCGCTTAGTAGTTCTGAACTTGAAAATTCAACTAAGATTTTAGTCAAGTTTAGTCAAAATTGTTATATGAGTTCTGACATCAGTCGAGTGCGAAATAATGCACCATGTGTCAAATCCATTCAAAAACTATCACCGTTCCTTGACAGTGATAGTATCTTGCGGGTGGGGGGACGTATCGATGAAGCCAACTTGTCACCATCTACGTTGCACCCTATGCTGTTGTCAAAACAATGTCCATTATCTCGACTTCTAGTCGACTATTTTCATATTAAATATTTACATTGTGGTCCTCGAACTTTACAATCTCTTATCCAACGAAAATTTTGGATAATCGGAGTTAGACTGTTAATACGTTCCGTACTCTCTAAGTGCGTGAAGTGTTTTAGAGTGAAACCAATTGCTTGTCAACCAATGATGGGCAAGCTTCCAGCTTATAGACTTCAACAGGCTCGTTGTTTTAATTCAACGGGCATCGATTTTGGTGGGCCATTTGTAATTAGAGAAAGTCGCCGTCGAGGCGCAAAGACTTACAAGGTATATTTATGCCTCTTTGTATGCCTTAGCTCTAAGGCAGTACATTTAGAAGCAGTAACGGAACTTAGTTCAGAAGCATTCCTTGCTGCGTTAGACCGTTTTGTCTCGCGCCGTGGTATATGTCAGACTCTATTAACCGATTGTGGGACAAATTTTGTAGGTGCAAATAAATATTTAACAGAAGTTTCAGATTTGTTCCGCCGACATCACTCTGAAATATCAGATGGTTTGGCAACTCGTCAAATTAAATGGAAATTTAACCCTCCGGGTGCACCTCACTTCGGAGGTATATTCGAAAGTGGTATAAAATCTACTAAATATCATTTAAAACGCGTCGTAGGCTCTCAAGTTCTCACTCTTGAAGAATTCTTTACAATATTAGCAAAGATAGAAGCGTTATTGAATTCGCGGCCACTTTGTACGCTTTCGACTGATCCTTGTGAGTCTGACGTACTGACTCCAGGACATTTTCTTACGGGAGGCCCTTTAGTAGCTTTACCCGAAGAACCTCTAAGTGAAAACTCGTGCCCTCGCTCTCGTTGGGAGATGCTTAAAATGATAACCCAAAGTTTCTGGCGTGTTTGGCAGCGTGATTACCTTCATACGCTGCAACAAAAGGTTAAATGGTTTTTGAACCAACCTAACGTAAAAGTTAATGATGTAGTCATTGTTAATGAACCAAATCTTCCGCCTATGTTCTGGAAGTTAGCTCGCGTGGAACAAGTACATACCGGTTCTGATCAGATTGTTAGAGTAGTCACTCTCCGCACCGCTAACGGAAAGACTTTTCGTAGGCCAGTGGTAAAGGTTTGTCCTTTACCGTTTAATTAAATTTTATCATTTTAACTGAAATGTATATGCACCTTCTACTTCATCATATTATTCATAGGTCTTAACTTATGTATATACATTTCAAATTATGTTTCCCTAACTGAGCCCAACTTTTGATTTTCGAAACTGCATACTTCGTGAAACCCTTGTGGATTTCAGGTGGGGGGAAAATGTACAGACATTAACCAATTACCTCCCGCCAATTCATTTACATGTCATCACCCGATCTCATTACGCCCTGTGATTGGCTGATCGACAAACACTGTCGGCGCGGGATACGCTTCCCGAAAACACGTCACTTCGACTTCGAGTGAGAAAGTGGAAAGTCACCCCGTAAACATGGCCGCATAAAATAACCGCGCGTGTGTTAATTTAATCAAAATTTACGGACCTCTGACGGTGTAACTGACCGATATGTCAACCCGGACCATGGTTCATTAAGAAGCGGAAATTCAGTGGAGCCACAGGATTCTACAAGCATCAAAAGGACAACCGTCGCCGGCGACCAGCACACTGTTCGGGCGTGTCCTACCTGTCCCCCTGGATCCAGGTTAGTGCTGTTAGTTTTCTTCCCATTGGAATCCGCAAGGGCTAATCGAAGGGTTAATCGGAGAATGCAGTAACCGTTCCAGAGGTTCCCGGCATCCCCTTGGATGCCAACCCCACACACCCTGGTGCCTTCTGTTAGGATTGAATCTCCCCCTTGGGAGAACCCACACATCCTTTCCGGCACCATCTTGTGGGGCCGTGAGCTCCCCCTTGGGAGTTCATTCAATAAGTTTTTTAAAACACGCTTTAATAGCAAACCCAACAAAAAAATTGAAAATAATTTTTAATAGATGAATTAAATGGGTTAACAAAATTACTTATTGTAAAAAACGTGAGGTGCTCAATATTCATTATTAAAAATATTTCATCGTTATCTATTTCTAAAAAGTGAAGTTAATATAAAAACTTAGTTACAAGCACCACGCTTTTTTACAATAAGTAATTTTGTTAACCCATTTAATTCATCTATTATAAATTATTTTCAATTTTTTTGTTGGGTTTGCTATTAAAGCGTGTTTTTTAGTTTTTTTAAACTAAATTTACTGTATATGTATCGTGTATACATTAATATGCATTTAATAAAAAGCGGTTATTTTCATGTTACAAACAGACACTCCAATTTTATTTATTTGTATAGATAATATAATAAATATATTATTTATTTAAAAAATAATTGGTATGTATGTATTTCGTACCTAATTCTATTAGATGTGTAAATTAAGAAAATCTGTTGACCGTATCGACAGTATCAATAATCGGCTTTGGGTACGTTAAGGCTATATCGTTTCCCAAGACAGATGAACGTTAATTTATGATAGTTGGATAAGCAAACGGGCAGACGAGTCACATGATGGTAAGTGGTCAGCGTTGCCCATGAATGAGCCAATATCCTGGTAAAATTTTGAAAATTTTTACTTAAAATGAGATCACATTAAGAACAGATTTTGCGAGTGAAAAATGGTACATTTTTTAACTTTTCATGTAACCGGGAAAAGTGAAAATTAATATTAAAATAACAATTAATTAAATTAGAAAAATGGTGATTAATATCGCGTATTTCCTCCACGTGCTCTTATTAAAGTTTCTATCCGTCTAGGCATACTGAGAATGATGTTATCGATGGTCTCCTGGGATAGTCTCCGCCATTCCTCAACTACGGCGATTCGCAGTTCACCCACGTTGGCAGGAGCTGGAATTCTGGACTTAACTTTTCTTTTCAGCAAGTCCCAAACGTTCTCTATTGGGTTCATATCCGGTGATCTCGCCGGCCACTCCATAACAGTTATATTCATATAATTAAGATAAGCATGAGTTACCCGAGCGGTATGCGGCCCAGCATTATCCTGCATAAAAACTAAATCGTCACCGATATATGGGGCAAACGGTACGACATTTTCTTCTAAACCTTCTCTGATATAGCGGTCTGCAGTCAGACTCCCTCTGTCAATCACTACCAAGTCTGTGCGAGCTCCCAAACAAATGCCCGCCCAAACCATTATTGATCAACCACCGTATGCAACTGTAGTTTCAAAATTTGTCTGAATGTATCGTTCTCCTTTGCGTCTGTATATTCTTGCCTGCCGTCAATTTGATTTAAGAGAATTCTGCACTCACCACTAAACAATACCTTACTCCATTGGTCCGCATTCCAAAGTCGATGTTCCTGAGCAAAAGTTAACCTGTTTCTACGATGATTTACCTCGAGCCTTCGAGCCTTGGCGGGCACAAATGAACCCAAACCAGCTTCTTCGAACCTTCTTCGTACCGTACGCTCACTTACGGTTACACTCCGCACTGCTTCTAACTCATGTCGGGCTTGGACGGCCGTCAAACGGGGGTTCCTACGTACACGAAGCCGAATGAAACGATCATCCCTACTCGAAGTGCGTCTTTTTCTGCCTTGTCCTGCTCTTCTCACATAAGTACCGGTCTCCCAGAACCGTTGGATACTGCGATGGATTGTTGAAACTGGTCGACGAAGATCTCTGGATATCACTTTGTAGCTTTGACCATTTCTTCGCATTTCGAGTGCCCATGGCAATCTCCGTTGGGGCTAAGTCAGGCATAATTGTCCTCAACTCCAAAAAGATACGCGATTAAAAAAAACTAACAAAAAACAGTATTTCAATGAAATTTTAAATCAAACTCAGAAGGAAGAAATACTCGAAGTTCGCTCCAGATAAGGTGTATTTGAATAAAATTAAAACAATTGCATAAAATGTGATGTTCAGTTGTTCTTAATTTGAAAATATTTCTTTTTAAATTAAATGACGTATAAACCAGCCAGCAACCTTATATGATACTGATATCAAACCTTTATTTTATGTTCCGCTATATATGCCGGTGTGTGTAGTTCTAAGTTATAAGTTTTCACTTCTATCGGCAGTCCTTATGACTGGTTAGGGTTTTTATAATATGAAATACTCATGATAGACACTGCGAGAAAATTGGATTGCAATTCAGTACCTACAATATGTACAGCATAGGTACAGTTATAAGGTAATACAGTGTGATCATGATGATGATACATGCCTTGGTCCCCACCATGGTTCAGGCCTTGCAGTGGCGGAGGGGCGAGGACGGGAACCTCACCCCATTGTTCTGTCCCGACGTTGGGAGGGGTTGTTCTGTGGTGTGGCGTCTGTGGAGGTGGCGTCGGTCCCTTGCGGGACTGACTAGCCGTCGAGGTGCCTTGTTTGTTTATTAGATCCGAGGCACCTCACCAAAGGCGGCATTGGTAGAGCTGCGTCCACTTACCAGCTTTCGGGCGCAGCGAGTCCCACATACCCGCGTGGAGAGACCCACTCCCCCGCGGGATGCCTCAGAGCATTTCCTGGCGTTAAATAAAAAAAGACATGCCTTGGTTCGCTATTGTGGTATTGGTATTGGTTAGTAGTTGTAGTCGAAATGAACCGACTAGTTAGCTTACTCTCAGCGATAGGCATGTCATACGAAAGGATACTCCTAGCTACGTATGCCAGACAAACTCGTGCTCATCATCATATCATCTATCAAATCGTAGATTTAGATATCGGTCGGCGGGCACATTGTCTTTAATATGGCAGGTAAGGGCGAGGGTACCCCAGGGCTCGGACCTGGCACCCACGCTCTTTACTCTGTAGACTAGCGACATCCCCAGAACGCCTAACGCTTAAATACGTCTATTTGTCGATGATACCTCTAGGTCGGAGGGGTGAGTGTTAGGATGAGTCCTCATATCAAGTATCTGGGGCTCATCCTTGATGGAGGGTGAACCTTCGGCCCACATTTCTCAATGTTACGATCGAAGGTTGTGAAGGCGGGTAGTGCGCTGGGCAGAACCTCGGAGGATCCAGCGCCACCTGCAGACAGCTATACTGCGGAGTCTACCGGAATATGGCAGTGTACGGTGCACCAATTTGGGCGGGTCACCTTACCGCGAGAAATAAGGCCCAGCTGCGTCCGGCGCAGCGGCTCATCGCGGTAAGAGTGATCCAGGGGCACGGTATCGTGGGTGGCAGCCACTGCCCTGGCCGGTGACTCGCCGAGGGAACTCATGGCCGAGCTTCTTGCTGAGACGCATCCTATAAGTTCGCCGAATAAGACAGGAGGCGTTAATGCGGAGGTGCGGGGAGGACCTGGCGCAGCAGCCGTATGGCAAAAGCCTAACGGCTGCTCTGTGTCCGGTCCTCAAGCGGTGGACGCACCGTAAGTGCAAACCCCTCTTCTTCCGTCTGACTGTGTCAGTGATGCGGTGGTGAGGTGCTCACCGGGCTTGATTGCTTTGGTGAGTTGCCTATCTGCCAGTGAAATTCCAATCAAAATCGGCCCATCCTTTTCGGAGACTTGCCAGAACAAAAAGACAGACAGACAAAAACTTTAAAAATTGACTCTTTGGTGTAATTGTAAATACCGTATATTATACTTACATATGCATTTAGTGAAAATCTGTTAAGGGCCCCTTCTCCCAAAACTATAGGTATTTAACGCACCGAATCGGTTTGCACTTGCGTTGCGCGGGAGATGTCTTTATATGAACTCCGGTGACCTACCACGGCCGGCAAGCACGCCACAGTATACGAATATGCAGTAGATTGACTATGCTCGAATTATTCTTAGATGTGATAATTAATAATTATGCATAACAAAATCTTGTTGTTGTTATAGTTATCTAGTTTTGGATTTATAGAAATACTAGCTGGTGCCAGCGACTTCGTCTGCGCAGGATAAGATAGTTTTATTTCTTCACTAATTAATCGAAAGGAACTTCGATCCATGCGGGTGTCCCTTGACACCTCTCTTTAGTTTTTTTTAATAAAAAGTATCCTTTGTTACTTCTAATACCTCCAAGAATATGTGTACAAAGTTTCATGATGATCGGTTAAGTAGTTTTCGCGTAAAAGCGTAACAAACATTCATGCTTTCACATTTATAATATTAGTAAGGATTAGGAAGGATGAATTAGCTACCCCACCATGGTTCAGGCCTTGTCGTGGCGGTGGGGCTCAGTAACCTAGGGTGAGCGGTGCACCTTGGGCGAAGCTAATTGGGCCGAGGGGGTAAGAGCAGGCGGCAAGTGGTGAGGATGGGAACCTCACCCCATTGTACTGTCCCAACGTTGGGAGAGGTTGTTCTATGGTGCGGGACAACCCCTCTGTGGAGGTGGCGTCGGTCCCTTGCGGGACCGACTAGCCGTCGAGGTGCCCTGTTTGTTTTCTAGATCCGGGGCACCTCACCAAAGGCGGCATTGGTGGCACTCGCCGGGTTTTAGTGGGTAGAGATGCGTTCATTTACCAGCTGTCGGGCGCAGCGAGTCCCACATAGGGAGACCCACTCCCCCGCGGGATGCCTCAGAGCATTTCCCGGCGTTAAAGAAAAAAAGAAAAAAAAGGATGAATTAGCTAAATAGGTCTAAAAGGTAGTGCCATGCTGCTTGCAGCCGAATTGGGCCAGCACGACCATAGGGGTACCTCTCGTTCACATGATAATGGCGACAAGTGACACCTATGCTGTCGCGTTTCTTGCGGTGTATGAATTTCCGGTGTCCCATGGCAGGGGATGGGGTAAAGGAGGGTAATGCATCTGCATTATCTCTTGTGTGGATGTTTACGAGGACGACCTCTGTGGTTCAATGGTTAGCGCGTTAGCGTTCAAGCCGGAGGTTGCGGGTTCGAATCCCGCCAGGGAACAAAAAGTTTTCTGTGTTCCTGGTTCATGGATGTGTATTAAATATGTGTATTATAAATAAAAAATCTTAAATATGTGTATAGTATAAAATATTAAATATATTTCCATTGTCTGGTACTCGTAACACAAGTTCTTCGAGAACTTACCACGGGACCAGATTGACGTGGTGCAAAAAGCGTCCTTAGATATTATTATTATTATGGGAGTCGGTATAGTCATCTAAGGCTCCGAATGCTCGTTTGTCCCCCTAAGGCCTAAGCTATAAAAAAAATCAATCATTCTAAGAATGCTTGTAGGAGATTAAAAAATTGTAGACAAACATATTCTTTTATACTATATTAATTGTTTTAAAATTCAACAAAATTTAGTTGTCGTATGCTAGGTACAGGTTCATTTTCATCGACCCTTACATCATCGATTAATGTTAGACACGGGTCTCCTCTGAGAAGAGGGTCAAGGCCATAGTCCTCACGACACTGCCCTGTGGGTAGGGGGCTAGGAAATTATTGCAAATGAGAAATATTTTGTGATGAAGGTTCCTCATTTTCTTTATTGTCGGACAATTTGAATTCTTCAAGTGTTAACAATTTCTGGCAGAAGACATCACTACATAGTATAAACTATAAAGCAAAGTCGCTTCCCGCGTCTGACTGTATGTATGCTTACATCTTTAAAACCACACAACGGATTTTGATGCGGTTTTTTTAATATATAGAATGATTCAAGAGGAAGGTAATAGGTACATGCATAATATAGTAGATAAAAACTGATAATTTTAGAAGTTTCTGATGTGATGTCATAAATAAACATATTTTTTTGCACTTACATTGCAAACGCTGGATGAACCCTAACAGATAGATCAAAATAATGTACTACATTATTATACACCTTAGCCGGGCCCGGTTCCGAATTAATTATTATTGTATCAATGTATGGTAGAATTGTGAATCCTAAATATGCATACTGAAAAGTCCGCGATGGCATAAAATGTCTACATTAGTTAAATATAACATACTACCTATATCTATTTTAATACTTTTAAAAATTGGCAATTATAAAGCGGTAATGTAAAAGCTATTCACAAAAATACGGTATTAATCACTACATATTACAAAATAAAGTCCTACGCCCGTCCATAGATAAATAATTATCATCAATCCGTATATGGCTGTATATCTAAGTTAACGCGGGCGAAGCTGCGGGCAACAGCTAGTTTGTGATAAAACTGTATTAAGATTCTTTTTCCTTATTTCACTTTTTTTTTATTCACCATTTCAAATAAATAATTAGGTACTACACAAACTCAAGTATCTATTTATTTACACTAATTAAAGGTTTTGTATTACAAACTAATTACAACTAAGAACAACAATTGTTAGTAAGTATTAAGTAGCTATATTATTTACACTGTGTCGTCTTATTTATTTAGAGGTAATAATATGAAATGCGCGGTAACAACGTTGTCACGAGCAAAAGCGGCACAGGTCCTACTTCGATGACGCCCGGCTGGGTACTGGCGCGACGTGGTGCGATGCGCGAGAGCCATTTTTATCGTTTTTTATTTTTCAAAATATTCAAAAAAAGTAAATATTCTATCTTTATTACCTACAAAATATTTTTTCTAAATATTGGGCGTTTTCCACTCACCGGCACGGCCACGACACGGTCACGGCACGGCGATGGCACGGTCACGGCCCGACACCGGTGCCGTGGCTTCGTGGCTTCGTTTCCACTGTGCCGTTGTCGATGACGGTTTACGCACGTTTTCGTAGTTCAGTACTGACACGGACTTCAGCAAAACGACACGTAGATCATAACATTATTATAATTTATACAATATGATGATGATGATAATGATGACATGTATCATCATCGGCCTCTATCCGTCCACAGCTGAACATAGGTCTCCCTTAATGAACGCCAAGACGACCGATCCCATGCCACGACATTACATGATAATGATGATATTATATAAATCAGAATTGATCCACTCATGGCTGGTGATAGGTCTCCCTCACTGAACACCAAGACGGCCGATCTCATGCCATTACATTACATGATAATGATGATATTATATATATCAGCATCAGAATTGATCCACCCATGGCTGGTGATAGGCCTCTCTCACTGAACACCAAGACGGCCGATCTCACGCCACTACATTACACGATAATGATGATATTATATATATCAGCATCAGAATTGATTCACCCATGGCTGAAGATAGTTCTCCCTTAATGAACGCCAAGACGGCCGATCCCATGCCAAGACATTACATGATTATTATGATGATATTTCATCATTAGCCTCTATTCGTCCATGGCTGAACATATAGATGGCGATATATTCTTGATGATGATAATAATAATAATATAGGTAATAATAATAATTTATAATATGTTGGGAATGTGAGTTCACATACGGCCATCTGATACATACAGTTTATATATTTCTAAATACATACATATTATTGATAAATTACACCCGGACACAGAACAAATGATCATGCTCATCACACAAACATTTCTCCTGATTGGGAATCAAACCAACGACCTTCTGGATTAGCAGCCAGGTTCACTAACCACTAGACCAACATTCCAGTCAGTGATGATGAGATGATATTAACTACGAGTCTCTCAGCTGACCGCTCCGCGTCCTACACGCCCCGCGCACTCACACACACACAAGGCTACAATACATATACAATACACATGCAGTTTTATCGGGACGGCACCGTGTGGGAAGCTTGCTAACTACGGCAACGGCACGGTACCGTTGGGAGGCAACGCCGTGCCGTCGCCGTCGCCGGTGAGTGGAAAAACGAGCCATATGTTTTCATACATTTTTGCTTCCACGGCAACGGCATGGTGCCGTCGCCGTCACCGTTACCGTGGCCGTGCCGGTGAGTGGAAAAACGCCCATTTTGTGTTTATATTTTTTATTTGCAATAATCTGTTGTACCTTTTAATAGAGTGGTAAATTCTAATGGAAAGCACTCTGATTGCATATCAGTTTTTATCATAACTATTATAATACTATTATAATTTATTTTTTTCCGAACAGGAATCGTCTCCTAATTACGTATTCTGTACCTATACTTATTGTATTTTTACTGTTAAGTTTAGCTAAGGTTTAAGATTTAATGTCGGGTGAATTGTTTCCCTAACTAGACTTTAGGCACATCCATAAAAACTAAGTGAACAAAAATTATAATAATTAGTAGAAATAAAATAATAAGATACAACTTACCTATTGAAATCTTTGGTATATCTAAAATATGATTTGTTTTATATGCTCTATTATTTAATTGTTCATACACACAGTACAGTATACAATATTGACAGTTTTTACTTTTAATTATCAATAATAATTTAAGAACAATGTTATAAAATATGATTCTTTTTTATTTGCTCTATTATTGTTCATACACACAGTATAGTATACAATATTGACACTTTTTCCTTTTAATTAACAAAAATTTAAGAACGATGATAATAATTCGATATACCCGCCAAGCGAAAAAATATACAACGCACTCACATCCCCGCGTTCGAACACTCGTCGAACCGGTTTCGACCGGTTTCTACTCGTACGTGATAAGCCACGAGTGCTAACGCACACATGCGTTACGACGCTTGTAGTAGTGCAATTGATTCGCGCGGTTGTATGAAGCTTTGCCTCTGTCCGTTTATTTACTCATGTGCCCGAAGTCTCATACTACTCAAAATGCTTTTAAAATCGACGTTACTTTAGAATTTTTTTTGATCATGTAAAATGTTAAATATTGTATTTTTATCCAAAAAAATCTCTAGATCAAAGATGTATCTATACCATATTTTTTATTATTATTTTAAAATGACGACTTCTATGAAAACACCTCGATCTAGAAACAACAATTTGGGATAAATGATTATCTTAATTTGAAATTGCAATCAAACACTTCAATTTTATTTTTTGGTATAGATATGGTTAGATACCTGTATTATATGCTTTATATCATCATAATGTCTCTTTTAAAGGATTACGGTATAAGATTGGAGTCTATAATGTTCTTTTTATTTCACAGATTTCAAATTGTAGTAATTTGTAACATTTTCCGTTATTTGGACCGATCAATCAACTTGTCAATTGTCCTGAAGTGTTTTCGTGCCGAGAATTGATTACTTCATTCAAGTATTGATGAAGAATTAGAAATTGTTTAAATTAAAAAGTAATTTAATTATGTATCGTTTGTGTGTGTTTTTTTTTTTTTTTTTTATAGAATAGGGGGCAAACGGACAGTCGGTTCACCTGATGGTAAGTGAATAGCGACATCCACAGACACCCGCTATACCAGGAGATCAGCAGGTGCGTTGCCGGCCTTTTAGATGTGAGTGTGCTCTTTTCTTGAAGGTCCCTAAGTCGTATCGGTTCGGAAACACCATAGGTGGCAGCTGATTCCATATATTTGTAGTGCGAGGCAGGAAATGCCGTAAAAATCTAGATGTTGTGATTTGAATTTGTGTTTTTTTGTCATAAGGAGGCAACTGAAAAGAACAGCCTTATGGTGACTACTGAGGCCCATAGACATCCCTACAACCAAGAGTTATGCAGATGCGTTGCCCTCCTTTTCCCTATCCCCCAATGGGCCACAGGAATCACACAAATCGCACGAAACGCGACAGCATAGCTGTCACTTGACGATGGTGCTAAGTGAACGAGAGGTACCACCCCGGTCATGTCGGCCCAATTCGGCTGCAATACAGTATGGCACTACCACTTACTAAATAGTGATAAACTGTGGTTAGTATGTATGGCAATTTAATTGTCTTATACGATCTCCGTGCGGTGGCCGGTCCGTGTAGGATGCTAGTGGCGAGGGATCGGTCGTCTTGACGTTCATTGCCGAAAGCATAATATGTGGACGACAGCAGTGGACGGATAGAGGCTGATGATGATGATGAAACTTAACTAAATAGGATTAATGTTTTATTTTGTGTGTATTTCATTTCATAATACTTTAAGTTTTAACTTGAAGAACTATGCAGTTGTGTCTATTAATACACGAACATCAAGTTTAATTTATTAAATTAATCAATAGCACTGCTATTATCTCATCATCAGTGTGGGACCAGCCCACTGCAACTTCCCCACCATGGTTCAGGCCTTGACGTGGCGGTGGGGCTCAGTAGCCTAGGGTGAGCCCATCACCTTGGGCGAAGCAAATTTTTTTTTTAAATGTAATAGGTAAACTGGCAAACGTGCCACCTGATGGTAAGTGGTCGACGTCGCCCATGAACATAAACTAGTTTACCTGGAACGAGCCCAGGCTACTCATTTATGTGTTGCCTATCCTGGGACATAAGGTTAAGTCTCGGTGCCAGTAATTACACTGCCTGTCTTGGCCTTCTCTCCGAAACACAGCAAAGCTGTTTCACGGGAGAAACAAGCAAGATGGTGGTACCCATGCAGCCGGGAGCCGAGGGGGCTCACTGTACCCCTCTTATAAAAAGAGGGGACAAAAGAGCAGGGGGCAAGAGGCGAGGATGGGAACCTCACCCCATTGTACTGTCTTGACGTTGGGAGGGGTTTTTCTGTGGTGCGGGACAACCCCTAAAAAAAAAACCACTGCAACTTCAACGAGTTTATTTTTGCGTGATATCGGTTACCTTAATTCTCTGGCGGATGACTTCGTCCTGAATCCTATCTGTCAAAGAAACACCCAGCATAGCACGCTCCATAGCACGTTGAGCTACGGCAAACTTACGGACCAGTCGTAGATTTAGAGGCCACGTTTCAGCTCCGTAGGTCATCTCTGGGAGAACGCATTGGTCGAAGACTTTCGTCTTCAAACTCTTCAAAAGCTTTCTGAATGCTGCCTGCCCATCTCAATTGAATCCTCCTATCGGCTTCTCTCTCGAAGTTTTGTCGACCTAGCTGCAAAGTGTGCTCAAGATGGCCATTATCTATTTGCATTAAATGTACAAAAATATTAATAAAAAAACATAACGTAAGTCACATAAATAACATAACATAATAAACAAACATTAGTCTGAAGTAGGTTTTTTTTTTAAATGTTAGTTGGATAGGCAAACTGGCAAACGTACCACCTGATGGTAAGTGGTCGACGTCGCCCATGAACATTTTTTTTTTTATGTTACTTGGATAAGCAAACTGGCAAACGTGCCACCTGATGGTAAGTGGTCGACGTCGCCCATGAACATAAACAAGTTTACCTGGAACGAGCCCAGGCAACTCATCTATGTGTTGCCTATCCTGAGACATAAGATGTTAAGTCTCGGTGCCAGTAATTACACTGCCTGTCTTGCCCTTCTCTCCGAAACACAGCAAAGCTGTTTCACGGGAGAAACAAGCAAGATGGTGGCACCCATGCAGCCGGGAGCGCGGCACAGCGCTTCCCTCCCACCGGTAACTTATTAAAATATTTTTTGCTCAAATTATATTTAGTTTTTTATAACCAAGTGAATGAAACAAAGTGAAAACGGATTACCACGCGATTAGGGTATTGAACGACGATGGTCCAGTGGGTATGAGCTCGGCCAATTGAGTGAGTGGTCTGGGTTCGAACTTGTATATAAATTGCGTATCGCGATTTCGTAAATCAGTATATATATCAAAATGTAAGGTACTAAATGTAATAACTTTAATCATATCCACACATAGCACATTTTTTTATTAAAATGTGTATTTATTCAGACACGATTTAAAAAAAGGTTACACCAAGTGAATAAGTACAATACTAGAATGAGTCCTCGCTATGGAGTCCGCTGAAAGTATAGATTTACTATCTGGATATATAAAGATATATACTAGTATTAATTATATAACGCTCTTAATATTGGTATCCTCGCAATGTTCAGTCTGGAACCCGCCCGCCCTCATTCACCACGTGTCTACATCTTGAAGCAACACGCGTACCAACTTGTAAAAATGATATTCAATTAAATAAATTATTACTGTGATAACAAATTAATGGGTGAGTGAAAAAACTTTTTGTAACTTTTGCAACATATAAAAAATGTCAAAAGAAATATTATTGACACAGCAAATATTTCAATTGATATGTTATTTAAAAGCGAATTAGAAGAAATATCATCATCATCATCATCAGCCTTTATCCGTCCACTGCTGGACCTCTTTCTATGAACGCCAAGACGGTCGATCGGAAGAAGAAATATACTATAGTGAAAAAGTAGGTACGAATTTAAATAATATAATGTAAATTTAACTTGCCGTTAGTTAGTAATTTTAGATTTGACAAAACATAATATTATATTATCGACAAAAGTTAAACTTTATTCTACCTTTTATCGTAATAACGTGTTTATTATTGTCTAACATATTATATACATATAAATGCTGATGTTTTGTATTTTCATACATATAAAGGGGCTCTACCCTAATCTAATATTTTACTAGCAGCGCCCCGCGGTCTCACCCGCGTACTTCCCATTCCCGTGGGAGTTCAGGCATAAATTATATGTTATTCTGTGTCTATATGTTATTCTGATGTATAAGCTATGTTATTGTGAAGTTTCATTAAAATCCATTCGCGCGACGCTCTCGAAGTTATGTTTACCTAGCTGCAAAGTGTGCCCAAGATATTCTTGCACGACTTCGAGACTTATCCCATCAACGTTAACCGGCATAGGGAGAACGTGTTCCCCCCACCAAGGTTCAAGCCTTGTCGTGGCGGTGGGGCTCAGTAACCTAGGTGAGCCGCTGCACCTTGGGTGAAGCGAATTGGGCCGAGGGGGCTCTTTGTACCCCCCTTATAAGAAGAGGGCACAATAGAGCAGGGGGCAAGGGGCGAAGATGGGAACCTCACCCCATTGTACTGTCCCGACATTGGAAGGGGTTGTTCTGTGGTGCGGGACAAGCCCTCTGTGGAGGTGGCGTCGGTCCCCTGAGTGGCTGACTAACAGTCGAGGTGTCCTGTTTGCTCATTAGATCCGAGGCTTCACCAAAAGGCGGCATTCACTCGCTGGGTTTTAGTGGGTAGAGCTGCGTCCACTTACCATCATTCGGGCGCAGCGAGTCCCACATACCCACCTTAGGAGACACACTCCCCCGCGGGATGCCTCATTTCCCTGTGTTAAAGAAAAAAAAAGGAGCATAGCTCTCAAACGGATGAACCGATTTGGATACGGTTTTTTTAGTTTCAAAGCAGGTTTTTAGTGGTGGTCTCTCTTTGCCACTAATTAACGTATAAGTCAAGAAGTGTGGAGTATATGACATCATTTATATAGGTAAGTACTCACGAGTCACGACCAATGTAAGTTACAATTTTTGAATAGAGAATACTGAGCGTTACTTCCGTCAGAAAGTTACCCTCTAGTCTCGCCTAAAGAAGTTTTACCTCAAAAAGGCAATTTACCTCAAGTAAATTTATTTTAGGTCAGTTAGTTTTAATGTAACTGTACACTGTTTGAGTAGACAATATAATCTATTATATTTTCCTTAAATAAGTTAGTAGAGGCGAGGCAAAAGAAAGCTATAAACGTGATTCCATTTTATGAGCGTTGAAATACTTGCGGCCGATATGTTGTTGGTGAAAACATATCAGACAGTTACTAAAGGCACCTAAAGGCCTATATCTAATGGGCATTAAATGGCCCATAAGAGACATTTTATATGAGGATTATTTGTTATAATTAGTTAATGTATAGGCTAACTAGTACATAGTGTTTGTGTGTTGTTAGTTTGATAGACATACGAGCCGTCTGATACATAATATAATAATAATATCAACCCTTATTTGTCCTACTGCTGGGCGCGGGTCTTCTCTACGAAATCGGGCGAGGAGGGTCTTGGGCCATAGATCACCGAAACGCAGGCCCAATGCGGGTTAGTGAACTTTCCTCACCATGGTTCTAGTCTTGCCGTGGCGGTGGGGCTCAGTAGCCTTAGGTGGACCCAGCACCTTAGGCGAAGCCAAGTGAACCGGGAGGCTGCTCTTTGTACCCCTCTTATAAGAAGAGGGGACAAAAGAGCAGCGGGAAAAGGGGTGAGGATTACTGTCCCTACGTTGAGAGGGATTTTTCTGTGGTGCGGGACAACCCCTCTATGGAGATGGCGTCGGTCCCTTGAGGGACTGACTAGCCGTCGAGGCCTATTCGCTTAACAGATCCCGGGCACCTCACCAGAGCCGGCATTGGTGGCACTCGCCGGGTTTTAGTGGGTAGAGCTGCGTCCACCTTATCACCTTTCGGGCGCAGCAAGTCCCACATACCCACCTGGGTAGACTCACTTCCCGGCGGGATGCCTCAGAGCATTTCCCGGAGTAAATAAAGAATTGGTGAACTTACACACCCACTCGTTTGATTCGACTGACATGGCACATGCTCGGTAGTTTTGGCGTTCGTTGATAGAAGCTATGCTCACGGTATACGGACATGGGCTTATATCCGATGACTTTTTTGGTTAAGAGGACGCATTGTAAATTTTGGCGTCAACTTAATAGTTTACGATAAAACCTTATTTTGTTAGTTTTCAATACATGTTCTTTAAAATTATAGAAGGAATATCTCACATTATCGTTTTCAATGCAATAAACTAACAGAAACCATTTTTTCGTTTACGTCCTTTAGTTATAAGCTCGCGCGCGTATGGAGAGCGCCCGCTCAGGACGCTCAGTCCCCTCTGGCGCGTATCAGGTATTATAATTATTGTTTAACAATGCGTACGTACTTTGATAGTCACATAAAACGTACAGAACAAGTATATCAGTATAAACCGCCCTACGTCTGATTCAATCTTTCCTGTTTATATAGTGGGCCTAGGCGTGTCAAATCGTGTGGATTGTTGACAATAGCGTCACGTCACGTCGCAGTCGCTGCTAAATGATTATCGAGTAAATAAATAAATGGACCTGTCAAAGGTAGGTGAGGTTTAGAAAGATTGTTGATAAAAGGAAACGATATTATATGAATATGTCCAACGTTTATATAATTTAAATACGCACCAGTCGTAAACGTAAAAACGTGATCGATTAATGATTTTTGCCATGATTACCTACTATCTAGTACTAGCAGCGCCCTGCGGTTTCACCCGCATACTTCATATTCCCGTGGGAGTACAGGGATAAATTATAGCCTATATATTACTCTGATGTATAAACTATGTTATTGTAAAGTTTCATTAAAATCCATTCAGTAGTTTTTGCCTGAAAGAGTAATAAACATACATCCATACATTCGTACGAACTTTCGCGTAACTACAATTAGTAGGAATATTAGGCGGATCGTAGAAGATAATTAATTTATACCTATTAACATTAGTAGAAGGCAACAGCTATATGGGTAGGGATACACATCCTACCATCAGAAGATAAAACATACTCTTGTAATTTTTCATATTAGTTTAATTATTAGGTAGATTGGCAACCCCACCATGGTTCAGGCCGTGGCGGTGGGGCTCAGTAACCTAGGGTGAGCGGCTGCACCTTGGGCGAAGCTAATTGAGCCGAGGGGGCTCTTTGTACCCCTCTTATAAGAAGAGAGCAAGGGGCGAGGATGGGAACCTCACCCCATTGTACTGTCCCGACGTTGGGAGGGGTTGTTCTGTGGTGCGGGACAACCCCTCGGTGGAGGTGACGTCGGTCCTTTGGAGGACTGACTAGCCGTCGAGGCGCCCTGTTTGTTTATTAGATCCGGGGCACCTCACCAAAGGTGGCATTGGTGGCACTCGCCGGGTTTTAGTGGGTAGAGCTGCGTCCACTTACCAGCTCTCGGGCACAGCGAGTTCCACATACCCGCGTGGGGAGACCCACTCCCCCGTGGGATGCCTCAGAGCATTTCCCGGCGAAAGAGAAGAAAAAAAAAGGTAGATTGGCAAACGTGCCACCTGAAGGTAATTTATATTTGTACTGGTACAAAACTGTTATAATTTGATATGCATTGATTTTCGTCTGTAACTTTGCTGAACAAACTAAATATCAACTACCTAGTGGATGTCTATACAAAAGTTCAAAACACGCTTTTTAAATTTTCCTTTAAGACCGAGTACTTAAAACTTAAAAGAGACTTTTTAAATATATCCTCTTACCGGGTGAAATAGGAAGTGAAAATTGGTGGGTGGTTTGTAACGTGAGCTCCTTGCCGATATAATCAACTCACCCATTACCACCCGTTCGTGGTAATTATACGCAAGTTTCTGTCATAAGCTCATTACTTCAAGTTCCCGTAAACTTTCACGTGGCGATAGCTTGGTGTTGAAAATAAAGCATAAATTGTACAATCATCACAATTGATCTTTGTCTAATTCATTAGCTGTTGGAAATTTCTTTATTAAAAATCCTTTAACCCATCGATATCGGCTACGCTAGTCCAAACGTAAAATTAATTCTTACACGTAAAAAGTAAAATTTTCCTAAATGCTGTCTCAAAACAGTTATTATAGAAAAACTATTCAGTGTATCTTTTTAAAATAAATTTATTTCAACTTTTGAATAACTAAACTATGTCTGTACGGGCTTAATTTTTGAGCTTTCGTGCTCCGTATACTATTTATTTTCACCCAAAGCTGGGCTAAAATAAGTGTTGAAATACAAAAGTTTAGAAGCATGTATTTTTTAAATGTATCATTTTTTTACGATTTTGGGTGCATAGTTACCATATTCTTAAGGCTCCTTTTGCCATAAAAAAACTTTTAGGCTTCATAGCTCTATACTAAGGATCTCGAAGTTATTTTGCCGAAAATTGAATAATAACATAATAGATGCTTAATGTATACTTGTTTTTATTACAATAGAAAACAAAATTAGGTATCATTAACGCCATTATCGCTGATGTTTGGTCTTCATGTGTTTTAGTTTGTAAGCGGCACGAACTTCAGTTACATTCTTTTTCTAATGCGTTTATAGTTGAAATGGATTTAGGCCTTTCACACGTCCATTTGTTTGTTAGTGAGTTAGTGTGTGTCCTTCAAATTTTATAAAATGCGGTAATAGTGTCCCGGAATGTGTTAAAAACAAATGCACGTAGCATTTGTTTTTAAATGATAGATTTTTTACCATAACGGGTTTTGTGCGTTTGGATATCTAGTAAAAGTGTTTTAAAGAAAACATCATCGGTTGACTCTTCCGTTATTTGGGAACATTCTTATATCGTTAGGAAAAATAATCAAAATATTTACCTGGATACGTAAAACGACTTTATAAAGTTAAAACAATATTATTTACCTGCTCGTGCATACTTCACTTTCCCCACCAGTAGCCTAGGGTGGGCCCAGCACCTTGGGCGAAGCAAATTGAGCCGAAGGGGCTCTTTGTACCCCTCTTATAAGAAAAGGGGACAAAAGAGCAAGGAGTAAGAGGCGAGGATGGAAACCTCACCCCATTGTACTGTCCTGACGTTGGGAGGGATTGTTTTGTATTGCGGGACAGCCCCTCTGTGGAGGTGGCGTCGGTCCCTTGCGGGACTGACTAGCCATCGAGGTGCCCTGTTTGTTTATTAGATCCGGGGCACCTCACCAAAGGTGGCATTGGTAGCACTCGCCGGGTTTTAGAGGGTAGAGCTGCGTCCACTTACCAGGTTTCAGGCGCAGCGAGTCCCACATAACCGCGTGGGGAGACCCACTCCCCCGCGGGATGCCTCAGAGCATTTCCCGGCGTTAAAGAAAAATAAACTTCACTTTACATTGCTGTTTTATATCATATGCTTTTGCCCGCGGCTTCGCCCGTGTGGAGTAATAGTAGCTTATGATTTTCCTTACTAGAATGGGCTTAAAAGCAACAAACAAATAAGTAGTGTATATTATAAAATGCAAACGTGTGTTATGGTAACATATCTCTATGTATACTATATATTTAAAAAATTGCTGCGTTTGGCCAGTACATATAAATTTGGTGCGTTTCATAATTAGGTACGTCGTTTTTGACATTTCAATTCACGTAATTATGAATTACTACTAATAATAAGGCAAATGTAATTCCCGAAGGAACTTGAAATTTTTCAATATAAAATGTAGCCTATGTCCTGATCCAAGGTATAAGCCATCACCATTTCTTCAACTTCAACTTTCAGCTAATTCGGTTCAACTGTTATGCTTTTAAAGAACTACAAATATGCAAACATACAAACTATCGCATTTATAAGATTAGCACATTATATTAGTAAGATAAGTTGTGGTTGACATAACATTTTTTACAATGTACCGACACGACAACAAGCTGAAAATATTTGAAACCAAGATCCAAGAACTGTATGTGTCAGAGTTTAAAGAAAATTTGTGGCGTAAGTATAATATGTACTTTATGTATAAAATCTGTATAATACATGGCGCGCTATTAATGAGATTTCTGCTTTAAATAGTCTTTTGTTCATAGAGCACGATGGATTTGATTCAGGACTTATCTTATAAGTAGATTAAGTTTTACGGTTCAAAAAGATATTTGTATTGCTACATGTCTTAGGACTATAAAATATCGTGTAGTTAGAAGTTGCTCTATCAACGATGATTTTTCACCAAAAGGAAATGGGATTAGAAGGGACCGGAGAGGATTACATCTAAAATACAATTTAATATAGTTACATATATATATACTTTGATCTAGGTTTAGTACTCTTTAGAGCTTAGATGCTTGAGTGCTTTCTAGTAACGGAACAGAAATAAAACCGTATCTAAACTAATTGAACGAATGTGAACATTTTGTCTTGAAAATATAAATATAATTAAAAATATTATAGTTATGTAAAATTGTATAAATTCTAAAAGTAGAAGACATTGCGTGGGTGAGTTCGACACACTTGTTCGACTTTAGTAGAGTCTACTTTGAGTAGGTTGAATGTTTGTTACAGAATAAATTACTTTTAAAATATTGGGACTAGTTAGTAGTTACAGCGATAATACATTATTCATATAGAGTAGATAATTTTTATTTTACACCAAACACAAATTGACCAAATTCTACCAGTATATTCATGTAATATTTTCTTTATTTTTTAAAATAAATATGTAATATAAAATCACTGAGATATATGTGATGTTGTGATATAATTTGACAACTTTTGTTTCGCAGTGTTCAGGTTGCGGCAAACAACAAATGCCGTCAAATACTTTAATCTTATCATAGCACTTGATAGGGGGCCAGATCCATTACCAAATAAGCAAGCTGTGTACTAATATTTGTCTAGGCCGATTTATGACTGAGTTATTAAGATTCTTTATCATCATCCAATGTGACAACATAGAACACAAAAATAAGCTTTCATTTGAGTTATGTAAAAGTTAAAAGAAGTAAATAATTAATAAAAAATGGCTGTGACATACGGACGGACACACAGACAGACATGACGAATCTATAAGGGTTCCGTTTTTGCCATTTGGTTACGGAACTTTAAAAAGTAGGATTGGTGAATTGATTGTCTAAAACAAGGGAAACGTAATTTGTTTTTGATGGCTCCCACGCCCTCGGAGTTTCATGAAATACGATTAAACAAACACATTTTTTGATAGCTAATTGTAAATCAATAAACATTGTATCGTTGAACGAAAATACTAATAAGGTGCATGTTCTAATACTTCCTATTAATGTGTATAATTATAAAAGCCAAATTCTTAATTATTCGTGTAAGTTTTAAAGATGGATGAAATGCACTATTTACTGCTATTTTCTGTATGAGTACCACCATCAAGATTATTTCTTGTGCAAACCAGTTTTACTTTGTTCCGGAAAAATGACTGGACATAAATAATAAGGCAGAAATTTGAATGTGTCAGTAACACACTCAAATTAATTGTAGAATAGAAGTGCGCACACAAACTTAATAAGAACTTACACATTGTCTGCGAGGTATAGCTTTTATTCCATTAAAATAGGTTACACTATGTTGTATGTATGTATGGAGGGATGTGCTCTGCCGCGCCCCCGTCAGCATGGGAACCACGATCTTGCTTGTTTCTCCCGTGAATCAACTTTGCTGTGTTTCGGGGAGAAAGGCAAGACTAACATAAGAAAGAACGATGTGAAATGGCCCGTCTGCCAACTTACCTATTAAAATAAAAAAGAATCCTTGTGAAAACATACGCGTTTTGTTTTGCCATTTTCTTCGAAGCTACGTGGGGGTAAAATAACAACATCAACTTGTTATTTTTCCCAGCGTATATTACTTTGTGATAGATAAGACAGTTTAATGAGTTTCTACTTATTGAGCACTACACTACGACGAGTACTCGTGGCCGAAGGGTCTCATAACAAGATAAACTTTATAGCATCATCAATAATACTAAAGATATCAAAGTTACAGCATAATGATGCGATTGCCAATCCGCCCGCCCAGTTTATTCTGTCTGTCTGACGGCTGTATTATTTTAACCGTACTAATATAAACAGATCCATGTTTTGAATTATTCTATATTAAATATTATATATAAATTATTATATATAAAATTCTCGTGTCACGGTGTTTGTAATTAAACTCCTCCGAAATGGCTCGACCGATTCTCATGAAATTTTGTGTGCATATTGGGTAGGTCTGAGAATCGGTCAACATCTATTTTTCATCCCCCCTAAATGTTAAGGGTAGTTTACCCCAAATACTATTTTTTTTTCATTTCTTGGACAAAAGTTAACAAGTGGAGCTGCGGGCGACAGCTAGTATATTATAATATATCTATTCTTCAGAGATCCAGTGAACGCAAAAAAATGTCTATGTACCTAAGACTCGCCATTAGTATTATGGGTGTTTTCCTGGCTTGAGATAAATGTTATGAAACAATTTTTACGGATTTTATCGCGGTTTATTAAGATTTTTCCAAGCCCGACGTATTTTTCGCGTATCTAACCATTATAAAACAATATGTATTATTACACAATAACATTTATATACATTTCGAGGGATAGCCTTTAGCATAGAATTTATAATAATTTGTCAACACGATTATTGATCCGTATCCTTTTCTTCTTGGATATTGTCTTCTTTAAATGAACGTCTAGACGATCAAACGCACATTTTTTTAAAATATATAGTATAATAGTTACTGTTTTATTAAACAGGCTCAGAGCACAAGAAGGCTGCTGGCGAACCGACGCCTGTGTCCGCAGAGTCAGAGCCGGGGATAGAAGACCGGGTCATGCAATGCCTCGTTGGGGGAGCACATGCCTTCATATTACGGGTACCTACATCACTATTATATCTAGCTACATACTGAATATCTTAAAAATAATACAACCATTCGTTGCTGAAATTTTTTATATTTTACTAGCTTGTATATACTAGATATATTTGTACCTCACAGATTGCTTTTGAAGTTTGGGTATAAATAGTCATTTAATATTATTGGAATTGTAGTATTTATTTAATTAATTATATTATAATATGGAAGTTGATTTGATGAATGAGAGGTTTTCAGGTGGTTGAAAAAATAATGAGAGGTTATCCGGGGGGGATAGGGAAAAGGAGGGCAACGCACCTGCATAAACTCTGATTCAATTGTGCGGATGTGTATGGGCGTCGGTACCATAAGGCTCCGTCTGCTCGTTTGCTCCCATAAAAATCACATAAAAATAACTAGCGGATTTAGCGAAGTAACTTTTATTTTTAGTATTCGTATTAAGCGCATGCGTTAATTTCACATTTATCATTTTGGTATGTATGTCTAGTGTGAAATGATAGTCTAACCCCCAAATACTCAAACGAATCTCTTTAAGACGTACTTAAACTCATGCTACGACGTGTCAGATTCAAAGAAGAAAAGAGAGACAACACGAGTTTAAGTACGTCTTAAATTTGAGATTCGTTTGAGTATTTGGGGGTAAGGGAAGTATAATTAGATAGTACCTATATTATGTTTTATATTCCACGCCTTTCTACGGATTTGGTAAAAGAAATGGCATAAGATAAGAACAATATAAAATTCGACCGGGTATTTATATTCCAAGGTTACGGCTATGGCAGGTTTGATTTCCTCATAGGTATGGAGAATAACTTGCTCAAATGTTTAGCTCTGCGGCTCGAATCCCACTAGGGAAAAAGTATTCTGTGTTCCAGGATCATGGATGTGTATTAAATATGTGTATTATATAATAAAAATCTTAGAAGTATTAAATATATTTCCGTTGTCTGGTACCCGTAACACAAGTTCTTCGAGAACTTACCACGGGACCAGATTGACGTGGTGTGAAAGCGTCCTTAGATATTATTATTGTTATTATTAAGTAACGGTCACATATGCCGAAAAATTGATGACTGTTTGGCTAATAGTTCTGGGGTGGAGGCCACGTTCGGGAAGAGGTGATCTCCAACTACGGGATGATGATCACCGCGTAGTAGTCACAGTATAAGTATACAGCCAGTATGGCAACAACCAACAAACGCTCGAAACGGCACACTCGCACAAATATGCGCATCGACGAGACCCACGCTTTTCGCACATCTGTCAATACTCAGTAGTGCCACGTGGCGGGCGCGTCGATGCGCATTATGTGTGAATGTACCGTTTCGAGCGTTTTTTGGTAGGATTCATACTGTTTGCATACTTATACTGTGACAGTGTAGTATTTGCCTTAGTTTGATGCGTGTGCCAGCTTTGATGGCGTCCATTAAAAGAGGTCTGTGTGTAGCAGTGGGTGAAAGAGGATGGTAATAACGATAGACATGAGTATATTATATTATAAGTTATATTTAACAAATATGTGATGGCTCTTATATGCAGATATCCAGTTTCTTCGGTCTGGCGCCACTCAAGTTCGAGTCGCGCGGTAATGGGTTTTCGGTGACGATCTCCAACGCTATGTGTATCTACAGCTACGTACTGGTCACTGTTCTAGGTTTGTATAATTGGATTTACTAAATTATAAAAAAATATGAAGTATGTTAATGACTTCATGTTTTGTCCCACTTGTCCCACGGTGGGGCTCAGTAGCCTAGGGTGAGCCCAGCACCTTGGGCGAAGCCAATTGAGCCGAGGGGGCTCTGCGTACCCCTCTTATAAGAAGAGGGGACAAAAGAGCAGGGGACAAGGGGTGAGGATGGGACCCTCACTCCATTGTACTGTCCCGACGTTAGGAGGGTTGTTCTGTGGTGCGGGACAACCTCTCTGTGTAGGTGGCGTCGGTCCCTTGGGGGACTGACTAGCCGTCGAGGTGCCCTGTTTGTTCAATAGATCCGGGGCACCTCACCAAAGGCGGCATTGGTGGCACTCGCTGGGGTTTTAGTGGGTAGAGCTGCGTCCACTTACCAGCTTTCGGGCGCAGCGAGTCCCACATACCCGCGTGAGGAGACCCACTCCCCCGCGGGATGCCTCAGAGCATTTCCCGGCGTTAAAGGAAAAAAAAGCTGTGGGCCACAGCTTCGCCCGCGTTAACTTTGATTTACAGCCATGAGCCTTTTATAGCCTAAATTACTCCTTATAACATTAGCTATCTGTCAGTGAAAGTCCCTTCAAAATCGGGCCAGCCGTTTCGGAGATTAGCCGGAACAAACAGACAGACAGACAAATATTGTAAAAAATGCTATTTTATTATAATATGTACCATGTAGGTATACATACATTCACATGCATTTAGTAAAAAAATGGTTATTTTGCTATTACAAACAGACACTCCAATTTTATTTATCTGTATAGATTAATTGTTATGTTAGTAATAAATATAAGTATTGAAATTGAGTTTGTGGTGTGTTTCAGTGATATTGACGATATTCGGTCTGGTGGCCGAGATCAACGTGGGCGTGGAGCTGTCGGTCCGTATGTCGTCGAGGATGTCGCAGGTCGTGTCCACGTGCGACGTGCTGGTCGTGGCGGTCACCGCGGGCGCGGGCGTCTACGGCGCGCCCCGGCGCATGCGCACGATGCTCAAGTTCATGGAGAGCGTTGCCTCTGTACGTTTTTTTTCGAGTGTTACATCTTTGTTAATATTACACATCGAGCATATAACCGGATAGAGTTGTGGCGGACCAATCAGCGCCACAGTACTGAATCACGTTATCGAAGTTCCACAGCTCGTCGCTATATACATACAACAGATGAATGGATAGCAAGGGGCTTTGGCCTAACCGAGCATACCATCTCGCTCGGTCGGAGATATCCCTTTGGGGCTTTTACCATACATATCCTACAGAGTAGTTAGCCATAAAATTCCGAAACTGGCCAGTGATTTGTCACTGACGTAATTGTCATTGCCAACCATCCATCCATAAATGGCCATCAGTCGACCAACCACTTAGGCTACAAAAATAGTCATAACCACTCCGGATACGGCTGTAAATCTAAGCTAACGCGGTCGAAGCTGCGGGCAACAGCTAGTATATAATATATTTTTACAATATTCTTGCCTATGATCAATAATGACGTATAAGTACCCCAACGCTCTGTAGATGGTGACCGCTGGTTATATTTTCCAGGTGGACACGAACATAGGCGCTTGCTATTCTACCGCTACGGAGCGCAAGTTGTGCGCCTGTCTGCTTGGCATCCTTACCTTCTTCACTGTCCTCATCGCAGACGACTTCTGCTTCTATACATTACAGGCAAAGAAAATCGACAGACAGTGTAAGATTTTATTTTTGTACAAAAACAATAAACTATAATACCGTAAAAGATTTACAAGAGAATATGTGCAAAGCTCTATTCCGAAATGAAATAGCGAGCCTGAGCTTCGAGAGTTTGAATAAAAATACAATAATAGTAGGACTAACGTGTCATATTTATCTATTTATATAGTTTACTAGCTGTTGCCCGCAGCTTCGCCCGCGATAACTTACTCAACCTAACTGCTGTCAGTCACAGCGTGATGTTATATAGCCTTTCTCGATAAATGGGCTATCTAACTAAGATTTTTTCAAATCGGACCAGTAGTTCCTGAGATTAGCGCGCTCGAACAAACAAACTCTTCAGCTTTATAATATTAGTAAGTATAGACATATCAGCTATATTTGATCTACGAGCAGTATACTGATATAAAAAGAAATTTATATAAATACCTATGATAGATGCACATATAACCTGGTACTCGGCCCAACACACCCTCGAGGTGTGCCTGAGAAAAGCGGTGCTGCGTCGCAGTCAGAGCGTCATCGCCGCGATGCTCGGCGATGAAGAGTCCTGGACGGCGATGGTCTCTTTCCGCGCGACAGTAATGTCCCAGAAGGAGGCTGATGAGCGGATGAGAGAGGAGGCCGCTGATGAAGCCTCCCCCCGCGAGCGATGAGCAGGGGTGCGTAGGAGGTGCTACATAACGCGTCTTCAGTAATGATGTTGTGCTCTTGTCGGGTTCAGGATGGGAACCTAGGCCCAAATGCGGGGACTGCTTAGTGGCAGCCTGAAAATTCCCCCTTATGGGGAGTAGTCTGGCTACTCCATCCTTCATAATATAAATAGTCTAGTCAGTCCCTCAAGGGACCGACGCCACCTCCACAGAGGGGTTGTCCCGCACCACAGAACAACCCCTCCCAACGTCGGGACAGTAAAATGAGGTGAGGATCTCATCCCCCTGCTCTTTTGTTTCCTCTTCTTATATTAAGAGAGGTAAAAAGAGCAGCTCCCTTGGCTCAATTTGCTTCGCCCAAGGTGCTGGGTTCACCTTACGCTACTGAGCCCCACCGCCACGACAAGGCTTGAACCATGGTAGGGCGACCACTAGATGAGCCAGCGGTCTATATCCGCAAAATTAACTATGTTAATTAATAGATAGTTATAAATATAATAAATAAATATTAACCAACAATAGCACATAAGAGCTTTTGTTACGAGTACTAAGAACGGAAGTAAATTTTAGAAATATATATAATACATAGACGTCCATGAACTGACTTCCATATTAGTCAAACCAAATCTGCACTATATGCGGGATATAATGGCGGGATTCAAACCCGCGACCGCTCCCTAAACTGTCCAGTAGCTTGAACACTCGAACAGAACTTAAATTACGGTGTCGCCATTAATAAATAGTTTCGAACATTTTAGGGAACATTGTGACGAACTACATCGGGTTCTACCTCCTGTGGTACGTCGTGATGATGCTGGAGCTGCAGTTCGCCTTCACCGCGTTGTCAGTACGAGCACGTTTTCAGGCAGTCAACGACGCCCTAGCACTTACGGCTAGACACACCTCTGTACCGGGTAAAGTTTATTCAATTTATTAGATGTCATAAATAACAGAAATTTAAAAACCGGTAAAGTGCTAGACGGACTTGCGCACGATGGGTTCCGTACAATTTACAACATAGGGCACTTTAACAAAAAATATGGTTTATTTTGAGAAAATGTTTTTTTTTTATATGTGAGTAGATTGAATGAAAGGTAAATGAGGTAAATTGCGGTTTACGATTTATGACGTATTAAAAAAACTATTCACTAGATCTCGTTCAAACCAATTTTCGGTGAAAGTTTACATGGTAATGTACATCATATATTTTTTTTAGTTTTATCATTCTCTTAATTTAGAAGTGACAGGGGGGACACACATTTTACCACTTTGGAAGTGTCTCTCGCGCAAACTATTCAGTTTAGAAAAAAATGAAATTAGAAACCTCAATATCATTATTGAAGAACTATCCATAAATACCTCACAACCGACGCCAGGAGGCCGTGTGGTCGCAGACTGCACGGTAGGCGGGGGGCAACCCCCCACACATCGGATTAGTGTGAGCCGAATGGGCTCACACTAATCCGATGAAGCATTAGGGCCTTCGGGCCATTAGCATATATCCCTCCGAAAAAAAAAATCCATAAATACCACACATGTATGGGTTTGATGAAAAAAAAAATTTCAATATTAGATCTTATAGTTTCGGAAAAAAGTGGCTGTGACATACGGACGGACAGACAGACACGACAAATCTATAGGGTCCCGTTTTGGCTACGGAACCCTAAAAATTATGTATTCTTGTCATAGTCTAGGAATATACTCTCGTTTTGTATAGTGATCGTTTTCACACGACACATTTTTTTTGTCTGAACTTACTTTTTTAAGAGCTATTATCGTATCTTATCGATCGCAGTGTAGAGAGAAAAGATAGATAACAAAGTAACGTTTTACATATTTAATAAATTACATTTTTAATATACATATTTAATAAATGATGTATTTAATAAATAACGAATTACATATTTAATAAATGAAACGGAACGAAATAGCACTTAGAGTTCTATTACAATATCGAAAATTTTAAAGGATTAGAACCGTTTTAGGGTTTTACAGACGCTCCTATGTTCTTTTGAAATTGTAACAAACGAGATAAATCTCGTCTGCCCGTAAATTATTAACGAAGAGCGCTTTCATCGGAAAGAGTCTGAATTTCTTTTGTGTAACTATCGTATGTATAGTAAATTGAGGTTGTTGCCGGCCTACTTACAAATATTTATTATATATGTATTGTTTGAAATCAGTGCATATAGGTATTAGGCACTATTTTCGATATTGATCTATTCCAAGAAAAAAAGTCATAGGGACTGCCGATAGAAGTGAAATCACGGCGACACAGCACTCAGCAGGGAAGAGCAGCTGACTGTATCTTTCTCACTCAGGCACACTCGGCAGTCCCGAGTTCACCCGATCGAGCCTTTCACCTCCGACCGTGACGGATCAGCCTCACTTACAACCTACAAAAATCTGTGTCCGGTGCGCCAAAAAAGTTTTCACTTGAATAATATGGAAAACAAATCGAATTACGGACAACGCCTAATAGCTTAACGCGACATGCAACTCCGCACTATTAAGTATAGTTGTTTTTGTTGTTGTACCGATATGTAGTGTTGTCGTTACAATAAAATTCTTATGTCAATGTCAAATTAATAGACAAAATTCATTATAGGTAGGTGTATCATCTTAGAATAAGCATTAAATAATAGCAACTGTTACAGTGGAAAAAGTGAGAGAGCCAACCCAGATGAATGTGTTCGCTATACGGACGGCGACCGCCGACTCTCGCCGCGGGAATAACGTTAGTTTGCTATTAGATACTATACCCGGGAAAGAGCATCCGATCATAAAAAGAAATCCAGGTAACGTATAACTGAACCTTCATAAATAAATAGGATAACTAAATTAAGTGACATAATACTGTTACCACATAATTAAGGGTTGGAGTTTTAGAGTATACATAATATATAGAGCGCGCGTCACTAAGTATGAACTGTAAGCACAGGTATGAACATAGACAAAACCATTGTCTTGGAAACGTTCAATCAGTGTCAAAACAAAACGCGCTTTTTATCATATTTGTTTTTATGTTAAAATGTTGAAATATGAAGTATTATAATATTTGTAAGCATGATTCTTGGAAGCAAAATAAAAGAAAGCAAGAACATTTCTGTCTTGGAGTTTATTGAGGGGTGCTTATGTTTAGTAGTGGATGGATATAGGCTGATGGTGATGATGACGATGATGAATTCCCTAATTTAAAATAAAGATATTTTTTTAATGTATTACGTATGGAACGTCACTCTCACAGCGCTTTACTATAGATAAATATCTATATAACGCATCTGCTTACGAACGGCACAATGAAGCGGCGTGACAGTAGCACTCTTTATAATATTATGTATACTCTAAGGTTGGAGTCTGTTCGCGATGGGTAGTCATACAACCGTGATCATGAAATCTTATGTATTTCGTTGGTACTTTATTAAGTTCAATGTAGGAATCATTTCACTATTAGTAATATAATAAGCATTCCAACTTTTTCTTAACATGGATACACTGGCAGACGAGCTGATTGTTAGTGATCAAGGTTGCCTATGAAAATGAATGAGTGCACCCAGGACCAAACATTGGTAGCACGTGAGTCGAAACATTGATAGAAATGGCTAATGAGCATTCTTATTTTGAGCATGATTAAAAAGCAACTGACATTTGATTTTTGAGCATGCTACCTGAGGGGCGGATAGAAGGGGGCGTGCTCCGTCTGTGCAGGTTTCCTAAGAAACATGCTTATACCTGGCAAATGAGAACAGTTGTAGATGCATGCTAATTTTAAGCAAGCCTATGAACATACTTTTTGACTTGACAACGTCTAATAAATCGATGAACGCCGGCTGCATGCACGAAATAACACATCATTGTTCCATTATAGTAGGAGAGCAGGCACCGATATTTGGGCCGCAAGCGTACAATAAGCGATAGTAGGAGAGCCGGCACCGATTTTTTGACCTCAAGCGTACAATGAGCTTTACGCTCATTGTACGCTTGCGTTTTGTTATGACGTTGTCACGTTAAACTATCGTCCGTGAACCAACTTTACAGACCGGCTATTTTATTTTTAGCACGTCTGTCCATACCGTAACCCATTAATAAGACCTCGGTAATAGTAACTGCCTGTATTGCCTTTCTGTCAAAAACACAATAATTTTCTTCATTATTATTTTTAAACCCTGACCCAAAATATTGGTGTTACAAGTTTGCACCATATAGTTTTCAAACTAGTAAATCTATTTGGATACGGTTTTGTTATTTGAAAACAGGTTTTCTTCTTATCAAAATAGGGTTCAGCCGTTTCATCATCAATCTCTTTTATTATTACGTTAGATATTTTTGCCCTAACCTTTTTATATTATTTTCCTAATAGTAAACGGTGAAACTAAATTAGTGGTGCCTCCGTGCGAGGCGATCCGGCGACTGGCCTTCTTGCACGGCGCACTATGTGACGTGGTTCACCACATCGACAAGAGCTACGGTCTACCGCTGGTGGTGATACTCATGTCCACGTTGCTGCATCTCATTGTGACGCCATACTTTCTCATTATGGAAATAAGTGAGTATTTTGTAACCCAACCCGACCCATACCAAACAAAAAAAGGTTTTACAAACCAAAAGTGTGCCAAATGGGCTCACACTAATCCGAAGTAGCATTAGGGCCTTTGGGCCGTTAGCATAGATCATTCCGAAAAAAATAATTGTAACGTATTGTACAGCTTGGCAAAAAAGAGTATGACGTGGTGACAGGTGGAACTAAATATTTTACTAAATGGAAACCTATGTTGTTGACAATACTTGGCCGAGAAATACTAGTTTTGAGTAAAGCTTAGTGTTTCACATTTATTTTTAACGATTTGATTAAATTATCTTACTGATTTTCCATATTATGATGAGACCTAAGTGAAAGTGGCGCCCTCATTTTTTCCATACTCTTTTTTGCCAAACTGTATGTTGTTTTTTATATATTTCTATAATCTATGCCTATCTTTATACATATATAATTCTTCTGTACGTGTGTATGTTACTGAACTCCTCCTAAGCGGCTGGAACGATCTTGATGATCTTTTTTGTGTGTTCAAGTGGTTTCGAGAATGGTTTAGATTCACAAAAAAAAAGGAATATTTATATATTTTGTACAGGACAACGTTTGTCGGTGCAACTAATTTAATATAATCTATATCCTTGTCAAATTTGGGTACATTTCCGTATCTGATTTTGTTCACACTTTCATAAAATTAATATTTTCGCACCGAAGTCTAATTCGATTTCTGAAATAAAGTATCTCAATAACTTCTTATAACGTTAACTTTTTGTCAGTGAAAATCCCGCCAAAAGAGGCCTAGCCGTTTCGGTGATTACCCCACAATAGACTGAAAGATATACTTATTACACAATATATTATATACAGTACACATAGTGGTATTTCGTTACAAGCACCATAATATTATTTTTTATTTTATTATGTTCATATCCATCTAACAGAAGCTCTTATTTTAACATTGCAAACAGTCGGTGTCAGCCAAGCTAGGTAGGTAGGTAGGTAGGTCCCACCATGGTTCAGGCCTTGTCGTGGCGGTGGGGCTCAGTAGCCTGGTGTGAGCCGCTGCACTTTAGGCGAAGCGAATTGAGCCGTGGGGGCTTTTTGAACCTGCCTGGGGAGACCACTCTCCAGTGCCTCAGAGCATTTTCCGGCGGTAAATGACAAAAAAGGGAGGTAGGTAGGTACAGTAAAAATACGACAATCCAAAATTCGGATAATACAAATTGATAGATAGCACACGATAGGGATTGCTTGTAGAAGTGGCGCTGTAGGTAATATCGCGGCGGTGTAAGTACCGCTTAAGTAAGTCAGGTAGCTTTTCGACTGTTTAAATATAACTGTATAAAGCTAGGATTAGAATAAATTTCCGTTGTCTGGTACCCGTAACATAAGTTCTTCGAGAACTTACCACGGGACCAGATTGACGTGGTGTGAAAAGCGTCCATAGATATTATTATTATTATTATGATCCCGTGGGGACTGAAAGAAGGCAATACTTAGATTATTTTTGATCGATTCATAAATGTATAAATTGATGTTTGTTGCAGTAATGTCGAGCCACAGGATACACTTCCTGGTGCTGCAGTTCTTGTGGTGTACCACACACGTCATCCGCATGTTCGTGGTGGTCGAGCCCTGCCATTACACCATCACGGAGGTGACTTGAAATTACCACTATTAACAGGCATAACATAATATCCAAACTACTAGGTACTATTTTACTCCCCACCATGTTTCAGGCCTTGTCGGTGGGGCTCAGAAGCCTAGGGTGAGCCCAGCACCTTGGGCGAAGCTAATTGAGCCGAGGCTCTTTGTACCCCTCTTATAAGAAGAGGGGAGAAAAGAGCAGATGGGCAAGTGGTGAGGATGTGAACCTCACCCCATTGTACTGTCCCGACGTTGGGAGGGGTTGTTCTGTGGTGCGGGACAACCCCTCTGTGGAGGTGGCGTCGGTCCCCTGAGGGGCTGACTAACCGTCGAGGTGCCCTGTTTACTCATTAGATCCGAGGCACTTCACCAATTCACTTGCTGGGTTTTTGTGGGTAGAGCTGCGTCCACTTACCATCATTCGGGCGCAGCGAGTCCCACATACCCACCTAGGGAGACTCACTCCCCCGCGGAATGCCTCATTTCCCTGTGTTAAAAAAAAGGTACTATTTTACTCCCAGACGCAAGAGAGGTGTATATATGACATTGCATAGCTCTCAAATGGATGAACCGATTTGGATACGGTTTTTTTAGTTTCAAAGCAGGTTTTTAGCGGTGATCCTGAGATATAGGGTTTTGTTAAAATTGCCACAGCCGTTCCTTTGTTATTTCATTTGGGTATTCTTCAATTATGTAAATCAAATTTTGACAGATACAGACAAACAACGTTCGTTTTATAACATTTTTAAACTAACTCTTTTCTAATCCCTAACAGGATTTTATTATAGCATAGGAGGGTAAACGAGCATAAACATCCGCACAACCAGAGATTGTGCAGATGCATTGCCCTCCTTTTCCCTCCTGGGGGATCCCCAATGGGTCACCGGAAACTCACAAACCGCACGAAACGCGGTAGCTGTCACTTTACTCCAATGTTATGAGAGCGAGTGGTACCACCCCGGTTGTGCCGGCTCAAATCGGCTGCATGGTACTAACTCTTAACATTTATTAACAAGTGACTCAACCTCGTAAATGTCACAAATAATTCGAGTCATGTGACTAAAATATTACTGCGGCTCTACACTCTCCCCGTGACAGTCCGAGGCAGGACGAGCACGAGAGGGTAAATGGTAGCGCTCTCCCGCCTTATCCTGCCATTTATATATGTATTAATTAGGCCAGAGATGCCTCGGGCGATAGCGAGTGCTCTCGATCGAGAGTGTAGAGCAGCAATTAGAGATGGTCTGTATGTACATGTCTGCCGATCAATTATTATCTAGATACGAAGTTATGGAAAGTAATTTTCTAAAATACATTTCCGTTCCTACTACCTGTAACACCAATTATTAATAGGGAAAGGTATAATGTGATATTTTTTTATTTACATAAATGTCATCATAATTCCAAACAGAGAACTTTTCCTGGTTTAGTCTGACATATGGTGGGTCCAGACGGGGGCCATTACAAAGGCTATCTATTTTGTAATCCTAACTTTATTACCCATATGTTTAATGTCATAATAATCATTATCGGCTTTAAAATTCGATATTCAAGTTCTACCACTACTCCACTCGACTAGGTTTTGTTCGTAATAACGTTTGAAAATATCTCGACAAAAGCTAATCTATTAGAGTCCATTTTTTAACTGAGATAGATTTGGTGTTGTTGAGTAGTATGCATAAACAAAAGCTCATCAACAAATAGACCTTTGTAAATTCGCGGGTCGGGGCCTTTTATTATTGATACAGGTGATATCGCGGAAGCTACGCCCCTGATCTAAGTCTACTACTTTTTTTTCCCCCTCATATTGAAATACTTCCAGGGTAAAAGAACAGAGGAGCTGGTGTGTCGGCTGATAGCATCCACGCCGTCTACCGGCATGTTCCCGTCTCGGCTGGAGCTGTTCTCCCGGCAGCTGATGCTGCAGTCTGTCAGCTACTCCCCCATGGGCATTTGTACCTTGGACCGTCCTCTGATTGCATCCGTAAGTTCACCTTTAAAATGAATAATGTTAGTTTCTCTTGTAGGATATAAGAGAACTTGACAAACTATATACTTTAAAATTTTAAATATACTACTTCAAAGTTATTAGAATATAGAGTTAAGAAGAAGAATTACATAAATACTTTTCTAATTACTTTAGAGTTGAGAGTCTGTAGTGTGTCGGTAGTAGGCCTGTGTTCAGCAGTGAACGGATAGAGGCTGATAAGATGATAAGTGTGTCGGTACCACGTAGGTACAGCCGCGTGTAATATCATGTACACATACCCAACTCTTATTTTTTTCGACACAAGTTGATAAGCTTGTCGGTACCACGTAGGTACAGTCGCGTGTAATATCATGTACACATATCCAACTCTTATTTTTTTCGACACAAGTTGATAAGTGTGTCGGTACCACGTAGGTACAGTCGCGTGTAATATCATGTACACATACCCAACTCTTATTTTTTTCGACACAAGTTTATAAGTGTGTCGGTACCACGTAGGTAAAGCCACGTGTAATATCATGTAGTACACATACCCAACTCTTATTTTTTTCGACACAAGTTGACAAGTGTGTCGGTACCACGTAGGTACAGTCGCGTGTAATATCATGTACACATACCCAACTCTTATTTTTTGACACAAGTTTTCAAATAGAGATAACCTTATTAAATTTTCTAAAATGATACAAACGCGTGACAAAGTTAATCCACTTTTTTTTTTCTTTAACAAAAATACAACAACCTCTCCCAACGTCGGGACAGTACAATGGGGTGAGGTTCCCATCCTCATCCCTTGCCCCCTGCTCTTCTGTCCCCTCTTCTTATAAGAGCCCCCTCGGCCCAATTAGCTTCGCCCAAGGTGCACCGCTCACCCTAGGTTACTGAGCCCCACCGCCACGACAAGGCCTGAACCATGGTGGGGAAGTTAATCCACTTATGTTTATATACATTGAGTATATGATTTATTCATTTTAAGAAATTGAATACTATAATAGAACTTTAGTAACAATCATTTAGATTTTTGTCCAATGTACAGATTAGAGTAATTATTTTTATTGTCGATATTTTTTTATTCTTTGCCACGGCTTTGTTATCCATAAAAAAACGAATCGAAGCTCAACTGAACTAACGATACTACGAAATTTAGAGTACAGATTAACAAAATCGTATATCACATTATAACAGCCATTTTGAATAAAAAGGACGCCATACATTTTATTTCCATTGTATCTTTTGTTATAAAAGATTTTTATTTAATTATGTATTTTAATATTAATATACATGATTGACACGCCGGGCGTCCATGATTGACATAATTAAATGTCCCGTGCTGGCCTTAATAAAAGTAAAAATAAAGTGACCCGTCACTTAATTTTTACCTTTATTTTTCTTTCGAGGTGTACAAAACCGCGGAGAACAGCAAGTTTATTTAATAAATAATGTACTTGAATGAGAACAAAGGTCGGATAGGAGTCGAATAGCTCAAAGATAAAATTCCTTTCAACTCTTTGAGTAAAATAAATTCTAATATTGTAAAGACAAGGAAAAGGTCACGAAAATAATTTTATTAAAACATTTCAGATCTTAGGCGCCGTCACGACGTACCTGGTCATCCTCATACAGTTCCAAAGATACGATGCCTAGAAGAAAGAATATTTCCGCGGAGCGCCTGGGGGATGTAATGTAATAGCAACATTATTAAAATACTAAATAAATATTGTGTTTATTATTTATACATCCAATATGTTATTGCCTTATCCCTAACAATCTTTCCATCTTTCTTCAAGCAAAACCTTCTAATAGAGAGATTAGAGAAGTAGGATAGGTAGTATATTTAAATATTTATTTATATATATAATATTATGAGTTTTTAAGATGGCAGTGCCATGCTGCTATGTAGCTGGCACGACCGGGGTGGTCGCTCACATAACATTAGCGTCAAGTGACAGCTATGCTGTCGCTTTTCGTGCAATTTGTAGGTTTCCCGTGGCCCATTGAGGGATAGGGAAAAGGAGGGCAACACATATGAATAATATCTAATTGTAAATCTGTACACATCTGTGTATGGGCGTCGGTAGTCTAGAGCTTTGACTGCTCTTTTGCTCTCCAAATTGCTATAAAAAAAGTTTGTCTTGATATTTTTTTTTTTTATGTTAGTTGGATAGGCAAACTGGCAAACGTGCCATCTGATGGTAAGTGGTCGACGTCGCCCATGAACATAAACTAGTTTACCTGGAACGAGTCCAGGCAACTCGTTAATGTGTTGCCTATCCTGAGACATAAGATGTTAAGTCTCGGTGCCAGTAATTACACTGCCTGTCTTGCCCTTCTCTCCGAAACACAGCAAAGCTGTTTCACGGGAGAAACAAGCAAGATGCTGGAACCCATGCAGCCGGGAGCGCGGCACAGCGCTTCCCTCCCACCGGTAAAATGATATTAGTATAGGAACGTAGGAATCCAAAATACACAAATTCATGTTATTCAACGTTTCATAATTTTTTACACACTTGACAAGAATAAAATAAAACCACTATAGTGGCTTATAGAATAAATTATTCTATAAGCCAGCGACTCTATTAGAGGGGAATCGGTAAATGGCGAGAGGTAGCAAGGATCGCGATTATGGTAGCGTTCACAGTAATTCTATCAGTAGATTAATTATTAAATAATAATTAAAATGCATTAATCAAATAATTATTAAAAAATAAAAATGCATTCCTCTTTTTGTGACACAGAAGATTATAGTTGGCAGATAAATAAAATAGCCTCAGTCTATACTCTATGGGATCTCACTGAGATGGGGTCATTTAAGCGACGGCTAAGCTTATGAGGTGCCTGCTAAAGCGAGAAATCCTGCTTATAATATGTTTACTTTTTTTTTTTTTTTACCTAGCCTATACTGTCCCAATGCTGGGCAAAGGCCTCCCTCTCTCTTTTCCACGCGTCTCTATCATGAGCTGCATTTTTGACAGCGCTGTATGTACTTCATAGTCTGTTATGAGAGGGATGGCGTCCGGACAAAAGTATGGAGGGAACCAATCGTTAGAATGGCAGGGGTCAGTATAAAGGTTTTTGTAAAAATTGGTACAGATGTTCATTATTTTCTCCCGATTACTTTGCTTAACGCCTTTGTCATCGCGCAGGTTACAGATCCAAGATTTATTTTTGCTTATTCCTTGTTTCGCAATTTTCAGAGATTTATTTTGTTCAATGGCTATTTTAATAAGATGTCTTTCCGGATACTTCTTTTTACTTCCTTGTCTATTGATTTGTAGCTACTACTTGTGATGTTAGTTTTATAGGAATTCCTGTTTTCGATTAGGTCTAGTGTATCCTGAGTTAATTTACTTGTTTTGTTATTAACTACTTTAATTTTACTAGACGCCAGTTTGATGCTTTTTTCAATAGTTGAATACTGGTGGTCCACGTTGGTCGAATCTGATTGCTCATGGTCAAGTTGTAATGTAGAAAATGCGTTCTTTAATTCTAGATTGAAACTTTCCTTATTGCCAATCAAAGTAGTTTTATCAAGGCGTTTAATTCTGCTTACTATTTTTCTTTGTCGATGTATTTTAAAATCAAATGATATATTTGCACGAACGGGTCTATGGTCTGAACTGTATTTAATTGCGTTAATCACTTCAATATTGTTAATTATATTTTGATTTGATGAGAGCACAAAATCTATTTCGTTTTTTGTATCGCCTGTGGGTGATATCCAGGTCCATCTTCGTTGCGGCTTTTTATAGAAGAAAGAGTTGCACACACTGAAGTTTTGTCCAAAGGCAAACTGAAGCAAGCGTGAACCACGATCATTTCGGTTTCCTAACCCATGTGGTCCAAAAACGTGGCTTCCTTCGAGTTCTTGCCTTCTCCCTACTTTTGCGTTGAAGTCACCAAGTACAATAGTCCACGTTCCTCGGTGTTCATCGCAGGTCTTGTTCAACATGTCATAAAACTCTTCCACTTCAACATCTGGATGTGAGGATGTTGGGGCATAAACCTGGATAACAGTGAGGGTTTCCTATTGCGTAAGTTTGAATTTGAGCAAAGCTATCCTGTCAGAGTAGGCAATTAACTCTAATATGTTTTCTTTCCAACGATTTGCTACCATAAAGCCTACTCCTCCGATACTACCTGCTTGCCCGTGATAGAAAAATATGCTATCATCGCACCTCAGATAGACCCACAATGTCCCATTTTATATGTTTTAGAGAATTTTCTAATTCTAACAGGCGTTCTTCCGTCCGCAAATTACGGACATTATATGTTATTAAATTAAGATTTTGGGTTTGCTTTTTCCTTTGATATGCCTTAGTCGTTTGACGGTTAAAGGGTAACAACGCCTGGAGATTCTTAGCACCCCCTGCTCCAAGGATTAACTGCCCACCGTCATCAGCAGCGCCCACAGAGCTGCCAGGCACTAGGGGCCTATTTTTAGTTTTGCGTATCATTTTAAGAGGGGATTAGACAGGTAACCCACCACGCTCGTCCAGTGCGGGTTGGTGAGTGAACAGTGAGCCTACTAACTTGGCCCAGGAACGCTGCCGTTGATGTGTTTAACATTCCTCCGCCACTGTTCATAAGCTGACACCCTGTTCTAGCATCAGCTGTCCCAAAGTGGCCAGCCCATCACTTTTTAAAAGTAATCTGGGTGCCCAACATTGGCCGTATGCACCTTAGAGAGGTGCACGACAGTTTAAAGTCATATCGAGGACGATCGAATATGTTTACTTTATGTTTACTTTTTATGTTTACTTTTAACTTTGTAATTTAGTTTATTTTTGCTTCGCTATTTATTTTATTGATGTCTCTGTTGCGATATCGCGTTCTTTTAATCAGACTTTAACAATTAGATTTTTTTTTCTGCTAACGGCCTAAAAGCCCTAAAGCTTCGTCGGATTATTGTGAGCCGGTTTGGCTCACTTATGATTAATTATAAGGTAATCCCTCATGGGTAGGAACCCATCGTAAAATCTTCGACCACACGGCCTCCTGGCGTCGGGTTGGTTTCTGTGGCGGGACTGGGCCGCGTCACCGTCGCGTGGAGTGGAACCCCAGGCAGTCTGCCTCTAGCGAGTGGGCTCATTGAGGTGAGGACTCGGCAGATGGCACCAGCGATACCGGGGCCCACTCCGCCGGTCAGAACTGCAGCGTCCGCCACGTGAAGTCTTCATGTGAGTTGTTGGGCAGGGCCCCCCTCGACACTCCGTGGTGGACATCGACTAATTACACTTGTCTATATTTGTATTGTATATTGAATTTGTAAACAAAGCATTGTAATAAATTATAAACTTACATAAGTACCTAATAAAGGTATTTTCATCGACAATTCCACGAGATACGTTATATTCTAATATAAGGTGACTGAAATTACATAAGTACCTAATAAAGGCTTTCATCGACAATTCCACGAGATATGTTATTCCAATAATAGCGTGACTGAAATTACATATGTACCTAATAAAGGCTCTCATCGACAATTCCACGAGATACGTTATATTCCAATAATAGCGTGACTGAAATTACATAAGCACCTAATAAAGGCTCTCATCGACAATTCCACGAGATACGTTATTTTCCAATAATAGCGTGACTGAAATTACATATGTACCTAATAAAGGCTCTCATCGACAATTCCACGAGATACGTTATATTCCAATAATAGCGTGACTGAAATTACATAAGTACCTAATAAGGGCTCTCATCGACAATTCCACGAGATACGTTATTTTCCAATAATAGCGTGACTGAAATTACATATGTACCTAATAAAGGCTCTCATCGACAATTCCACGAGATATGTTATTCCAATAATAGCGTGACTGAAATTACATAAGTACCTAATAAGGGCTTTCATCGACAATTCCACGAGATATGTTATTCCAATAATAGCGTGACTGAAATTACATATGTACCTAATAAAGGCTCTCATCGACAATTCCACGAGATACGTTATATTCCAATAATAGCGTGACTGAAATTACATAAGCACCTAATAAAGGCTCTCATCGACAATTCCACGAGATACGTTATTTTCCAATAATAGCATGACTGAAATTACATATGTACCTAATAAAGGCTCTCATCGACAATTCCACGAGATACGTTATATTCCAATAATAGCGTGACTGAAATTACATAAGTACCTAATAAGGGCTCTCATCGACAATTCCACGAGATACGTTATTTTCCAATAATAGCGTGACTGAAATTACATATGTACCTAATAAAGGCTCACATCGACAATTCCACGAGATACGTTATATTCCAATAATAGCGTGACTGAAATTACATAAGCACCTAATAAAGGCTCTCATCGACAATTCCACTAGATAAGTTATATTCCAATAATAGCGTGATTGAAATTACATAAGTACCTAATAAAGGCTCTCATCGACAATTCCACGAGATACGTTATATTCCAATAATAGCGTGACTGAAATTACATAAGTACCTAATAAAGGCTCTCATCGACAATTCCAGGAGATACGTTATATTTCAATAATAGCGTGGCTGAAATTACATAAGTACCTAATAAAGGCTCTCATCGACAATTCCACGAGATACGTTATATTCCAATAATAGCGTGACTAAAATTACATAAGTACCTAATAAAGGCTCTCATCGACAATTCCACGAGATACGTTATATTCCAATAATAGCGTGACTGAAATCATATAAATGACTATGATATGTTAAATATTTGATATCATTTATAGTGGAGGTATTTCCAACGTGCAGAATTCGCGACTAAAATATTTTGTTAATTTATGCAAGCATTTGACGGTAACATGCCCTTTACGTGTTAATTTTTAGTACATTCATATTGTGTGATAACTGGGATTCATATATTGTCCATACTATTATTATTATTACTGTTATCCGAGAAATGGTCTCAGCCAAATGCCGGAATTTTATAGTGGTGAATATATTAATTTTATATTAATAAAATAATAATTTAATATTAAAATAATATTTAAATTAAAATAATAATATTAATTTAATAATAATTTTATATTAATTTTATATTTTATTATTAATGTTATCCGAGAAATGGTCTCAGCCAAATGCCGGAATTTTATAGTGGTGACAGGAACAGGCATCGCCAAAGAACTTGCACTTTACTAATTTACTGAATCTGGCTGTAAAGAGATGTCCTGACTATTGAGCAGGTGTCCAAGATATAAGATATTATATATATATATATATATATATATAATATTTTATTATTATTATTATTATACTATTTTATGTTGGGTGATAGACTACTTACCATCATTTTTCTACAGTATGTAAACTGTGGCTCAACACCCTCCTCGCCTGATTTCGAGGAAGAGACCCGAGCGCAGCAGTGGGACATATTATGAGGGTCGATGATGATGGTACCACCAGGTGGCTCGAGTGCCAGTTCCACTGATATTTAAAAAAAAATGTACCCCAGACGCCATTTAGTTACTTTCATAAACTTTAAATAAATACTATAATCGCTATTGTATATTCAAATAATATCGGAATATCGGTAAAATATATTCGATATGATCGGTTTATGTCGATTAGATATTGGTGTACAGACTGCTTTGTATCTATCCCTTATTTTTTTTTTCTTTAACTCCGGGAAATGCTCTGCCGGGAAATGCCGGGAATATGGGACTCGCTGCGCCCGAAAGGTGGTAAGTTTGACGCAGCTCTACCCACTAAAACACGGCGAGTGCCACCAATGCCGCCTTCCTCGACGGCTAGTCAGTCCCTCAAGGGACCGACGCCACCTCCACAGAGGGGTTGACCCGCACCACAGAACGACCCCTCCCAACGTCAGGACAGTACAATGGGGTGAGGTTCCCATCCTCGCCCCTTGTCCCCCTGCTCTTTTGTCCTCTCTTCTTATAAGAGGGGTAGAAAGGCGACCAGTCAAACTATGACAGAACGAAGTCTGTGCGGGCAGCTAGTTATGTATAGCTAGGTATCTATATGCTATTGAACACATATTTCTAATTTCTGTATAGTTTATAATATCGTATACATTCGTATTTTAAGGTATCATGATCAGTTACCATAAATAAATTATTCAGAATATAATTTTTATTTTTACATGAGTATAATTAATATTAATATGAATTAATTCATCGTCTGCCACTGAACGCGATTAAAACGTTGTTGAATTTTCGATACTTCAAATGTTCAAATTAACATTACACCAGTGCCTCCACATATTCCCCCTACGGAGTGAATTATCAAAGTCCTCTCGTAATAGGTGGGTACGTGACATGATGAATACTAATCCTACTCGAAGATGAGTTCCGCCCTAATCGTACTAATCTTACTTGGAATTGTTACTGAACCGATAGAAGTGTGAATATTAAATATGCATATATGTGTATCACGTATAATATGTGTATGTATACTGTATGCGGTAGTACGGGATCGGTGGTTTTGGCGTTCATTGAAGGGGCCCATGTTCAGGAGCGGACGGATAGAGGTTATGATGATGATGATGGTGTATAAATGGATCATCGAGCATATAACTGGAATAGAGCGGTAGTGTTGTGTTTGGTATAAAAACAAATTCCGCCAAATTTGAGCTGATTGGCTGGCTCTGATTGGCCGACTGATGGCCATTGATGGATGATTGACCGATGGGACATACATACAGATCACTGGTTGGTTGAATTGCTATTACGTCAGTGACACATCATTGACTACTTTCGGAATTTTATGGCTCACATTAGTCTACTCTATCCGGTTATATGCTCTATGAGATACATACTAGGGGCGATCAAAAAGTAATGATAAACAGGTATTTTTAAAGAAGATAAAAATCCAAAAAAAAAAATTTCACTTCCTCAGTCCCTCACGACTTCCCAGCTAAAAAATTGTATAAATAGGACGTCATTTGCAGGAGCTACATTCACAACCGACGCCAGGAGGCCGTGTGGTCGCAGACTGCACGGTAGGCGGGGGGCAACCCCCCAATCAAAAGTGAGCCGAATGGGCTCACACTAATCCGTTGAAGCATTAGGGCCTTCGGGCCATTAGCATAGATCCATCCGAAAAAAAAAAAAAAAAAAGGAGCTACATTCATTTGAATACCAGCAGTCGGAGCGACAACACGAAAATGGAGAAACACGAAGTGTGATGCGTCATCAAGTACCTCTGTTTGAAAAAAATGTCTACCAAAGAGATACACGCTGATTTGGTGGAGACATTAGGGGACTCTGCTCCTCCATATTCTACGGTGGCACGGTGGTGCAAAGAGTTTAAGCTGGGTAGAACGTCCACAGAAGATGAACATCGCGAGGGACGCCCAACCTCGTCCCTCACTGAGGAAAACGTGAAAAAGTCGAAGAAATCGTATTAGCAGACCGAAGAGTAACCGTCAGACATTTAGCTGAGGTCACAGGGATCTCATATGACAGCATTCAAAGCATTTTGACCAGCAAAATGAATATGAAAAAGGTCTCCGCTCGTTGGGTACCGCGAATGTTAACGGACGAACAAAAGCAAAAGCGAGTTGACATTTCAATAGCCAATCTTGCAAAGTTCCAGGCTGACAAAGAAAATTTTTTGTCTTGATTTATGACCATGGACGAAACATGGATTCATCATTTTGATCCTGAGATTAAACAACAATCGATGACTTGGAAAAGGCCATCCTCACCGACTCCGAAGAAGTTCAGAGTTTCAAGCTCGGCGGGCAAGGGAATCATAATGGTTGATTACCTGGAAAAGGGAGCTACTATAACGGGCTCCTACTACTCTGATCAAATAAGACGATTGCGAGAAGCCATAAAGGAAAAAAGACGCGGCAAACTCCGAGCGAAAGTCCTGTTTCATCAGGACAACGCTCCTGCACACAAAGCCGAAGTTGCGATGGCTGCCATTCGAGAAGTGGGCTTCGAACTGGTCGAACACCCGCCCTATTCTCCAGATTTAGCCCCCAGTGACTTTCATTTGTTTCCTCGGCTCAAGGAACACCTTAGGGGCAAGAAATTTGACGATGATAGTGAGGTGATGGCTGCTGTAGAGGCATTTTGGGAGAGCTCTGATAAAGATTTTTTTTAAAGGGTATTTTAGGTTTAGAGAAACGTTGGACTAAATGTATCGACTTGTTAGGAGACTACGTAGAAAAATAAATTAAATTGAAATTAGAATCGTTGTTTTATTATACTCATTATCATTACTTTTTGATCGCCCCTCGTACATATACTATGTCCCTGAATAACAGCGCGTAGAACAAAGACTGCAAGTAAAAGAAAATAATAATTATTCGGAGGACGTCTATCGTTATAAGTACATAAACACAGCTAATTTTATTATGTTCTTTGGACAGGAAAACTGACAGACATGTCACATGATGGTAAGTAGTCAGCGTCGCCCATGAATATTAACGAGTAACCTTTTATGCTCTGAGATATCTCGCGCGGGAGTGGGTCTCCCCACTCGGGAATGTGGGACTCGCTGCGCGCGAAAGCTGGTAAGTGGACGCAGCTCTTCCCACTAAAACTCGGTGAGTGCAACCAATGCCGCCTTTGGTGAGTTGCCCTGGATCTTATAAACAAACAGGGCACCTCGACGGCTAACTCGACAGAGGGGTTCTCCCGCACCACAGAACAACCCCTCCCAACGTCGGGACAGTAAAATGGGGTAAGGTTCCCATCCTTACCCCTTGCCCCCTGCTCTTTTGTCCCCTCTTCTTATAAGAGGGGCACAAAGAGCCCCCTTCGCTCAATTAGCTTCACCCAAGGTGCTGGGCCCACCCTAGAGTAGTGCCCCACTGCCACGACAAGGCTTGAATCATGGTGGGGACCCTCCGGTAATGTCGCTAACAAGGATAACGTATAAAAGTATTTGTATATTTCAGCTATATGTATAACTAGCTGTTGCCTGCAGCTTCTCCCGCGTTACTTAACTACTAGGTTATATAACATCACGCTGTGACTTATAAGTCACAGCGTGATGTTATATAACCTATAGCCTTCCTCAATAAATAAGCTCCACCCGACGGTGACGCGGCACAGTCCCGCCACTGAAACACAACCGAAGCCAGGAGGCCGTGTGGTCGCTGACCGCACGGTAGGCGGGGGGTAAACCCCCACTTTTTAAATCAAAAGTGAGCCGAATGGGCTCACACTAATCCGATGAAGTAAAATTCACAAGTATCCTTAGCAATTTATTTTTAGTTAAACGACTTCAAAAAACGAGGAGGTTCGATGTTTGTGGCGTAAAAAATTTAAAAAAGGCAACTCAATACTTACACAATGTGTTACCTATCCTGAGACATAACATATTAAGTCTAATGATGATGATGTTAAGCCAATAATTACATTGCCTGTCCTACCCTTCTCTCCGAAACACAGCAAAGCTGTTTCACAGGAAAGACAAGCAAGATGGTGGTACCCACGCAGCCGGGAACGCGGCACAGCACATCCCAACCAATGGCTTTACCATTGGTTGGGATGTGTGTGTTGGGATTTTTATCAAATAGCTTGAAAATAATGCCTGAATAATCTCAAGCATGGTAGATACATTTTCGAGACGTAAGTCTTCCACATCGTCTCCTATTCTCGTCTGTCTCACTGTCTCATGAGACGGATGTATGTTACGTAGAATTGTTGTATTAAAGTTTAACATGTTGAACGGGTATGACTTTTGTAAGGTTCTTACAATGGTCTCCAAAAGCTTTTAGACCTCCTAAAGCTTTTAGACTGCGAATATCTTTAGGCTAAACTAAACTAGATTTATTGGATACGATGTTATATTAATGGGATGTTCATGCTTAGATATTAAGGTCAAGCAACACAATACAACTTAGTTTAACGATTACCGCTAAGATGCGGCGACGGTATACGGCGTGATAAGGGATTAAGTTCAAGTTAGTTATATACAGGAAACTTAGTGGTTAATATTTGAATTGTTTACTATGGAAGCATATCAGGTATCTCACCCACCATGGTTCAGGCCTTGACGTGGCGGTCGGGCTCAGTAGCCTAGGGTGAGCCCAGCACCTTGAGAGAAGAAAATTGAGACGAGGGGGCTCTTTGTACTCCTCTTATAAGAAGAGGGGACAAAAGAACAGGGGGCAAGGGGCGAGGATGGGAACCTCACCTCATTGTACTGTCCCGACATAGGGAGGGGCTGTTTTGTGATGCGGGTCCACCCCTCTGTGAAGGTGGCGTCGGTCCCCCGAGGGACGGACTAGCCATCGATGTGCCCTGTTTGTTCAATAGATCCGAGGTACCTCATTAAAGGCGGCATTGGTGGCACTCGCCGGGTTTTAGGGGGTAGAGCTGCGTCCACTTACCATCTGTCGGGCGCAGCGAGTCCCACATGATGCCTCAGAGCATTTCCCGGCGTTAAAGAAAAAAAAACTTAAGTCAGTTACTAGCACTATATAATATATGCACTAAGTATTTATTATTGTTTTACGACCGTATAAGTCTAGCTGATGTAAAATGAGACTAGTATCTTATATAAATTAATACAAAAAATATATAACAATCGCGTAAGCCTAGTTCCATCGTATTATGCTCGTAAAATCGCAGTGACAAGCGTAGGAACGGAAAAATAAAAAAAAAGTCACATTTTCGGCTGCCAATAGCAAAGCTTTGCATGTCGTACTCAGCCATTTAATCATACGATTTCCAAATCATCATCATTATCATCATCGTCAGCCTCTATCCGCTGAACATAGGCATTTCAATGAATGTCAAGACTGCCGATCCTTCTTTTTTCTTTTGCGCCGGGAAATGTTTTTAGGCATCCCGCGGGGGAGGGGGGACTCCCTGAGCGGGTATGTGGGATACGCTGCGCCCGAAAGGTGGTAAGGTGAACACAGCTCTATACCCACTAAAACCCGGCGAGTGCCACCAATGCCGCCTTTGGTGAGGAGGCACCTCGACGGCTAGTCAGACCTCCAAGGGACCGACGCCACCTCCACAGAGGGGTTGTCCCGCACCACAGTATAACCCCTCCCAACGTCGGAACAGTGCAATGAGGTGAGGTTTCCATCATCATCCCTTGTTCCCTCCTGCTCTTTTGTCCCCTCTTCTTATAAGTGGAGTACAAAGAGCAATTCCCTCGGTTCACTTGGTTTCGCCCAAGGTGCTGGGTTCACCTTAGGCTACTGAGCCCCACCGCCACGACAAGGCTTGAACCATGGTGGGGAAAACGGCCGATCCCTTGCTCTCGCATCCAATACCCATTATTTCCTAATAGCACAATCAAATTACTATTTTCAAACAATACATTTTATTTACTATTATAGTATGAAGTATTTGGGTGGATGATAATTGATATTTAACAGCCGTTGAATACGAAACATCACTCAATCAGAAACAGATTTCAGTTCGATTCGGATAAGCGTTTCAATAGTGTGCCAATTTAGCCGTCCACCTCAATTGCATTGCCTATGTTCAGCGGATAGAGGCTGACGATGATGATAATGATGATGATTTGGAAATCGTATGATTAAATGGCTGAGTACGACATGCAAAGCTTTGCTATTGGCAGCCGAAAATGTGACTTTTTTTTTATTTTTCCGTTCCTACGCTTGTCACTGCGATTTTACGAGCATAATACGATGGAACTAGGCTTACGCGATTGTTATATATTTTTTGTATTAATTTATATAAGATACTAGTCTCATTTTACATCAGCTAGACTTATACGGTCGTAAAACAATAATAAATACTTAGTGCATATATTATATAGTGCTAGTAACTGACTTAAGTTTTTTTTTCTTTAACGCCGGGAAATGCTCTGAGGCATCATGTGGGACTCGCTGCGCCCGACAGATGGTAAGTGGACGCAGCTCTACCCCCTAAAACCCGGCGAGTGCCACCAATGCCGCCTTTAATGAGGTACCTCGGATCTATTGAACAAACAGGGCACATCGATGGCTAGTCCGTCCCTCGGGGGACCGACGCCACCTTCACAGAGGGGTGGACCCGCATCACAAAACAGCCCCTCCCTATGTCGGGACAGTACAATGAGGTGAGGTTCCCATCCTCGCCCCTTGCCCCCTGTTCTTTTGTCCCCTCTTCTTATAAGAGGAGTACAAAGAGCCCCCTCGTCTCAATTTTCTTCTCTCAAGGTGCTGGGCTCACCCTAGGCTACTGAGCCCGACCGCCACGTCAAGGCCTGAACCATGGTGGGTGAGATACCTGATATGCTTCCATAGTAAACAATTCAAATATTAACCACTAAGTTTCCTGTATATAACTAACTTGAACTTAATCCCTTATCACGCCGTATACCGTCGCCGCATCTTAGCGGTAATCGTTAAACTAAGTTGTATTGTGTTGCTTGACCTTAATATCTAAGCATGAACATCCCATTAATATAACATCGTATCCAATAAATCTAGTTTAGTTTAGCCTAAAGATATTCGCAGTCTAAAAGCTTTAGGAGGTCTAAAAGCTTTTGGAGACCATTGTAAGAACCTTACAAAAGTCATACCCGTTCAACATGTTAAACTTTAATACAACAATTCTACGTAACATACATCCGTCTCATGAGACAGTGAGACAGACGAGAATAGGAGACGATGTGGAAGACTTACGTCTCGAAAATGTATCTACCATGCTTGAGATTATTCAGGCATTATTTTCAAGCTATTTGATAAAAATCCCAACACACACATCCCAACCAATGGTAAAGCCATTGGTTGGGATGTGCTGTGCCGCGTTCCCGGCTGCGTGGGTACCACCATCTTGCTTGTCTTTCCTGTGAAACAGCTTTGCTGTGTTTCGGAGAGAAGGGTAGGACAGGCAATGTAATTATTGGCTTAACATCATCATCATTAGACTTAATATGTTATGTCTCAGGATAGGTAACACATTGTGTAAGTATTGAGTTGCCTTTTTTAAATTTTTTACGCCACAAACATCGAACCTCCTCGTTTTTTGAAGTCGTTTAACTAAAAATAAATTGCTAAGGATACTTGTGAATTTTAATGCGAAAAATAGACGCATGCGAAACTGGGACGTTTTGCTAATATTACGTAGATAAAACATTTTAGTCGAAAGCGTTTCATGTTATGTATATGAAATAGTAAATTTTATGACGCTAAAGAAATAAAAATATTTTCCTATTGTAGCTTAGCGGAGTCACATTTATATCTATTTATTAAATATATTTGATGAAGTCTTATAGTAGGTACTTATTTGTTAGTTATTAGATATTGAATGTAAAGTGCAAAATTCGTAGATTTTAAAACTATGTAAGTGAATATTAATAATTAACCTTTTCTTTTGTATTTGTAGTAATACCCTAAAAAGCTCTGCTTTTTATAGTCTTAACGTGGGCAAAGCTGTGGCCGCATGTAACGTATAATAAACGAGGTTCCAAAGCTTTATTGACTTTTGATGTAAAAGACCAATAGACGCGCCTTGACCAACAATGACTAACAAAATCAATAACTTAATGAAATCTTTTTTATCAAACCGTGTTTCCGTGCATTATCATCTACTTATGATCGAGGAGTTAGTTTAAAATCAATTAAAAAAATCCACCCAGATAGGTTTGCCTGGGCTTGCCCAAATGTACTGAATGTAAATAAAAGTGGAGCATCTATTTGTAATATTAAAATAACCACTTTTTACTAAATGCATAATATGGACACAGTGCATAATATACATATACCAAAATAACATTTTTTACAATTTTTGTCTGTCTGATAGGGGCTGATAATGATGATGCGTGCACATCTGCCCGTCCCGAGACAGCCAATTTTTATCAAAGTTAGTTGTTAGACTTTTAATGAACTAACTAATACTAGATCCCCACTTTACTGTAATACTTATTATGGGTGATCTAACGTGAGCTTACATGGCAGTCTTTGAAATGCTCGAAACTCAGCTATTTACCGTAACTGGCTCTAATTGGATCAGCGTCCAGTTTAAAAGCGGCCTCTCCGGAAGTGACTATAGCCAGCCCTGGTACCGAGGCCACGGGGCTTTAACCCAATAACCGTACATATTAATAAAATATTTATTTAATAATTTCATTATTATATTACATGCGCAGTGAATAATTGGCGAAATGACTAAAATATATAGAGCTAATTAGATAATTAAATCATCTGATAGTGTAAAAAATATTCATTGATAAAGTCAATAGCAGAATATTTTTTTAATATATTTTTTATAGCATAGGAGGCCAAACGAGCATTCGAAGCTTTAGACTAACGACACCCATACATATCTGTTGTTGCCCTCCTTTTTCCTATCCCCCTAATGGGCCACCAGAAACTCACAAACCGCACAAACACAGCATAGCTGTCGACGCCGGTTTTATGTGAGCGAGAGGTACCACTCCGGTCGTGTCGGCCCATAGACTTAGAATATGTTTATGTGCCGGCCCAAGTCGGCTATATAGCAGCATGGCACTACCTCTTACTAAAATGATGTAAATACATCATTTATATGAAAATAAATAAATAATTAACAGTTGATTTTATAAATAATTTTTATTATTGAAATAATACAATTATTATTACTTACCTTATGATTATTATTAATACTTCGTTTTAGCCTACGGTTTTAGCCGCAAATTTTATCTAATTTTAAATATGAAAGATACGGAATTTATGTCATATTATTCAATAAAGAATACTGCATAATATAACATAAATTCGTTATAAAAGGAGTAAATAATATGATTTACATTAAACGTATTAAACATAAACACGCACATGTTATACACTCCTCCTAGGGCTTAGACTTCTAATGAGTTTAGAGCGACACTGAATACCTGATATGGCTAAAGCTGTATCACCTTTAATCGGATTCGATTTTCGTAAAATTAAACAGTTATATGTAAACTACAGAAATAAACTGCTGTGACTACAATCTACTAAAGGATCCGTCAAATGTAATGAATGACCTATATTTTTCAGGCTTTCATTAATTCCTGAACTGAAACTTTCAAATCAATTCTGACCTAGGTACTGTCTACCGAATTTTTCGATTTGCACGTTTTACTGTTGTCAGACCAGACAATGGTTAACGTGCAAATCGAAAAAGTAGAAATAAAACATGCCGGTAAAAGTCTTCAACATTAGAGGATACAACCGTTATTAATAAAACAATACTTTAATTTTTATTCATATCTAAGCTCGTTAATTATCTCGGACAGTATGGTCAAAACAGTAATGAAGCAGCTAGAAGCATAGAGAGATCCATGTATAGCATAGATAGATATGTCAACGGTCGGACACGCTGGTCATCCCCACCATGGTTCAGGCCTTGTCGTGGCGGTGGGGCTCAGTAACCTAGGGTGAGCGGTGCACCTTAGGCGAAGCTAATTAGGCCGAGGGGGCTCTTTGTACCCTACTTATAAGAAGAGGGGACAGAAGAGCAGGGGGCCAGGGGTGAGGATGGGAACCTCACCCCATTGTACTGTCCCGGCGTTGGGAGGGGTTGTTCTGTGGTCCGGGACAACCCCTCTGTGGAGGTGGCGTCGGTCCCTTGCGGGACTGACTAGCCGTCGAGGTGCCCTGTTTGTTTTCTAGATCCGGGGCACCTCACCAAAGGCGGCATTGGTGGCACTCGCCGGGTTTTAGTGGGTAGAGCTGCGTCCATTTACCAGCTGTCGGGCGCAGCGAGTCCCACATACCCGCGTGGGGAGACCCACTCCCCCGCGGGATGCCTCAGTATTCAATCACAATTTATAATATACCTATTTGGTATTGCAATGTTGAGCATCATATTTCAGTATAAAGACTAAAATATTTTTTTTATGTTAGTTGGATACAAACTGGCAGACGTGCCAACTGATGGTGAATGGTCGACTGAATGAACATTAACTACTTTACCTGGAACTAACCCAGGTAACTTATTTATGGTTTGCATATCCTGAGAGATAATATGTTTAAGTCTCATTACTCTTTTCTCAGAAACACAGCACAGCTGTTTCACGGGCGATGCCAGCAGGGTGGTGGTACCCACGCAGTGGGGAGTGCGGCTCAGCTCATCCTTCCCACCGGTAAATAAAAGCTCAACAATACCCATTAAACAAAAAGTTGTAATTATAATAAGGTTGTGTTAAATCCGACCATGGACTGCAGTCATATTATGTCGGTTAAAACGTAGCCAAAGTCTCCGGACCATTGCAAGGAATTGATTTTACCCGTCAAAACGGATTACGCAGTTTAGGCAATACAGTGATATATAGGTACGTAAAAAATCAAACAACATATTATTATCTGCTGTAATCATAATTCTCGCTGGTGGGTTTGTCGTATTGGGTAAAAAATTTTAATCGTTTAACAGAACAAACTGAACTATTTCGTCTTACCATTTACATCCTAATTGATATAATTCAATCGCTTTGTAGATTCGCGGCAAAGGAGAGAAGATAACACGTCATTTTAAGGGTAACAAATGCTCAATCTAGACACCTACGATTTGTATATGCAAGATAATGTCTCAAAACAGCGTGCGAGCCGCAATGTCGTCAGACACAAACTTGGCCATGCATTTTTGGACCTTACCGACTTGTTATTTGGTACAGTTCATTTCATCTCCAGTCTGTATGTCCTAATTGACACAACAATTTCAATCAAGCAAAGAAGGTCAGCACTAGCAGGGTTTAGAAATGGACGCTCTGCGTGGATAAAGAATATATATGCAGTTATTCGCGTTGCATCGGGGTAGGAACTACCCTGTGAACACCCAAGCCTCAGTCTCCCCTTCGTCTCCGACGGAGTTACACGCGTTGGTCGAGATTTTATATAACAATAGCTATAAATTGGTGTAGTGTACAGAAGCCGAGCTAAGGTAAGTCACTCAAATCCTTATCTTTGCAAGTACATATTACACCCGGCGTTACTTTTAATTTAGTTACAAATATGATATTTTAGACATTATAAATTCATATCAAGTTTGGCTAATTTATTTTTACTGTAATATATGCAATAGACCAGTTATTGTAGGCATATTTTTCGGTTAATATATAAAATAGTATCAACTTAAATTTTTATCGAGTCCTTACCGTAGGCCATAGCCTATTTATACGGTGATTTTTGTGCTCTAGTTCCAAGTTTAATTTACATTCTTCTTAATTAAACTAGAGAGCGTCCCACGGTTCCACCCGTGTTAGTCCCGATATTAGTTGTTTTTTATAACGCAATAGAATATTTTCACTTAAATTTATTTATCAAGTACATAATAAAAAGGAGTATTTTGTAATAACTAAATGCCGAGTTTAAGTTTATAATTTAACAAATATTATGTTACACAATTAAATTGGTTAAAATTTTACATTTTTATTATTATGAATTATAAATTTAGATAAAGTTGGCGAGACGTCTACGAATATATGCCGTCGCTAATTTTTCGGTCCGCCTTAAGATCTACAATCTTGTGATGCTGAATTATTTATGAGGTATTATTATTTGAAGGTTTATTCATCCCAAAACCATGTTATTACTTTACGGCCATTTAGTTTTACCACAAATATTTTTCTGTCGAACTTTATTTATTTTGGGGACCACACAGCTAAAGGTCTTTGTAAAATTTAGGCCGCTCTTTCACACACTCTTTACATAAGATTTTGAAGTGACTTTACACATTTTTTGTTGATTTGATTGTCTACTGAACTAGGTTTACCACTCGTTCCTAAAGCAGCCACTTCTGTATAACCACATCGACATGGCTAACCACTAATGACGCTTTGATACGATCTCAGATAGTCTGAGAGGAAAATAGTTTTAATGTAACTAATTGTTGAAATTTCTCTTTACCTAGTATACATCATTACCTATTTTTCAATCTTGTGTAATTATCATACAAGCTATGCTACAATTGTTTTACATCTGTTATCTTTAAAGATGTCGTCCATTTTTAACAATTCTACAATGGATCTGTTACTAGAGCTTCAATTTGACACTTAGTTTTACAATAATTTAAGGATTTAAGGGGTCAGCGTTTCAGAAAAAGCGTAGCGGCGCTACAATAAACAAATAACTAAAATATATATTAATATTGACCTTATAAACTCGAAGGAAAGTCAACGACATAGGACTTAGGCACCATTTATCATAATTAATACTTATCAATACCAAAATATCATGTAAATCCACCATTTACATCAAAAGTGAGACTCGAAGCGTATACGGTCGACATAAATCGCATTTTGTTTTCTAATGTTTAAGCGAATTTCACTCATTATAATGAAACAATTTTTACGGATTTTATCGCGGTTTATTAAGATTTTTACAAGCCCGACGTTTCGGATACTTTACAGCAACCATGGTCACGGGGGGACTGACTGGTTTGTAAAAATCTTAATAAACCGCGATAAAATCCGTAAAAATTGTTTCATTATAATAAATCGCATTATTCTTCAAATATTACTTTAATAAAAATAAAAATTATAGGATGCGAAGCAAAAACTTGCACTAAGCAATTAAATTTCAAACTTTTTGCTTGTTTTCAAGCGGTAATTACCGGTTTCAACTATGATCTCCAGGCTTAATTTCTCAAGATTCTTATTAAAAAACTTTCCCTTTGTACAAAACTTAGAGTGGCGACGTTGAGAAACAAAAGAAGATTGTAAATTATAGACTTGATTTGTTTATTAAGTTTAGTATGAAGTTTGACTTAGGGACCTTCAAGAAAAGGGCATACTAATTAAAAAGGCCCGACAACGCAATTGCTAATCTGGTGGTGTAGTGGGTGTCTACGGAGTACAGATGTCACTTATCACTTACCATTAGGTAAACCGACTGTCCTTTTGCCCCTTCTACTATGTATAGCCTTACCAGAAAAATAAAAATCTTCGCCATATTGCGGAAAATTTCGGAACTAATTTCTGTATGGACTATAACTATGTGCGTATAAAACATATAGCGGTGACACCAATGCAGGATTCTTGTATTTCTATAAATATCGCCTGACTATTCAGGCAATAAAAAGGATATAGTAGAAAAAACATCAGCATTAGCTTGTAAAAATCCACAACTCTTTACGAACGCTAACTAAAATTCAATAATTTTGACGTCATAAGATTTAAAAAAAAATCGAACGTGAGGTTCCTAATTTAAATGCACACATTCATAGGTGATTATTTCGCCCATTTCGTGATTATAAAAAAATAAATTTAAATCACCATCATGAATACTCATAAAAACTTTTGTATGCTTGCTCCACGCTATTTTCTAGTAGCGGATTACTTTATACACTCCCTTTTATTATGCTCAAAGCTATGCCAACGTTCTTAATATGATTATTATCTTTGCATTGAAATATTCTTTTCTTTGTTTCGAGAAATTGCGCTTTGTTATAGAATAATAAAAATATATTTTTATATTATAGAAATAACATTTTATATTTATATAAATATCTCTTTATATTATATAAACTTATTACATATATTTGATAGACAAATTAGCAAAACAGGCCCTTACCAAAATTATATGGCAAGCGTGAAGCAGTCAATGTCACGCGTAAAAATAAATTTATTGACCCGGGAATCCGTTGCCAGGCTCATGCAACTCTTTCGTGGCTTGCCATTCCCGAAATAGTAGGTAGGTCACAACATCATCATCATCAAACCTTATAGGTCTCACTGCTACGCACAGGTCTCGAAGTCAGTTGGACCCATCGAGCATATAACCGGATAGAGTAGTATTAATGTGAGCCATAAAATTCCGAAAGTGGTCAGTGATTTGTCACTGTCGTAATAGCAATTAAACCAACCAGTGATCTGTATGTACGTCCGACTGGCTAATCATACATCAATGGCAATCAGTCAGCCAATCAGAGCACAAGTTTGGCGGAACTTGTTTTCATACAAAACAGATAACATTAACGCTCTATTCCGGTTTTATGCTCGATGGTTGGGCCACAATTATGCGCTGGCCCAATGCGGTTAGTAAACTTTACACGCCTTAAAAGACGTTAATATCATCAGGCACGCTGGTTTACGCGATATTCTTCTTCACCAGTGAGGAAGCGGTGTTGTCATGTTCAGGTGCTTGAGGAAATTTAAAAAACACTTTAGGTGCATCCGGTCAGGATCGAACCCGGACCTCTCACTCAAGAGTCGGGCCATGCTTACCAGATCTGGTAGGTCTAATTGCCTGAATTTAAACCTGTCCTGTCCTTTTAAAACTCAGCAATGCCATTTGGCAGAACAAATAAGGTTGATGGTACCTCTGACGTGCCGCACCAAGTGCATTCGGTTCAGTTATTTACTCCGATAGGACATAATTTATTTAAAACTAGACGTGGCAAAGTGGGCTCGGTAGTTTTGAAGCTGGTAGAGTTTTGTATAAATATAAATGTCTTTATTTTTCTGGACTCAAGTTTACAAAACGGGTGCTGCATAAGGTTTTATTAAAGGTAATCTATACTAATATTATAAAGCTGAAGAGTTTGTTTGTTTGTTTGAACGCGCTAATATCAGGAACTACTGGTCCGATTTGAAAAATTATTTCAGTGTTAGACAGCTTATTTATCGAGGAAGGCTATAGGCTATATAACATCACGCTGTGACTTATAGGAGTTGAGTAACGCGGGCGAAGCTGCAGACAACAGCTAGTAATTTATAGTTCTTATAACACAATATTAGACCCTTGAGGGCTGTGATGAAAATGGATTGATCCGAAAAGCTAATTTGAAGTCCCTTGACTGTTATCTATCCTTAAAATCTGGTTACTATATTTCAGTTCCTCGTTCGTCATTAAAATAGCAGTAGGTTTGATGATGATTGATAAAGGTTTTCTGTTACAGTACATCAGATGTACTTTACGAGCTTAATCTGTTAAATTCCGTCGTAAAAAAGATCACAGGTGCGAATTATGTATGTTATTGAACGTAAAGGCAATTTCTTCCTAAATTTTGGAAAAAATAAATTGGAATTTATTAAATAAGCTTGATTTTTTTCCTTAATTTGGGAAAAAATAAATTGGAATTTATTAAATAAGCTTGATTTTTTTCCTTAATTTGGGAAAATATTGGAATTTTTAGAAGCTTATTTTAATAGTATTATTTTGAAGGTTTAGGAGATTTTTTTAATATATACTCTATATATCTATTTAAATTTTCTGTCCGTTTGCTCGGCTAATCTTTGAAACGGCTGGGCGGATTTTGACCGAACTTTTTTTCTAATCACTTAAAATAGTGTTAAGTGATAGACCCTGATGGTCAGTGCCTTTTGATGTAAAAAATAATAATATCGATTTCTATTTTCAGTTCGACTAACTAATATTTGTTTAACTACCACGAAACTTGAACACCATATGAACATATATTATATTTATATTATTATTATATGCTTAGTTATAATTTAAGTAGCAGTTCTATAATTATTTTCTGTCGTGATGAAAGAGACTCCATTAGCGTTTGTATCATGTATTATTTCAGCGGCGCGTCCGACTAAGTTCTAGACAAGCGGACGGGTATTGTTAATTAATGTCTTTGTACTCGGAACATTACTCTTAATATTCCGATTGCTTCCAGCTATAAGTAATAACTTTTAAATATAACTGTACTATAAATAGGCTATAGCAGTGGATGGATAGAGGCTGATGATGATGATGATTCTATAAATATCACCATCATCACATTGCATGGTGCAGCTGCATGGGCACCACCATCTTTTTTGTTTCTCCCATGAAACAGCTTTGCTGTGTTTCGGAGAGAAGGGTAGGACAGGCAGTGTAATTACTGGCACAGAGACATCTTATGTCTCAGTATAGGTAGCACATAAATGAATTGTTTGGGATAGTAGTGTGTAGTAGTGGTTTAGTTTATGTTCATGGGCGACGTTGCCCACTTATCAGCAGGTGGCACGTCTGCCAGATTGCCTGTTCAACTAACTAAAAAAAAATGTATGGAAATTACAATGACCGCTAATGTATGGACTTGTATCTACTCGCCATCATGAAAATAGTGGCCCATATCAATATATTGTATTAACCCTTCGCGTGTCTATTGATACATTTACTCTATATCTTATAGCTACATGAATATACTCATGGACTAGTGGAATAGGGTAAAAATTAGGTCCACACCATGGTCCAAGCCTTGTCGTGGCGGTGGGGCTCAGTAGCCTAGAGTGTGCGAAGCAATTTGAGCCGAGGGGGCTCTTTGTACTCTTATAAGAAGAGTGGACAAAAATGCAGGGGACAAGGGGCGAGGATGGAAACCTCACTCCATTGTACTGTCCTGACATTGGGAGGGGTTGTTCTGTGGTGCGGGACAACCTCTCTGTGGAGGTGGCGTCGGTCCCTTGAGGGACTGACTAGCCGTCGAAGTGCCCTGTTTGCTCAACAGATCCGGGGCACTTCACCAAAAGTGGTATTGGTGGCACTCGTCGGGTTTCAGTGGGTAGGGTCCACTTACCACCTTTCGGGTGCAGTGAGTCCCACATACCTGCCTGGGGAGACCCACTTTCCCGCGGGATGCATCACAGCATTTCCCGGCTTAAAAAAGGTACGTAAGAATTAGGTAGTAAGGTAGGTTAAATAAAAAAAATAACATGTGTCCTGTGATTGATTGGTAGAAATGAAAATGAAAATTTAATATTTCAATACACGTACGGTCAAAAATAAATCTTTAGTTTCCTAGACAGATAAAATTGCTAGCTCTTAAATCCCTAGATACCAAGAAAACTCGTATTCATAGCTTACGGTAGAAAACGTAAAAAAAATCATCCCATCTCTTTCCTCCCGGGAATACTTGAGGAGATAAATTGAAGACAAGATTTGTAAATACACGAGAAAGAAGTTCATCTATGGAATAATACGCACTATTAAGTTTATCATGTAGCGATTTGTCAAGACTTTCATTAAATATATTTAAAAACTGCCTGATGTAGTATTATAGTCCAATTCCATCAAAGACATAATGTTAGAATGGTATGTGATATGTTGGCTTCCCATCATCCACATCATCATCATCATCAGCCTTCAACACTGTTGAACATGGCCTATATTCAACAGTGGACGAATGAACACCAAGACTGATCGTTGATACATGTATTTAAATAAAGTCAAGGCTTCTATTTTTATTATAAAATCACTTTAGTAAATGCGTCTGTCTGTTCAGCATATTAACTGTCTATTATGTGACACATTTTGTTTGTCATACGGGCGAAAACACGCAAAAATATACACACGCGTAGCGGCCAAACCGTAGGCCAAACCTATAAAGTGTGTTATAAGTTTGACGGCTGTGTGTGTCTGTCAGTAGCACTTCGCTCATAAATGAATGCCTTTTTTTGTCTCAAAAAAAGTCTACTCTCTCCAAAGTCTACATCAATAATTGTTAATAGTTTTTACGCGTGCTTGGAAATTTTAGGAGTAAAATAATTTTATTAATAAGAAAATTTGAAAACACTATAAAATGGTGTATTTTTAATTTTTTTACTTTATATAATATTATACTCCAAAAATCATTGCTTTTAGCTCTCTTTACGGGCTACAGGTGAGGCGCTCGAGTAAAAACGGCCGCGCGGAGCCCCATTTTCAACCGGGCGTATTTTTTTTTAACAATTGATGGACTTTAAGGAATCAAGACATTTTTAGGACATTTCCTCTTCTTTAAGAATCTTTTTTCAGATTGATTTTATTCTTTATTCGTTTCCGAGTTGTAAGTGTTTTTCTGAGCGCTATTGACGTGATATCGTCTTAATAATCGATGAACGCCGGCTGCACGGACGAAAAAATGTCACGTTCCGTCTGAGCAAAACGTGCAAGCGAGACTAGCGATAGAGAGGCACGATCGGCCGAAGTTTTTGGGTTGTGACATGTTATCAAGTAAAATCATTGTCCGTAAACTGACTTATGTTTATTGTATACTGAAGTATTTGTTTTTTTTTTATAACAATTACACATTTCATTTGCGCAACAAAATGGTCCAAATTTGATATGCCGCATCGAATGAATCATCGCTCATAATTTTCCGACTATTTTAACGATCATCATCTCACTTCTTGACTAGACTAGTATATCAAGGTCTGATGATATGATCAGGGAAATATTCACTTAGGCTTGTTGACAATCATGAATATCATCACATTAACTAGACAGGACTCAACGTTCAGCTGAAACTGGTTATTGAATTATTTTTCGCTAGAATATTCTATATTGCGTACAAGCGAAGTAGCGAGAAGTAGATAAATGAGCTAGCCGCCTGCCTTTTACAAGAGAAAAAAGGACCTAGAGAAAATGAAAGTAGTTAAATTCTAGTAGTATAACGTAGAAAAATACAATTAAAACTTACAATTGCATTTGGAAAATTGAGTGTGTATCTAGTTTGAAATAACATTGTTGTATAATATTTATAAAGAAAATTCTCGGAAGCAAGGGTCATTATGTTCGCAAAGATTTTATTATATTTTGTCTGTTTTTTTATCAAATTTATCAATAATAACTAGCCCGCAGCTTCGCCTGCGTTAACTTAGGTTTATAGCCTAAGTTACTCCTTATAACATCAGCTATCTGCTTGTGAAAGTCCCATAAAAATCGGCCCAGCCGTTTCAGAGATTAGCTGGAACAAACAGACAGACGGACAGACAGACAAAAATTGTAAAAAAAGGCCATTTTGGTATATGTACCGTGTATATATCCATATGTATTAAAAAGGCGGTTATTTTAATATTACAAACAGACACTTTTATCACACTATTTATCTGTATAGATGTATATACATATATTTAGTTATATATTTAGATTGCTCGCTATTATAGGTAGTGTTAAATGTTGTACGGTGGTATGGAATATGCGAGTCCGCAACAAAAGCCGCCTTTGTTGTGAATCAATATATATGTTGATAAACCCCATTTAAGCGTCACCGCAGACACATATAGGTAATAAAAATAAAAAAAACCACAGCCTTTTAACGGTGATTAAATATGCGTTTAATATACTAGTATCCTCGGTCTCATCCTAATACAGGCTTTCAAACTTAAAAGGGTTGAAATCCATACCTCACTTGTAAATGAGACTTGTGTTATAAATAAATATTTTTGTATTTTTTTTGTAACCTATAAGTTTATCTCCTAACAAATAGATAATTGATATACAGTGCCTGTGAGCTGGCGTGAAGCCAAGCCTGGCTTTGATTTCCTAAAAGATAAATCTCACCGGTACATTCCCCTCAGTGACACGGCCGTGTGTCATAACCCACCGCCTAGCTCATTTACAAGACTTTATATAGATAAAGTGCTTTGAATAAATTTCAGGACCGAGCGATATTCATGGCACGTTAGTGATATGCATTTTTGTTGGGTATGCAACCTAATAGTCGAACTAGATGGTTAGTGGTCAAACCCTATTTATTATAAACCAGTTCATTGATACTGTAATAAGTACTGATGATCCATAAGTAACCTAACCTTTTTTTTTCCTTTAACGCCGGGAAATGCTCTGAGGCATCCCGCGGGGGAGTGGGTCTCCCCCACGCGGGTATGTGGGACTCGCTGCGCCCGACAGCTGGTAAGTGGTCGCATCTCTACCCACTAAAACCCGGCGAGTGCCACCAATGCCGCCTTTGGTGAGGTGTCCCGGATCTAATAAACAAACAGAGCACCTCGACGGCTAGTCAGTCCCGCAAGGGACCGACGCCACCTCCACAGAGGGGTTGTCCCGCACCACAGAACAACCCCTCCCAACGATGGGACAGTACAATGGGGTGAGGTTCCGCCGTCGCCCCTTGCATCCTGCTCTTCTTATAAGAGGGGTACAAAGAGCCCCCTCGGACCAATTAGCTTCGCCCAAGGTGCAGCGGCTCACCCTAGGTTACTGAGCCCCACCGCCACGACAAGGCCTGAACATGATTCAACCATGGGGTTGGGATATTAAGTAACCTAACCTGTGTCAAATAAATCTTATTCTTTCTTTCTTTCGTTCTATAAAATCTTAAATCTATTTTATTCTACGAGGGCGGCACTGAAAATTTCGGGAATTAAGGAAGTGTACATTACTATTTTAAATGTATTTATTGCTTTTCGAAGTATTCTCCGCGAAATTTGACACATTTTTCCATACGATGGAACCAATCATTGAAGCAACCATTCCATTCGGAAGTTGGGGTCTCCAAAATGGCCGTTTTGTAGGCGTCCACAGCTTCTTCAGGCGATGAAAATCTCTGACCACGCAATTTATTCTTTATTTTAGGGAAAGTATAGAAATCATTAGGGCTTAGGTCGGGGCTGTACGGCGGATGGTCTAACAATTCTATGTTTTCTTGCTCTAAAAACTCTTTTGTTCTGTGCGCGGTGTGAGAACTCGCATTGTCGTGATGGAGGACGATGCGGCGGTTGCATTTCTCTTTACGGAGTTCAGAAACGACCTGTGGCAAACAAATGCTAGCATACCATTCTGCATTAATCCCTCTAGAGGAATAGTCGCAACATGGCCGGTTTTGGAGACAAACGTGGCCACCATTTTTTTTGCAACACTCCGTGAACGAACTATTTTTGTTGGCTTTAACTCATTTTCGAACACCCAAACTCGTGACTGGTTTTTTGTTTCGGGTTCGTACGCATATATCCAGGATTCGTCATCTGATACGATGTTGCATACAGCATTTGAGGATCCTGCGTGAAATCTTTCGAGAGTTCTGACGCACCAAGTAACGCGAGCCGCTTTTATGCGATATCCATCGGGAAAACAACTTTATACACCTAATTGTTCATGCAAGATTATTTGTATTTAACTCATGCCAATGTCTAAACTTGCCTGAATTTCGCGGTTTGTCACATGTCGATCTTCCTCAATCAGCTTACGCACAGCATCAACGTTTTCTTGGGTGACTGCAGTTTTTGGACGACCTTGACGGGGATCATCACTGAGCTTCATACGTCCACGTAGAAATTCAACAATCCAGCGATAAATTGTGGTTTTGGATGGGGCTTCATCACCAAATGCAGAAATCATCCGGTCAACACACTGTTTTTGTGTTAAACCACTTCGAAAGTCATAATAAATCATCGCTCTAGAATTTTCTCGAGTCAATTCCATTTTCTCAACGACTAAACAAGTTTGACAAGACCTTGTGACAAGACCGAGAATCTTTTTTTAAATAAATAAATGATATTCGATTTTTAAAACCAAGGAGTTTTCAATTAAAAGATTTTAATATGACAGGAAGAGTGGAAATATTCCATTCCCGATATTTTTAGTGCAGCCTATGTATTTTTTTTAATTCAAGATGGTCTTAGTGGCAGTAATATTAGGGGCTCTATCCTTTTTTAAATTAAACTTCTTTTGGCGCATCGCACACAGATTTTTGTGACGGTGAAGCTGATCCGTCACGCTCGGAAGTGAAAGGCTCGATCGTGTGAACTCGGGACCGCCGAGTGTGCCCGAGAGAGAAAGATACAGTCAGCTGCTTGTCAGGTGACAAGAGTTATCTGTGAGTTCTCTAAGAATAATGACAATCGTATTTCACCTTATAGACGATAGTAGGTACTTTCTAACTATAAACTAAAATTCTAAGTTATTTTATCTTTTTTCCAACACCACAAAAAAGGCTTGAGCACACTGGAAAGAAGCAACCCACAACCGGAATGAGATATACTATATGGGTAATAGATAAAATGTCGAAAATAAACACATTAAAGGTAAATAAAGTTATTCTTTAAGTACTAACCAGTGAGTAATACCACCCTATTCCATTGCTAGCCCGCAAATCAATTGTCCCAGAAAGGGTGAGCTTCCTATACTGCTGAAATAATGATAATTTTACCAGTCCATGTTTCTATTTCACCAGATCCAAGCTTCAGATGTACTTACTCTATGTAATTTATCTCGCATCGGTTTCAACTTTACCAATGAGGTCACATTATAAAGTGGCTTTAGCTGATCCGCTAAAACTAACTTTATTTTAAAATCTTTCCTCAGTAGGTATACTAAATGCAAAAATAATTCTTCAAATCTGATTTCCATAACACGTTCTAACAAACATACATGTGGGATGTAGGCGGAAGCCCCAAAGGGTGATCTCCGACCTCTCTTGCTATCATTTCAGCTATCGTATCAGCGCCGGACTGTGGAACTTCGATAGCGCGATTTAGGATTGTGGCGGTGATTGGTCCGCCACATACTGTATGTATGTGTGCGGACCCTTCAAGTTCATTACATTAATGTAAATCATCGAGCATATAAGCGTAATAGAGCGGCAATGCTATGTGTTTTGTATGGAAACAAATTCCGACAAATTAGTGCTGCGACGCTGCGCCGGTTCTACGTTCTGATTGGCCGACTAATGGCCATGGGACGTACTTACAGATCACTGGTTGGTTCAATTGGTATTACGTCAATGATAAATCACTGACCAGTTTCGTTTAGAATTTTATGGCTTACATTACTACTTTATCCGGTTATATGCTCGATGGTGTAACTAAACAACTGTTCCTCTTGATTGTTCAAGTGTTGACCTTTCATATAAGTAACTTAGATTTTTAGACAAGTCCTAACCAGAAAATTGATTACAGTGTATGCGCATAAAAATACATTTACACTCGCTCTAAAACTTTCACTGCGAGAAAATTGAAAAGTTAAGTTTATTTAAAAGTTTATACGAAGCATCGTCTTCTTGTTTGAACACTTCAGTTTTATATGGAACTAACTGTTGCCCGCAGCTTCGCCCGCGTTCATTTAGATTTTCAGCCGTATTCGGAGTGATAATGATTATTTTTATAGCCTAGCTACTCCTTATAACACCAGCTATCTGCCAGTGAAAGTCCCATAAAAATCGGCCCATCCGTTTCAGAGATTAGCCGGAACTAACAAACAGACAGACAAAAATTGTAAAAAATGTTATTTTGGTATATGAACCATTGTGATATTTAATAAAAAAAAGATATTTTAATATTAGCTCTGTTGCTAATAATAAAATAATCTCTTATAATTTCCACTCCAATTTTATATATCTGTTTGAATAAAATACTTTTTCGTATGACCCTACCTTCTTAAGCCCTACCTTTGTTATTTGTTGCATTAGTAAAATTACATCAGTACTATTATGTAAACAAACAAAATAATGAAAGATATCTACGTTTAGCAGAGGACGGAACATGGTTGGCAATGATGACGCACTACCAAGAAGGTGCAGTGGCCAGGCCGTGCTGGATCGGTCGTCTTGGCACTCATTCAGGGAGGCCTATATTTAGCAGTGGACGGATAGGGGCTGATGATGATAATGAACAAGCAATGGCACGTCAAAATGTGAGGTAGTTTCATAGACATAATATAGACGGACTGGGCACACCTACGAAAAAAAGGTGGAACCTACAACTCAAATCGGCACTTAACATGGCTATATTGCTAGGGTTTTGACAGCAAAACCATAGAGAATACTACTATGTAAAGGGCACTCAAGATGGCGGATCAGGCACTCACTTACAGCTGTAAGTTTAAAGAAAAGGGCATCTCCTCTTATTTCCTAACTTCATGGGTAGTTTATTCGAGACTTGTCTTGCTTGTAGCTATCTAGGTGACTCGTTAATATGCTGCCCAGGACATGACACGAAGCAGTATCTGACTCTATCCTGCATATCTATCCAGGTGGGTTAGCCAAGATGCCATTCTACAATCGTAAACGCTAGTAGAAAACTAATAAATGTATGGGAATGACATTTAAGACCACGCGTGATTTATCGATGTAAAATGTCATTTCCATACATTTATTAGTTTCTACTAGCGTTTACGATTGTAGAATGGCATCTTGGCTAACACACCAGAACAGAAAAAATAGCTTAAGAATTGAATAGAACGATTGTGACGCTGATATACTCTTAAGTAGTATAAAAGTGGGCAATTTTTTTTATTCTCATAATTTTCAGTGTAACCAAAATGACAGTTTTTACAATCTCTTTTCTTAACTTATAACACAACTTATAATTTGCATGCATATAAACTTCGAAACTTCACAAAAGATCCTTCTACATGAACTAACGCGATGACTATACATATTTGAATGTAAATTTAAACGGGAGAGCTTACCACGAGTAAATTTATACATACGTGGTAAGCTCGCCAGCTTAAATTTACATTCAAATATCTTGTAGAAGATTAGAACTGCCGGGACTGCAAAAACATTTATTTATGCAGCCTACTTGTTGCTGAAAATATTACCTCTATAAATATAAATATTTCGTGTCATGTTGTTTATTCAACTTGATGGATAGTTATTAATTAGGTTATAGGCTCGACCTTGAAATAAGAGGTGGTTAAGCCTGAAAAAAAAGTGCGTACAAAGTACATGTCAGAAGTGAAACTTATTTGGCAAACTAATTTTTAAATCTCGTTTATACTAATCTAAAGCTTTAAATTTCCGAGACTTGCTATGCGAAGTTCGCTCTATCGCTCGCTTGCTCCCTACTGCTGCTCTCACTCCATGGCTATGTGCTTCATGCTACGTTCGCCCTTTCTCACTCTCTTTTAATCAGTCTCAATCGTTGCACATTTTTGTGACGTTTCATCCGTAAAAAAATTACCCTCAGTTTCACTTCAAAAAATAATTGAACTGAAAATTGATATTACATATTATATTACATACCATTATTGAATCACACCCTCTCGTCTATAACCAAATCTCTGATTTGCTATTCCGTTCATGTAAAGTAGTGATTTTAAAATAACCACTTGTATTCAATTCTACGGTAATATAAGACATCAGTAAAACACAAACAACATACACACATATATTAAATAGTAAAAGTAAAAACGTATTTACGTATTTTAAAAAATCCGTCTCGTTAACAAGGCATTCGCAGACATTACTGAAATATCGAGCTTCGCGAAATAAAACTGAAAAATAGACGACGTCTCGTTTTAAAGAGTTTGAATAAAACCCAGGTTTTTCAGGGTTCATTTTGAAATACAGGTTTACCGAAAAAGAGAATAAAATATTGGAGCGCCTTTTTGAAATTTGGTATACTAACTTAATTTCCATATTTTATAATAGCCTTTGCCACAGACTAAAGTTTATTTAAAATTATCGAGTAACGTTTGAATGGAAAAAGCTTTTGTGTGATAAACCAAATATGATACATAATGCTCTACATATTGAGAACCATGTCATGTGGGCTTAAAATAAACATAACTCGATGGAAATAACTCATTTCACAAAGTGTTTCCAAATATTGGTAAATATCACTTGCCGGCTTAAATATCATTTTATACGTTAGGAATATTTTTATATTGAAAAAACAATGTATGGTATGTTCAAAAAACAGTCGATCGTTTTTATATCAAATTGGTTTCTATATCACTTATGTAAGCAAATTGTTTTCACCTTATTAGAGGACTTGTTACTATACACGGATTTATTTGTATGGACTTCACAATTTTTCTTTGTCTAGAACACGGGTCTCCCTGCAATATCAATCACTTTAAACTTCGTACGAAGAAATGTCCATCATTAGTGACTTATTAGGCATTTTAAATGATTCTTGATTTACACCTAAGTTCAAAACTATAGATAATTTAGAGATGTGCCAACTCGGAGAAAACTCGACATTCACGTAACTCGGAGTTTAATTCGAGTCAACAACTCGAGATATCAGGAAGAAACTGAGTGTATGATTTGTTACAAATTACTTTTTTACATGTTTGTTCTTTCACTCGACTCTTTGCTAAACGGTAGGATCGACATAAAAAGGTTTGTTTAGTTTACATACATACAGTTTTATATATATAATTAATACCTTTCTCATCTTCTATTCATTTATGCACTCAACAAACAAATCGCGCTCTCACTGTTTCACTTGATTCAACTACTCAGTAAATCTTGTCAAGTTGACACATCTCTACGCATGGTATGAGCCTCCAAATAGAGGACATTTTAGAGAGATTCCGATATTGATTATAATATTTATCGATCATCGGCTTGATTTTTCACCCACCAACTATTGACTTGACTGACAAAAATAGCATGTAGCTTACGTAAATACTAATCTAATATATGAAAAATCTAATTTTGTGATTTTTATATATAATGTTAATGAGAATTGGTTTTCCGTAACAGTGATTACTGTAAAGAATATGGAAAAGGGGAGGGAATGTAAAAAACTTCAGAAACCACATTAAAATCCGTAAAAATTTGCTTCATTATAATGAGTGAAGTTGGTGGAAATATTAGAAAACAATAATGATCTTATAGGTACCTATAACTATATAATATAAGCGCATATACTATATAATATAGGTGATAAGCGACCTCACATCTCTATTGGGAAATCAGGCGAGTATTGTTTTAGGCCCGACGCCGGCTAATGAACTTCAAAGACTTTTAATCTTATCGGATATGCTTTCAAGCTTGTCATGTTTCCACGATGTTTTTCCATCGGTGGATAAGCGACTTAGATAACTGGTGAAGAAGGTGAAGTGCGTAAACATTTTGGAAAAATCCATTTTTGAGTCGAATTATTCAGGCTAGAGAAAAAGTCGTGTTCTGGGCTTTTTGGAGAACCGAGTCTTTACTAACCAGACAAGAATTCCATAGTGTTTCATATTTTTATATGAAATACTAACTATATATAATACTATGTTCAACAATATAAAAATATGTCTATACTGATATTATAAAGCTAAAGAGTTTGTTTGTTTGATCGCGCTAATCTCAGGAACTACTGGTCCGATTTGAAAAAAATATTTTTGTGTTAGATAGTCCATTTATCGAGAAAGGCTATAGGCTATATAACATCACACTGTGACTAATATGAGTTAAGTTAGTTAATTATTAATTAATAATGTGAGTTTTTTAGGCAACCCATATGCAATATATTTTTTGAAATATTAAATTGAATATAAAATAAGTTTCATCCATTAACCAGCACGGTGAAAGTCCTCTTTATCGGGATCCTATGCTAAGAATGACACGACAGCGCCTTGACGTTTGCCAATACGGCACTCAAGTCAATTTTACTCCGAAGAAGCCAAAAGCTGTTTAAAATCAATATTCAAAACAGAAATAAAGGGCGAAGGAAGCTTAATGTAGCATGAATTAATATTTTAAAGATGAATTAATTATTTGAAGGGTCAGAGGGTACGGTGTATAAAAAAATGTATCTTGACAACAGCTCAGATACTTCGATGCTCTTAGTAAAAAGATTAAAATTTATTTTTAGATTTTAGTGCTTTAGCTAGAGTGATTGGAGATTCTGTAACGATATTTTTCGAGGCTCTGATGGTAGAATTTGTAAGTAAAATATAAAAATAATCGAGTATCCACCAAGTATAAGACCGATTATAAAGTATAAGTTTCTGTAATACGCTTTCATAGTTTCAATAGTCAACTTATGCTAAATTTATGTTAAAGTATATCCATCAGTATCATGTTGCGACATGACAATCATCATTAATGTAGGTCCCAGGTCGTAGGTCGTAGGTGATAGGTCGTAGGTCATACAGTAGCCCAGTACTATCATCTCTACTATCATATTACCGTCGCCTACTAACTTTCTACTGCTGCTTTCAAATATTTATTTAAAGCGTGTTAATAATTTAATAATTTTATTTTATTAAAATAGTGGGTCGTGATCAATTTTTATTATATACAAGCTGAATTCAGCAAACGTTGTCCTACCGTTTTCCATGCCCCGTCATCATTTTTTAATAAAAACCTTGTCCTGAAAATAACCAAAACAACAAAAAAGAACTCTTTAATTTTATGCAGTGATTCTATTACGAATTCTAATTCTAATAATAAGAAGAATACCATACACTTCAGAGATTCATTTTTATTTATTAAGATTGTGAACTTCCTATCATTAAATGCTTTAGGTGCATCTTTTCAATATACGACATAGCGAAATGTACGTAAAATACATTTGTCAGTACACAGTAGAGTATCATGTTGCGACATCACAAGATTAGCATATTTGCTCAGGCTACTAAAATCAATTCTTGGGTCGTACCCACGAATTGATTTTAGTCTCGCATAGCTTTTATATATGGATTGTTTTCGGGTCACCCCCATATGCGGGTTGGCAAACTTCAGACACCCTCAAAGACTATAATTTTCAGATTAGGTATTCAGATTTCCACACGATTTTTCCTACGTCACTAAGCAAACGATAGAATCTTAAATCCACACCGGTCAGGTTTGAGTCCAGTCCTCTTGCGTCGAGGCCTAGGTCATCTTCGCTGACAAGTTACTCCGCTTAATTCTCTAGAACTATAATATTATAGAAATATATAATATAAGTCGGTGATAGTATATAAATAGTCAAAGTAAGTATGGGAATACATTTAAACCCTTGAACATATTTAATACTTATTTCTTTGAGCTTTCAGTAAATTCTCTTTTCTTAACCCCCGACGTAAAAAGATGTTATAAGTTTGACCGCGAAGACTGTGTGTTTGTCTGTGCAACTTTAGTTCTTAAGAACTACAGTTGCACACCCACGTCCCACACACACCCGTTTAAACGGGTGAATCGTTTTGAATGCAACTTGGTTTTTTTTAAATATTTAAAAGCAACTTTTCAAGCGGTGGCTCTTAGACAATATGTTTTAAAAAAGTCGGTTCAGCAGCTTCAAGGCAAGGGGTTTGAAACCTTTTGATATTTCATTAACAAACCGTAAACATTATTTTGTATATTTTCTTATGATTTCTTTTCATATTTTTCGCCTTAATAACTGGTTCTACAAAGACAAAAATAGACTTCACGTCACACGGGCTGGCGCACATGGCTGCTGATCAAACATTTGCCCGCCCAGGCGGACGTGCTCATGATACGGCTCTTTGACGTGCCTTATTTACTGTCATTAAAACGTGGTTTTAACGTTCACTTATAATTGCTATAATATTCTTTGAAGATATTAATATAATAATGTCTTAATTGACTTAGCTACCGCTGTGTCAGGCGTATCAATGATACGATGCCCCAGGGCTACAGTGCCACAAGAATTTTTCTGACACAGAGAATGTCTTAAAACTATGTATGTACCCAGTAAATTACCATTTCGAAATTATGTCTAATATATTTTAGGGGGTAGCCAGTCCTGTATTTGTCAATAGGCCGCATATGCCGCAGCCTAGGGACGGCAGCGGGCAAGGCACGGCAAAATTTTTGTAGGCACCAAATTAGGGAATAAACGCATGAAGGTGTAAAAGCAAAAAAGTCAGCAAAATCATCACAGCATTTGAAAATGTGTATGCTACCAAATTTTCCAAGTATAGATTAAAACCAACATTCAGAGGCGGCAACCCTCAGCTTGTAACCATCCGCTACTGAATAAAGGCCTCTCTCAATGAACGCCCAGATGACCATAATGATTACTTTGATAATCTCTATTATGTGTGGTAGCAATTTCTACGTTATATTAATTAACGATACTTCTATACAACAATGAATTATTCACAGTACCTAACAATTGAAGCTTGTGATTAATTATGAATTATTAATTACTATATATTATGTTACAATTAGTTAATAATGTTTGAATTATTATTACAATATTAACATAATATACCTTTTAACATTTCTGTGAAAAAGTTGGATCATAGAGTACGAGCCTTTTGTATTGACTGTATTTAAGTTAGTTCTACAGAATGTAGGACATGTATTTTGTATGTTTGTATTAAGATATTCCTATTTTGTTGATGTCAATTTTGAGGCCTAAACAGTCAAAATATTGGCCACAAATCTCACCAGTTTATCAAAGGTGTTGATTTTCTTAATGTACATGAATGGTAATGAAACAAAATATCCCAAATCTATCTTAGTAAACTTAAGTAGATAATAATTATTATACTATATGTGTGTAACAGTGTAATAATTTACTTAAATATATTTTTTTCTATTCTATTCTAAAAGAGCCTATAACCAAGTTTGCGGCTCCCAAATATAATAGAATGTTATATAAATATAAGAAAACACTGCATACTGCATTACTGAGAGATTTTTGGTACATAGAGGTTATGTACAACAGGCGAACTTTTAACCTTTTGTTCTAAATGCCAGTCAACACAGAACGGATTACAGCAGTGTGAAGTAATAGTCTTTAAATACAAAAAAGTGCGTTCGTACAAAGAACACGTCATATTAGAAGTGAAACTTATTTGGCAAACTAATTTTTAAATCTCGTTTATATTTATACTAATCTAAAGCTTTAAATTTCCGAGACTTGTGATGCGACGTACGATCTATCTCACTCTCTCTCTCTATCTTTCTCGCTTCCTCACCACTCCACTGCATGGCTATGTGCTTCATGCTACGTTCGCCCTCAAACGGTCTCGATCACTCTCTCCCTCTTATTGGACAAAAACGTTGCACATTTTCGTGAAGTTTCATATAAAATTTTTACCCTCATGCGCGCAAAGAAGTTTCACATTTAAAATAATCCTTAAAATACAATGTGTCATATAATCTAGTTTTACCAGTTTTACTCCGTCTACGAGTTTTACTTCCATTCATTTGTTTATTCATATTTGTAATGAAGGATGAAGTTTACGTGGAACTCTGATAGATTTTTGGATTGGCATGTTAACATTTATTGAAAAGTTGAAAATTAAAAAGCAGGAATACTCTATCGGTGTGTATTCGCCTGGCATAGACATTTTGTGTTATATGCAGCTCGGTCGCTATGGGAATATTTGCTTAGGAAATTGCAACGTGAGATCAATACCGACTTTTACAGCGATACTCACGAGAACAAACCTAGCTATTTTCCAGCTTCACTCGCTCCAATATTTAAAACATCTATAATATTCTGTAAACTTCCTCATACATTTAATTGGTTATAAAATTCTGTAACTTTCTCATATTAGTATTTAACAAAGTTGTGGTATGACGATGGTCTGTGGAATGATTAGTTAATAGAAGTAGGAGTGTTAGGTAGTTCAGTCATACCCTGTCGCTGAGGTGATCCTGTTGACTAAAGACCCGGGACCCTCAAAATGCGACTGAAGGCGCTCGCAGTGGTTTTAGTTAATGGGTAGGGCACTCTCCACGGGTGCGAGTCCCACATCCTGGCTACATGCGTAAAAAGCATTTCCCTGCGATAAAAAAAAAAAAGTAAATTAATAAAAAAAGTAGTTCAGTCATGAAGTGAGAGATCTGAGGCCTTAGACAAAGTAACATTAAAAAAACGATAACGAAGTTCGAAAAGAATAAAATGTATGGGATTGACATAAGCCGTCGTCAATTATGTCACTCGTTATCGTTATCGAAAGTTGGTAGACAATGTTGGTAGATAATTGTCAATTGGTTATCGAACACTTATGTCAAACTTATGTTATTTTATTATTGATATTGATCCGTTATCCACCGAGGCGCACGGAGAGGCTTCGCACGTTTGTCAAGTTTCACTTTGCAAGAAAATGTATTATTGTTTCCACTTCAACCCATGGACACGCTACCCATTAATTGACATTTTCTTGCAATTGACATTTAAACACAAGTGCGTAGCCTCCGCGTGCGTCGCGGTGGAGCCGCGCTTTTACTGTTCATTCAACTAACATTAAAAAGCTATTCATGCATAATCTCTTATTTGACATATAAATTATAATATTATTCTCTGCTATTATGCTGGTATATTTAATTGAATTGCTTAAAATAAACGAATGACAAATTAATTTACATTTGTAAAAGGTAGTGCCTTGCTGCTTTGCAGCCGAATAGGGCCGGCACGACCGGGGTGGAACCTCTCCCTCACATAACACCGGCGTCAAGCGACAGAAAGTGCAGTTTGTGAGTTTTCGGTGGCCCATTGGAGGGATAGGAAAAAGGAGGGCAACGCATCTGCATAACTTTTGGCTATACGGATGTGTATGTCTGTAGTCACCATAAGGCTCCGAAAGCTCGGTTGCCTCCTTATGACATAAAAAAATTTAATTGTATTATACAATTAAATATGAAAGTATTAATTAAATGCCGCTAAATAATTCTATAAATAATTCTGAAACAGTTAGTTTAATGCCAACATTAAAATCATCCAAACGGATGATATAATGTTGTACTGAATTTTAAAATAACACCTCCTTGTTTTTTTTTCGATCCCTTCAGCGCAAAGTAAATGAATTTGAATATTAATCATTTACGCAGTAAGTTAAGTATCGTGTAGATTTTTAGTCAGAAAAGTTCATTTTTATTATAGTACTATGCTTCAATTGAAAAAAAAAACTATTAAGTTCAATTTCGAGTTACTCATTTATTGCTTAAAACCAGTTGAAAATTCCAAGTACCGACTATCGTTTTGCACTTTGGTTCCTGACTATTTTCATCTATGAAGAGTGTTCAAGAAACATTTTCACAAAATTCTCTATGTTTTACAGAAAATTACATACATGAAATTTTCGACCAAAACCTTATCAAAACCAATTAACAAGTTTCACAAGTAAACATGGCAAATACAAGATGTATATGTACATAATCTCTTCCTTTGTTTGGCTTTTAAACTTACGATTACAATAGAAATATCTACATTAATATGTATCATATACATATTCGAAAATCTCAGATATTAAATTAGTTTCTCGCCCATTAATCACAACAGAACAGACAAGGGACGGCACTTGTCTCATTTTGTTTGTTATATAATGAGTCGTTGTTACAACGTATTCAAGTGGCTTTTATCAGATATAACATTATTTGTACAACGAGGAGCCACTTTCATGTAGTATTTTAGTATTCTATTATGTTTTTGAATGAAAAGAATGAAATTTTTTCTCGTGAAATGATAGTTTAAAAATTCTTGTTCTACCACAAATATTTGACTAGCTGTTGCCTGCGGTTTCGCTCGCCTGGCCAATTTACACAACAACTTCATTAATTAATTCCTGTGATTTATTTATAACGTTTTATTCAAATCCATTCAATAGTTATTACCATTTTTTGTGAAATCTATACACACATTCGTCCTCACAAATTTTTACGTTATTAATATTAGCAAAATAGGGAGTCAGATGATAAGGGTCTTATGATCTTATGATAATTGGTTATCAAAAATCTTCATGAGAGTGCCTAAAATGAAAACATAAAACAGGCCATAGGAACCACCTGATTTGTAATACTAGTATAATAGTATAAAATAATTACATAGCCAACATCGGCCTGGGCAGTCCCAAAAATGAATAAGAACTAAATAGGTTAGTATAGTTCTTACAAACACTTACTATATCTAAAGTAACTGGTGTTAAAAACTGAAATGTATATCTTGTATTGAACAATAAGCATTCCTATTTGCGCGTCGGTTCACTGGCTGGTGGATTTGTGTCGAGTGGGTGAGCTAGGTCGTAAGGCAACAAGCCTACAAATAGGGAGCAAAGAGCCACAAGCTTTGTTCTACGCTTTTATTGTGACCTGCAGTTTTTTCTTTCCGTTTGCACCATTATCGCTACGCTATTGTTTTTACTATATGCAAGTACTTTTATGATTAAAACTTTAAATGTTTAACAAATGGTAAAGAAAAATATTAGTCCTACTAGTCCTCTACTAATATTATAAATGCGAAAGTTTGTAGAGTGTATGTTTGTTACTCTTTCACGCAAAAACTACTGCATGGATTTTAATGAAACTTTACAATAACATAGCTTATACATCAAGGGTGCACGGGGCGCTGTTAGTTATAAAATATTGGGAAGTTAGTAATGTAGAATTATTCTAAGTTAACCTAGTTTCGTAGTACTCGTAAAACGCGTAGGCATGTATAATAGACTAGCTGTTGCCCGCAGCTTCATGTGAATTTACTTAGATTTACAGCCGTATCTGGATTGATGATGATTATTTTTATAACCTATGTTACTTAGTGTTAACACAGCAATATAATGGTGAAAGAATTTTTTTAATCGGTTGAGTAGTTTTTTAGGTTTATAAATTAATCGTAACAAACAAGCAAAGAATCATATTTTTCCTCTTTATAATAATACTAGCTGGTGCCCGCGACTTCGTCTGCGCAGAATAAGGTTTTAGTTTTTTTTCATAAAAAGTATCCTATGTTACTTATAATACCTCCAAGAATATGTGTACAAAGTTTCATAATGATCGATTTAGTAGTTTTCGCGTGAAAGCGTAACAAACCAACTTACTTTCACATTTATAATATTAGTATGATTATAAAGAAGAAAAATACTTTTTATACTAATGCCTTGGCATGTAGATGAATGACATACACATTTATGAGCATTACATCATTCATTATACAAATTTCTGTGTTGGCTCCGTCTCTTAGTAGATGGGATGGGGAGTCCCATAGGGTGGAAATGGGAAGGTCTCCCAAATACACTAATTTTAAACCTACCTAGTTCTAACGGACCCTCTGATAGACTTAAAGCAAATACTTCATTCATAAAAATATGCTTGCCTCGAACATTTAAATGCTTTTGTTAGTTAAGAAGAAAAGCCAGTGAAATATCTTATTTCCTCCTTATATTTTTGGAATGTTTATGACGGGCAGTGAAGGTTACTTTCCATTATTTATTATCACAGATATCTGCCATATACGTTATTTATATTTTATTTGGACTACAATATTGATTCACTTTGGTAACAATACACATTGTTTCTATGAATATCTGTCTGTCTGTCTGTCTCTATGTATGTCTTTATGGACATAATTAAAATTCCCTGTATTATGATGTTTAATTTAATAGTATTTTATAGTATTACGGAAAATAAATTATGGAAATTGACAAAAGCGTTTATTTCTAACCTTTAGACAATTATAATAAACTTCTTACTATTTCTGATACATAAAATTGATAAATTTATTGTAATAAACTAACGCGATCACTGATTATATTTAAATGTAGATTTGTTCGGGTGCTTATCGCGCTTATAGTTTTATTGAGGTCTCGATATTTCGGCAATGTTTCAAATGCTCGCGTCTCCCGTAACATGGCGATTGAAACATTGCCGAAATATAGGGACCTCTATAAAGCTATAAACGCGGTAAGCACCCGAACGAATATATATGTAAAGATAAATGTATTTATTTTTACATCTATGTACAAATAAAACGATAGAGCGAAGCTTAGTATTAAAACAAATCTTAACTATTTTATTTGGCGAAGGTACGCAGTAAAGGTTAGCTGGAAGCAAGCGAAGCGTTGCAGGGTACAGGAAATTGCGATAGAGCTTCGTTATCAGCGATATTTTGTGAAATCTTTATCGAGACTAGTTTTGAGAAATGTCTTACTGTATTTCTGCTCTAGTTCATCATATTATAAATACGGGTTTAATTGATTTCGATTTAACATAACTACTAATCGAAATAATATAAAAAGTTTATAAATAATTAAATTGTTACTAAGATTTTTTAAAATCATAATAATAAACTCTAAGGTTTTAATTTTTTTTTTTTGAAAATCATTTAAATAGTCCGTCTGTTTTGTCCGTTATCTGTTTATAAAAAATAGGTATATACATTTTTTAATTAATTTTAATTATAATTTAATTGCTCAAAACAAAAAAGTACACAACATAAATAAATGACAGAAAAAATATATTTTTTTAAGACAATTCTTTTATTGATACAAAAACGATTATGTAATCATAAATTGAAAAGAAAAATTCGACAATATCATTTGGATTTTTCAATTTTTATTCAACTTAAAAAATATTATAAAATAGGTCTAGCCTTGAAGAATAGGACTAGCCTTGACAAATAGGACTAGCTAGCCTTGACAAATAGGACTAGCCTAGATAAATAAGACTAGCCTTGACAAATAGGACTAGCTAGCCTTGACAAATAGGACTAGCCTAGATAAATAAGACTAGCTTAGACAAATATGATTAGCCTAGACAAATAGGACTAGCTTAGACAATGCCGCGTTAAAATAAAAATATTTGTGCCACGCGGAGGCTCAAATTCAGCGTTAAATTAAAAATAATGAAGATTGAATTCAGAGAGTTGGAAGTTTTTTTTTTCAAAACTGCCATTCTTATTAACAAAAAAACAAAATACTTTTTTTGCAAGAAAAGTATTTCGTTTGTTCCGAAACATTTTTCTAGAAATTATTCCGGACAGAATGAGCTATCGTAAGTATTTTAAGAGCAACGTGTCTTTCACCATTTGTGTGTTTTTCACCATTTTCAAATTATTGCTTCGACTAAAATACCGACCGAAAAATGACCCTAGCGGTCCAACTTATAACACCCGTCTTTATGTCAGTATATAAAATGTATTTAATAAAAATGAAATATTTCTTATTACACATTTAAGAGAGCTTACAATAGTAATCATGATATCAATTATATTATAAGAAAATATCACACCAAAAACGTTGCCCGCTTTAAAAGCTTAAATAAAATCTAAACTCTGAGACAATATTACAATGGGTGCCCATCCGCTGGACTGTTCGTTTATTAAATTGGAGAGTAAGTAAATATGAAATTGTAGAGAGACTTAAGTCCTTTACATTATATTGATTTTAGCGTGTGGACGGATAGGGCCGATGATGATAAGGATGATGATGATGATGATGGTGATGGTGATGATGATGGTGATGATGATGGTGATGATGATGGTGATGATGATGATGACAAAACAATTAAAAATACGTACATGTATTACGTATATAATTATATAATTGTTTTGTAATGTAAAAATGTACGTAGGTACATGTAGAAGAGTAGAGCCATGCTGCTTTGCAGCCGACTTGGGCCGGCACGACCGGGGTGGTACCTCTCGCTCACATAGCACCGGCGTTAAGTGACAGCTGTGCTGTCGCGTTTCGTGTAGTTTGTGAGTTTCCGGTGGCCCATTCGGGAGATAGGGAAAAGGAGGGCAACACATCTGCATAATCTTTGGTTATGTGTATTGCCGTCGATAATCGCCAAAAGGCTTAGACTGCTTGTTTGCCCTCCTATGCTATAAAAAGAAATATGCCTCTTCATGGGTCTTAATTATGAGAATGACACTTAATAGACAAAAAAATGGCGATTTTTGTGCCAAATTTAACAATACAATACCACAATTATCCACGCTAACAATTTTTTTGTTTCTTTCAATCATCTACTTTTCGTGTTATTTTATTTTTATCTTTCATATATTATCCCGTAAAATATGTGAGAGAAATCTATTTATTTTCAACATGAAACCGTTTGAAAGAATTATTACTCTCGTAAATCTGAGCCATTTTTCATGGCGTAGGTCGCAGCGTGCATCCTAGGTATACTAGGTTAGGTATAGGTAGGGAGGATACAGTACAGGAAATTGCGAGTCAGAACAGAGCCTCGTTAATAATTGTGAAACGCTTTTGTTGTTTACTTTTAGTGGTATATTCATTTTAAATAGCATCTTTCAATATACTGAAACATTGTCATGCTTTTAATATGGGACTATTTTTGCTTGCTTGCTTTTAATATAAGAGCGTAATTAATATGGAACTAGCAACACGTTGGTAAGTGGTTAGCATCGTCCATGAACAATTACGAGTTCACCCAAATCCCAGGATAATGGTAACCATCGAGCATATAATCGGATAGAGCGTAATATGAGCCATATAATTGCGAAACTGGTCAGTGATTTGTCACTTATTTGTAATTGCAATTCAACCAACCAGTGATCTGTATACAGTACGTCCCATTGGCCAAAATCCATCAATGGCCATCAGTCTGACAATCAGAGCACATAACCGGCGCAGTGTCGCAGCACAAAGGCGGATTTGTTTTCATACAAAACATGACGTTACTGCGCAATTCCGGTTATATGCTCGATGATGGTAACGTATACTGCCTGTCCTGCTCTTCCCATCTAAACAGCAAAACTATTTCTTGTGAAATAATTTATATTTAAACCCTTGATAGTAATTATTTCATACTCCGTATTTTCTTTCTTACTTATAGGTATCAAATATCAATGAAACTCGATAAGATATTAAATTATATTATATTATATTAATTAGCAATTATCCCGCGAAACACGCAGTCTTTACAGCAAATGTGTGAGTGCACGCATATGCATGCATATAGCACCGCCCTCCTTTCCCACACTGCATATGCGTACACTCGCATGCACCACCACCCCACATGCACCACAACCACAGTAAAAGACCACCACCAAACAATCTACGCACGTTTCGCCCCGACACCGAGTCATCCTCAGGATGTAGACTCTACGATTAGTAATCGTTAAGATTAACTTAACGATTACTAATCATAGAGTATATGCATGCATATGCGTGCACTCACTCATTTGCTGTAAAGACTGCGTGTTTCGCGGGATAATTGCTAATTAATATAATATAATATAAGCTAATATCTTATATAATGGATTTCCGCAATTAACTATCAATGAAACTCTACCATGAGTTTTTGTTACAAGCGTAAATGACATAACTATAGTAGTTACGTAAAAACGCAACATGAATAAAAACTAAGGTATGGTATAGTTTTTGATTCGTGTTGCGCTACTATAGTTATGTCATGTGCGAACTCATGGTAGAGGTACTGAGGAATTTGAAAGATATTGGAATTCGAAACAAATATAATATTATATAAATATACTTTATTTAATATTTAATCAACTTAATATTATACTAAAAACATATTAGATATAAATTACAAAAAACCTAAAACTAAAAACCTTAAAAAATATAATATAATAACTTAAGTATATTAATAAAAAGGTGTCCCTTTAGGCAAGGTTCCGAAGATACTGGCAGCGTTCCCCCTTTGAATTGCTAGACTAATTCTTTGTCCGAGGTAGCTGCCAGCTCTTCGGTCTCCTGTGATGTCGACTGACCTTTTTGTTATTTCCTTAAAGAGGCTTAAAGCGCTAGGACCCCACGGACTAAGGGTCTCGACACCGAATGGGACAAAATAATATTCATATTATATTGTATGTCTATATTGATAATATCACAAAAGCAACAACTAGACAATGTGCAGTAACCTTATAAGAAATATAAGAACAAAATAAAAAATAAATGACCTACTTTTGAATCCACATAGCTGAAATACTGAAAAAATAACTTAAGAAATATTTTCATGACAAAGGTTTGTGCTGAAATTTATATTATTACAAAACAATAGCTGCTTTGAGTTTTCACATCGTTTCACAGTGAGCCAACCGGGAGGGCAATGACCTGAGAAAACTCATTCATAAATATTTAACGACGAACCACCAGCCGGCGCGGCGCAGCACTCGTCTCGACGTTTGTTGCTAACTTAAAATCCTACTAATATTATAAACGTGAAGGCTTGTTTGTATTTTTGTTACTCCTTCACGCAAAAACTACTGAATGGATTTTAATGAAACTTTACAATAATATAGTTTATACATCAGAATAACATATAGACTATAATTTATCCCCGTTCTCGCACGGGACTGGGAAGTACGCGGGCGAAACCGCAGGGCGCTGCTAGTATTCCATAATACTGTATTTTTATATATATACTTAGTGTCTATACTAATATTATAAAGCGGTAAAGTTTTTATGTTTGTATATTTGTAGGGGATAATCTCGGAAGTACTGATCCGATCATAAATATTATTGATTCGCTAAATGAAAACTACATTAATTAATATATTTTCAACAAAAAATCGGTTGTCTGTAAAGTCGGTTTACTGACGATAGTTGAACGATGGTTGAACGTGACAATGTCATAAGAAAATGGAACGCCTCAGAGCGAGGTAACGCCGCATGCGTCATGTTTTTTCGTTCTTGCAGCCGGCTCCATCGAATTATAAGACGTTGCCACGTCAAAAAATGTCACGATTTGAACAACTGTTCTACATTTAGGCGGCTAACACACGGCACCGCGCACGGCCGCGGTAGGCGGTGAAGCGGATCTCATGTCGCATTGGCCTCTAATAAATCCGAAGATGTCTAACACACGTACACCGCCCCTCCACACTGCCGTCCGCGCGGTGGAGCGGCGCTACACACACGGGGCGCCGCATAGCCGCGCAGATCATCGTGGGTGCCCGGTGCAGGATGCATTGCAATTGAAAAATAGAATTCGATGTCGAAAACTTTATTTCGGAGATTGAAATTGATCTGGTCTCTGGGACATGAAAAGCACACAATATAGTGATAGACTGTTTAAAATGAAACAATGGGAAGAAATTGTTCAAACTGGTCAAAACCGCGTTAAATCCATCCGCGAGGAGTGGCGCGTTTTAAACCGCCTTACCGCACGGAGCACCGCTACGAAATCCGCTTTACCGCCTCCACCTACCGCGGCGGTGCGCGGTACCGTGTGTTAATTGCCTTAGTCTAACTACCGAACCGATCCTAATGAAATTTGGTATGGATATAGTTTGGGACCCAACAAAGGTATAGGATAGGATAGTTTTATCCTAAAAAAATCTCACGGGAACGAGAACTACGCAGCTGAACGGGTATAAACATTCTCAGAGTTAATTTTGGTCTCTACAAATACTAATTTACGTAATTACACTGAGTGATAGGCTATAGAAATAATCATCGTCATTCAGGAAATGGTTTTAAATCTAAGTAAAAGCAGGCAAAGCTGCGGGCAACAGCTAGTAAAACTTGACGTGGACCGCGTGGGCGTTATTCCAAGGAAATATTTTTCACCCGGTCATTAGGGGTTTAGGATTTAAGAATGGTTAGGTAAAGCTACAACTAGTTTTTTTCTGTCGTTCTCAACATATTGTATACATACCTAACACTGATTAGTCCTTTTTTAAATCCTTTTGAATAAAAAAATCGTAAAACTAATAAAAATAACTTTATTGTTAAAAATAATATTTTTATGAATTTTTATTTCCTTTCTTCTATTTTGTGTCATATATTATATCTAATAGGTTTTTTGTTTATAGTACCTACACATTTATTATTTGTTATTTTTATTATTAAATGGAGTCCCATTCTATTCCATATTGCGATTTATTTCTACTTCAGTAATATATTTGTTTCTAATACTTAAATGGGGCTTGTAATTGTACATCTTGGAAAAGTGCACATAAATTAACGATTTATTATTCAAAGTTGAATGAAGATAAGAGAAAAGAAAGTTTATGTAAAGAAACTGTTCGATAACCGTACTAACGTATATACTTAATCCAGAACCTTTCGTTTCCACGTTGTTTATATACTTGGTAAGAGGCCATCAAGTATTTTCACGGACTGCTGCGTTTTCATCTCTCCAATTAGAGCAGTAGACGGTAAATTTACGAAGCACCCTCACCCTACAGCTATAATTAGTTATGAAACTTGAATTAACGCCAAGCTTACAGCTTACTGCTTGGTGAGTATTTGATAATACAGTATATACAGATAATACAATAACAGTTTAGAATATGATGACGGAAAAAAATTATCTAAAATAGTACTCAAAATTATGAAACAAAAACAACCTACCTATAAAACAGGCTGTAAAAGATTATGACAACCTATACAATATAAACGGCGCACAAAATGGCCCCATGAGATTGACATTTCAGTGTGTTTGACGATTAGTTATGTAAAGCAATATTGCATAATCAAATATAAATAATGTTTCATTATAATGAGTGAAATTCGCGCAAACATTAGAAAACATTAAAAATAAATCAAACGTCATATAAACGTCAAATAGCGTCTCCTAACGGTGTCGTGAGTCCAGAGATTTTTTCTCATCTAAAAATATGCGTACCGCGCTAAAAGAAGTTTATACTTCAAAATCTGGGTTTAGCAATATTACGACTACACACACAATATTTATATATTATTAAGCATATATACAATAAAGTATAAGCTCGTTTGTTCGGACGTGCTAATCTACCTACCAGTCGCTTAAGCTGTAATGACAGACTATAACACAAACGTGTAAAAGATGAACATCTTTCACATACAAATGTGGTGAAATGCATTTTTTGTTTTAGGTACAGGCAAACTGTCAAACGTTGGTAACTACCTCATGTTAAGTGGTCAGCGTCGCCTATGAACATGAAAAAGTTAACCTGAGAACAGCCCAGGCAACTTATTCATGTGCTGTCTATCCTGAGACTTAAATGTTAAGTCTCTGTGCCAGTAATTACACTGCATGTCCTTCTCTCCGAAACACAGCAAAGCTGTTTCATGGGAGAAATAAGCAAGATGGTGGTACTCAAGCAGACGGGAGCGCGACACAGAGCGTCCCTCCCACCGGTCAACTCTTATCAACACCACCCCAAATTAAAAAAATCCAACTTATCTAAATCGAAATCTCGTTTCATCTAAAGTTAGAACATCAGACTGACATCTTGACTGACATTCCGCAAAAAACTAAGTCCGCTAAGATAAGCTCGTCACAAAGAACATGAGCGTTAGTATTTCTGCCTATTTTAAGTGGAGTGGGGAGGCGGGTGTCGGTGGCTTTCCGTCTACTTTCCTACGGGGAAATTACAGTGCCGTTACCGCAGATAAAACAGTTTTAAGCACATTTATTTTCTTTATAATGGAAATTAATTTAAACACAATGTCTGTTTTACAAATTGTGGAAGTTATAAACACTTCTACATTATGTCTAGTCCAATACACTTAAATACCATATATACAGGTAAATAAAATTGGAGTGTCTGTTTGTAATATTAAAATAACTGATTTTTACTAAATGCACATGGATGTATACACATTACACGGTACGTATACTAAAAAAACATTTTTTATAATTTTTGTCTGTCTGTCTGTTTGTTCCGGCTAATCTCTAAGGCTGGGCCGATTTTGACAGGACTTTCACTGACAGATAGTTAATGTTATAAGCAGTAATTTAGGCTTCAAAAATAATCATTATCACTCCGGGTACGGCTGTAAATCTAAGTTAACGCGGGCGAAGCTGCGGGCAACAGCTAGTATATAATATATCTTATAGCAATTTTATTTTTTGCTTCGGTTTTCGGTTTAAAATGGATGTTTTAAAGTTCTTTCAGAACCAAGTACTTTGATGGGATTTTATTACGATTTTTTACTTTTTCGTATAACATGGCCACGAAAGGACTGTAAAAATCTTTATAAGCTCTTGAAAACCTAAAAGTAGTTTTATTACAGTAAGTGAAACTCACGTACAAATATAGTTGTTGCTATCACTACATTTTATGTCTTCTAATATACTTAGCGTACTGCCTATGTTCGTGCAACTCAAATGGGGTGATTAATCAATCTTGAACATGACACATGAGATTCTTTCTACGAATCACAGCTCGATTTGTTAATCTATTAGAGCACTGGTAAAAACACATAATCTTTTATTCTTTATTTTCTATTACTTATATTTTTTTATATTTTTTTTTTGTTTTATCTTGCTCTTATTTTAGAAGTTACAGGGCGTTAGGGTAAACTGTGTCAGAAGTATGGGGAACCCTCAAATTTTTTTTCTATTTTTGTGTGAAAATCTTAATGCGATTCACAGAATACATCTTACCAAGTTTCAACAGTATAGTTCTTATACATGACGAATCCATAAGGTATCCGTTTTTTGCCATTTGGCTACGGAACCCTAAAAATGGTAGTATACCTGAGCCAGTTTTCAAGTTTTCATACGCTGATCTAACTTATTCATTTTTAAATTTATAATATAATAACCTGTTAAACTCGTAGCAGTGCTACGGTGTAGCAGTTACATAAATTTCACTTCACATCTGAGACGCTGTACTTTATTTATTAGATTTAATTATATATCAACAAAATCGATTACGAACAACGAAATCATACTAAAAGTTATATTTTTCTTTCTAAAACTATTTAGTGAACAAGTACAATCTCGTAGACAAGACATTCTTAGATAATTATAATGAAACAATTTTTACGGATTTTATCGCGGTTTATTAAGATTTTTACAAGCCCGACGTTTCGGATACTTTACAGCAACATTGGTCACGGGAGGACTGAGGTGACAGATGTCCTAATGTTACAAAGTTATTCGAACTACCCTATGATACATCATTATTTTGATAAGTCCTCTCTACGCAGAAAGTGCTAACTGTATCTTTAATCTGTGGCATATTATGCTTGGTTTTTGATTTAATTATTTTAATAATGGGATCCCAAGCAGGTGGTAAGAGACAGCCATCTTCTCTATTGAAATTTGGATGTTTTTTAATTTCAATAGCCTCGCGGATCATCCTTGGTTGGAATCGGTGTTCTTTTGCGAGTATCTGTGGTCTATCAAATCTGATATAATGGCGAGCTTTGTCTGGACTATGTTCACAGATTGCAGACTTAGTGTAGCGACGGTGTTTTAAGTCAGCTATATGTTCTTTAACGCGAGTTTTAATTGATCTGTTGGTTTGGCCTATATAAGAGAGGCCACAATCACAATCAAGCTTGTATACTCCTGCATCTTGTAAGGGTATATGACACTTGACAGATGGTAAGAATTGACCTATCTTTTTAGGCGGCTTGAAATAAGTTTTTATAGAAGCTCGCTTTAGGATGAAGCCAATCTTGTCAGTGACGCCTTTCATAAACGGTAGCACAGCAGGTACTCGCTCGACGGTGGCTGGTTTCACACGTTCACTGTGACGGAGACGCGGTAACCGAAGCTTGTTGTCACGCAGTACTTGCTTGACATGTTGAAGTTCGGTCTCCAGGTGCTGCTCATCACAGATCCCTTGTGCTCTCTGTAACAAAGATTTACCCACGGTAGCTAACTGTGTTGGATGGTGGTGTGATTCGCCGTTTAAATACCTATCCGTATGGGTATGTTTCCTATACACTGTGTGGCTTAAGGTGTTATTGGGATTACGGATAACTAATACATCTAAGAAAGCTAAAGAATTATTTGCCTCTAATTCCATTGTGAATTGAATTTTAGTATTGATGGAATTGAGATGGTTTAAGAATATGATTACTTTATCAGATGGCAATATTGTGAAAGTATCATCTACATACCGCTTGTAGAACCTGGGTGTTATTGGTGAGGTATGCAGAGCAGTCTCCTCGAAGTCCTCCATGAATATGTCGGCAACAACGGGGGATACTGGTGAGCCCATCGCTACGCCATCTACTTGCTGGTAGAACTGGTTATTCCACAACATGTAGCCAGATGTAAGGCAATGTTTTAGAAGTTCAGCATATTCTATTGGCATGTCATTCTCTCTTAGCTTTCTTGATACAATATTAATGCAATCTTCCACCGGTAAGCATGTAAAGAGTGATTGCACATCAAAACTAACCATAGTTTCATTCTCGCTGAGATGTAGGTGTTTGATCTCATTAACAAAGTGGTATGAATCCCGTGTATGTGCTCTGGTTTGTCCACGCAGCGGCGAAAGTACATAGGCAACATGTTTAGCCAGTCTGTAGGTTGGTGAGTCGATCTGGCTTACAATTGGACGTAGTGGAGCATTAGCCTTGTGTATTTTTGGCAGCCCATACAGTTTAGGTGGCTTTGGACAAGGAGGAATTAAAGATTTAACGTCTAGATTCAATGGATTGGAGTGCTTCTTTATAAGGTCACTGGTGATTTTCAATACCTTGTTAGTTGGATCGGCTTTGATATCTGTGTAAGTGCTTCCATCCGATAAAAGTTGTTGAATTTTATCATTGTAATCTGACGTGTCCATCACAACCGTTGCATTACCTTTATCCGCACGAAGAACCGTTAATTATCGTCTGTTGCGTAGGTTTATTAACGCTTTGTATTGTTCGCGATAAAATCCGTAAAAATTGTTTCATTATAATGAGTGAAATTCGTGCAAACATTAGAAAACAATATTCTTAGATAATGTTGAAATATCGAGCTCCGTGGAATAAAAATGAAAAACATTGTAAATATACCGTTTTAAATTGTTTTAGTGAAAATAATCGTGTTCATTTAAAATCTCATTTTTTCATAATGTAATAAGTACATAATACTATTCTCCAGTTTTATAATGAACATTACAATTTTTCACCAATGCAAGGGATGCGCTTCATGCTAACCGTAGTATGGGAACCGATATCCCGCCTATGACTTTAGTGAACTATGGCATCGGGATAGCTGGCACCGAGAACTTGTATTTGCGTCCCAAAATCGGCAAGTCATAAATGTCTTACCCAAGCCCTATAAGGATTTGTGTCTGCTGAAGTTGTTATATGGGTGAATTCAAAACACGACTATAATTTTATTTTTGTTCCAGGAAACCATGTCATGGTCACGGACCAGTATCACGATGGCTCTATGGACTCTGCTAATAATTCACACTTTAGCTAGAGCAGAAACGGGTAAGATTTATATTCACTAATTGATCAGAACTTTATTGCGTACGAATATAAGCAGGTTTGTTAACTACCTCATTACACTTCTAGCGTTCTCTGTCAAACTTTGTAGTGTACGGAATTTTGAACAGCATCTAGTTCTCTAGACGAAACTTGATAATTTCATATAGAATACCTCGAATGGAAGCATAATCGGAATAGTTTAAAAGCTTAAACTCGGGACTTAGCTTAAAATCTCGTAGAGCGTAGAGCGATTCATTTAAGCGTGTAGAGCGCTTACTCTCTTATATGTTGATAGAATTTTAGTAGTAGTTTGTTTCAATGTTCATGTGCATTTTATATTATCGCTTTACTTGATTTACATTGAATACTTAACGTAAATTACGTATGGATCTTAAGGGGAGGGAATAGTAGCTAATGGACTCTGGCATGAAAATAATCAGATGTCGAAATATTTTACGCTTTTTCTCACAGTTTAGTTTTAGTTTAGGTAATCAATGTGAGTTTCACGCCCAGGTCAGTTCCGGGCTTGTTTTAAAATGTATTTATCCACGACTAACGTAAAAGCCCTGCGATGCCTAGAAATAGGGGTTTTCTAAATTTCCATCTGCACCTGACCATCGCTTGCTCATCAGTGAAGGAAACATCGTGAGGAAACCTTCATCCCTGATGAGATTAAAAGTCTTTGAAGGTGTATGAAGTTCATCAACACGCATTGGGCCAGCGCATCGGTGAACTATGGCCCAAAACCCTCCTCGCCTGATTTCGAGCAGGAGACCCGTGCCCAGCAGTGGGACATAAGGATTGAAATTATTATTATATATAACGTAAAAGAGATATTGTAATTATTGTTCGCCAGCAATAACGTGGGTATGAATTAGTTAACTCGAATTATCGATTCCCGTGTAAGTGATAATTTATGAACGTAATACGTCATACGTCAAATACACTCGTGTCTGATGGATAGGCACGCGTCGGTAATTGACGTATGATTATAACAAAAAAATTGCGACATGAAATTTACTTTGCTCTTTACTTTTATATAATTCAACTTTTAGAAACTGAACCAACGACTACTATATTAACAACCAAGATCACCTCAACGACTGCTGTTCCGACGGTATGGACTACCTCCTGGGAAATGGTGACTTTGAATGAGGGTCAGGCGATCCAGAAGGCCCTTCAGTATCTACTTCAACAGCGCCAACCTGATTGGGGATGGGGTAACGATACGCACCACGTCATGCTGACACTCCAGGTAACTCTTTACGAATGTTGTTTATGGAATCTTTTACTCTTGGGAACGCGCTATCTTTACATAAATCTGACCGATATATCTATTCCTTCTGTGTATTACTTGTGTTTCGCGGACAAAACCAGAACAGCTAAGTATTTATTATTATTATTATTTTATTATTATCAATACATTTATTATTTTGTACAATGCACTAGTAAGAACACATCTTGAATATGCTTCCGTTACGTGGAATCCGCAATATAGCAAATATAAGCATATGCTTCAACGTATTCAAGATAAATTCTGTAAGCTTCTCAAATGTAAGTTTAAGACATCTCCAACTGGTACATTAGCTACCCTTGAAACTAGACGTGAACACCGTGATATCATTTTTTTGTATAAGATTTTAAATAACCACATTGATACGCCGTATTTTTTTAAATAAAATATCCTTCAATTGTCCTAAGTATAACCCGAGATCAAACCGAAATTATACATTTGCCATTCCAGTCTATAAAACAAACTATGCTTTAAACAGATTTGTCGTTAGAGCCTGTAAACTGTATAATAATAAATATAATATGCTAGACATATTCTATTTAAAACTCAATAAGTTCAGAACTGCCATCAAGCTATTAAAATAAACTCTAATTGTCACAAGCTATTATTACTGTCATTTTTATTTCGTACATAATGTTTTGTTTGTAACAAAGTTAGATTCTTGTATAAATTTATTGTTTACCCAACCAATATTTGTTTATAATTAATTAGTGAAAACTTAACTGGCTTATGTACTATTTAGTTGGTAAGATTCATATGTATTAATACAAGCTGTATGTTTTCTTTAAAAAATAAATAAAATAAATAAATAAACTAAAAAAAAAAGATAATATCACCTAACAACATTAACACCCGGTTAACGCAATAGCACATGGTTCTAATGGCAACGTTGAGGAAAGTCGAGCTCCGTCTATAGATTTATTTCTTTTCCGCCGGGAAATGCTCATAGGCGGGTATGTGGGAATCGCTGCGCCCGAAAGATGGTAAGGTGGACGCAGCCCTACCCACTAAAACCGGGCGAGTACCAGCAATGCCGCCTTTGGTGAGATGCCCCGGATCTGTTGAGCAATAGGGCACCTCGACGGCTAGTTAGTCCCTCGAGGGTCTGACGCCACCTCCACAGAAGGGTTTTTCCGCACCACAAAACCAGAGTTGGTTTCCCCTAACCTAACGTAGGGACAGTGCAATGGGATAAGATTCCCATCCTCGCCCCTTGTCCTCCCTACCCTTTTGTCCCCTGTTCTTATAAGATGGGTACAAAGAGCAGCCCCCTCGGTTCACTTGGCTTCACCCAAGGTGATGGGTTCACCTTAGGCTACTGAGCCCCACTGCCACGACAAGGCTTGAACCATGGTGGGGTTCATGAAGGGTGGGGTTGATGATGAACCTTTAAGAAAGGCTAGATAAACAAAATCCTGTCCTCTGACTTACAAATAAATGTTAAAACAAGTGTACCATTTATAGCCTACAATGATCAGTTTGTGTGTGCTTTCAAATTGTTTCAGTTGGCTAATAATACGGGCAAAGAAATAGAACAGCAAGGATTGGAGATGCAACTGTCCGCCAAGCAAATGGAGATAGAGATCCTTCTAATGATGTCCAAGTATGTAATTTTTGATGGAATTGAACATTTATAGAATGTGTATCATTAGTCTGAACCTGTAATAATTCACTGTTGGACCTATTTCCTTGTAATTGCAAACTACTTAATTTATTCGAGAATTACTTTTTTTATATAAAACAAGCTGTTACTCGCAGCATCGCCTGCGTTACCTTAGATTTAGAGCAGTACCCGGATTGATTATGATTATTTACTATAGCCTAAGTTACTCCTTGTAACAACAGCCAGTAAAAGACAAAATCGGCCCAGCCGTTTCAGAGATTAGCCGGAACAAACAGACAGACGGACAGACAAATATTTTAAAAATTGTAATTTTCATTTAAGTGCCTATAAAGTGCATTTAGTGCAAAGATGTTAACTTGAAATTGCAAACAGACACTTCAATTTTATTTATTTGTAAAAGATGTATAGATAACTCACATAACTTCTTAATATTATGTTCTTGCAACTTCTTTATCCTAAGGATAAAAATTGTGGTGAAAATTAGCTAATAATTTATGTCTTTATTCCTAAAACTTAACAATTGAATAATATGCGGTACTACGCCGTAGCACTGCTACGTTAGCGTGCAGAAACTAAAGTAGAGTAGCAACTCTACTTTAGTTTCGACTTGGCATTATTTGAGTTTAACTTTATTATCCTCAGCCACCGAGCATATAATTGGAATAGAGCGGTAATGTTGTGTTTATATGAAAATGTGCCTACACATTGTGAACAGATAATAATTAATTAATCATTTAGTAAAACAGTAAGTGTCAATCAATATTGCATCATCTATTTTGCACTCGGCACCATTCCCAAATTTGTACAGGAATTTATAAACATGCTAGTTATATAAATGGTCAACTCATGGTATAGAGAACAATCAGTATTTTCTAAGCTGTCAAACTAAAATCACTGTAATATTATATTATCGCTAATATACAGTCTCGGGTAATTAATTGGTCTTCTCATTTCTTATCTATACCTCAACACACGTACGAGGTAAATAAACAAATTCCGGCCAATTTTTTGATGCGACGCTGAGCCACTGATCTGCCCGATCGGCTATCCAACTATCATAATGAAAAATAAAAATTTCAACGTACAGGCACCACGAATCTCCGCCCCCGTTGGGCCGTCTTGCCGCCTACACCCTAGCCCTGGGCGCGCTGTGCAAGGACCCTCGATCGTTTCACGGGAAGGATCTGGTCACTGCGTTACTTCACCGGGAACAACCACACGACCTTGAGTTCGCGTACGCAACGCTCGCAGCCTGCTCCTCGGCAGCACATGTGCGACGTCGACACATCCGACGTCTCCTCGACATCGCTAATGCCGCTGCTGATCACAGTCTTGGTGAGTCTTCATAAACATATACTGCTAAAATGTGGGGATACGGATTGATGGCAGGGAAAAGGCTGATAATGATGATGATGAAGATGTGTGGAGTTAGATAATTGACCAAATGCCGTCGTCGGAAGTACTGGTAGTCGGAAGGACTACCAGTACTTCCGACTCTTTAGAGTACGTCCGAGGACTCATATAGACTTACCGTCATGGATTTAAAGCTTTATGTTGCTTAGGACAAGGTAATAAATATAATTTGTCTTCCACTGAACGTCAATACGACTGAACTCCCGTCACTTGCATGTAACTAGAACCAGCCAGCACACACAGATGTTCGTCCAATGTAATTGGAGCTGTCTCCCGACCCCGGTCTCTACGAATGTGGCTTCTTCTCCTGGACTCTATTAGCCCAAATGTTCATCTACACACATAGCCCGCCCACTGCCACTTATGCGTGCATATACTTCGCTTTATCATCATCATCAGCTTCTATCCGTCCGCTGCTGAACATAGGCTTCCCTCAATGAACGCTAAGACGTTCGATCCCTTGCTACTTGCATCCAACATGGACCGGCCACCACACGGAGATCGTCTTCCCACCTGGTTAATGGCCGACCAATACTTCGCTTACTGCCTGCTTATTTCATCCTCCGACGTATGTCTTAAATACATCTCCTATTTCATATTGTTATTTACTTACGTAGATACGATTTCGATGGTGATATTGGCGTTGCGATGTGTCGTGCAAGACCATCGTCACCGCAGTCTGCTGCACTTTGTGAGGCGTCCAATGGCTGGGCTGGCTCGACAGCAGCACCCTGATGGTAGCTTCGGAACGCTCACTACCACTGCGCTTGCTATTCAGGTAGATTACAACCTAAGATTGATTAATAAAGATTGAGGTTAGATCATGTCATCACATAAAAGTGTCCTTGCTGAGATTCTTGTCGAGACGGACTCCGTACGAGGGCTCTCGGCGAGAACCTCATAAAGCGACTGAAGGCGCTCGCAGCGATTTTAGTTTGGGTAGGGCACTCCCAAGTGTGAGTCCCACATAGGGTCAGGCACCCACCCGTAACCTGGCTACATGCGCAAAAAGCATTTTCCTGCGTCATAAAAAAAACCACCTAAATGTGTACCGTCATCAGATGACTTGAACGCGACGAATCGGTATTTCTTTCTTAAAGAACATTCTAATATTCACTCAGTAAAGTTAGAAAAAGGCTTACGATAAGAATAGTAATTAGACGTGGATTCTGATTTTAAATGACAACCCTCACTTTCAGACAGCCTTTTGCAGCTAAGGTTATAAAAATTATCAGAGTTCGGGCTCGTTTCTTTCTTTTTGTAAGCACCAATGTGACTTTTCCTGTTAGAAAAGTTTAAAAATATGGCTTAGAAAGTTAGCCAATTTAGATTATTTGTTTGAACAAAAATTAATAAGCAAGTCAAGGTATTGAAGCCTCTTTATCGCATAGGCCACTTTAGAGATATCAGCTATCTACTCTAAAGCTAGAAGGCGTTGATCACCAAACGTCATTGTGCAGGCTCTAGAAGATTCCGACAACGGTCCTGGCGCCCACCAGCACTGGAGCCTGCCGGCGGCTCGCAAGTGGCTGCTGGAGAGGCAGCAGCCGGATGGTGGCTGGGGCAGCGTGGCCGACACCGCCGCCGCCGTAGCTGCGCTGACGCCGGCGTCTCTTGCCGCAGTCAGACCACCGCACTGCAGCGACAAACTGCTCGACACCCGCCACGAACCACTTGGTAATATAAATTATAGCTTACAAAGCTAGTGACCACTGTGGCTCAATGGTTAGCGTGTAAAAATCTTAAATATATGTAAGTATAAAAGTATTAAATATATTTCCGTTGTCAGGTACCCGTAGCACAAGTTCTTCGAGAATTACCATGGGACCAGATTGACGTGGTGTAAAAGAGTCCAGAACGGAAATATATTTAATATATAATACACATATATTATTTTATTTATTCTTTTGTTTACATTTTAACAAAATATATAGTTAATTCCTATAATTGATACAATGTAAACAAGGTGTACTTATCTCTATTAGAGATTTCTTCCAGCAAAACCTTGAAAACTTTTTGGGATACTCCGTCACGTAGTGATGGATAAATAATAAATAACAATATAAATATAAAGCATTAAAATACGTAAATCAGATTAATAACAAATTTAAATACATGCATATATATTACAATGAATACATATATAAATACATAATATATACAAAAAATACATACAAGTAATAAAAATATAACAATCAATTATTGAGTGAGTTCAGAAAGTGGTGCTCAAGACGATATTTGAAAGTAGTAATGGTAGTACTGTCTCGGATAGATGAAGAAGGTTATTCCACATCCGAGCAGCATTTACTGTAAAGCTATGACCATAAAAGGCATAATTATAATCAGGGATGGTCAAAGGCTATGGTTTAATACAGGCTCGTATTGGTCTGTCACTGGTGGGTCTGTATACAAAGCGTTCACTAAGGTACTGAGGAGTGGAAAATTTTAACAATTTATAGATGTGAGATAATATGTGCGTATTCCGGCGAAGTTGAAATGGAAGCCACTTCAACTGAGAGCGATATTCGGAAATATGATCAAATTTGCGCAAACCAAATATAAATCGGATGCACAGATTCTGTAGGCGTTCGAGTTTGTTCACAAGTTCTTGTGTTGCATCCAAATAGCAGACGTCAGCGTAGTCCAGAATGGGAAGTAAAAGAGATTGTGCTACCATGATCTTCGTTCCCAAAGGTAGAAAGTTCTGCCACCTTCGCAAGGAATGCAGTGATTGATGAAACTGTCGACTAACCTCTGAAACATGTGATGTCCAAGATAAATGACAGTCAAATGTTAGTCCTAGATTTCTAGACTTATCTGTGAAAGGAATAGGTATGTCGTTATATATTATTTTACCAATGGAATCAAAATTAATCCTCCCACGCAATTGTCTACTACCTATTATCATAGCTTGTGACTTTGCGGGGTTGACAACAAGTCCAAAAAGATCTGTCCATTTTTTTATTTGTATCAAGTCTAAGTTTACGGCTGTAATTGAACTATTTAAATTTATTAAGCTTGCGTGTCTGTATAGTTGCAAATCATCTGAGTATAGGTGGTAGGATGAAGTTATAATTTTAGATATTTCATTAATAAAAACAGAAAACAGCAAAGGAGAAAGAACGCCACCCTGGGGAACGCCAGCAGCAATGTCGGACCAGTGTGAATGACACTCGCCCAAACGAACCTGTTGCTGCCGCCCTCGAAGGTATGAACTGAACCAATTTAATACAGGTGGAGAGATGTTAAGAGGTCCAAGGACAGCAAGGAGAACGTCGAAGTCTACAGTATTAAACGCATTACTAAAATCTAATAAAACCAAAACAGTAAGCAATCTATTGTCCATTGCGGATCGTATGTCTTCTGTAACTTTAAGAAGCGCTGTTACAGTACTATGAGACGGTCGAAACCCAGATTGAAACGGACTTAAACAGTTGCTACGTGCAAGATAAGCAGACAATTGGTGATGGACTGCTTGCTCCATAATTTTAGAAAGAAGAGGTAGTATTGAAATCGGCCGAAAGTGGGAGTGAGAGGAAGGGTTAGGTTTTTTCGGTAAAGGGATTACGTAAGCCCTCTTCCAAGCAGTGGGAAATGTTTGGCTTACCAGTGAAAAGTTTATGATGTGTGTGATAACTGGTGAAATGTGTTCAACTATAGGTACTAACATATTTTGACTTAAATTATCACATCCAACCGCTTTGGAGGAAAAAGATAGGATGCTCTTCCTAAATCACTCACTGACACTTCACGAAAAATAAAAGGATCACAGAGGGGTTTGTAATTATTTGCTAATAGTTCACTTTTGTTTATTATGTTGCGAGATTTTTATTGGAGGAGTCGAAAAAAATGTATTAAGGCTATTAACATCTATTGAGGTATTTTCAAGAGTAGAGGTCTTACCCACACCTAGCGATTTCAAAAACTTCCATGTTTGGTCCGAGGAAGCGTGTTCAATATAAGAAGAAATATAGCGACGTTTAGCATCCCTACACATTCTATTACAAAGATTTCGCAGCCTTTTGTAATGTGATACAGTGTCATCTGATGGCGATTTTTTAGCCTTTTGTTTAGCCTTGTTCCTCTGTTTCATCACATTTTTAATTTCAGACGTTAGCCACGGTGACGGAGGATGTTTTAATTTTACCGGTTTTATGGGAGCATGAACGTCATAAAGATTATAAATTATCAGATTGGCAAAGATATTTAATTTTTCATCTACAGAAGTTTTACTGTATAAGGGCGACCAATCAATATTTGCTGCGTCGTTCATCAATTTTTCCCCATCCATCCCAGCAAAGTTTCTTTGCATGATTACTTTAGTTTTTGGTTTCGGAGTACGCATTTTATAACATAAGAACAAAAGATCATGATAGGAAAAGGAGGCAGTCAGCTGACCGAATTGTGTTACATTTTCAGGATTCGCTACAATAATGAAGTCTAAAAGAGAGGGTTCACAATTAGGGACAAAGTGTGTGGCAGAGAGTGGTAAAATATGCATACCAAGAGATGAGATAACCGATTTGAGTTTATTACATCTAAAGTCATCTCTTAGTAGGCACGTATTAAGGTCGCCCATAATAATAATGTGGTCATATGCTGGTCTTAAGTTTTCTAGCAAGAGTTCAAATGTACTGAAATAATCAAGTGTCAAAGAGGGGCTGTACATTACACCGATGAGCGTTTTATTGCAACATGTATTTACTTCAAGCAAAATATATTCAAGATTACCCCAGGTATTGCTACAAGACTGTTCTATTATTGTGTAGGGAATATTTTGCCTCAGGTACACGCATACACCCCCACCCCTACCGCATGTGCGATCATTACGAATGATAGTAAAGCCTGGCAGAGGATAATAGGTTGAGGGGAGTGTTGGTTTTAGCCAGGACTCAGACACAAGTATGCAATCTACACTGACGCCACTAAAGGATGCAAGAAAGTCAGAATAATGGGCCGGTATACTCTGTGCATTAATGTGCAGAATGTTTAGAGAAGAAGTTCCATGAGTAAGAATAGAATTAAGCTTTACGTCCAAAGAAAATTCCTCAAAAGATGATGTCTCACTACCAATACTAATAAACTCATCTGAAGAAGAACAAGATAAAAAATCATCAGACATGAATACTGTATGCTATACAAATATATCAATAAATAAATACTAATATAATAAACTATTAACTAGAACTAATTTAATTATTATTATAAAAGCAAACAATACAAAAAAAATCAGTACCTATTCCACACACACTTGGGCATTTTCTGAACAAAACTTCTAGTGCCATGTTAATAATCTGTTTAGCTAAAGGAAATATAAAAATAAAAATAAATAAAAAAAAAACTAAAGGGCAACCTCTAGCTAAAACCAATCAACAAATAACATAATAATACACATTGAAAACTATAAAAGTAAATATTATAAATACACACACATGAATGTATAACAGCTTAATATAAAATAATATAAAATGTAGCTAAAATCTAACACCAAAACACCTAGAATCATAAAATGAATTACATCCACTTTGATACAATAAAATATATAAAAAAAACTTAACTATCTACCTTTAACAAACGGTCACAATTATTATAAAGATTTTTATATTTATATCCACTGATAGACAATGAAGAAGAAATATTTAATACAATAGTAAAATAAGTCAACCACTTAGCCATTAATGTTTGTAATATATATATATATAAATATTTTGAAACAGATTCAAATAATTTTAGTACGAATTTTATGATTAAAATCTCTTGTTTCTTTTTTAATGGCGATGTGTACCTAAAGTCATCGTTACCTTGAATCCATTGCAAATACATTAAAGAAAGTTTTTTTTTTCTACAACAAGACTATGTTATAATGATATTTATAGGCTGTATAGGTCTTTACCTTGCCCTATTGGGGATAATTTTTAAAACAACATTAAAGTGAGAATTGACATTTAGAAATTCCGTTTGTGCAAGTAATAATATGTGGTATTACGTAATATTAACCAACGGATAATACGTTACAATTTGAAATAAATTATACGTTACAATTTAAATTACAAAGTAATAATTTAAAAAAGAGTAATTTTGTCTGTATATAATACACATATTTAATACAACACATCCATGACCCAGGAACACAGAAAATATTTTTGTTCCCTGGCGGGATTCGAACCCGCGACCTCCGGCTTGAACGCCAAAGCGCTTACCACTGAGCCACAGCCGTCGTCGAATGACTTGACTGTTAGGTTTGATATTATAGTTGGTCTAGTGGTTAGTGACCCTGACTACTAAACCAGAAAGGGTTCGATTCCCACTCAGGACAAATGTTTGCGTGGTGAGCATGATAATTTTTTCTGTGTCTGGGTGTAATTTATCTATTATATGTATGTATTTAGAAATATAAAAAAGTATATATCAGTTGTCTGGTTACCATAAGAACAGGCTCTGCCTAGTTTGGGATCAGATGGCCGTGTGTGAGTTGTCGCAAAATATTATTATTATTATAGTTGAATTAGTCATTAAAGGTGGTTTTATATAGAAAAGAGGGCAAACGGACACTTGTTTCACCATACCACCTGGTGAAAGTTAGTCATAAGCGACTCCCACATTTAAAAACGTCAGTCGCGAAGGATAAGTAAGATTTTTTAATCCTCGTAAAAATCGTTATAAATAGAATTTGTTTAATAATTAATATACGATGTGGGAGCGTTAACAAACACGTAAGTTGTTTACAGTTTTAAACCTATTTGTAATTTAATTTTGTTTCAGACAACAATGGCGGTGACGGTAACATTAAGCTGGCATACCAGGCAGGACACGCCAGTAACGACTCCGAAGCCAGGAATGTCTCCTTCACCTACACCTTGTGGCTTGGGACGAATGTTACTGAGAATTACACCCTGTATATGATGGCACCCAGGTTAGTCACATATGTCATAGATTGATTTTTGTCATAATTTGGAGAAAATCGAGACATGGTTGTTAGACTCGTTTACGTACGAAATACTAATGAATGATTTAAATTTCTGTTCATTGCATTTTGATCATTTTCTAACCTCGACGCAAAAAGAGAGGTGGTTGAGTGATTTGTGTCTATTACTACGCTATTTGTGTCTGTCTATATTATGTATACCTAGGACATAATTTTTTTTTTGTAGGCTTCACACTAGGTGGACTGACGACCTGGTAAAGGTCGCAGGAAGGAGCTGGTTGCGGGCGTCGCAGGACCAGGCCTGGGGAGAGCCTTGGCCTTGTCCTTGCCTATGTCCAGGGTGGACTTCTTTAGGCTGATGTTATTCCCTTTTCTGTCTAATACGGGTAAACCGATTCGGATAAGATAATTATATTGTTTATATTGATATTAGTTTCATATTGATGATTCTTAGACATATTTTATAAAAATCGGTTCAGCCGTATCCGTTGAAAAAAAATCCCTTGTACTAATTCATAATTAATTTGATTACTATAATAAAACGTAATTTTAGGAATATATCGTTTTACCACGTGATGCAAATGGCTGCTGACCAGGACCCGAAATTCAAATTCGAGGCGAGTGAATGGCCCAACGGTCACTACGTGCATACTCTGGCTGGTCACAAGGAGGAACCGATGGGCTACCACTACTGGCTGCTGTACCGCCTACCGGAGATCCCTGATCCCGCCAGCCCTCCTGGAAACCAACTCGTCGCTCCCGTCGGTAAGTTATAATGTCTTTGTATATTATCTATACTAATATTATAAAGCTGAAGAGTTTGTTTGTTTGTTTGAACGCGCTAATCTCAGGAACTACTGGTCCGATTTGAAAAATTCTTTCAGTGTTAGACAGCCTATTTATCGAGGAAGGCTATAGGCTATATAGCATCACGCTGTGATCCATGGGAGTTGAGTAACGCGGGCGAAGCTGCAGGCAACAGCTAGTTTATTATAAAGGTATACTAAAAGGACTAAAATACTAAAAGGAAACTAGTGATCTAATGTTAGTACTCTGCAGCGGAATAAATTGAGCTGATGATAACAAGAACTAAGCCAGTTATTTTAGAATAGAGCTGTATGAAGCTCCAAAATAATTGGTGTTACAACTTGTTTTGTAGAACACCTATCAGCCTGTGAGCCTGTTATCATTAAACGCTGCGTTTTACTTCCCATTGAATGAAAAAAGTGTATGTGGCAAAAATAAGTAGTACTAAAACCATTGATAAACATAGATTACGCAGTGGGCTATGGCAGCTGCTATTGAATACTTATGCTTTAGTTTCCATTGTCACTTACAAGTTACAGTAGTGATTGACAATGTATTGAGTATTGATGCATCATCGAGCTTATAACCCGAATAGAGTGGTAATGTTATGTGTTTTGTATGAAAACAAATTCCGCCAAATTTTTGCTGCGACGCAGCGCCAGTACTGCGCCCTAATTGGCCGAATGATGGCCATTAATGGATGATTGGAAGATGGGACGTACATACAAATCACTGATTGGTTGAATTGCTATTACGTCAGTGATAAATTATTGAACCGTTTCGGAATTTTATTGGTAATATTACCACTCTATTCGGTTGTATGCTCGATGTGACGTGATATAAAAATTGACCCTCTGGCTACTGTAGCGCCACCCTTATTCAACGCTTTCCGATGGACACTTAATAGACGGAGACGGTACTTCTTACTTCTGTTCAGATGCTTAAAGCGAATACTTACCAATTCTTCATTCCAGGTGTTGACGACTTGCTCGTAGAAGACGGAGAACACTATCTATTCTGGTACAAAAAGCTGTAAGCTGTTCAAAATCATATGACTTAGCCGAAAATTTTGAATTAGATAAATGAACCAGGTGGGTTAGCCATCATGCCTTTCTACAATCATAAACGCTAGTAGAAAACTAATGTAAGGAAATGACTTCTATTATATTATTCTACTAGCGTTTACGATTGTAGATTGAAATTTTGGCTAACCCACAAGGCCCATAAAGTATAATATGAATAGTCACGTCATATATATTTCAAATTTACTTACCTATATTATAATAAAACATGGATGACATTAGGTGTTAGTCTTCAAAAATATTTTAGGCGACGACGTATTTTCGCTCGGAATATTTTACTTCTTTCTCCACTACATATCTTGTAAAGTTATTTTCATAAAAATGCTCCCTAAGAATTGCATCGATGAAGAAATATAACTCATTCAGTTCGTCAACAATATACACGATGGCCAGGATTAACAAATAAATGTAAAATTCCAACGGGACTTCTTTTATGAAAATAACTATAAACAAAAAAAACATTTTTTAATTGAAACTATATTTAAGGCAACACATGTTAGTATATTTTAGTGTAGGTTATGATTTCATACAGAAATATTAATTGTAAAAAAAGTATTTTGAAAATCGGTCCACAATTGACGGAGAAATCGGTGAACATACATTAAAAAAAATACACATGAACATATAACCTCCTCCTTTTCGCGGTCGTTTAAAAATACAACTTTTGTCTACTCTTAAATAACTCGTAGATACCTAAACATGATAATTTAATTTAGTTTAGATTTTATACACTAAGTTATTTAAAGTGATTTTGTTGTTACACAGAAAGCGTTATAATAGTTTTAATGAAAAATACCAAAATTTTGTGTAATGACTTCAATATCTTATCAACTTTTCCTGTATCTGTCTAAACTTGTACGTTTTATAAAAAGTCTTAATAAAATAATAAAAACTACATTTAAGAGACAAATTGTTTTATTGCCTGAAACATAAATTATGTTAATTTATTAAGTATGCCAAATCTAATATACTTATTCTGTTCTCCTTTAAAACCTACCTTATTGAAAGCTTAGTTCCAGCCTTCACAGTGGGGAAACGTAGAAAAATCCGACCTACATACGAAGAATGGGATATAAGAGATGTTAATCCCTGTACGTATTCCCCTTTTATCTATCTCCTTCGCTCATATTGTACAATTTCTATGGCAGTAGGATATCTTTGTATGAAACATAATAAAGGGGCAGACGATATACGGTAGTCAGAAACAAAAACTGGTTTAAACAAAAGCTAGTGACTGGATTACACTTGCAAGAAAATATTTCCTTTTGTTATAACTAACAGCCTCTTTAAGACATTTCATTTTTAATTCAACGTGTTCATAATCCATGTGTTGTGTAAACGACATTCATACAACAAACAAATACTTTATATTTATAGATTCGCTTTTTTCAAATGTAACTGTTTTAACCCTTTTTATTAAAATGCATAGCAGCTTTATGAACACTAGAAATGGAGTAGAACTCCGTTTCAAGGAATGGCATAAGTTGTCAAGTTGCGCTTATGAAGTCAACATGTAGAGAGAGAGAAAAAAAGAGAGAGTAGAGAAAAGATAAATAAAAGAGAATCTCGCTAAAAGATAAAATTCAAATCTTTAGACACAATTTACAATATTACATTTACAATATAGTATTATAAATACGAAAGGAACTCTTCTTTTCGTCTGTCTCTTTTTCACGCGTAAACCACTGAACCGATTTGCATAAAATTTGACACAAAGATATTTCGAGACCCGAGAAAGGATATAGGATAGTTTTTATCCCACGGTGACGGTAACTATGCGGGTAAAACCCCGGGACTGTCGGAATGCCCTTTGAGATATAACAAAATAATGCATGGTGGAATTATGTATAAGATACAAGAATAGATATAATAAGGGGACCGCTCAGACCCATCCAACTACAGACCAATAGCCATAACTTCCTTGTTCTCAAAGATTATGGAATCCATAATTAACTGCCAGCTACGGCGGTATTTGGAGAGATATCGCCAATATGGCTTTCAACGGAATCGCTCAGCTGGTGATCTTCTAATATACCTAACGTAACGATGGGCGGAGGCAGTTGAAACCAAGGGGGAGGCGCTGGCGGTTAGTTTGGTCATAGCGAAGGCCTTTGATCGGGCGTGGCATAAAGCACTCCTTGCAAAGCTACCATCTTATGGACTTCCCGAGAAATTATGTATGTGGATCACCAGTTTTTTGGCAGACAGGAGCATTAAGCTTGTGTTCCGCAAGGCTGTGTACTATCTCCAACCTTGTTTCTTCTGCATATCAATGATATGCTGCAAACCAGTGGCATTCATTGCTATGCAGATGACAGCACTGGAGCTGCCTTATACAATGGCCAATGGCAAATGGCAAATAATATTTCTCGGGAATAATTCGATGAGTGTCGGAACAAACTTGTGTCTGAAATCGAGTCTCTATTGGCCAAAGTCTCGGAATAGGGGCGACTTTTTTTTCTTAAACGCCGTGAAATGCTCTAAGGCATCTCGCGGGGGAGTGGGTCTCCCCACGTGGGTATGAGGGACTCGCTGCGCCCGACAGCTGGTAAGTGGACGCAGCTCTATCCACTAAAACCCGGCGAGTGCCACCAATGTCGCCTTTGGTGAGGTGCCCTGGATCTAGTAAACAAACAGGGCACCTCGACGGCTAGTCAGTCTCGCAAGGGACCGACGCCACCTCCACAGAGGGGTTGTCCAGCACCACAGAACAACCCCTCCCAACTTCGGGAGAGTACAATGGGGTGAGGTTCCCATCCTCACCCCTTGCCCCCTGCTCTTTTGTCCCCTCTTCTTACAAGAGGGGTACAAAGAGCCCCCTCGGCTCAATTAGCTTCGCCCAAGGTGCTGGGCTCATCCTAGGCTACTGAGCCCCACCGCCACGTCAAGGCCTGAACCATGGAGAGTCTTCCCACCTGGTTAGTGGCCGCCCAACATTTTGTCTACCTAAACGCGGCCTAATCATATCCATTTTAATTTGGTGATGTTTTGATGAAGATCTTTGGTAATATCTTATAACGTACTTCTTTAATACATGGCAGCAACTCCGACGTGATTGCTATCGATTACATGTAGGTATAATATTATGTATTGTTTACACAATTCAAAATTGTATTTTTCGTATTAGTCTAAACTCTTTCTAGTTTGTTCGTCTCATTAAAACGGCGCTGTCTAATCTGAGCAACGCGTTTAAGTTCTATCTATATTTCAGACAAATAAAATCAGTTATCGAATTTCAGAATCACAAAAAAAAAAATTTTTTTTACTAAAACTTAAAACAGGCTTCAAAAATAAAAGACTAGAAAGTAATAAAATAATTACGTTTCTTTAATTTTTATGCTTACAACTTATAATCAACTTATTCTTCTACTAATGTACAAACATTGCGTTTACCACGTCATAATAGTTACTTACTTTTGGAGTCGGTGTCAGCCGAAGTAGGTTATGTAGGTAAGTACAGCAACAAATACCACTCCTAATAAAAATTAGGAGACTGAAACATTCGAAATCCATTGAAAATTTATTATTTGAAAATAAACTTTCACATGGCATCGAGTTTTATTTATCTATACTAATATTATAAAGCTGAAGAGTTTGTTTGTTTGTTTGAACGCGCTAATCTCAAGAACTACTGGTCCGATTTACAAAATTCTTTCAGTGTTAGACAGGTTATTTATCGAGGAAGGCTATAGGCTATAAAACATCACGCTGTGACTTATAGGAGTTGAGTAACGCGGGAGAAGCTGCAGGCAACAGCTAGTTACAAATAAAACTCGATGCCATGTGGAAGTTGTACATTGTACAATAATTGTCAACAGCAGTAAATGTTAGTCTTTGAAAGTTACTTATATAATTGGTCCTATTGAGGGCTAAATTTGAGAGTGATAGTTCTAAGCATAAGTATCGTTGACTAATCGCTACTAAATCAAATTGTATATAGTATAATGAAACAATTTTACGGATTTTATCGCGGTTTATTAAGATTTTTACATGCCCGATGCTTCGGATACATTACAGTTTACACAGCAACAACCCATCCCGGGGGGGGGGCGACCTCGCAGGGCCCAGTACCCGATGTCCCACAGGATCGAAGGTTTCTCGTTCACCAGGCCCAAATCAAAAGTCGTTAGTGTCAATTTTGACACTTAAACGATGTGTAGAATACGTAGTATTCTCTATATAATTTGTGGTGTAGACCTACATTAGATTTGTCCCGTAAGCTTGTTAGAATTTTACACCAGACAACAGAAATTCATTTTTTATACATCAACAATATAAACAACAATACATAACAATATAATACATAATATTTATTGTAAAAAAATGACTTTGCAACTCGACACAAACTACGAAATGTTCAACCCTAGCGGGATTCGAATTTGCGACCCTCCGTGTGAAGATGCTTCTTTCGTATTACTTACAGAAGCCGATCGCGATTATATTATGTTATAAACCACTGGCAAACCAGCCGGATGTGACACTGGTTACCATCTAAATACATCTATTATAATAACAAACTTTCGGTGGCGCCAAACGGTGTGCATTCATGACGATAATGTTGAATAATAATTAAAGTATAACATTAATTAGTATAATATTAATACAAGACTCCGGCCCCCACCCTCGAATCACAATAAACAAATTAATTTTCCTTAAGGCGGTATATTGGCAAATACACAGTGAGAAGCGCTTGGCAAAAAAATCAGGAAAATTATTCCCGGGTAATTTATCGGCCTGGAAAAAAGATATGTTATATTCAAGGATATTACCTAGAACGCTTGTAAGTTCATTACACGATTAGATTAACTTGACTCGATCATAAAAAATCCCAAACATAGCATAAATTGAAGCAAAGCCTGTACACATTTGTAGGAAAAATATATCTCTTAAATTTGAAATTTATATCATAATTTTCTTCATTTCAACCTACGTAACCTTTGTTTATTCAAATTTAATTTATTTCACTTTTTCGGTACAAAAACTTAAAAAACCATAAAGTCACGGTCGGATCTGTGTAAAATTTTTCTTTACGTGTTTTAAACAAAAATGGCAAACAAAAACAATAAAACGAAGAGTAAGATCGCAATTTCAACATAGAGAAGGAGATCAGTCAAAAAGAGATTTATGAAAAAGTAAGTACTCGTATATTATATTAAAGTTAACTGTTTTTTTCTATATAACATACCATGTCACGGAATCAGGATGTATATGAAGCAGTTAATTTTGATACCGTTAACCGATTTTTTTTGAATTTATAGTTTTGCTACTATTATGTAATCAAACAGATTCCTTTTTAACCGACTGTGCCAAAAGAAAGGAGGGTAATGTTATTCGGGTGAATTTATGTAGGTAAGTACGCTTATAGCCCCTCCTGCTGACTGAACGGCTTTAGTGATTTTCGTAAATGAGTTGTCGTTTATGAGGATGCTATTGAACGGAAACAGACATACAATCAAAATTTTACATTTACAATAAATGTTGTTGGGAAAATTCTCCCTATATTTTAAAATAAAATTAGCAACTGGCATTCCTATTTCAGCTTGAAGTTTAACACTTCAGATGAAATACCGCATTCAGAAAATTCACTTTGGTACAATGGAAAACAAACTGAAGTCCGCAGAAACCTTGAATTTCGAGACTGCTGACTCTAATTGTAACAGCTTGAAGCTCCTAATCAGTGCAACCTTAGTGAATATACAGAAGAATAGGAATGATATACCTGATCTCAGACCAAACATTGGAACTGAAGCGTAGACGAAAGGAATTAAAAGTCAAAGGACTAAAAGATTCAGAGGTGAGCAAAGAGTATGAAAAGTATTATGCCAAACCATTGCTAAATGGTTCAGAATTGATAAAGACAAATATACAGTAAGTACTTGCTCAGAAAAACACTTCTTAAAGTACCAAATTGCAGACCTATTTAGGAAAGTTTATTTACTTACGAAAGAATTTAAGCCTTAAAACACGGCTAATAACATTAATGGTACATCTCTTCATCTATAAGAATAAATCGCTGAAAGAAGCTATTGTGAAGAGTTGTACAAAAGCAATACGATGGGTGACGTAGTGTGCCCTATGTATGATTGGGATAATTTAGAACTGCTGGAGTCTAAAACTCTGCGATCCAATGTATATGCTGCTCTCAACTCCCTTGAAATGAGGAAAACATCAGATTCTGATGCAATAACGGCAAAGTTTTCAAATTTCTAGCAAAGATTAAGCCACGTAATTTGTAGCAAAGATGGCCTGTTAGTCTAGTGGTTAGTGATCCTGACTGCTAAACCAGAAGGTCGTGGATTCGATCCCCACACAGGACAAATGTTTGTGTAATGAACATTATAATTTGTTCTGTGTCTGGGTGTAATTTATCTATAATATGTATGTATTTAAAAATATATCAGTATTTATCATTTGTTCATCATTTTTTCATTGTATCATCAAGGCAGACCTAGTTTGGGATCAGATGGCCGTGTGTGAGTTGTCCCAGTATATTATTATTATTATTATGGGCTACTGGAAAATGGCAAAAGGACTGGACAGACTCTATTTTACGACATCTACACAAAAAGGGTTTCACAAATCAATGTGTTCCATCGCCACACAGCCACGTTATCCCAGAGTGTGACAATAAAGATGATGATGCAAATTTGGCATACGTACACTAACGAACAGCTCTATATTTATATCTATAGTTCCGGCGAGTGACATACGTAATAAAATTCAAAATTCCCGCATTGTCATAATGCGTAAAGTCTCGCGTCCACCACATAGGCGGCGCCCCACACCTTATCACCCAGAGGGGTAAGTAGTGGACTGCATCCTCGCCTTAAAAAAAATCTTCAAATAATATCGTGTTATATGCGTGCGCGTGTGTGTGTGTGTATGTGTCGGTGAGTGCATGTAGTTGTCTTTAGGAAATCTGCATGCATTGTACTAATTAAATAAGAGTATGCACCATACATTTATGTAATACTAAGGGATAGATGTCTATGTCATGATTAATTTTATTATTAATTTTATTATTTACAATATTGACGATATTTAAAATTATTTCTAGTCAGTAGTATAAAAAGGCGCCAATAGCGGTCTTGTTATGTATTCTACCAGTCTAGGCACTTGTAAAGAGCGTTACTCTGCCGAAATATATTGTGATCGAGAAGATTAATCGGACGTTCCTACAGCAAGCTTTTAACGTAATATATTAATATAGCATTTTTATATAATAATACTTCTCTAAATGAACTTAAGAACAAAGTCCTTATGAACAACAAAATATTATAAGTGGACAAAGTATAATACTTATTAGTAAAAAGGCATTAAATGATAACAACACTTTTAAACAACATTTATTAAATTGTGTACAACGTTTATTAACACAATATCGTGTAGTGCATTATAAATAAAAACCAAACACGTAAAAATACTTACAAAACGTACTTATAATTATACATTATTAAAACAGTGTTATCTCAAAATGGCATATAGAGCATCGAATTAAATAATAGAGATAATTTTAATATGCTATTATCTTAACTCTATGCTCTAAGTTTGCGTACAAAAAATACGCGGCATTACGTTCTTATTGGATCGCTAAAATCACATCAATGGCCCGGTGGGCGTTATGTTAAGGGCGCGGTTCCACCCCCGCGCACGGAGAGGCTACGCACGTTTGTCAAGTATCGCTTTGCAAGAAAATGTAAGTATGTGTTTGTTTCCACTGCATCCCATGGACACGCTATGCATTAAATGATATTTTGTTGCAATTGACATTTTAACACACGTGCGTAGCCTCTGCATGCACTGCGGTGGAGGCCGGAGGTGTTAAGCAAACTGTTTATGTACATATAAACAGGTTTTTATCCAGTATTTTATAGGAGGCAAAAATGCTTGGAGTATTTGAATATTTAGCCTCTTATAAAATATACTGTAACTGGTAAAACCAGCATAAGCGGCTCAAAACGGGAGAAAATTTCATAGCGAAATTCCATTATATTATATTGTATAGGTTCCATTCCATTATATTATATATACCTAATATCGGGAAATTTGGTTGGTGATAAGCCTATCTAGCCTATTAAAGTATGATCCAATTTAATTCAAGTAGCACTTCCACATAATTAAAATGTAAACTAATGTTTAATAATAGTTTAGGATTTGACATATTACATTTTTTAAGGTTCACATAGCTAAATTTTAATATTACAAAATAATAAAACATTTACAATAGGGATGTTGACATTTTTCATAAATGTTTATAGATCATTTATAAATATCTAATAGAGGCGTAAATAGTATTAACTTTTGCTTAAATACGTCTAATGCCTATAAAATCTTGCATTTAATAATGCATTTTAAATTTCGCTCCAAAACGCTAACACTTGTCACGTGACGTCATATGTTGTTAAACATCGTAAAAATGATAAAATGATTTTAGTTTTCGTTAATAAAAAATGGCTTTTAAGTTTTATAATAGTTGTACGGTGCCTATGTGTGTGTACACTGTCAAAACGCCTGAAAATTAGTTTTTACAATATGTACTGCGTACGGAAAATGGTGTATAAAAGTACGTCAATATTCTTCCGCTTCCGCTAAATAGGAACCGGTGTCGTCATTTCCGTTTATGATCACGTGACCTATTTTAAATTTTGTCACATTTTATTTATTAAATATTAATTTAATCAAATAAAAATAAGGGTAAATATTGTATTTTTTCAGAATTCTATCATAGAAACTACCAATTAACATCAAAATTATATTTTTATATGAATACTGTCAACATCCCTATTATTGCAGTACTTCTCCGTGTGTATTATCTTTAATATAAATATTTATAAACAACGACACAACGCTAACCTAGTCCCGTGATAATCGTTTAAATAAATATATAGTGATAGTGATAAACATACTGATAAAAGTACTGGTAAAATACCTAAGTATATAAAAGTTTATAAATATATAATATATGTTAAAAACAACATGGCGGAATTTTAATACCACTGATTATAACACATATACACAGGTAAAACTGTAAAATGTATTAAGATTTTAAATTTTTTGACGCAACCCAGTTTGTTTTAAAATCTAGGTATAGTAAAACATCAATAAAGGTAAGCGAACTTCTTTTCGTATAATTATTCAACATTTCATCACATCAATATTATGTCGTATGTACGAGAATATTATGACTATACAAAAAACTCGGAAGTAAATTCAGGTCATATTAGTAGCTGTGCAAAATGTTGACGTTACATTGTAATTTTTTGACGTTAAATTGTAAGCTTTTAAGTGCGGCTCAACACTCTCCCCGTGACAGTTCGGGACAGGGCGAGCGCGAGAGTGTAAATATTATATTACTCTATGGTGTAAATGATAGCGCTCGCCTGCCTCGGCCTGTCATTTATATATTAATAGCTGACCGAGAGGCCTCGGGCGAGACATAGCGAGTGCTTTCGACCGAGAGTGTAGAAGCCGCAATAACAAATCTGACATTGATTTAAATTTTGTCGGGAAGACGCAAAACGGTTTACATCTATCACTTATTGACCCAGCGCCATTGGGATGACTAATATCGGCTATGGCCTAAGATCCTGCTAATATAAATAACCTTTTTGTTATTCCTGCGGTATAAAAGCCTTATGTATGAGTGTTTGGAAGTAGGTACGCATTTGAATTGCTCAACAGAAAAATACACGTAAAATATATTTGGGAAAATGTTACAACTACCTAACTAAAATTTATGTATTTATTTCAATTGAGTTTTCGTCGAGTACATATACAACATATAGATTCCATACATAGTTGTAGATTTTAAACAAGTTCGGAAAAGATATCTTATTCAATATTCATAGAAAAAAATATATAAATTCTTATTAAAAATAACTTTAAGTGTAAAGACTGTGTAGTAAGATTATTAGATACTTATAAACAAACATAAAGAATTGTAAAAGTATATACATATAAGTGTAACTTCAATATTTAAACTATACCATATCGTACAAAAGTATTAGCAAGAAAGTGTTACAAATCACAGTAAGGAAAAAAGGAAGCAATGCAAGTAGATATGTATCGAGATAAATCAGCTTGGAATATTATGTTTTGTATGTGTATGTTTCAAGTTCTGTAACCGCTGGACTGCCTCAAATAGTTTTCTATTGTATATCCATTAAACATTATAAAACAGCTTGGTGGATTTCGGGATACGGAAAATTAATCTCTATTATTAATCTTGAGGCAGCTTAGCTGATCTGAAGTTTTGTTGTACTTATTTTACATATAACATGATTATAAAACTATATATTCTGCAACATGGCTGCGGGTTTATTACCATAGATTATGTATAGTTTAAATAGTAAATCGATTCATAAATATAATCAATCAAAAATTAAAAAACGCTTTACAGATTCAAGAGCATTTTCAGTTGAATATATTTTATAAACCTGAGGAGAATACGAGAGTCCCAATGTTACAATAACAAATTAGCACTTCTGAGTTCTGACACCTAGCTCCTCCCGTGACTATAGTTGCTGTAAAGTCTCCAAAAAGGGATTGATAAAATCCCTATAAAACCGCTATAAAATGAGGAGCGTCGGAAAAAAACCGATAAAACAATTCTGTTTTTTGGAAAAACGTAAAATATGGCCCAGTTCAGTAATTTGGAGTTAAACGAAATCTATTAATTTATTGGTGTTAGCATCACTGTTTCGAAACCTAAATACTGCATTTGTTAATGTGGTACCTGTTGAAGTAAAAAAAAGAAAATGGATATATCGGTTTGTGATAAAACACTGTAGGATATATCAGTATTTAAATATATTAACCCCTTATTAATTAGTAGAATTAACCATATGTCAAACACAAGGTTTTGAATCTGGAACTAAATTTATTTTATTGTAAGTTTGACGATCAATTTATATTGATTCTTGATTATTTGGCCGAATAGGAAAACCGAAAAAAAGTATCTTAAACGAAGTTGAATATGTGTAGAAATAATACACGTATGAACCACTTATTGCGTTTTAAATTGATAAATTAAATATAAGTACATAAAAGTATCATAAAATAGGCACAACTCATTTTGAATTCGTTAACTTTTATGTTACCATCGAGCATATAACCGTAATAGAGCGATACAGTCATGCGTTTTATATGAAAACAAAATGCGCCAAACTTATGCTGCGACGCTGCGCCAGTTCTGCGCTCTGATTGGCCGACTGATGGCCGTTGATGGATGATTAGCCGGTGGGACGTACATACAAATCACTGGTTGGCTGTATTACTATTACATTAGTGTTCGGAATTTTATTACATAAACTACTCTTATCTGGTTATATACTCATTGCTCGATGTTTGTTACACAAAGTTTGTCTGTGACATGAAGAAACAATTTACCAATTAATGTACTTAATGAGTTTCTTCTCATATTCTTTAAAATAGAATATGGTATGACGTTATCAGTTTATATACATTATGTATAGCTTTCAATATTTTTATTGCTTAGATTGGTGTTATTAAAATTTTATATTATAATAAATATTTTTATAAATCTAAAAACTCAATTATTTCTATTAAAATAAAATCGAGTTTGTTAAAAAAGTATTTAGTAAATCATCTCATACTAACATATCGAAAAAATCTGTTCAATACCAACAGCAGAATTTTAACAATAAAGTAAACAAAAGAACTTTGATTCGTGCAACCGGAAACTATTTAATAAAACTGAAAGATACAAAATAATAAAAACAAATAAAAAAAATAACACTTTATTAAAATTAAAAACTTAATACACAAACACTTTTTAAATTGTTTTCATCTGAGCGTAGTGATTTCAGTTAAGTATATCGTTATTAAAAAAATGGAAGACGGAAACTGTCACATATTTATATAATGTAAAATTATTTGGAATATATATAATTAGTACAACCTGTAACGAGACTATTGCACGATTGCGCGATTTATTGAAGTAGCACTACGCCGATTAAATAACAATACAATACTGTATCAGATTCTCATATCACTGGGTGTTGAGGTCTAGGCGGCCGCGGCCAGCTTGTTCATGACCGTGGTGTAGGCGAGTCCTAGGGCCCACGACACCTCGTGACCGTTCACTTTCTTGAACAGCTGAAATGATTAAGAAATTAGTAACAGTTATAGTGTTACAACGTGACAACAAAAGATGCTCTTGTGTGAACTGAATAGAAGAAACATTTTGGGAAATTTGTAATATACACTGATAGTTACATCACGGAGAACAAGAGGCACAGGGAACTGGTATATTAGATTGACGAATGTAATTATATAATAAGATGTAGTGCCAAGCTGCTTTGCAGCCGAATTAGCCTTTTTCCTGGGAAGATTTTAAAAATATTCGCTAGGTGCAGCACTGATGAGGGGTACCCATGTTTCGAATTCTCTATTGACAACTACGTCAAACGTAGAGATTTATAATGGAATTAATTGAAGATGATGTACCTGGAGCAGAACTGAAATTTGCAAAAGTGCAAGATCTAATACTAATAGCTCATCTCCTACACCATAGACGACTATGGAGTATAGAAACTAGGTCATTAGAAGACCTTTTCTCGATGACGATGACCAGTTATAAGATAGTTTATTGTCATTCAACTTAATTCAACTTCAAGCAATTGCCGCCAAACTAAGTCGTAGGTGTAAGAAGTTGGCCAATGACGCAAAAGGCAAACTAGGGACTTATGACCGAATACCCTCCTCGCCTCGTTTTGAGGAAACCTGTGTTCAGTCGACAGACAGACGGATGGACAACGAACTGATATTATAAGGGTTACGTTTTGGTCAATTTGAGGAACGGAATCTTATATATAGGAAGTTTGATGACTGACCGAAATCTGGTCGTGCTCCCGCATCTTGTAGGCGTCGACCAGCAGCGTGGTGATGTAGGTGAGGTCGAGGCAGGCCCAGGGCTGCTCCACGTTGGCGGACGAGCACGCGCGCAGCGCCGCCGCGCGGAACTGGCCCGGCGACGACGACCCGCCGCGCATCACGTCTGCACACGAGTGGTGTTAGATCGCAAGTAGATATTGAACTAAAAATGTGGATGAAGACAAATATGTCGATGGGACACGGAACTAGGAATGTGGATGTGAGCAAATATGTCGATGAGACACGGAACTAGGAATGTGGATGTGAGCAAATATGTCGATGAGACACGGAACTAGGAATGTGGATGTACGCAAATATGTCGATGAGACATGGAACTAGGAATGTGGATGTATGCAAATATGTCGATGAGACACGGAACTAGGAATGTGGATGTAAGTAAATATGTCGATGAGACACGGAACTAGGAATGTGGATGTAAGCAAATATGTCGATGAGACACGGAACTAGGAATGTGGATGTAAGCAAATATGTCGATGAGACACGGAACTAGGAATGTGGATGTAAGAAAATATGTCGATGAGACACGGAACTAGGAATGTGGATGTAAGCAAATATGTCGATGAGACACGGAACTAGGAATGTGGATGTAAGCAAATATGTCGATGAGACACGGAACTAGGAATGTGGATGTAAGTAAATATGTCGATGAGACACGGAACTAGGAATGTGGATGTAAGCAAATATGTCGATGAGACACGGAAATAGGAATGTGGATGTAAGTAAATATGTCGATGAGACACGGAACTAGGAATGTGGATGTAAGTAAATATGTCGATGAGACACGGAACTAGGTGTGTTCATCCAGGTTTTTTGACAATCGCAGTAGTGGATGTTTAAATTGATATAGAATAGTAGTCTAAGAGCTCGTGAACCCCAGACCTTCGTTATTTTATAAAGGCTGAAAACTTGTCAGCGCATGCTCTTAACACAGGTAAGAACGATGGACCATTATGAAGTTTGGGTTACCCTGGCTTTGGCAGGTAAACGGTACTAAAGGTGTGTAAAATACAGATCTAAATTCATCAAATAATAAAGTTTGATTATTTGGTATTACCTTCAGAATATTATTAAAAATCACGTCATTAATTGCCAGACACTTAACATCGTGGCAACCCCTTGCCAGACACCCTTATTGTTCATGAAATTATAATTTTACTTACGTTATAGTATAAAAGCTGAATTTTATATATAATACTTGGGTAATAATTAGATAATGTTTCCTCATTAGCCAGACATTTTTGATAGTTCCAACCCCTTGCCAGACAAGCATGTAGAGTAGCTGTAGGAGCGAGCGCGAGACGGTATATATGGGTACCCACCCATATATACCGTCGAAACGAAGGTCTGGGGTTCACGGGCTCTTGCTCTATAGCCACAAGATGCGAATGTCCACTTCAGTAGGTACTAGAATTTTGTATATAAAAGGGATACTTCTTGTATATAAAAGTAACATTGTAGAGTTAAAACGTTTTATGTATAAATATAATATAGTCGAATACAGAAAAAATGGCTGTAAAAATATGTATATTTTCGTATAAACGCATACCGTCCCTTTTTTGATAGGTACTAGTGGTATGTGAGCCGTATAGGTGTTCTTAAAAGAAGCCGTCAAATATAAAATATCCATCTGGGGAAGAAAAAAATTATAAAACATTGAGTGGTGTCTCACCAATGATGCCGGCGTCCGCAGCCACGTCGTAGAAGTAGCTCATGGCAGCGACGCTTCCGCGCGGCGGCTGCTGCGGCTCCCAGTCCAGCGTGGCCAGCACGTAGCGGCGTACGACTGCGGCGCAGCGAGCGTACACCGCCTCGCGCTTGGCGCCCGCCGGACGGTCCGCGCCGCTGTACACAGACATCGAATATCATTTCAACAGTTCGATGACAAGTTTTTCTCGTTAAACGTCACTTCAACAGAGCAAGCCTTATTTTACCTAATTTATTTTTTATAATCGCATTACTATGTATGTTTGTATTTGATTCACAGCGATATCACTTGGATGGCGTTGGAAAAATTTAAAAATTGGTACTTAGTTATGGATTGAAAGTTTTCTGTTATACTACAGTGAAAGTTATTATTATATACATTCATAAGAGCGTATACAAAACTATTACTGAATTAACAAACTAAAATTTTTTTTATGTAATCTTTTTAATGCTATAACCTCAAACCAAAATTAGTATTATAACATTGACATTTGACAGATGGTTTGCCTCACCTGATAGAGTAGAGTGTGTTAGCGTACGTCCACTTCTCGTCTCTGACAATGGGGTCGACGCACACGGAGCGCAGATGCGTGCCCTCCGGGTTCTCTAGACGCAGTACGCCCAGGCGAGACGCGAGCAGACCTAGTCGCAGGTAGCTGAAACATTTTTGCTACTTTTCTAGAATAGTCTTAAGTAAGTAAGTACTTCGAGAATCTAAATTAAGCGGTACTTATGCGTGTATAGCGGTGATAAGTATGCGGTACTTGTACGTGTATAGCGGTGATAAGTATGCAGTACATGTGCGTATAATATAGCGGTATCTGTGCATGTATATCGGTGATAAGTTTGGGGTACCTGTGCGTGTATAGCTGTGATAAGTATGCGGTACTTGTGTGTGTATAGCGGTGATAAGTGTGCGGTGCTTGTGCGAGTATAGCGGTGATAAGTATGCGGTACTTGTGCGTCTATAGCTGTGATAAGTAAGCGGTACTTGTGCGTGTATAGCAGTGATAAGTGTGCAGTAGCTGTGCGTATAACATAGCGGTGATAAGTATGCGGTATCTGTGCATGTATATCGGTGATAAGTTTGCGGTACCTGTGCGAGTTCAGCGGTGATAAGTACGTAATACCTGTGCGTGTATAGCGGTGATAAGTGTGTTGTACTTGTGCGTGTATAGCGGTGATAAGTATGCGGTACTTGTGCGTGTATAGCGGTGATAAGTGTACGGTACTTGTGCGAGTATAACGGTGATAAGTATGCGGTACTTGTGCGTCTATAGCTGTGATAAGTAAGCGGTACTTGTGCGTGTATAGCAGTGATAAGTGTGCGGTACTTGTGCGTGTATAGCGGTGATTAGTATGCGGTACTTGTGCAGTACTTACACAAAATATTGTACCTGTGCGTGTATAGCGTGATGTTTCGTCCGGCTGGCACGACAAAGCGGTCAACGGCGGGGAAGGAGTCATCGTCCTCGTCCACCTGGTACGTGATCTGAGTCGACGCGCCGCCCAGATCCAGCGCCGCCATCGTCTCGCCCGACAGCAGATCTGATGATCATTTCAAATACGCCTTAATGATTAGAGGGCAAAAACAAAATGTTTTATATAAAGGGATCATTTTTTAAAAGGCCATAAAGCGGTGAGTAATTTCATCCTCACTTATCAAGGTGTGGAGGCGCTACAGGGTACTATCAAAAAATATATTAAGAACAGAAAAATAATGTTGGCCGTTACAGAAGTTCCTGAGGATATGAAACAACTACATATAAGTAAAGAACAAACATCCATAACGAAGAACGAGAATCACGATATAACAGCGTCACGCGGTTTACCGTGACGACTTTCGATTGGATTTAACTACAAAGGCCTGCTAATAGATGTTTAACAATAAAAAAGTAATGAATTAATAGTACTCACTGTGCAACAAGTTGACGGTGTACCAAATGAAGATGCCTTCATCCGAGCCCTCCATGATCTCGACAGCGTTCAGGCCGACGTCGTAGCCCAGACTGTATTAAACATTTTCACATTTGACATACACATTAAAACTTAAGATCCCTTGTAGGGTCTGAATAATTTAGTTAATATTTTATTTAGTAGAAATGATAACGCATTATTCAAATGATCATCCAATTTTGGAGGTTAGCAGAAATGGAGAGCGAAAACAGTTTTAACAATGTATATATAAAATATTTTTTGCGCATAGTGCCTAGTCAAACTAAATAGCAATGTTTCAATCCCTTGAGTTATTTTTTAGTTATTGCCCGGTTCACAAATAATAAGTGACGTCAGCAAACTGTCTAAAGGTTGTCTTTGTACAAAATTCGAAATTACACTAATTTTAATTTAGTGAAACTCGTGTACTTATTGTAATTTACTAAATTAAAAGGATTTCCATTCTTGAGCTTAAACAATAATGTATTTGTTTCTATTTCGTATGTTGTCACTTAATTCTTTTATTACTATGGATATTAAGATATTATTGCCTAATCTATACTAATAATATAAAGAGTTTGATTGTTTGTTTGAACGCGATAATCTTAGGAACTGGTTCGAATTGAAAAATTATTTTTGTGTTGAATATTCAGTTTATCGAGGAAGGTTATAGGCTCTATAATAACATCCCCACCATAGTTCAGGCCTTGTCGTGGCCGTGGGGCTCAGTAACCTAGGGTGAGCGGCACCTTGGGCGAAGCTAATTGGGCCAAGGGGTGAGGATGGGAATCTCACCACATTGTACTGTCCCGGCGTTGGGAGGGGTTGTTCTGTGGTGCGGGACAACCTCTGTGGAGGTGGCGTCCTTGTGGGACTGACTAGCCGTCGAGGTGCCCTGTTTGTTTTCTAGATCCGGGGCACCACACCAAAGGCGACATTGATGGCATTCGCCGGGTTTTAGTGGGTAGAGCTGCGTCCATTTACCAGCTGTCGGGCGCAGCGAGTCCTAAATAACCGCGTGGGGAGACCTACTCCCTCGCGGGATGCCTCAGAGCATTTCCAGGCGTTAAAGAAAAAAAAAAGGCTCTATAATAACATCCAGCTACAATAGAAGCGGAGCATCAATAAAAAATGTGGCAAAAACGTAAAAAAAAAACTTTTGAGACCTTTCGTTGCGTGCGTTGCGTGCGCTGCGTAAACGGTTAAAGTTAGATAATTGTTGTGTATGACGGAATTGTACCCCTTTAAAATCCAAAAAAAAGTCAGCAACTATACCATCTATCGTTAAGGTTACCATCACCACGTCTTCTACTAGATAATGATTGACTCACTTGGAGATAGCCAGGGACACTTCATCGACGAGTCTCTGTGCCTTATGCTTCGGTAGAAGCCTGAGACCAGCCGTGGCTCTGACCACGAGTGGTGTCGCTTTCCTCTTCTCTCGAGGAATAAGAAACTCTGCCTTCCTTATCAGCTGAACAATTGTATCCGCCCCCTGAAAGACACAACATTGATCTTACATAAATCTACCCGCTGATGCGTTTTACCGCGCTCCCGGCAATGGGAGACATAACCTACCTGGTTATGTCTGCCGTCAAACAACTCTGCTGTGTTTATGCAAGAGAAGAACAGGACAGGCAGGGTCTGGCACCGAGACACCATCTAATGTCTCATGATAGACAAAAAGATGCCAGGTTAGTCCAGGACTTGTGTACTGTGTGAAAAAGGCTGATAGTGATGATGATACGTAGGACGTAGATCTTAAATCCCAAATTGGAACCTTATACCGTTTAGGAATGATTACACTACAATTACTTATTTACATTTGTCTAGGAAAAATCAACATACGAAAAAATCTGTTTGTCATGTCTGAACAGACTAAAGGCCACCGAGCCACCACCACCATCCATCCACCGGCCATCGAGCTTGTGTAATACGTTGGAAGTTGGAACAAACATTATTAATATACCGACGCGAGACGGCCAGCGGGTGTAGTGGTCAGGGGACCTGGTACACGCAGTGGTCGCGGGTTCGAATTCCGCAACATGTAATATAATTATTGATACATCAGATTATATGTGTATTCATAAAGTATTTTTATTCCCACTCATATACGAGGGCGGCACTGAAAATTTCGGGAATCAAGGAAGTGACACAACATTACTATTTAAAAATGTATTTATTGCTTTTCGAAGTAATCTCCGCGAAATTTGACACATTTTTCCGTACGATGGAAACCAATAATTGAAGCAACCATTCCATTCGGAAGTTGGGGTCTCCAAAATGGCCGTTTTGTAGGCGTCCACAGCTTCTTTAGGCGATGAAAATTTCTGACCACGCAATTTATTCTTTATTTTAGGGAAAGTATAGAAATCATTAGGGCTTAGGTCGGGGCTGTACGGCGTATGGTCTAATAATTCTATGTTTTCTTGCGCTAAAAACTCTTTTGTTCTGTGCGCGGTGTGAGAACTCGCATTGTCGTGATGGAGGATGAAGCGGCGGTTGCAGTTCTCTTTACGGAGTTCAGAAACGACCTGTGGCAAACAAATGCTAGCATACCATTCTGCATTAACCGTTCTTTTCCCTCAAGAGGAATAGTCGCAACATGGCCGGTTTTGGAGACAAACGTGGCCACCATTTTTTTTGCAACACTCCGTGAACGAACAACTTTTGTTGGTTTTAACTCATTTTTGAACACCCAAACTCGTGACTGGTTTTTTGTTTCGGGTTCGTACGCGTATATCCAGGATTCGTCACCTGATACGATGTTGTATACAGCATTTGAGGATCCTGCGTGGAATCTTTCGAGAGTTCTGGCGCACCAAGTAACGCGAGCCGCTTTTTGCTCTTCACAGAGCAAATGCGGTATCCATCGGGAAAACAACTTTTTTACAACTAATTTTTCATGCAAGATTATTTGTATTTGACTCATGCCAATGTCTAAAGTTGCCTGAATTTCGCGGTATGTCACATGTCGATCTTCCTCAATCAGCTTACGCACAGCATCAACGTTTTCTTGGGTGACTGCAGTTTTTGGACGACCTTAACGGGGATCATCACTGAGCTTGACAAGTCCACGTTGAAATTCAGCAAACCAGCGATAAATTGTGGTTTTGGATGGGGCTTCATCACCAAATGCAGAAATCATCCGGTCAACACACTGTTTTTGTGTTAAACCACTTCGAAAGTCATAGTAAATCATCGCTCTAGAATTTTCTCGAGTCAATTCCATTTTCTCAACGACTAAACAAGTTTGACAAGACCTTGTGACAAGACCGAGAACCTTTTTTTAAATAAATAAATGGTATTAGATTTTTAAAACCAAGGAGTTTTCAATTAAAAAGATTTTAATATGACAGGAACAGTGGAAATATTCCATTCCCGATACTTTTAGTGCAGCCTATGTATTGTAACACAAGTCCTTAATATGTTCTTTACTACCAATTACAAGGTAAGTACGTTTATAGAATAGAATAGAAACATCAATATATGAGATTGACGTTCGCTTCAGACAACTTGACGTTCGCTTCCGGCAACTTGAAGTTGACTTTCGACAATGTTATCTAAAGCGATCGTCAAATTCATACATTGATGTTTCTATTATATTCTATAAACTTAACGTCACTTGTCTACAGGGACTGAGTTAATCACACTAAGTTAGTAACACATTACCTTGAATATCATCCAATAGTCATCGACATTTATAATTATACATTGCGTAACATTTTCTATGTCACCATTTATCTAATCAGTTATCACTGATATGTACACGTTAGATTTTTTCTACATATCTGCACAGTATAGATATTAAACTAAATCCAATACATCATTTTCTCTAGACCTTTATAATTTTATCAGGTGATATATTATACTTCTTCACTCTATGAGACCTCCCGTTGAATCAAGGTCTTCAAAATGAGCTCCGTCCGGCTATCATCGGCAATCGACATAAACGTAACATATACGTACTTTAATCCCATTTATATTCAATTATCCATTTAAATTCAATCCCAATTATATTTATATAGACGACCTCTGTGGCTCAGTGGTAAGCGCGTTGGCGCTCAAGCCGGAGGTTGCTGGTTCGAATCCCGCCAGGGAACAAAAATATTTTCTGTGTTCCTGGGTCATGGATGTGTATTAAATATGTGTATTATATAATAAAAATCTTAAATATATGTATAGTATAAAAACATTAAATATATTTCCGTTGTCTGGTACCCGTAACACAAGTTCTTCGAGAACTTACCACGGGACCAGATTGACGTGGTGTAAAAGCGTCCATAGATATTATTATATTATTTATTCGACTGTGAGCAAACACTGTGTGGTGGACTAATCAGCGCCACATTCCTGAATCACGCTATTGAAGTTCCACAGCTCGTCGCTATACATACAACAGCTGAATTGATAGCAAGTGGGCTTTGGCCTGGCCGAGCATACCATCTCGCTCGGTCGGAGATCTCCCTTTGTGGCTCACACCTACTCCCACATTGGTGACCCCGACGTGGCGGACCAATCAGCGCCACAACTGTCTTACAATTACCAGTCTGTAACAGGGCACTCCTGAGTGGCCATTTTCGGCAGGAAAATGAATTTGTTGTAAATTAACACATAACAGTGAGAGAAAAAAAACTCAGCTCGGCTCAGAAACTGTACCTCAACTAAAAACCTTGGACGTAGGCCGCACATGATAAACGCGAAAACACAAGAAGTTACTAAAATGTTGCTCATAAAAACAAATTCATATTTTTTCTATACCATAGGAGGGCAAACGAGCCGTCGAAGCCTTTGGACGACTACCGACGCCCATACACAACCACACAACCAGAGATTATGCAGATGTGTTTGCCCTCTTTTTCTCTATCCCCCCAATGGGCCATCGGAAATTCACGAAACGCGTCAGCATAGCTGTCACTTTACGCCGGTATTATTTGAGCGAGAAATACTACCCCGGTCGTGCCGGCCCAACTCGGCTACAAAGCAGCATGGCACTACCTCTTCCTAATTAAAAATCATTGCACAGATACTGAATTTATACAACTAGTATTGCAATATGTCTTACATGTATAAGGTATATAATATATTATAGTACATACACAACTAAATATGACATTACCTTTTCTGGGTCATGTACGTATGAAGACAGGCCAGGTTTTGTCTCTTCAAAATATTCATCTTCAAGGTCCAAATTAGCTTGACCGAACACTGGAAACATTAGAATTATAAAAACGAAACATCAGCGTGACTTGCAACATGTTGAAAATGATGCAACATTAATGAAATTTACAAATAGGTAGTAGATGAGGAAGTAAAATATAAAATATTGACTGATATATGTTTGTATGAAAACATATTTTTTTGGGTTTGAATCCTATAAAAAAATATAAAAAATTATGATATAATATGAAAGATGCATTGAGCAAATAATTGGGCTATCATAAAAATATTTCAAAGCCGTCGTGTCACGTGTGGTTCTGTGTTTCTGGAGACGCGGCCAAACATACAATCTTTTTATCTTTACTATATTAGTATAAATTAAAATATTAGTAAATATATAATTTATATGAATAAACTATTTTGTAGACCTTAAATAATAGCAAAAATTATTATAACTTGTAGTGGATCCCATCCTCATATTCGGGTCACTGTCAAGTCGCTGCGTCTCACCGGGTCGAACAAACCGGAGCGGCTTTAACACTTTAAAAATATCCTGTGACTAAACTATTGATTCTATTGGTCTAAGTTTTGGTGTGTAGCCTGAAAATAGTACATAGTATACGTGGTTTAATTTAATGCCTCTCGCTTTTATCAACCTTGTATACAGAACAAGCTATTTATTTGACAAATACCCATTTGAAGGTTATATTAGGTCTTACGTCACCCGGAAGTATCAATGGGGAAGGAACGTGTAACACACGCGCACACACGCGCACTCGGCGCATACACGTGCACACGCGACACGCGTACACACGTGCACACACGCACACATACACACACATCAGGATAATACATCAAATTTGCAATATTTTTATCTGATCATGTAAAAATGATGAGTCAAGCTAACGAATGCCATTTCATCATTAGGGGCCATCCATAAATTACGTCACACGAATTTCATGATATTTGGACCCCTCTCCCGTCCTTGTCACAGATGGTCACATTTATGAGACACCCCCTCTCTAGTGTGACGTCACATATTTTGCAATTTTTACATAAATAAATTGAAAAATTAAAACAGCTGTTCCGAAATTATTTTTATTTTGGTTTAAATTGTTTTTTAATTTCATTTTTTTATTAGTTCACAGTAGTCTTATGTGACGTCACAAAATCTCGGAGCCCTCCCACCCCTTGTCACATAACGCCCCTTCCCTTAACGTGTGACGTAATTTATGGACGGCCCCTTACAGCTGCTATTTGGTAATTATAAGATATGAGAAGCAGAAAACGATGATCAATAATGAGATTTATAATTCAATACAAATAAAATTCTACTCATCTTAACTAACCCTTTCCAAATTTTTTTTATATATCTTTTTTTTATTTATTTTTTAATATCTAATTAATAATAAAAAATATATATTTTTAATCCTTTTGTTTACGATTTCGAACTTGAATAGCTCAACTGATTTAGTAGAATTTTGGTATATAATAGAAGACAGACACACGTTCATCCAACTTTCAAGACGGCCATTTACTTATATAAAATTTTAATATTAAAAAATCCGAGCTATCCTTTGATAATTATGGCTTTAGTCGTTTTAGCATAGCAGCAAGAATACACCATCAGACGGTTGTGTGTTCTTATATTATATTCTTATAAATCCTCATGCTGATTAGCGAGAAGGTTTCACAAACGTTTTACAAACTCCAAAAAGGCCAAAGTCCTACAGAAAATTGGTATAAAAAATACTATCAACTCACCAGTGAAAGGAACTCTAAATTTGTATGCTAGAACACGCGTGCCCGATGAACCCGCGTCTATAATGACAGCATAATGATATACGCTTTCATATCCCAAACTCTTCGCCAGCCCATCGAACCACAGTGTCTGCCCCGCAAATAGACCTGCGGATAAAAGGTTATGCTTAAATCTAGCGCAAAAACAAAAGAGCTTAAAAATCTAGCGCAGAAACAAAAGACCTTAAAATGGCTAAACCGATTTAAATAAAACAAGTGAAAAGTTCCATGTGCTCTCGACTTTACCTACAATTCATACTTTTCTCATTCACCATAATATAATATTACTAGCTGTTGCCCGCAGCTTCGCCCGCGTTAACTTTTAAAATTTGAGGGGTTGACCACCCTTATCACTTAGGGGTATGAAAAATAGATAGTAGCCGATTCTCAGACCTACTCAATACGCATATAAAATTTGGTAAAAATCGTTAAAGCCGTTTCGGAGGAGTACGGTAACTAACATTGTGACCTGGAAATTTTATATATTAACTAGCTGTTGCCCGCAACTTCGCCCACGTTAACTTTTATAATTTGAGGGGTTGACCACCCTTATCACTTAGGGGTATGAAAAATAGATAGTAACCGATTCTCAGACCTACTGAATACGCATATAAAATTTGGTAAAAATCGGTAAAGCCGTTTCGGAGGAGTACGGTAACCAACATTGTGACATGGAAATTTTATATATTAGATATAATAATAATAATATCTATGGACGCTTTCACACCACGTCAATCTGGTCCCGTGGTAAGTTCTCGAAGAACTTGTGTTACGGGTACGATATAACGGAAATATATTTAATACTTTTATACTATACATATATTTAAGATTTTTATTATATAATACATATATTTAATACACATCCATGACCCAGGAACATATAAAATATTTTTGTTCCCTGGCGGGATTTGAACCCGCAACCTCCGAGCTTGAGCGCCAACGCCCTTACCACTGAGCCACAGAGGTCGTCCTCTTTTTTTTTTATTTTATTAATAAGAAGTAATTATTAAATATTAATACAAGTACCATAAGCAGAACATAGAGATTATCTGCTCTAATGGGAAGGTCGGAGGTCCCAATAATAGATACTAACTTTCCTACTAGATACCTATTTTAATTTCTTTGTAAAGTCTAGTTGAACAATTAAGACAAAACTCGTGAAAATTGTTGCTATAACTAGTATTGGTTTCCGAGATATTTACAAACTAGTTTTTTTAAGTACAATAATGCCTCTTTTTTTTTTTCATTTGCTCAAAACTCATGACTTTTTTATAGAGTAAGTACTAGAAAACCTTGACAATATTCTATGCGTTATTTTATTTCGAATAAGCTATCGCGCGTATTCTTACGTTGTTTTTACTATTTTAATCAATCCAAAATGGTATTAGACTTACTTAACTTAAATTGCTTTGAACTGTTTTGTGTCGTACGTAATCTCGAAAATGTGTTTTAATAAAATATGTAGAATGTGAATATTTGAAAATCGAGTATTCTCAATTAGAATATGTAAATGTTAGAATAGAAGACACATAATGATTAGATAGTTATGCAACATATGTTTTAGACAATAACTTGTATATCCAAATTATATGAATATTTCTGCGATAAATGGAAAATAAAATCCAGACAATAAGAAAAACACAAAAATTACACGTTCGAATGCAATTTTACTTAAAATTAATAAGATTCGATTTTACGACTTTGACTTTGTGCTTACCTAGTAAAAAATATATTATACTAGCTGTTGCCCGCAGCTTCGCCCCCGTTAAGTTGGTTTACAGCCGTATCCGGATTGGTGATGATTATTTTTGTAGCCTAAGTTACTCCTTACAATATCAGCTATGTACCAGTAAAGTCTTGTCAAAATCTGTCCAGCCGTTTCAGGCATTTAGAGACAGACATACAGATGCACAATTTGTTTAAATAATTTTTTTGTTGTAAGTATCGTATATACTTTCATATGCATTTAGTGAAAAGCTGTTAATTTGAAATTACTAACGGACACTTCACACTTAAATTTTATTTACATACTAGCTGTTGCCCGCAGCTTCGCCCGCGTTAACTTAAATTTACAGCCGTATGCGGCTTGATGATGATTATTTTTAAAGCCTAAGTTACTCCTTATAACATCAGCTATTTGTCAGTGAAAGTCCCGTCAAAATCGGCCTAGCCGTTTCAGAGATTAGCCGGAACAAACAGACAGACAGACAAAAATTTAAACAGTGATTTTTCAATTTTTTTTCTTACAATACAGTAATACTGCACATACCGTAAGGCAAAGCTGGTATGTAGATACAGCTCAACCCACTAAAAGCCGGCGAGTGCCACCAATGCCGCCTTTAGTGAGGTACCCCGGGTCTGTTGAGCAAACAGGGCACCTCGACGGCTAGTCAGTTCTTCAGGGGACCGACGAGACCTCCACAGAGGGGTTGTCCCGCACCACAGAACAACCCCTTAGGGAACCCATCCCCTTTATCGCAGCTAAATCCTTATGGATGCAGCCAGGATCTTCGGGTATATCCAGACCCAACGTGGGACTCGCACCTGGAAGTGCCCTTAACCCATAAACTAAACAACTGCGAGCGCCTTCAGCCGCATTTTGAGGGTCCCGGATGTATGTTCTACGGGATTACCTTAGCGACAGGCTGGCCCCGGCGAAGGCCAGACTACTCCTCGTAAGGGGGGATTGTCCAGCCGCAACTAAGCAGTCCCCGCAACGTTATGTCATACTGGGGACAGGTTCATCCTGAGCCCGGCACAAGCACAGAGGCGTTACTGGATGCGTATTAAGTTGCGCCTCCTACGCGCCCCCGTTCGTCACCTGCGGCGAAAGGCCTCGTCGGCGGCCTCCTCTCTCACCCGCTCGGCCTCCTTCTGGGACATTACTGCCTCGCAGAAGGAGACCATCGCCGTCCAGGACTCGTCGTCACCGAGCATCGGGGTGATGACGCTCGGCAGAGACAAGACGTCCCCTCCGATTTCTGATGTCAGACTGTGACGCAGCGCCGCCCATCTCGGGCACACCTCAAGGGTGTGATGGGCCGAGTCCACCTCCGCGCTACAATCGTGACACACTGTCAACAGTTCTCTGTGGGCCGTCCGGCACAGGTACTCACCAAAGCAACCATGCACCTGTGTCAGACGGAAGGTGAGGGGTTTGCGATTGCGGCGCATCCAACGCTCGAGGACCGGACGCAGAGCAGCCGTTAGGCTTTTGCCATACGGCTGCCGCACCAGGTGCTCCCCCCACCTCCGCATTAACGCCTCTTGCCCTAGTCGGCGGACCCGCAGGTTCCCGTCCAGCGTAAGGCTCTCACCAAAACACCTCCTATCCGATACATAGGAATGCGTCTCAGCAAGAACCTCTGCCACGAGTTCTTACGGGGGGTCACCGGCTAGGGCAGTGGCTGCCACCCACGATACAGTACGGTACCCCCGAATCACCCTTACCGCGATGACCCGCTGGCCTTGTTCCTTGCGGTAAGGTGACCCGCCCAAATGGGTGCACCGTAGGTTGCCATACTCCGGCAGACTCCGGAGTATAGCTGCCTGCAAGCGGCGCTGGGTCCTCCGAGGTTCGGGAGGAGTCTGCCCAGCGCACTTGCCACCTTCACGACCTTCGGTCCCAACATTGAGAAATGTTGGCCGAATGTCTACCCTCCGTCAAGGATGAGTCCCAGATATTTGATATGGGGGCTCATCTTGACCCTCACCCCTACGATCTGGAGGGCAGCCCCCGGTGGGGGTCCTTTCCGCCCGGTCCCGCGGAAGAGAAGGGCTTCGGTCTTCTCAGGTCTGACCCGAAGCCCAAACCTCTCTATGCAGCTGATCACGAGGTCAAGCCCGACCTCGGCCAGCCGCGCCACCTCCTTATAGCCTCGTCCCGGGCATACACGAGGGTGTCATCCGCATAGCAGATGACACCCATCCCGGGGAGGAGGCGGCCTCACAGGACCCAGTCGTACCCGATGTCCCACAGGATTGAACCCAGAACCGATCCCTGTGACACACCGCATCCGACACGCCACCACTCTACGGACTCACACCGGTTCTCGCGGGCTACCCTCCTCTCGGAGAGGTACGCCTCCAAAAGTCTCCTTAGATATGGGGGCACCCTGAAGAAGTTCCCGTATCACACTGTGGGGGAGGCTGTTGAAAGCGTTCGCGATGTCCAGCGATACATCGACCACCACCTCACCCTCGTGTTCCGCCTCACCCGTCACCGCCCGAAGTCGTTTGAGGGCATCGACAGTCGACCGGCGTGCCCGGAACCCAAAAAGGAACTCTAAGAGTTCCAGCCCCGGGCCCTCCTCCAGGTGCTGAACGAGCCGGGGGGCCACTATTCTTTTAAAGGCCTTCCCAGCTTCGCTTACCAGCACCACCGGTTGCACCGCCGAAGCAGAGTCCGGGTTCCGCCCTGCCTTTGGTAGTAAGCAGAGGCGGGACACTACCGCCTCCATTTCAACCTCCGTGAAGGGTGGCGGAACACCCTCCTCGTCCGACGTCTGCCGAGCCATCCTGAGGAGCACGAAGCCCACGGGTGTGTCGGTGAAAAGTTCCATGACGATCCTCTCCAGTTGGCCCGGCTGGAGCGTCTCGGTGATTGGGGCCGACTGGGCGCAAGCTCCGCACCCAATGGCCTGCTGCAGGATCTTCCTTTCTCCACGTAGACCCTGCGCAGCCTGTCGTCCCTGTCAACGTCCTTGGGGCGCCGCCGCCGGCTCTGGTTGCAAACGACCCGGTGCAGCGGCTCACCCTAGGCTACAGAGCCCCACCGCCACGACAAGGCCTGAACCATGGTGGGGGTGTAGACATCTATTAATTAATCATATACAAATTATCTGCTCTTGGCGAGATCTGATTAGGACTAGCAAAATGTTTGTTTTAAAGAGTATATTATAGAAACAGATAAAACATAATATGAAATAGGCAAATTAAAGAGTGTTCTACAATACCTGCCGAAACCATAACAAAAAGAATAAAAAATATTAGTGTATAGTTGGCCATTTTAAAATTTTAAACTACAGTTTTACTATCCAGACGCCTAGACGATACGGTCAACTCACAATGCTCTCGACTGCACTGACAATATTGAAATTCATTTTAGATAAAGCAAGCGACTATAAACCCAATAGCGTTCATAATAGAATTTTCCTAAGTAATTGTTTTGTTATTGTTTTGCATTTGAAACGGCTCGCAAGTGATATCATAATAAGAATTGCGAAACGTGCACATCCATAATATTATATTAATTGAAACAAATAAAATATGTATGTATTGCAAAGTATATAGTATTATAATTCAATACTTGTGATATGTAGAGAAGTCTTTGTAAATTCAATTTTTTTTTATACTTAAATGTCCATTTATACGTTTCTAAAGTCAATAAAGATATTTTTTACTTAATAATCTATTCACAATGTGTAACCACACAAGACACAAAAAATAATCCAGTGTAAGAAGACATTTGTAATTAATTAAAAGTATTTGTGTATTTTTATATTTAATTTTAAATATTCCGATATTTAACAAAAGTTCTTACAATCTTACACAGGGCTATCTATCTATGTTAATGTTTCATTCATATATAGTTTAAATAAATAAATAGGAATAAAACTGAAGTGTCGCCTGCATTTTCAAAATTTTAGTGAAAACTGCTATTTATATTTTTTTGTGTCAAGGAGGCAACCGAGTAGTCAGAGCCTTATGGTAACTACCGACGCGCATAGACATTCGCATAACCTAAAGGTATGCGAAGATGCGTTGGCCTCCTTTTTCCTATAGGAAAAAGGAGGCCAACGCATTGGCATACCATCATTGGCCACCGGAAAGTCACAAAGCGCTCGAAACGCGACAGCATAGCTGTCACTTGACGCCGGTATTATGTGAGCGATAGGTACCACCCCGGTAGTGCCGGCGCAATTCGGCTGCAAAGCAGCATGGCACTACCTACAAATACAACTACAACTTACAAATATGTTGCCTAGACGTAAATTACCATTTTTAGAATTCTGTTTTGAAAAATGATTTGAAACAGCTCAATGGATTTCAACGAAAATTTGTTGATTTGGAACCTGATAGCTTCTGATCTTCCACTTTGATAATTGTTTGAAAATTAATTGATGATTTCTTATGAATATAAATATACACAGGCAAATTGGTGAGCTACAGCTAGTCATATAGTAATTAAAATACTGGCAGCGTGGGACTAAATCAGTAGGTAAATAAAGTAAATAATTATAATAGCTTAGACCTGAGAAAACAAAAAACTAATTTTATTTTTCCTTGGGAGCATACAAGAATTTATGCAATAAACTTTTCCAAGAAAGAAAACAATAACAAATTTGCAAATTACAAACAGCACAATGATGATTGAAATGTCAAATATAAAATGTACAGCTTGGCAAAAAAGAGTTCGGAAATAATGAGTCTCATCATATTATGGAAAATCAGTAAGAGAATTTAATCAAATCATTAATTATATAAATAAATTAATTAATTAAAAATAAATGTTAACTAAACGTTACTCAAAATCTAGTATTTTTCGTCCAAGTATTGTCAACATCATTGGTTTTTAGTAAAGTAATGTGTTCTCTTTGATTTCATCTATCAATTATTTATTGTCATCAATGTCATCAACAAGAAATTAGTTCATACAAATTTCATTCATAGCTTACTTTTTTACTTTCAAAATAATACTTCACTACTCTGGGATTAACTAACCAAGCGTAACTTTTGATTATGCTTGGTATAAGCTATTTTTATTAATAAGACTAGTTGTATTCTTAATTTGAAGCTTCTATGTCTGCTAGAAGTGCCTTAGAGTTTTGATGATCGGTCAGTGAGTCAATCAGTCAGACAAAATCAATAAGCTTGGGCTTGTTATAATTCTCAAACTACTGCTTCAAATTGAATGAAATTTGAAATATACTGTATTTATACAATGTCTGCTTGGTTGCTGAAAATTCAAGTTTCAAGTTTTATCCACTACGAAGTTATGGGGGTTTGAAAATGGCTTGAACTACTTTGAGAAAAGGATGGTACAGACCTTTTTTGCCTACTTTTATGCTCAGATTTTACGGAATCACTTACCTAAAAAGTATGTACCACATATTGCTAAAGCGATAAGAAAAATGAAAACCCTCTTCAATCTTCTAGGTTGTTTTACAGATCTTGATCTTACATTAGTGGATGCTGTTGCAGTATCATCTTTTAACTGTAACAATAAAAATATCCTGATTTTTTTCATGGAGTTGGAATTATGCAAGTATGGTTGCATAAAATGTCCTATTTACTATTTAAATCCATTCATGTATTGTTTTCAAATGTGAAGTTCACTCATAATATCATGAAACAAATATAAAATTTGGTTAATGTGGGAAAAAAAACAAAACCAAACAATGTCAAATTTGTCCAAAAAATGTTTAATTGGATAAGGATTAATGATGTATTGCTTAAAATTTCTTCGTAAAAAAATTAATTATCCTAAAATTATCTTTCTTTCTTTCTTTATTCTTTATGTACATGAAAGGTATTTAAAGTAACATGATATAGTTATAATGAAACACTTTTTTACGGATTTTATCGCGGTTTATTAAGATTTTTACAAGCCCGACGTTTCGGATACTTTACAGCAACCATGGTCACGGGAGGACTGTAACGACGAAACGTCGGGCTTGTAAAAATCTTAATAAACCGCGATAAAATCCGTAAAAAAGTGTTTCATTATAATGAGTGAAATTCGCGTAAACATTAGAAAACAATATGATATAGTTAATAATTAAAAGTTATGCACAGGTGTGCTTATCCCTTTAAGAGATGTCTGCCAGCAGACCTAAAGAGTGCGTGTAGAAAAACAAATGCGGACATAGTACAAAAGAAGAAATGACAAACAAAAGTAATACTAGCTAACCCTTAAATCTACGTTAATTAAATAAATAAAAATTATCAGTTTTTATCAGCTATATTAGGCATGTAATATACACCTTCCTTTTGAATCACTCTATCTATTAAAATAACCGCATCAAAATCCGCTGCATAGCTTCAAAGATCTAAGCATAAATAGGGACAGACAGACAGGAAGCAACTTTGCTTTATGCTATGTAGTGATGTTCATTACTTTCACATCACATTGGTGAATATAAAAGCTGGGTCATTTGGTAAAATTTGTATAACATTCTTCATATAAAGTGTATGACAATATATTATGAGAGATTAAATTTATTAGAACTTTTTTACTTGTAAAATTTACATTAAATAATGTGAATCAAAGTTACTTTACGGTAATAAAATATGTTCATAATTAGTTGTTATATTTATGAAAGCTGAGCAGTAAAACAGTATTTTTTATACATAAAATAACCAGACTTTACCTCTAAATATCTGTAAGTGCCGAATTTTCCCATATCGAGCTAACATGTACATCACAACCTTAAACGTTAAATATTGAAAGTAATAAATTCCCAAAGTTCATTTTTATATTACCATTTAAAATCTATTGGAAGGAAACAATATAGAAATATAAAATAAACGTAAAATATTATGTTTTGTTTAAAATCTGTGAATACAAATTACAACCACAAATAGCATTATGTTCGTATTTTGACATTTAGCATTTCTTCTTCTACTTCTTTTTTTATTCTTGGCAAGCAAATAATGCCATCATTTTTTACATTAATGCTATAAATGTAAATTAATGCTTTACAATCTTTTGTCGAACTTTGAAACCCATAAAATTAATCATAAATCGGTACGTTCTATAATACGAAACGAAATTCTTAACTCATATTGGAAGAATCTGGCTCTAGTGGCTCTAGCCTCTAGCCAATGAACGAATAAAAGCATGCTTGCAAAATGCAAGTTGCAATGCTTTTTTCGTTCACTGGCTCTAGCTAGCTGTTTCTATATTAACAAATAATTGTCTTGTTTACGTTTCTCGATTCAATGTGTTTGTTATGTGTTATTAATATTATGTGAGTTTGAACATCTATTTTATACAGTACCTAGGTATAAAATTATAAGAATAACAAAAAATTTACGTAGGTATAAAATAAAGTTTTAACTGTTTATTTTAGAAACAAGCAATGATAATCGTGTCAGTCATGCGTACTAATTTCTGAGGATACCTTTGAAATTTTAAAATACTTAATCGAATACATAGCAATGTTAGATTTCAAGTAGTCTAGGTACTACTTGAAATCTAACATTGCTATTATATACCTACGTAAAAGTTCCCGAATTAAAATATTGTATAAATAAAATGAATCCTCAGATTTCCTTGCTGCTTCAGATTTCAAGGTTAAATTTATAACATAATTTTACCGTGTGAATGATTCTAAATGATTCAAGGTCTGTCTCGTCTTCATTTTATAATAAATGGTCTCGCCTATGCTATTAACTTATGTATAAAATTACTTTATGTATAAAAGCTAAAATAGAAGTCATTATTGTTTTATTTTAGTGCATTGGTACATATTATATTATGGATACTAATAATACTATTGAGCTTACCTTTCTTTGCCTTATTTCAGGCATCTTTTGAGGTTATCTTAAAAATAATAATTGTTTCTAAAAGTCTACGTTGTAAAAATACACTAAATACGATTAAATTAATTTATTCTTTAATTTGAAATTGTATCTATAGGTAAGATAAAATCTTTTTTTATAAAAAAATATCACTAAGTAATTTTAAACATTTAATTATTCACAAGACTAGATTTTTGCAAACATTTATTTTATTAATCGATCACTCCAGATCACAGTACTTCAGTAATATTTTTAAATCAGCGAACGAAACCGCCTCCTATGAATTATAGATAGTTACTGAGTACTTGAGTAGCGAGTAGATACTAGATACTAACAGCTACTAACTGAAGTCTCAACGCTAATCACACTAGTTGTGTTTAGTTTAGTTCTTCTAACTACTGACAAAAAGTATGTATATAATCACTACGAAATAGGTACCTATGACGTAGGTACTTGAAGTCAACGTAGTGACAGTGACAATGTTTTTATAACGTTTTTATCGGTGCGTTTATATACTTTTGAGCGAGATAATCTAACATCTGTAACATAATTCGTGAATGATAACAATATTCTGTCAAATTACTTATTGTTGCGAAAAAATATCAAGAGATTACATCACAGTCATTGACGGCTCCTTGTACGTTTCACCCGTTTCACTGCGCAAATGCACAAATTAGGTATATAATAGAGAATACTACGTATTCGCAAATGTTATGAAATACCTATATCTATGCAGCTTATTAAACTTCTTTCCGGTAAAGGTAAAACTCGGCCCAGCACACCCTCGAGGTGTGACCGAGATGGGTGGCGCTGCGTCATGATCTGACATCGGTCATCGGAGGGGACTTGTCTCTGCCGAGTGTCATCACCGCGATGCTCGGTGACGACGAGTCCTGGACGGCGATGGTTTTCTTCTGCGAGGCAGTAATGTCCCAGAAGGAGGCCGATGAGCGGGTGAGAGAGGAGGCCGCCGACGAGGCCTCCCCCCGTGGGCGACGAATGGTAGTGCGCAGGTGTTCCGCAAGGCTGTGTACTATCTCCAACCCTGTTTCTTCTGCATATCAATGATATGTTGCAAACCAGCGGCATTCATTGTTATGCGGATGACAGCACTGGAGATGCCTTATACACTGGCCGCTCTAATATTTCTCGGGAACAAGTCGATGAGTGTCGGAACAAACTTGTGTCTGAAATCGAGTCTCTGTTGACCAAAGTCTCGGAATGGGGACGACTTAACCTGGTCCAATTTAACCCCAACAAGACACAAGTTTGCGCGTTTACCGCCAAAAAATCACCCTTCGTCGTTCCTCTACGATTTGAAGGCACTCCCCTAACTGCCGCAGCCAGCATTGGGATACTTGGCGTCGACATATCGAGAGATGTGCAGTTTCGTGGTCATTTGGAAGGAAAGGCTAAACTAGCCTCTAAGAAACTTGGCGTGCTCAATAGGGGGAAGCAGTATTTCATGCCTTCACAGCGCCTTCAATTATACAAGGCGCAGATCCGGCCTCACATGGAATACTGCTCTCACCTCTGGGCTGGAGCGCCCCAATATCAGCTCCTTCCATTTGACCGCGTCCAACGCCGGGCGGCTCGAATCGTCGATGACAATGTGATCTCCAATCGGCTTGATTCCTTGGCGCTGCGTTAAGATGTCAGATCGCTCTGCATCTTCTACCGCATCTACCACGGGGAGTGTTCTGAGGAATTGTTCGGATTAATACCTGCGGTAGAATTCCACCACCGGACATCGCGTAAGAATTCCAAATTTCACCCACACCATCTTGATGTCCGGAAATCCACAACATCTAGATTTTTACGGCATTTCCTGCCTCGCACCACAAATATATGGAATCAGCTGCCAGCTATGGTGTTTCCGAACCGATACGACTTAGGGACCTTCAAGAAAAGAGCATACTCACATCTAAAAGGCCGGCAACGCACCTGCTGATCTCCTGGTATAGCGGGTGTCTGTGGATGTCGCTATTCACTTACCATCAGGAGAACCGACTCTCCGCTTGCCCCCTCTTCTATAAAAAAAAAGGAGGCGCTACTTAATGCGCCTCCAGTAACACCCCTGTGCTCGTGTCGGGTTCAGGATGGGAACCTGGGCCCCGTATGACACGACGTCGCGGGGACTGCCTAAGCAGCCGGGCAGTCCCCCTTTAAGAGGAGTAGTCTGGCCTTCGCCGGGGCCAGCCTCTCGCTGAGGTGATCCTGTTGAATGCCTATCAGGGACCCTCAAAATGCGGCTGAAGGCGCTCGCAGTGGTTTTAGTTTACGGGTAGGGCACTCCCAGGTTCGAGTCCCACATAGGGTCAGGATCTACCCGAGATCCTAGCTACATGCGTAAAAAGCATTTCCCTGCGATAACAAAAAAAAAAGAAAATGTGAAAATTAGTTGGTTGAATTACATCAGTGACAAATCCCTGATCAGTTTGTATTTTTATGGTTCACATTACTACTCTATCCATGGATAAAATATATAAATTGGGAAACCCAAATTATAGGTAAGTACTAGACAATAATTTATAAATTGTGTAGATATTGAGATTGAATTTAGTGGATACTAAATTCAATCTTGGGTTTTACAAGTAAGTACCTAGTAGGTTGAATTTACCTTCCAGGACCCTTAAAAAGCGGCTGAAGGCGCTCGCATTGGTTTTGGTTAGTGAGGGCATTCCCAGGTGCGAGTCCCACATTGGGTCAGGATCTACCCGAAGATCCTGCATCCATAAGGATTTCCCTGTGATGTCAAAAAAATAAAAAAAGGTTGAATTTACCTTCCAAGGTCAAGGTCACTCATTCGGTCAGTTCCGACCAAATGAACTGTTAATGCCTTATGAGTTATGTCATATATGAGTGACTCGACAGTTTTATTGTCATCTCATCATTACCAGCTTTTTCATGGGTGCTTGTATTTTGCGACTAATACCTACATATGTATATCGTTCTTAATGAATTGCTTACGTATTAAAAGAATTACCTACTTTCGTGACGAGGTTCATGTTGCTATCCAAATCTTTGTTAGAGAACATTCAGCAGAAAAAAAAAAAAAGAAAGAAATAAATTTAAATGTAAGAATACCGACAGTTTCTACAGGCTTGGCTTCTTCTTTTATTTTGATCGAAATTGGTCGTTTTCGCGTAGGTACCGTCATTGTCCAATCATAACTTTGGTCATGGCTACATACGACATAGCTAATTGAAATAAATATAATTATCATGCCACCGTTTGCGTGGGTAATATGGGTACCACTATTGTGTTCCTTTCCCCACCATGGTTCAGGCCTTGACTTGGCGGTGGGGCTCAGTAGCCTAGGGTGAGCCCAACACCTTGGGCGAAGCTAATTGTGCCGAGGGGGCTCTTTGTACTCCTCTTATAAGAAGAGGGGACAAAAGAGCAGGGGGCAAGGGGTGAGGATGGGAACCTCACCCCATTGTACTGTCCCGACATTGAGAGGGGTTGTTGGGAGGGACTGACTAGCCGTCGAGGTGCCCTGTCAGCTTAACAGATCCGGGGCACCTCACCAAGGCGACACTGGTGGCACTCGCCGGGTTTAAGTGGGCAGAGCTACGTCCATTTACCATCTTTCGGGCGCAGCGAGTCCCATATACCCACCTGGGGAGACCCACTCCCCAGGCGGGATGCCTCAGAGCATTTCCCGGCGTAAAAGAAAAAAAAATGTGTTCCTTTATTACGCGAAGCAACTTTGTGTTTCAGTAAAAGTTGCAGGACACGCTCAATTAGTGACACAGAGACCTATACATATCAAGTCTGAAGAAAGGCAATGCACGAATAAGTTATAATCTGAATCTCTATCTCATCTCTAAATAGAGAGAGATACCTAATTAAATGTATAGTATTTAGTTTTAGTAATAGATACATAATTAAAGGTACCTATATAGTATTTAGTTTTAGTAATAGATACATAATTAAAGGTAGAAGTATTTAGTTTTTCAGAGTTACTAAATGAATAAGAAGCATTGCTCATCATGGCACAAGGATTGATCGAGAGTTTAACAAAATATGGCGTAGGAAGACGTTCGTTTGACGATGAATTATTTAAAAATGATACGCTGCTACCGAGACTCGGCATTTACGATGAAGACGATGAGAATTTTTATCACTCTATGTATGTTTTACAAAAATCTATTGTTTATACTTTATAGATTTGTAGTCTTAAATGAAACAAAAAATTATGGTTTTTTTTAAGAAGTAACTTAAGTATCATTATTCGTATTGTGATTTGCTATATCGCATCTCATTTCTATATTTTTTAATAAACTCTTATTTAAGTGGATAAATAACAAAGATCTTCCTATAACGAAGCTCCAGTCGCTTTCATGTGACGTAAAAATGTTCCCTGAATTCCTAAAACACATTAGAGAATATGGATTTGACGACGATTAGCATTCAAAATTATCTACTAATTATACCCATCGAGCATATTATATGTTATAACCGGAATAAAGCGGTAATGTTGTTTTGTATGAAATCAAATCTACGCCGAGACGCTGCGCCGGTTCTGCGCTCCGATTGGCTGACTGATGGCCATTGATGGATGATTGGCCAGTCGGACGTACATACAGATCACTGGTTGGTTTAATTGCTATTACAGCGTTGACAAATCACCGACTAGTTTCAGAATTTTAAGGCTAACAATACTACTATATCCGGTTATATGCTCGATGGTTATACCACAATATGTATACCATCAACGTGGTAGTAGTAAAAGAACAATTTAAACAATGTATTGATAAAATTTATTTAATTTTTCAGTATAGAAACTACATGTTTCGTGCCTGGATGCAAATTCGTAGCGCAATCACTGCTAGAGTTTGAAAATCATTACAATTCCAACCACCGATATGCTTGTAGTATATGCAAAAAGAGTCAACCATCGCCGCATATCCTCGATTTACATATACAAGAAACCCACGACTCGTTCTTTGCGGTTTTGGCCGATAGAAAACCGTCGGTAAATATCTAAAACTATTTTATATGCCCATGTTCTTAAAAAAAATCAGGACAAGCTAAATAAGTCCATATATAAACCTATCAAACACTTTTAAAGCATTGGTGTCATAAAAATAAGATGTATTTTTATGACACCAATGCTTTAAAAGTGTTTGATAGGTTTTTTCTTTAAGGCGCCGATTTCTCAGGATTCAAGTGGCCAAAAAAATCACACAAATGGACTGATTTAAGCATCTTCTAATTTCTAACATTAAATATTTTGCCAGTCATTTGATATGAAAATTTTACTGAATAATACTTAAAATTACACTTTTATTACAGTTTTCCTGTTACACAGAAGAATGCAAAGAAAAATTTCAAAATCCAGAACTGAGACTAGAGCACTGTGTTAAAGTACACAAACTGCCAAAAGACTTCAGATTTGATAACAAATTTAAGCAGAAGAAAAAGAGACATACAGAAAAGAATTGTAATTTGAACATGCTTAACGAAAACCCACAGGATACAAATATAAATTTTATCAATAGTAAAAGTCGAACATTTCAAAAACCTTTTAAAAAGTTTACTAGTGATAAAAAGGCAAATGTGAATGTTGACATTGACCAAGTCATGTTAGATCTAGAGGAAAGCTTACCAAAGTAATATCAAAATCTCCAAATTCCAGTGCTTGTTAACCTTCAAAATATCAGACTAACAATACTGTAAGTCAATAGGTAGTTTAAAAAATAAGGCTAATGAAATAGGTTTTAGGTTGGTTTTAAATAAATAAAATAAATATAGTATAAAGCTGTATTTATATTAATATATTTTTATCACTCTACATTTTGGATACTTTAAAGTTTAAAGATGAGCCAAGTGATATTTTAGATACATTTACACATTTTAGATAAAATTAAACATATACTTAAAAATCCTGCTCTATATTTACTCTAGAAATTCATTCTTCAACAATAAATAATTTATAAGTATCATTAATTTTTGGCCTTGCCTTGAGCGGCCACTGCTTCCATGGCTTTCTTCACCGTCTCCTCATCGCCCAGGAAGACCATAGAGTCAACTGGTCTCATGTTTTCATCCAATTCATATACAAATGGTATACCGGTAGGTAAATTGAGTTCCATAATTGCTGCGTCGCTCAAACCTATTAGAATATAAAATAATTGGTATAGAATATGTAATACTGAGGTCAATATTTGCTAAGTCAAATGTTTTTACTACTTCAGTAATACAAATTACAAATATTTAAATACCTGAATGGGTTTTACTAGTCTTTAAAATCAAATTGTATTAAATTGTTTTTAAGCATAATTAAAAATAAAATGCAGTTTTCTTTTTTAACACAGTAATTGCCTGAGTCCTTGTGATAACTTTTGGTAAAAAAGTACCATGTATTAATTTAGGTCAGGGCTTCCCAAACTTATTTTAACCGTGACGCCCTTGGGTCTTTGTCATTTTTTTGCGACACCCTCTTGATATAAAAACTACCATACAAGTTATAATTTTAGCCTAAACAAGTTATCAGAAAAACTCCAATAACTCTTATATTATTTATTACAAAATAAACAAAACAAGAATAATAATTAAAAGAGATATTTATTTTACTTTATTTAATGGATACTAATGAGAAGGATGTGCTTGCTTTTCAAAACAGAGCTCAAATTTGGAAACTGCCACTCTCGTCTCTTTCTCTACATTTATTTTCAATCTTGGTTATATGTATCATATAGTCCAAATAGGACACAGGCAGCCAATTCATGTGGGTCGCCTCATGACGCCCTTTGGACAATGTCGCAACGCCAACGCACAGTTTGGGAAGCTCTGATCTAGGTAATAGATCTGTGTCCCAATTTTAATTCAAACTAAAATTAGTCTTGAACAATTTTGCGTGATTAAGAGCCTCACACCATACAAATGTACAAACTTTAACATCTATAAAGTGGTACAGTTATCAATAATCCACCTTTGTATACAATTTAACTGAAAGGTTGATCTTATTGTTTATATCTGTTTGGTATTTTATCTTTTACAATACCCTACAATATACCACATATATTACTATATAACATACCGTCTAGATGCTTGACAATTCCTCTAAGACTGTTTCCGTGAGCTGCAATAATTATGTTTTTGCCTTCCTTAATCTGAAAAATAAAATGAGAAAATATTATTTATTAATCCTGCATTGTTATGTATATATAAGATGAAGACGATCTATGGCGGTGGCCGGTCCATGTTGCATGCGAGTGGCAAGGGATCGGCCATCTTGACGTCCATCGAAAAATGTTCAACAGTGCACGAATAGAGGCTGATGATGATGATTATGTACATATATTTTATGAATTGATGCACTTATTTAGTTATAAACTTGACTTCTACAAATCTTATCCTGTAATTACATTTCTTCAACTTGACAATCAAATCTATGGTGACTTAGGAAATTAGAAAAAATTAAGTAAAAGTTACTTAATGTAATCTAAATAAAATAGCAATGCTTAAACAATAATAATAATATCTATCAACACTTTTTACACCACTTCAATCTGGTCCCGTTAGTAGGGGAGGCCATGATGCTAAATGGGGATTTCCTCGAGCGTCATAGAGACCTATTGGGTAGCAAAGTTTGCATGATAAGAAGAAAAAAATGTTATATAACATATACCTATTCATCGGTGGGGGAAGCGGCTACAGATTTTTTAATATGTAAAAAAATACTGTTGCATGGACATAATCGAGCGCGTCAGATGTTGATAGCATCAATGTCCTACATATTTTTAATAATGTACGTATGTTAATCTGATCGTTTGCATTATGCGGTAGGTAGTACGTAACGGTTGGAAATGAAAAAAAAAAATTAATCGAGCGTGTCAGATTTTTTTAGGGGGTGTTAAGTGAACCTAATAAAAGCTCTCATTCAATAATCTGACGATTTTGATGTGACGCAAACTCGCGGCCATTATTATAATATGCAAAAAAAATTCGCCATTTTGAAATACTCAAGCGCGTCAGATTAAGATATATATAGTTCATCTTTATGTCCTAGACGTGCTGTATCATTATCTGACAATTATCTAGAGGGGTTCGCCTAATCTGACAAAAAAAACCGTTTTATTTTTTTAAATCATTGAACTTGATTAATTGAAAAGCTAAGGAAATAGCATGCAAATAAAAAAGTGTATGTTCTTTTAAGTAGAATACTTTTATTTATAAGAAAATAATTTAGGAACAAAATGCTCAAAAAAAATTCATTTTTTTATAATAAATTGATAATTTAATCATGATCTTTTGTCTTTCAGATGTATTGTGATACAATTTAACTGCACACACCTTGATAATGAATTTTCCCAATCTAATCAGGTATTTGGAGCCATTTATGGCTCCAATAAACGTGCTTCAAAATGGGCGCGCGGTCTTAGTTCCTATAGTAAAATTATTCTAAGGTCAAAAAACGTTTTGGTCGTAGAATAATTTCTAACGGGGAACACGTTGTAAGTAATATGCCACGAACGAGTCTCTATGATCAGCTGTGATGGCATCATATGGCAACAAAAACCAGAGTGGGGACCGAGTGATAGAGAAAGAGTGAGAGAGGAATAGAAACGCAGAGGGAAATATAAGCATTACGCAGCTGCATGTATTAAACTTTATCGACGAATTTTTGTTATTTCGACTGGCGGACATCGTCAGATTATATATTTTTCGCTATCCTTGAAATATTTCCTTCAAAATAAAAAATAAATTAGCTACGCTCGAGAATGTCAAGATGACGTTTTTTTTTACAACTTTGTAGCCCTTCCCTTTCTTTACGTCACTCTCAAATTGTCAGATTAGTGGAATGTACACTTTTTAGCATGTAACAAACTCACCCTACCTTAATCTGATGCACTCGAGAATTTCTGACGATCAGTTTTTTTTTACTAATCTGATCCTTTATCCTTGACGGGCGGCCTTATATATGGGGCTCATATATGGTGAAGGTACTCAACTGGGTGCAAGGTAGCCCTCCATATATTAATCTGCCAAGCTCGAGTAAATCCCCAAATCCCCTCTTCGGCTCCCCTACTACGTGGTAAGTTCTCGAAGAACTAGTGTTGCGGGTACCAGACAACAGAAATATAATTACAGAAACATACATTCAAGATTTTTTTATATAATATACATATTTAAAACACATCCATGACCCAGGAACACAGAAAACATAAACTTATTGTTTTCTGGCGGGATTTGAACCCAGTACCCACTACCTCCAGCTTGACCGCCAATGCACTAACGATTGAGGTTCATCACAGAGGTCATCAAGTCAAACCAGTTATACGACTCAGTCTTCAATATCAAATGTGCTTGGTGTTAATTTTTTGTTAAAAATGATTATTTTGCCAATTAGTTTGAGTGCTTATTTATTGTAACTACATAGGCTGCACTAAAAGTATCGAGAATGGAATATTTCCATTGTTCCTGTCATATTAAAATCTTTTTAATTGAAAACTCCTTAGTTTTAAAAATCGAATACCATTTATTTATTTAAAAAAAGATTCTCGGTCTTGTCACAAGGTCTTCTCAAACTTGTTTAGTCGTTGAGAAAATGGAATTGACTCGAGAAAATTCTAGAGCGATGATTTATTATGACTTTCGAAGTGGTTTAACACAAAAACACAAACAGTGTGTTGACCGGATGATTTCTGCATTTGGTGATGAAACCCCATCCAAAACCACAATTTATCGCTGGTTTGCTGAATTTCAACGTGGACGTGTCAAGCTCAGTGATGATCCCCGTCAAGGTCGTCCAAAAACTGCAGTCACCCAAGAAAACGTTGATGCTGTGCGTAAGCTGATTGAGGAAGGTCGACATGTGACACCACGAAATTCAGGCAACTTTAGACATTGGCATGAGTCAAATACAAATAATCTTGCATGAACAATTAGGTGTAAAAAAATTGTTTTCCCGATGGATACCGCATTTGCTCTGTGAAGAGCAAAAAGCGGCTTGCGTTACTTGGTGCATTAGAACTCTCGAAAGGTTCCACGCAGGATCCTCAAATGCTGTATGCAACATCCTATCAGGTGACGAATCCTGGATATACGCGTACAAAGCCGAAACAAAAAGCCAGTCACGATTTTGGGTGTTCGAAAATGAGTTAAAGCCAACAAAAATTGTTCGTTCACGGAGTGTTGCGAAAAAATGGTGGCCACGTTTGTCTCCAAAACCGGCCATGTTGCGACTATTCCTCTTGAGGGATAAAGAACGGTTAATGCAGAATGTCATGCTAGCATTTGTTTGCCACAGGTCGTTCCTGAACTCCGTAAAGAGAACTGCAACCGCCGCAGCATCCTCCATCACGACAATGCGAGTTCTCACACCGCGGACAGAACAAAAGAGTTTTTAGAGCAAGAAAACATAGAATTATTAGACCATCCACCGTACAGCCCCGACTTAAGCCCTAATGATTTCTATACTTTCCCTAAAATAAAGAATAAATTGCGTGGTCAGAGATTTTCATCGCCTGAAGAAGCTGTGGACGCCTACAAAACGGCCATTTTGGAGACCCCAACTTCCGAATGGAATGGTTGCTTCAATGATTGGTTCCATTGTATGGAAAAATGTGTCGAATTTCACGGAGAATACTTCGAAAAGCAATAAATACATTTTTAAATGGTAATGTTGTAAAATGGTAGTGTTCCTTGATTCCGGAATTTTTCAGTGCCGCCCTCGTATAACATGAATTCAGCCAGATATCTACATTATTGAAAATCTCATCTACATTGAATGCAATACATTTTTTAAGCATTGTACATTCTATACCGAGATAGCAATCATGTATAATTTGACCACCTCTGTGGCTCAGTGGGTTCAAATCCCGCCAGGGAACAAAAATATTTTCTGTGTTCCTGGGTCATGGATGTGTATTAAATATGTGTATCATATAATAAAAATATTAAATATATGTATACTATAAAAATATTAAATATATTTCTGTTGTCTGGTACCCGTAACACAAGTTCTTCAGGAACTTACCATGGGACCAGATTAGACGTGGTGTAAAAGCGTCCATAGATATAAAAAGAATTAAAAAAAAAAAAGATGTACTCTTACTTGCTAGAGCTATCTTTAACACTATACAGGGTGTATTTGGAATGCTTGCAAAAACGAAGAGGTATGATAGTGTTGGCATAGCCTGACATGATACAAGGGGAAAAAACGCGTTTCTTCTTTTTTTTTTCTTTGGTTGCCTTTTTTATTTTTTGTATAATCTGGTTTTGTAAACAATGTTACAGAAATTTGATGATAATGCTTTAAAATAAACGTTAAAAAAAAATAGGCAATGCAATTGGTTTATGGTTCACGCCGGCCAGCGGACTGCATCAGCTGACAGAGTTCGCTGTTCGAGTTGTATACATACATTGCAGGTTTGCAAAATACATAAGTTCTAAAATTTTCTTTAAAAAAACCTTTCTGAGACAAATGGTTATATGAATTATATAGTATATAAAAATTGTATGTTATTAGGGTTAAATCTTTACAAGCGTTCATAATACACCCGGTATATTGAAGCAATAATATTTTTTATGACTAGTAGCCTAGCTACTTGTTGTGTCAGTTCATATTTTAAACACAAAGTAAATACCTGTGGAACAATAATATTATTCCAGTAAGGTAGTGTCCTTTCAATTGTAAGTTTTAAGCTTTCAAACATAGGGAATTCATCTGGTTTAGGATCGCCAGCATAACGTGGATCATTGACAATGGTTTCATAGTATGGATGGTCCTTCTCCATTGGTGGTGGTGGAATGTCAAAGCTTCGGCGCCAAATTTGGACCTACAATATTATAATAATATTTATGATTATTATATTTAGTATTATACTCACTCTTTACTGCATACTATATGTAGATTAAGAGATGACGGTGATTCAGATACTCAATGCAGTAACCAGATATCCTAATATTAATATTTACCTGAGCTTCTCCATATTTCGCAGCTGTTTCTGCCTTGTTTAGGCCTGTAAGTCCACCATAATGTCTTTCATTTAATCGCCACGTTTTATTTATAGGAATATCAGTTTGACCAATTTCTTGCAGAATGCTATTAAGTGTAATTTGAGCGCGCTTCAAAACGGAAGTATGCGCTACATCAAACTTGTAACCTTCAGATTTTAATGCCTTACCAGCTGAAATTGCCTCTTCTCGACCTGGGGTAGAGAGTCAACATTAAATACAAATAAGAAGCACAAAATATTACACATTTAATTATCATAGTAATTTACCCTTGTCGCTAAGGTCAGCGTCGTACCAGCCGCAAAAAAGGTTTTTCTGATTCCATTCACTTTCGCCATGACGAATCATAACAATTTTGTATTTCCCAGGCATTTTACTGATTTATTTAATAACACAACCGGCGAAATTGAATAAATTACACTGCTTCTCGGAGATTGACAGCAATAACCCCTACGACCTTCTATTATTATTATTATTTTCTTTTAAAGGCATTAGCTACTACACTATTAGCCATACAAAATACAATACTCGGTCTGTAATACGGAGAAATGGCGGGAAACCCCAAGGAGCGCGGTACGACCTTCTATTTTTGTTTTTTTGTGTTTTTTTTTTTTCGTTCCTACTAGAACAGGCTAAGACCGGATGCCATGCTGGCTATTCTGTCGTAAACATCATTTAGTCTGTAATATGGAGAAAGAAAGAGCGGTAGACCACAAAGAAGCTAGGAACAAGTAAAATATGGAATTGACATTCGCGTATACCTGAAAGGGACAGGCATATTTTACAGGGATACCACATTCATAATAACAAGTCTACTTATTTTCTTAAAACAAGTGAATTAAAAATAATAAAAAACTGGTAAAGGTTGATAGATAACTATAAGCATTAGCCATAACCAAACATTTATTGTAATTTTAGACAGCTGCATTTTTCCGGATTACCGAAAATATTATGTAATGACTAATAACAAACCGCTAAAAACATAAATAATAAAAAAGAAGGCTATATACGTCTTAATATGTATGATCTATAGTACATAGCCTTTAAGGATAGCAATAAACATATTTGTTTTTATTTCGAAAATTCCAGTCACCCTTTTTAAATAATACCACATTCTTGGGTAATCTGCTTATAACAAAACTGGTATCACCATACCTACATAAGCCGACCAAATTAAAAAGTAGTACAAAATGGCGGCATATTTGACAAACTGTTCGCGAGTGAGAATGTTTGTATGGCATTCAAATTTAGTCGATAATTTTTTGTTGGGCACAACAAGGATGTGCCCAACAAAAAATTATCGAAACAAAGGGTGATATTCTGACAAAGACAAAAGAAAGTGTCTATGTCTCTGTCACTCTTGGATTTTTCGAATATTGTTATCTCGTTCCAATACGGTATTATTATTAGCTTGTCAAATCTATTGATACTTGATCTTAGCAAAGAAGTGTCCGGCTCGGACGCGAGGCGCGGCGTCATGGAGCGCCCATGAAAATTTAAACAAAAATTAAAACCGACTTCTAAATTAAAAAAAAAAACTAAAAAGTAATAAAATAATATCCATAATCTTTGTGCCCACAATTTATAATCAACTTGTTCTTCTACTAATATACAATCTTTGCATTTACCACGTCATTATTGTTACTTTTGAAGCCGGTGTCGTACACAGACATTTAAGAGAAGCAGACCGAACATAACAGCTACAAAAACGTGGCAACTACACAACATAGACAACTTACACACACATAAACAATGGCATGGGCCGTATTCAGTACTTGATAATTATAAAATTACAAGACGGATTATCTTATTTTAAATAAAAGCATTTTACAAAAATTAAAACCGACTTCAAAAATACTAAACTAAAAAGTAATAAAATAACAGTTTCTTTAATGTTTGTGCTTACAACATATAATCAACTTAATCTTCTACTAATGTACAAACTTTGCGTTTACCACGTTATTATAATTACCTTTGGAGTCGGTGTCAGCCAAGGTAGGTAGGTAGGTAATGTACAGCAACAAATACGACACAAGTAAGCACAAACATTAAAGAAACTGTTATTTTATTACTTTTTAGTTTAGTATTTTTGAAGTCGGTTTTAATTTTTGTAAAATGCTTTTATTTCTTAATTTTTAGTGATTCCGAAATTCGTCGTCTTGGCGTTCATTGAAGGAGGCATGTTCAGCAGTGGATGGATAAAGGATGATGATGATGATGATGATGGTGATGATGATGATGATTACGATGACCGCGACATACTATGGTGTGCTACCAAAGAATCCTATACAATTATTACATCGACACGTAATAAAATGATCATATCATCAAGATAAACAAAACCAACCAAATAGACATTATTGGGAATAACTAAAAAACGGCTTGTCAGATCTTAATAAAATTAATATGGGACCAAATTGGAAACTACAGCTTTCAAACAAAAAAATAACCATCGAAATCCATTCACAAACGGCGGAGATATCGTGTCACATACATACAAAAAAAAAAAAAAAAAAAAAAACATACAGACGAATTGAGAACCTCCTTTTTTTTTGAAGTCGGTTAAAAATTGATAGCAATTCCAATATCTGCTAAAACTCGAGAACGGCTGGACGGATTTGGCTAATTTTAGTCTTAAAATAATCGTATCAGTACTAGAAAGTTGATGAGAAATTTCGGAAAATATTAACACTTAAAAGGTGAGAAATATTGGAAAACGTGTATGTAGGTGTAGGTTGTAAGACTTGGTATAGATTTAGTTGTAGTTATTTATTTATTTCAGGTCATAGTTAGTACAGAACTATATAACTAATACTAATATAAAGCCGAAAATAATATGTAAGTTTGGACATGCCAACCTTGTTATTATTTTATGGCTGAACTAATTTGCTTGATAGTTAAAATGCTTATATCTCGAATTAGGACATAGGCTATAAAAAGAATCATAATCATTCCGGATACGGTTGTGAAATTAAGTTAACGCAGAATAAGCTGCGGGCACCAGTTAGTTTATAAATACGGAGATTGGAGTTGGAAATTAAATAAAACCAATAATAATTTACGAATCATTTATTTTTAAAAGATAGGTATATATTTTTTTATAATTTAGTTCACTTAGGTTAGTTTTATGTGCATCGTTTTTACACCTTAAATCTACGTAAAACTTAATAACTAATTAATAAATACAAGTGATTATAATCATGATCTTTATTTTTCGAATCAAATGTCATAATAACGTCGACCACTTACCATTAGGTGGCACGTTTGCCAGTTTGCCTATCCAACTAACATAAAAAACATTTATATAATAACAATTAATTAAGCTTCTGTTTTTTTAAATCAAATGCCTTTATTTCCTTAGTTTTAAGCTTAATTATGCTTAGCAATTAAGGCAGGTTTGCTTTCGTCTATCTGCAAATATGGATGTAGATAAGTAGTAAGGCCAGTAAAAAAATAATAACTACCTATTATGTAACCTTCAATTGCCATTCTCAAAATCATAAATATGATGTAAAATTTTGACATACGGAGTACATAGCCATCATGTCGAATCAAAGTAAGAACTTTCCAAATAAAATTTCATGATACCATAATGATTTTATGATTGATGTTATTGTATTAAGACTTATCTAAACTGTTTAAAAAATTTTTTGATTGTTCATACTTCTTTTGGTGCTCGAATAAATTATTATTATTATTATTATTATTATGATACCATAATGAGAACGGCAATTGCATCTCTGATTCATCCTATTCTGCTGAGCCTGGACTTCCTCTTGGTTCTTCCCCTCTTCTCAACTCAGTGCAATTTCCACACACAAATAAAAATAGGAGCACAATAATTATAAATACCAACTTCCAGAGTAACTAAAAAAATGTTATGAACATTATACTACAGATAGGTGAAGGTAATAATAAGACTTTATTAATGTACATTTTTATATCAATATCTCTTTCATTGATCTTTTACTTAAATCCTATATTGTAATTGAAATGTTGTCACTTTGCTTTTGAAGTAGATGGTGGTGATTCTGTTTTGTACACTCCTTTTTCTTGCTGATACAGGGTTTTGGTAAATTTTCTTTATTCAATCACAGATGTCTACTACCATTTACCAACTATTATACTTAACATATTAACTGCCCAAGCCGTATAGTACACCTACCCTAAGACGTCCAATGAAGTTTTTCAATTCATATCTTTGGAATAGTACATTTTTCGACAAATACAAAATTAAATGCCTGTAGGTAGAATATTATGCGATATTCAGTACCCTACTTGTGACCACTTTATACTTGCAACCCGACGCCAGGACGCCGTGCGGTTGCAGACCACACGGTTGGCGGGGGGAAACTTTTACAAACCAAAAGGGAGCCAAATGGGCTCACACTAATCCGATGTAGCATTAGGGCCTTCGGGCCGTTAGCATAGATCCATCCGGAAAAAAAACTTCATACTTTTTATAAAGTTTATAATATGGTAAATACACATGGCAACCATATAAAATTAAAATCTTACCTCTTGCAACAGTAAATCAAATATTGTCGCAATCGCTCCATTAAAGCCACTTTTATCTATATTACGACTGTCAAAATGTTTTGAACATAAGACAAGATTTGTGGGCTGCCAATTTGTCACGTTCATTTTTGCCAACCAGGAATATCTCAAGTGCACATCATTTGGAAACCTGAAAAGAAGTAAATGTATCATTCAAGAATGTTTGTGTACCTATTATGAGTTTATACAAGTATCTATATTAAAAATAAATTAGGCAACCTTAATACATTGAAAGTTACCTTTTCTCGAATAACCTAAAGTCTAAACTATTAAAATAAAATAAATCTAATAAAATATATAAAGTAAATCTAAATTCGGCCCCTGCAAATAACTAAAGTACCAAAACTGTCAAACAGGATTTCAGGGAAGTAAAATGTTGTATTATTTAATTAAACTTAGTCAAATTTGCTGGGTGTCATACGTATTCCTAAAATATACACGTAAACCAACGCTTAATGTTTATATTTCGCTAAATTAAGTATAAATAGTAACATAATAAAGAAAACAATTTCACGATGTTATTTTGCTTAGCAATACTTACTTAGGAAATATTATGTCAGGTGTTTTATTATATATATATAGCACTACTACACCGAGGGGCACTGCACATTACCATATTTAGCCCGTCCTATTTTTACAATTCACATATTAATATTTAATATTTTTAAGAAACAAAAACACTTGAGCGAATTTGTTATGACGCCATTTGTCATCTATCATCATCTATCAATATGGCGGATGGCTTCACTTTCTGTTTTGTCTATGTATGTGCCTGTGTTACTACATTGAAAGACAAAGAAAGGTGTATTTGGAGTTCAGACAAATGAGAACGAGATGGAGATATTGCTTATTACTGTCTATGTGTTTGTGTTAAAAGTGTTCGGTCTGCTTCTATTATATGTCTGTGGTGTCGTATTCGTTGATGTACAGCTTGGCAAAAAAGAGTATGACGTGGTGACAGGTAGAACTAAATATTTTACTAATGGAAACCTATGACGTTGACAATACTTGGCCGACAAATACTAGATTTTGAGTAAAGCTTAGTGTTTCACATTTATTTTTAACGATTTGATTAAATTATCTCACTGATTTTCCATATTATGATGAGACCTAAGTGAAAGTGGCGCCCTCATTTTTTCCATACTCTTTCTTGCCAAGCTGTACCTGCCTCCCTACCTACCTTGGCTGACACCGACTCCAAAAATAACAATAATGACGTCGTAAATGCCAAGATTGTATATTAGTAGAAGAAAAAGTTGATTATAAATTGTAGGCACAAAGATTAAGGAAATTATTTTATGACTTTCACAGACATCTATGAGAAGCAGACCGAACATGACAGCTACAAAACCGAGGCAACTATCAACACAGACACACTTACACACACATAAAGAATGACATGGGCCGTATTCAATACTTAATAATTATAAAATTACAAGACGGATTATCTTATTTAGAAAAATGGATTGCAATTCCATTGTTAAAACTCGAGAACGGCTGGACGGTTTTCGATAATTTTGGTCTTAGAATAATCGTATCAGTACTAGGAAGTTATATACGATGAGAAATTTCGGAAAATGTTAGCACTTAAAAGGTGAGAAATATTGGAAAAGGTGTATGTAGATATGTAGGTTGTAAATGTAGGACTAGGTGTAGATTTAGTTGTAGTTATTTATTTATTCCAAGTCATAGTTGAGACAGAACAACCTATCGGGACAGCTAGTAATAATACTAATATAAAGACGAAAATATTATGTAAGTTTGGCATGTTTGTTGCTCTTTTATGGCAAAACGGATGAACCGATTTGCCTGGAAATTAAAATGGTGGTGGCTTATATCCCGAATTAGGAGATAGGCTATAAAAATAATCATAATCGTTCCGGATACAGTTGTGAAATTAAGTTAACGCAGACGAAGCTGCGGGCACCAGCTAGTTTATAAATACGGAGATTGGAGTTGGAAAATAAAATAAAACCAAAAATAATTTACGAATCATTTATTTTTAAAAGATATATATTTTTTTAATAAAATCGTTCATTATGGTTAGTTTAATTTGCATCGTTTTTACACCTTAGTTGTACGTAAAACTTAATAACTGATTAATAAATGCAAGTGATTATAATCATGATCTTTATTTTGCGAAACAAATGTCATAATTTAATTGACTTTCAATTTTTTTTCAAAATGCCTTTATTTCCTTAGTTTTAAGCTTAATTGTGCTCCTCGACTTCATTATTTCCTTTTGAAGATTCTTTATTCTAATAGGCTGCTCCTTAGCAGTTGTCGCTAAGGCAGGTTATCTTTCGTCTATCTGCAAATATGCATGTTGATAAGTAGTAAGGCCAGTAAAAAATAATTACCTGTAATGTAACCTTCGATTGCCATTCTAAAAATCATCAGATGTAAAATTTTGACATAAGGAGTACCGGTGGGGGGGAAGCGCTGTGCCGCGCTCCCGGCTGCATGGGTACCACCATCTTGCTTGTTTCTCCCGTGAAACAGCTTTGCTGTTCGGAGAGAAGGGCAAGACAGGCAGTGTAATTACTGGCACCGATACTTAACATCTTATGTCTCAGGACAGGCAACACATAAATGAGTTATAGTAAAAATAATAAAATAAGTGATAAATTCATCACCGGGATCATCTACAGTTACCATTTACCAACTACTATACTTAACATATTAACTGCCGTAGCCATATAGTAGGTACACGTACCCCAAGACGTCCAATGAAGTTTTACTATCTTTGGAATAGTATATTTTTCGACAAATACAAAAATAAATGCCTGTAGGCATAGGTAGAAGATTTTGCAATATTCAGTACTCGTTTTGTGACCACTTTATATTTTTTATAAAGTTTTTAAAGTGGTAATTACACATGGCAACCATATTATGAAATTAAAATCATACCTCTCGCAATAGTAAATCAAAAATTGTTGGAATTGCTCCATTAAATCCACTTTTATCTATATTACGACTGTCAAAATGTTTTGAACATAAGACAAGATTTGTGGGCTGCCAATTTGTCACGTTCATTTTTGCCAACCAGGAATTTCACAAGTGCACATCATTTGGAAACCTGAGAAGAAGTAAATGTATCATTCAAGAATGTTTGTGTACCTATTATGAGTTTAACCAAGTATCTATATTAAAAATAAATTAGGCACTTAATACATCGAAACTTTACTACTAATATTTTTAACCTAATACTTTTCTCGGTTAACCTAAGCCATTAAAATAAAATAAATCTAATAAAATATTAGTAAATCTAAATTCTACCCCTGCAAATAACTAAAGTACCAAAACTGTCAAACAGGATTTCAGGGAAGTAAAATGTTGTATTATTTAAATAAACTTAGATGAATTTGCTGGATATCATACGTATTCCAAAAATATACACGTAAAACCAACGCTTAATGTTTATATTTAGCTAAATTAAGTATTAATAGTAACATATTGAACAAAACATTTTTCACGACGTTATTTTGCTACTTACTAATTAATATTAAGTAAGTATTGTGAAGCAAAATAACGTACAAATAATATTTACAATGAGCCAAGCATATTCATCCATATTATATTATTATACTCTTTGGAGCCAAGCTTACGTGGCTCAAAGGCGAGTAAAAACATTAAATAGATTAGTCATCAGTAATCTTAACCCGAAAAAGTCATTGCATCGACCACATGACCAAAATTCGTTGAAAACTCTCCTCATTGATTTCCTAAGAAATAAAGAACCTAAGAAATAAAGCATTCTAAACTGGAACACTTATTTATGAATAATAAACAAAAAAATTGTAAATAAAAATATTAATTAAAATTACATAATAATACAAAAAATCCGACTAAAAAAATAAGCACTAACTAAAAAGGGAAAAACGAGCTAAAAAAATTAATACGAAGAGTATACAGTGCACCACTATCAAAGACATCATAGAATAACAAGATTGTGCACTGAGATTCAAAAAAACGAGCCCGTGTGAAAAACCGTTAAACAGGAGTGCGTCCTTTTCTATTGAAGTGACAACAAGATATTGTGACTTTTTGCGGACTGTATCAAATTCTTTGCTAAAGTTTTTAAAATTATATTACGAGTCCTGGATTTTTATATGATCTATACATATATTATTATGCGGGCGATATCTTGGGCATATATTTTGATTTCACTAAAAAAAAAGGAAAAAAAAACATTTAATATTAATAATTAAAAAGTTATACATTGTAAAATAACCCTACGTAGCTATTGACGCATTGTGGCCTCAGGGCCAATAATCTAGAGTATTTTGTTTTTCAATAAGCTTTTAACCTCCCACCTTCGACGTGGCGATGGGGCTCAGTAGCCTAGGGTGAGCCGCTGCACCTTGGGCGAAGTTAATTGAGCCGAGGGGGCTCTTTATAACCCTCTTATAAGAAGAGGGGACAAAAGAGCAGGGGGCAAGGGCCGAGTACGGGAACCTCACCCAATTGTACTCTCCCGAGATTGGGAGGGGTTGTTCCGGGATAACCCCTCTGTGGAGGTGGCGTCGGTCCCTTGAGGGACTGACTAGCCGTCGAGGTGCCCTGTTTGTTTATTAAATCCGGGGTTATAAAAATATAAAACCTCACCAAAGGCAGCATTGGTGGCACTCGCTGGGTTTTAGAGTGGGTAGAGCTGCATCCACTTACCAGCTTTCGGGCGCAGCGAGTCCCACATACTACCCGCGTGGGGAGACCGTCACGAGATGCCTAAGAGAATTACTCGGCGTTAAAGAAAAATAAAAATATAAAATAAGCTCTTAACCTCATATTTAAATATTTATTAGATATAGACTTTATAATTTCTATCTCAAGCCTATTTTCAAAATCTAATCCGAATACTGCCGAATATTTAGTGACTTCCATTCATTCATTTTAGCTTCAGTTCTTCATTTTTAGGAAAAATATAGAAAAATATTTCCATTAAACAAACAAAATATGGTTGTTACCGTATTTCATAATAACAATAATGATACACACTAATACATACTTGTGAAAAGATAATAAATACCACTTCCAAATTAATATTCACTATTACACGCTTTTACACAGCAGGTTTGCATCATTTTACCTATAGACATTTCAAAATAAAATGAATAAATTATAGTTTAAAAAACTAAAAAACACGCATTAATAGCATACCCAACTTAAAATTTGAAAATAATTAATATTGGATGAATTAAATGGGTTAACAAAATTACTTATTGTAAAAAAGCGTGGTGCTTCTAACTAAGTTTTTATATTAAATAGATACCGATGGAATATTTTTAATAATGAATATTGAGCACCTCACGCCTCACGTAAATACAGCCGCCATATTGTTTTATGTGACGGCGTATTTTCATTCTATTATTATTAAAATAAGTTCAAAATGGCCGACATGCCAAAAATAAAAGAAGAAGAAGTTCAAAATGCCATTCGATAGAGACGCAATCCCGTTTGAGATCCTCTCTTTCAGATTGCTTTTCCGTTCAGCATAATTATGACAGTATATTATTATAAGTCTATGAGCATAATAATTGTATTAGATACTATAAAGTTGTGCCCTGTTTGTTTACTAGATCCGGGGCACCTCACCTAAGGCGGCATTGGTGGCACTCGCCGGGTTTTAGTGGGTAGAGCTGCGTCCATTTACCAGCTGTCGGGCGCAGCGAGTCCCACATACCTGCGTGGGGAGACCCACTCCCCCTCGGGATGCCTCCGAGCATTTCCCGGCGTTAAAAAAAAAAAAAAAGATACTATAAAGTTACTATACCTATCGGAATAGAAGAACAAACGACTGAGCGAGTGAGATGTCACTAGCAGCAACACTGTGTGATAAAAAGAGATGCGTGCTGCGAATTAACAGAACCGTTTTTTGCAACTGTTTGACATTTCTCGGCATATTGCGCCACGCTGAGAATTTTAGCTTTGTGAATTTTTGTGATATTACGTGAAATCGTGCATATTTTTGACAAATAGTGCTTCAGAAACATGGTAATTTGTTCAGTGATTGATTGATAGTAAAAGAAATAATAATTTTCGTTTTACACTAGGGCTGTATCAAGTTGTCGATATTTCGTGTTCAGTGTCTATAACGCGGAAAAAGGAATATGTATTACTGTTGTTCAAATTCTTATATGAGGTAGAGATATGAATCACCTGGGAATGTGTATTTAAGATACTTGACTGATCCATAGGTATCAGGTACATTGTAAGAGGTAGTGCCATGCTGCATTGCAGCCGAACTGGGCCGGTACGACCGGGGTGGTACCTCTCGCTCACATAACACCGGCGTCAAGTGACAGCTAGCATAGCTGTCACTTGACGCATCGCGTCGCGTTTCGTATGATTTGTGAGTTTCCGGTGGCCCATTGGGGGGGATTGGGAAAAGGAGGGTGGCGCATCTGCGTAACCTTGGATGTGTGGATGTGTATGGGCGTCGGCGCCGTGAGGCTCCAACTGCTCGTTTGCCCTTTGATCACATAAAAAAAAAACAGTTTTTGACTGTTATTATCATTAGTATATAATTTATGTATCTTTCAGATTTCTTACTAACTTGGATACTAGAAATACATGGCTTAGATTAATTGATCGTCCAAACTGGAATATGACGAAAACTTATTCATGTGAATGCAGTAAGCATTTTGAATAAACCTATTTACAGAAGCGAGGAGCCAAACTAATTTTGATGAAATCTGCATTTCAAGCAATTAAATGCAAGCTCTTTGTTTTTTTATTAGATTTTGAATAGGATGAGGAGTTATAACATTCTTATAAGCATTTTAAGGCTTAAATTAGTATTATTAATCTAATAGAACTCAGATTAGGTCGCATTTATACGAGTTATAAAAAAAACTTGATAGTAGGTAAGAATTTTATATGAAAAATTGAAAATGTAATTATTATATTATCAATTTGAAACTTATGTCAAAAGAAAGGATTCAATTTGCCAATATGAACATAAAAATAATTGTGACGATATACAACTATCCGTTTTAAAGTTGTTGATGACAAAGTTTAATTTAATATTTTAATATTTTACTGTGCAAAGATATACATAATATTTGTTATTAATTTTTTATTATATTATATTATTTTATGTATAAAATTGGGTTTTATAGAAAACAGAATAAATAAACATTTTAGATCTCGGCTCACAGTAAAATTATAAGGAAATTACGCGATAATGCCAATCGGTTCGTATAAATGTCGAGCCAATTTCGGGCTCAATTGTCAGTCGCAGCATATCCATCGAAGAGGCTACACGAAGAGCAGTAAGTAGTGAAATAGCCAAGAGCCGAGAACTAGGAGCAAAGTGAAAATGATATTTTGTTTCATTTAGTCCCACTGTACTGTTTCATTTTGACCTACGTCTCCTGAGGTCCTCTAGACAGTAGTACCATTTATTATTACGCATTACGCATTAAGTTTAAGGGTGTAGCGTACGTGACCAGCGCAAGACAAAAGGGCGTACGTCAAACAAAAGTGGGAGATTGTCCCAGGCACGACATGCGACAGACAGACACTGTACCTGTCCCTGCCGTCTGAAATAGATACACTACCTAAGCTATCGAACACGTCGAACTAAGCCTAATGGTTCATTTTTATCGTATCCTTACGAGTATTCAAGAACCCGCTCCACTTCGGAGCGCTATAAAACCTAATTCTATTTAAGTTCTATTAATGCTATTATTACATTACTAATGAATATTTTTACGGCCTTCAAATATACTATGATATTAGTTCATATAATTACTTTATATTATGTAAATTTAAATATAAATAATTACTGATGATATTTTAATGACTATTACAACTTTATATTAAGAATTTCGCAATAATAGTATTTAAACGCTCCGCCAAATCACACCCCGTTGTATAAGCAACTCTCCTCTCCTCTCCTCTCCTCTCCGCTTCTCCCCTCCTCCTCTCCCCACTCCTCTCCTCACCCCCGGTTGCTACTCGTATCCGCTTATCGAATTCCACACCTCACCACTCCTTCCGTTACATATTTTCACATCGATATTATAGCATCACATCGAGAATATAATCGGATAGAGTAGAGATGTGAGCCATAAAATTTCGAAACTGGTCAGTGATTTGTCACAGACGTAATAGGAATTCAACCAACCAGTGATCTGTATTTACGTCACATTGGGCAATCGTCTCATAAAAGAAAATTCTGTCAATGTGACAGAATTTTCTTTTATGAGGTATTAAATCCCTAGTATTCTACCGTTATTCTACACTATCATCGTACTATCATATTTGTATATATAAATGTATTTTTTTTTTTTTTTTTTTAATAATATTTTATGGCCTGGTTACGAGACCTTTAAGCCAATATATAAATGTATAATAATGTCTTTGACCAGTATATGACATTCGATGGGTTTTTTTGTTTTTGTTTTTTTCATTACCTGAAAGTTCAATAAAATGGCTGTCTACATAAAACCAAATCCGCTAATTTTATTGATATAAAAAATAACGTACGTCAAATTTAGTTCAGAAAGTTTCCGCAGAATTTCTCTCGCGGCGCTGATCCCTGATTTTAACCATATAATTCAACATAAAAGAAAAGTCGCTTTATTCTGAGAAATTTACATATTTTGGTATCCCAATTTATATTTAAATAAATGCTGCTAGTAAAAATAATTGGAACTGGAATAGCTAGTTGTGATATTATGACACACATATCATTGATAAAATAAATTGTTAAACTAAATTTTTGCATTGTTAGTACTTTATGGCAGGCACCATGCCTCCCAAAAAAAATATAAACAAAGGACGAGATGCTGTAACACCTACGATTAAAAAACCAAAGATAAGACAAGTAAAGGAGAATACTCTTTCTGGGAAAAACTTGAAAATATCAATAAAAAACAATATAAGTAAGCAACTTTCCATTATGTTCCTATATAATTTTATGAAAATTGTGTATATTAATAATATACACAAATATAAATAATTATGTAATTTCAGATGCAACACGCAAGGAATCTAAAGTAGAAAGCCAAAATAAAAATAAACAAAAAAATGTCCAATTGACTAAAAGAGATATTAATATCATATTGGCAAATGAAGGTAAAATATAATTATTATTGTGTTATTTTATTTTGATTCCATTTCCGAATTAAGATTATGAGATTCAAATCAAGTTTCTTAACATAGTTGGATAATCAGATTGATGGTTTTATGATCAAATTCTGTGGATAGTAGTAGATCCTATATATATAATAGTATATTGTTATAGGAGAGCTCAATTAATAAAATATGTAGTATCAAGACCAATTTAAGGTTGCACTATTGCTGAGCAGCTCAGTGTGTTCTGTCAAAATGTTACTGTGTAAATGATACTGAATGTGATGTAAAAATTTATTTTAACAAAAAAAAAATTGCATGTAATTTTTCAAAATAATAATCCTATTTCTTATTTTTTGCTTGACCAATTTACTACTATTACTATACTATATTATAGATGCTGTGCGTATTATAAAGGATTCTAGTAGTAATAGGTAATGGTTCACATATTGTTTTCTAATGTCTATGCGAATTTGTATAATATGAATTTATTATAGGCAATGGTTATATATGATTCTTAAATTATTTAAAATGGGATATTTACCACACACATTTCTTTACACTTCCAATGTCGTCAACATCTACCCGCATACTGCAGTCTCAAGAACAAGACCTTTGTAGTTTAAAATAATTTCAGTAATGAAAATAACCATTTGAGACCTCTGTAGATAATTTGAAATATCGAGCTCGGCGAAATAAAAGTGAAAAAGATGGTAATTATCCCGTTTTAAATAATTTTTGTATTGAAAATAACCATTTGACGGGCAGCTGGTCAAATGGTTCTGGACACTTTACGCAGCAGTTGCGGGTTTGAATCCCGCCATGTGCATATAATTTGTATGATGAATTTGATGTGCACCGAGTCATGGACATGTATATCAGTGATGTAACAAAATATGTCATTCTTTGAACATTCACGAATATCTGCTACCGAAATTCGCGAATGCGAATATTCAGTTTTTGAGTTTACACATTAAGAATTGATTTTCGTATACATATAAGCCCGGGGTATGAAAATTTACGGGGCATAAAAACAGAAATTATTCATTTGAACTCAGCCCAGTCAAAATAGACCTTTATATTAATTCCCAACAAACTGAAATTTTACAGATATGTAAGGGCAATATAATGAAATCCTAAAAAGTCCCCATTGATCCCCTGTGTGTGCAAAAAAAAAATTGCAAGGTTGCAAAGTTGCAAAAAAGGTTTTTTTTTGGCTAAATGGTTAGTTTTACGATAAAAATAGCTCAGACTAAGATTGTAGATCAGGTCTACAATCTACTAATTATCTACTAAAATTATCCTTATGCCCTTTTCCCTACCTTACCAATGGCAGTGATAAGGGCATGTATACACACATGTATTTTATAAATTTCTTAAATTTATTCCCATACTAGTACCATATAGAAATAACATAAGTTCCTATGAACTTACCACAGGGCCAGGTTAATGTGGTATGACTGTTGAATAATATTTATTTATTTATTGTTTTTTTATTTAATATTTTTATATTTATGTATGTTAATTTAATTTATATTATATGATTCGTTATAAAACTTTGGGCTTTTAGGATTTTAGTTACGGGCCACTTCAAAATGGCGTCAGAACGTCACTTTAAAAAGGCACTCCTCCATCCAAACCCGCTAATCGTAAACACGCGGCTAACTATTCCCCAGTTAGCTCAGTTTCAATTAGACATAGGTTACCTAAGCATGTTTTAACAGATCCAGCTGACGAAATCTCTCAGCTACTAATTCGCGACGCAAAAGCGCGACGCGAACGTCACAACTTACACAGTAGTACAACACACGGTGCTATGTACATCTGCACACCGCTTGGGCCTCGGGGTCGTAATCGACGTCTACCCCTACACATGGAAACCACATCGATCCGGATCGATCGCGGAAGCATAGGTTCGAATCCGATACGAGTAGACACAAACTCAGACCGCGCAAACAGCGCTAGCACTACGCTACCGCTAGATTGCTTGGGCACCGCGCATGACCCGCCTCCCTCTCCAGAGGCAGGGATGAGGGCCGGCCCTCATTATGATAGGTTAAATTCAACCGTAAAAGATTCGTCGACCGTATAGGACTGACTAGTCCAAATCCTGCTCTCCCGAACAGCGCGCGCGATGAACCGCGCCCCCCCCTTTCGAATATTTCTTAAGTGAGCCATCTGCTCATTTACTATACCAATTGAGCTTAAAGGTCATCAGGCCGAAGAGTCTAGACTCTAGCCCTTCCGAAAACAAAATATAAAATAAAAGGATTTTAGTGCAGAGGGTATTTTAAATTATTGTATTAATTTATTTTTGTTTTTATATTACTCAAAAAAACTTGCCATAAGAAGAGTTTACACAGGTCTTATATGTAGATTGGCTTATTTACAGGTTGAGCAAATTATGTTTTTTTATACAGTCCAAACTAAAGTAACATGAGTGTCCCATCCCCATATAGACAACTGACAATTGTTTTTGAGATGTCTAAGCTAATGGCTTATCGGCCCTAATGCTACATCGGTTTGGTGATTTGGTGATGAGCTCTCACTTATACGTTGTGACCAATCTAACATTAGCTCGCATCGAAATAATTGTAAAATTGTAATAAAGCAATATATGAAGAAACTTTTGGGTTTAATTTAAGCCCCAGGGTGTCGTTGAAGACATTTATTGGTATGGTATATAGCTGGCTCACCTATTGATTTTTATATTAGGGGGTCGCCACCCGCCAATTGTCTTCGACCGGCCGTGTGGTCGAAGACACACGGCCGGTCCTGGCGCCGGGTTTATTTCAGTGGCGGGTCTGTGCCGTCACCGTCGGGTGCAGTGGTACCCTAGGCGAGTCCGCCTACCGGGTGAACTTATTAAGGTGAGGACTCGGTAGATGGCGCCAACGATACTGGGGCCCACTTTGCCGGCGGGAGCAGTGGCAACCGCCACGTGAGGTCTTGATTCTTGCTGTTGTTAGGAGGCGGGCTCCTCCACGCCCCGCGATGGGCGTGCCCTAATGGACGCGATACTCGGTGGCGTATGGTTTTGACCAATCGAAACTGTTACGGTCGACGGGTTAGGTGCGGATTTTAATCTATCTTGAGAACACTTTAGCTGGGAGAGGCAAGTCGCGCGCGGTACTCGAGGAACCAGCCGGCAGCAAGGTGCTATCGTTGAATTCGCGGAGTGTATTAATGTCGACTCCTAACGCATTCGAGCCTAAGCTGTCGCGGTCGATTCGGATCGACGTAGTATCGAAGTGTAGCAGGCGCCGTTGCCTGAGGCCCCGAGGCCCAGGCGGTCTACGTGTCTTCCTAACCCCGGAAATCTCGTCAGCTGAATCTGTGCGAATGTTTTTAGGTAAGCTAAGTCTAACCAGTTAGACTTAAGCTCCAGAGCTTATCTTTCTGGGCTGAAATTAGCCGTGCTCACGATGAGCGGGTTGGGATAAAGCAATGCCTTTGAAAGTGAATTTCTGACATCACTTTGAAGTGGCCCCTAATGGACTCTAATCTGAAGTCTCTGTGTCGATGTTTCTTACGTACCACGGGCAACCGGTCGTCATGCCGCATGCGTAAGAATTTTGAACTATTAATTGTAGTGCATTGAGTCGGCTGTGTGGCACATGTGCAATGAGACACAAGAGTATGACATAATGGGTCGGATACAAGTATAATACAGGGTTAGCTTATTTTGCTATTTTTGTTAATTAAGAAATATAAACGGCTCAAGGCGAATTAGGCCTTTTTGGTAACTGTCTCTATGTGTAATCAAAACTACATCGACCTGTCACCACTATCTATCCTCCGTTCTGCGAACCATTAACCTAGCTCGGTGACGGCACGCTGGAGGATGTTGGAAGCCCTTGCGGCTGAGGGGTGGGTGACATACAGAGCGGTGTCGTCTGCAAAAAGAGCCAGTTTAACCGCCGGGTGTTTGGGGATGTCGGAGTTTTACAAGTTGTACAAAGTCGGAGACAGCACAGAGCCCTTGGGGACTCCGGCCCTCAGTAGTCTCGGGGAGGACAGTGTGACCTCCACTCTCTATACCTAAATGACCGGTCTGACAGATAATGGCGGATGATGGTGACTAGTCTGTCCGGTATTCTTATCATGTATATTTTGTATATGAGGCCTTCGTGCCAGATTTTATCGAAGGCCTTTGCGACATCAAAGAATGTCGCACGTGTCGTGTTTATTTTTCTCTAGTGACTAGAGTGTCTGATATGTCAGTGTTTGAAACATTAATTATTGCATATTATATTAAGATTATTTGCAGTAAAATTACAAAAAAAAATACAAGGTCGTAAAATTCCTCATGAACAGCTTACACCCATTTTACACTCAGTATCGCAAATGGCTGTCATGTGAGCATCGTGAACATCATATTGTAAAACAACCTCATGGATCAGATTATTGGGTATGACTAGACTCTAGTCTGAAGTAACTTAATAAGTTACTTCAGACTAGAGTCTAGTCTGAAGTGACTTTTAAATACACCCAATTTCATAAAAAAATCTTTTGGCAGCCATTAGTACCTTTGTACACAGTTTTACTCAACTAAATAAAATTAAGAATCAACTAGATAAAATTTATGTTTTGTGCTAGCCTACTGAGATACAGAGTTTGTGAATTGTCACGATTTTAAGTAAATTCAATATTATAATAATTTTGTGGGTGTAGGTAGTTGGTAAATTTGTCTATCCGCTGTATTTTTGGTATAAAAGGACAATCGAAAATTAAAAAGTTTGGTATAAAAGGACGCCAAAGGCGGCCTTGCGGGGGAGTCTACCAGTTTACTTTGTGAAGGGCGTTATTTTGCCGAATTATGTTGTGATCTAGAATATTCAATTGTGTTAATGGTACATTCCTGTGGAGAATTGTTTCATAATGTAGACCTATTAAATAAAGTCAGTAAATGTCAATGGGATTTCAAGTTAAAGAGGCCAATGATGTTATGTTTTTAAGCTATGTTAGCCTTATAATTAATAAAGTCAGTTACACCTTATTTAATATAAAGCTGAAATGTCGACTTTTTCTGAAAATAATAGCAAATGGTATATTTGTGTGGTTTGGCAATATATATCACATTATTTTTTCAACAGTTAGTGACATATCTTATTTTTCATGTTTTATGTTATTTGTTTTAGTCCTTAAAACACAGTTCCCGAAAAAGAAATCAATATTGGAAACATTTCAACTTAACAATGCAAAAGAGATAGATCTGTCTAAAAAGGTTAAAAGAAATAAGACTTTACCAGCAAAACAAAACCTGCCAGTTAAAAAAAGGGCTTACAAAAAAAAGTTAGACCAACCTGTTGTGTCTGATCAGACAAAAACACAAGAAAGAAAAGTAACAAGGAAACGCAAGGCAGACAAACAAGAAACTGAATCAAGTAATTTAGCAATAGAAGGTTAGACAGACTTTTTGTTACAAAATTAGATATTAATAGTATATGCTATATAAAGGAAAGCTTACGTAGTTACGATGATACACTATTATGAATTAAACGCGGAGAATCTGAGACTAGAGATTGCTTTTGAAGTCTGGGGGAGACCTAAAATACAGCAGTGATATTTCACAGTTCATATTGTTCTGATTAAGTGTTTGTCCCTTGAAGGTAAAGGACGTAGATAGCTGATTCTTATAAAATAGTTTTGTACTTTTTTATAATTTTTTACTATGTGAAAACAGTTAATATGACTTAAATTTCCCTAAACATAGATTTAGACTTATTAGTAATACATTTTTTATTTTTAGAGGCTAGTTTAGCCTTTCCTTCCAAATGACCACGAAATTGCATATCATTCGATATGTCGACGCCAAGTATCCCAATGCTGGCTGAGGCGGTTAGGGAAGTGCTTTCAAATTGTAGAGGAACGATGAAGAGTGATTTTTTAGCGGTAAACGCGCAAACTTGTGTCTTGTTGTGGTTATATTGGACTAGGTTAAGTCGCCCCCATTCCGAGACTGACCAACAGAGACTCGATTTCAGATAAAAGTTTGTTCCGATACTCATCGACTTGTTCCCGAGAAATATTAGAGCGGCCAGTGTATAGGGCATCTCCGGTGCTGTCGTCTGTATAAGTTAGCCGCTAGTTTGCAGCATATCATTGATATGCAGAAGAAAAAAGGTTGGAGATAGTACACAGCCTTGCGGAACACCAGCATTAACAGACTTAAGGTCCGAGCAAGCACCGTCGACAACTACCTAGATGTTCCTGACTGCCAAAAACTGCCTGCCTGCCAGCCTGTATTTGAATAATTTTTAACTTGTGCATTGGAATCGGAAGTTACATTTAGGGTTGCATTTTTTTAAATCATAGGAGGGCAAACGAGCAGTCGAAGCCTTTTTGGCGACTATGACGCCCTTACACATCCGCACCACCAGAGATTATGCAGATGCGTTGCCCCTTTTTCATAATCTCCTCCAAAGGGCCACCGGAAACTCACAAACCGCATGAAATGCGACAGCATAGTTGTCACTTGACGCCGCGCCGGATGTGAGCGAGAGGTATCTACCACCCCGGTCGTGTTGGCCCAATTCGGCTGCAATGCAGCATGGCACAACCTCTTGCATTTCTCAGAGGGATGTGTAGGGGGGTTCAAGCTTGTGGGATGGCCACCTTTCCCCCCGGCCGTTTTTGAGTTGTATCTCGTAAACTAGCAACCCTACAGAAAATGAAAAAAGACAGTACTTGTAGTAAATTAAATTGTTTACACATTAATTCATATTACTTTATATCGTACAATCGAAAATTAAAAAGTTATAAATAAACAAGAGTAACTGAAAATTTTAAACAAATTTTCTTTAGGGCTTTAGAACTTCTTTTTCGATCATTTCATAGTAAAATGACATCATAATCTTATAGAGGGTCAAACTTAACAACAACATTAACAAATAACAAGGCGTACTCGCCGGCCAGTGATTCAGTAGTTAACTGAATGTTTTTACCATCTATAAGTGTCAAGTATATGGACGCTACCCACTGAGTTTCTTGCCGGTTCTTCTCAGGAAAGGGCTAGGGTTTGAACCGGTGGTAACATCCTGTCTCCCTCTTCCACCCCAGCGGCTCCTCTTCAGCCAATCAAAATCAATCTTACAATGGTGCGGACCAATGGTCTGCAGAGTATTAAAAAAAACCACTGAATGTTCTCCCGTTCGGTTACGTGATGATACGTCATCAAAATGGCAGGCGCATTAGCAATTCGCGGGGATTATACATATTAAGATATAGGCTTTTGCTTTTAACCTATAATCATATGAAACTCATTAAAATGATGTTAGTAATAAGTAAAACAAATTAAGTAATAAGTAAAAATTGTAATTTTTGCAGCAGGTAACAGTGAAAAATTAAAAAAAACACCTATAAAATTGAACAGAAGTAAAAAGTTAGAACTTAAAAAAGATCGTAAGTATTGAAATAAAAGTAATTATAAATGATAGCGCTCTATCAATGAATAAATTATAATTTGTTGTATACTTTTTAGAAATCAATAATAAAGAAATCAAAGCAAAGCCACACACACAAGTAAAAGCAGTTAATAAAAGAAAGTTGGCAGCAAAGCCTGTACTTGTTAAGAAAAGTGTGCGCCGAGTCGGTAGAAATGTCCAGAACTCTGATATTGATAAATGTGACAATGAAAAGACAGAAAGTATGATTATCAAAATAGATGTACCGGGAGACAATGAAGTTGTACCACAAATTTCAATCGAAAATAAAAATATATCCCACAATTCGAGAAGAGCTTCAAGTTGTTCAGAACTTTCTTGGACCAAAGATATTTCTAGTGGCAGCACAACAAGTTGTGTTACTGTGTCTTCAAACGACTTTATTCGTATAGATAATAAACTGCCCATTATTAAACTTACTAAAGTGAATCGAAACTGCGTCGCCAAGGATACACCCAATTTAATAAGTGATAGTAAACAATCTTTAAATAATGAAGTTTTATCTAAAATATCGCCACAATTGGACGAAAATACTATAGACGAAAGAACTAATATAAATGTTTCTTTGAATTTAAGTTCATCATCCTCTAGTTCTAGTAATTCTAGTAGTTCTAGCAGTTCTAGTAGTTTGTCAAAAAATGGTTTGTGCTTAAACAAAATGAAAACTGAAGATTATCTCTCTAAATTGTCATCTCATTTGAAACTTATTGATATAGAATGTATTGAATGGATAGGTTACAAAAATAACATTAATAGTTGGAATGAATTTAATTTGGAAGATTTCACAGAAAATAGTATACATAAATCAAATGTCTTAAGAGAAGAAAAGACGTTATTACAACATTGTCAAACCGTTGAAAGGCTATTAGGTAAATATAAAAAAACGAATAGCTCATTTATAATTTCTGAAAATACGGGAACAGAAAACGATAGGCTTTTCAGCTTACCTAATGAGTCTGAGAGTCGAACTACGGACAAAAATAAAGTGTTGCAAGTTGTTAATTCTACGGAAAAATCTCATAATGGAGATGATCATTTTACAATTCCAAATACTTGTAGTAATTTAATCGCAAATAATAGTAGCAGCAAATATGCCGAAGAGAATGATGACGACGACGCTCTGTCGTTGTATGCTGAAAGTATAACAGGATTGGACACTTCAAGAAAGAACAATGCTATACAAAATGTGTCGGGCTCCCATCGTATAGAGGAATATGTCCCGAAATTTGTAACAAAATCGAAAAAAACACCAGAAAAAATCACTTATCATCCAACAAAGATCGTCGATGACTTACAAAATGATTGCCAGAATAATGTTGTAGCAACTGTCTGTGAAAAACAGAACGCGGATTCTACGTCTGTTAATAAAGAACAAGATATAGAAAAAAACTCATCAGGACATATAATATATGAAGACCGGAAGGGTAATTTTGGGGAACCGAATTCTAATGCAATGAATTCTACATCAACAAAACCCACAAAACATACAAGATTAGTAGCTGATAATTATAAAGCTACGCGTGGAATAAAAAGTTTGGTCTACAAGAATGTATGCTTTTATAATATTATATCAGCTTGCAAACTTCTAAAATGCAAATTTCCTCATACTTTTCCAAAATTTGAAGAAGTGCAAAATAAAGTTTCAATGTTAGACGAGGAGTCTTTTGTAACCGAATATATGTTGACGCGCTCAGTGCCAGAGCTAAGGCGTAGATTCGGCATGTGCTTCGTCGACGAATGTATTAAACGTAAACTAACTAGGTTGCTTGTGGAGATGGCCATAGATTTTGTTACCAAAGCTGACAATATGGTGAGAACAGATGTAGCCATAAAAATTGAGGTCGTCGAGCGAACCTTACTGTATTTGAATAATGTAGACCTGCAGGTGGTCAGTGATTTGTTGCAGTTTAACTTATTCAATTTGGATGGTGTTTTATTGTGTGACTTTTTTCTTAAAACTATAGCGGAATCGCAAAACTTTACGCGGTTTGTGCCAATATTTATAAGTTTAGTGTGTTTTATGATTAGCATCGACTGTTCATTTGACATAGACGTGTCGACTCAGTTACTGGAGCGCGTGTCCATCCTACCATACGAGGACAAGCTGGCGCGGGCGCTCATCGAAGTCATCAAGAGAACCAGTGATAGGATATTCTCCAATTTCATGATTGAGAAGTTTGAAAATCTGCTCTTTTCTTCGAATAGAGATTTATATGAGGCGTTCACGTTCCTAAAGAGAAGGAAGGTACTGAATCAATTAAATTCAGCGAGTCCTTATATACCTCAGTTTGTGAATCGAGAGGTGGAAAAAATGAGTGGCGCTGGTATGAGCCAGTTAGACAAAGACATGAGATATTCACCGGACACAACCAACTTTGACAATTTGGTGAGTTTTTTTATTCTACTTTAGATAATGATCTGTCTGCATGTTTATCTTTTTTTTCGAATTGTCTAAGCTAATGGCCTATTGGCCCTAATGCTACATCGGTTTGGTGGTGAGCCAGCTGGTTCGGAAAAAAAAACGTATACATCCAGGCGCTGTAAGGCTTATAACCATATACTTTTATTTCTTAATTATTACTTTTACATTATTAATTTCATAATTAGTTTCATTATTACTTTTACATTATTAGATACTAGCAGCGCCCCGCGGTTTCACCCCCGTACTTCCCATTTCCGTGGGAGTACAGGGATAAATTATAGCCTATATGTTTTTTTTTCGGATGGATCTGTGCTAACGGCCCGAAGGCCCTAATGCTACATCGGATTAGTGTGAGCCCATTCGGCTCACTTTTGGTTTATAAAAGTGGGGGGTTGCCACCGTGCAGTCAGCGACCACACGGCCCTCTGGCGTCGGTTGTGAGCCTATACGTTATTCTCATGTATAAGCCATGTTATTGTAAAGGTTCATTAAAATCCATTTTGTAGTTTTTGTCTGAAAGAGTAACAAACATACATCCATACAAACTTTTGCGTTTATAATATTAGTAGATAATGATATCTTTATCTTTATATCCATAGTGTATGGATTATTCCACAACCTAATTTTGGAACTGGATTTTAGTTGTAGTCGTAATTTCACCAAATTTAAATACTTTATTTTTCAGAATAAATCATTGGAACCGAAATTGACAAGAACAATTGAAGTCAACAACGTCAATAACCAGAACCGTTTCATGGAAGATTGGGCCCATCTGGTATCTAACTCTAGTTCCTGTAGTGAGTACAGAACTCTGATTAGCCAAGCAGGAACAAGAGCTTTATCCCACGGCCCTCGTGGTGGGACGCGAAGAAATTTTAAACGGCACTCGGATTACAATTCGTATGGAGGGAATAATTCAGTACGTTTGTTTTGATTTTTTTGTCATATGTCCTAGAACCAATAAAAAGACAAGTTACATACACAGACATAGTAAAAAATACACTAAAGCGTTTAGCATTTCTGAAAATTGTGCAAAACAAGCTGCCATATAATATATTATGTAGATTAAAATCGAAAAAAGTAACTAGCAAATAATTAGGGTGATTTTAAAACTACCTGAAATTGTCACATATGAAGTTTTAAAAAGTCGCTTTATGTGTATTTAAAGTAAATTTACCTGTCCTTTTTTATGTCATAAGGAGACAACCGAGCAGTCGGAGCCTTATGGTGACTACCGACGCCCATATACATCTGGAAAACCAAAAGTTTTGTTGCCCTCCTTTTTCCTATGCCCCTAATGGGCTACCGGAAACTCAACAACCGCACGAAACGCGACAGCATAGCTGTCACTTGACGCCGCTGTTATGTGAGCGAGAAACCCCCCCGGTCATGCCGGCCCAATTCGGCTGCAGAGCAGCACGGTACTAACTCTTAGTAATTTACATTTAGTTTTTCAGAAAAATATTTAATTAAAAGTATTTCATCTATACTAATATTATAAAGCTGATGAGTTTGTTTGTTTGTTTGAACGCGCTAATCTCAGGAACTACTGGTCCGATTTGAAAAATTATTTCAGTGTTAGACATTCCATTTATCGAGGAAGGCTATTATAGGCTATATAACATTACGCTGTGACATATAGGAGTTGAGTAACGCGGGCGAAGCTGCAGGCAACAGCTAGTTGTACGTAAATTGAAGAAGTGTTGAACGCTTATACCTTTCAAATCTCACTCCTGAATTACTAAAGATTGTTCTTAACAATATTCATTTACGAAATATTTGATTTTTAGAGTAAATCACAACCAAATTTCACTAGAACCATTTACTCGGGTAATGTAAACTTTAAGAGAGAATATATTATGTCGCTGCCGTCAAACTCAAGTTCCGGCAGTGACAGAGGGCAGATGGGTCCCCGACTCAGAAATTCACCCCGTCCGAGCCGTGGCTTGCTGAGGAGACCTTCAAGAGGGGCCTTCAATCAACGAACGGACCAAAACGCAAGTTTTGGATACCCTTCAGTATGAAATTTTAATTTTTTTTAATGTTAGTTGAATAGGCAAACTGACAAACGTACCACCTGATGGTAAGTGGTCGACGTCGCCAATGAACATAAACCGGTATAACCGGTATATTGTTGGCTATCCTGAGACGTAAGATGTTAAGTCTTTGTGCCAATAATTACACTGCCTGTCTTGCCCTTCTCTCCGAAACACAGCAAAGCTGTTTGACGGGAGAAACAAACAAGATGGTGGTACCCATGCAGCCGGAAGCGCGGCACAGCGGTTCCCTCCCACCGGTAAAGTAAAGTTTTGCACGTGGTATTTGAAACTAACAGGTTCTGGTCACTATTAAAACTATTTGAAACTAATATTTTTATAATAGGAGTATTTATATTTATAGGAGTATATATTTTCAGTCTTGTGTTGGTAGTACGTACTTTTTTTACGCACCTTTGTTTGCGAGCATAGATCAAGATGGTGGGAGTTACTTGGTTTAACAGATATCTTAGCCACTTTACCTACTTGTATCCGACCCATTATGTCATACTCTTGTGTCGCATTCGCGCATGTGCCACAAAGTCGACTTAATGCACTACAAATAGTCCAAAATAATTTTTTACGCATGGCAACCGGTTGCCCGTGGTACGTAAGAAACATCGACCTGCACAGGGACTTCAGATTAGAGTACGTTAGGGGCCACTTCAAAATGACGTCAGAACGTCACTTTGAAAAGGCACTCCTTCACCCAAACCCGCTCATCGTGAGCGCGGCAAACTATTCCCCAGATAGCTCAGTTCCAATTAGACATAGGTTACCTAAGCATGTTTTAACAGATCCAGCTGACGAAATCTCTCAGCTACTAATGCGCGACGCAAAAGCGCGACGCGAACGTCACAGCATACACAGACACACACACGGTGCTAGGTACACCTGCACACCGCTTGGGCCTCGGGGTCGTAAGCGACGTCGAACCCTACACATGGAAACCACACCGATCCGGATCGATCGCGGAAGCTTAGGTTCGAATCCGATACGAGTAGACACAAACCCAGACCGCGCAAACAGCGCTAGCACTACGCTACCGCTAGATTGCTTGGGCACCGCGCATGACCCGCCTCTCTCTCCAGAGGGAGGGATGAGGGCCGGCCCTCATGATGATAGGTTAAATTCAACCGTAAAAGATTCGTCGACCGTATCGGATTTGACTAGTCCAAATGATGCTCTCCCGAGCAGCGCGCGCGATGAACCGCGCCCCCTGCGGGGCGCGAAGGGGGGCGTCCCCCTTTCGTAGTTCCTTTGTACACCGAACTAAGGGGCCATCCATAAATTACGTCACACGAATTTCATGATATTTGGACCCCTACCCCGTCCTTGTCACAGATGGTCACATTTATAAGACCCCCCGCCCTAGTGTGACGTCACATATTTTGCAATTTTTACATAAATAAATTAATAAATCAAAACAGCTGTTCCGAAATTAGTTTTATTTTGGTTTAAATTGTTTTTTAATTTCGTTTTTTTAATTAGTTCACAGTACCTAGTCTTATGTGACGTCACAAAATCTGGGAGCCCTCCCACCCCCTTGTCACATAATGTCACACTTCGTCGGACGCCCCCCTACCCCTTAACGTATGACGTAATTTATGGACGGCCCCTAATATCTATAAACAATTAGGAAGTTTTATTATAATATGTGATGTAATATTGTTGTTAAATCTTAAATATTTTGTCTGGCGTCCTTAACATATATATGGAGCACAATAGAGGCCTCTTAAAGCTAATGCTGACTATAAGAATCTCACCCATCTAAAATATCTCAGTGTATCCTTCATTCTAGAGCTTTTTTGTGTCTATCTATATAATATCTAATTGTGATCGATATATTGTGCATAATTGAAAACATTTCAAATTATGATAAAACATTAACATTTTTAAATTTAAAAAATGTAATCTTTTATGTCACACTTGTTATGAAAAAAATTGTAACAGTAACAATAGAGCTAAAATTTACTAAACCACAATAATAATCGTATAAATATAAGGTATTATAATTTTATTATGTAACTTACATACTAATTTGATGACGTCATTTGGTGCCTATGTCTGTTGTAGTTGAAGAGGGAGAAAAGAAAAAAGTAATAGAATATGGAAAAAAAGATACCTCTGTATCCTTTTTTCGATATTGTATTACTATGTAAAAACTGAAATAAGCGGCTGAGACAAACGTATCGGTAATATAATATTTTTTTCAGGTGATGCGAAGATCCGGGCAAAACTTTTTTTAGAATTGTTAAGAGTAACGAAATTTTTGTTTACCTAAGATTGTTATTATAACTTTTTCGTTTACATTGTTCTAAGTTTTTATGGTTACAAATATTCACTAAGATCAATCATTTTGTATAATGTAAATAGACAGTTGTAGCTTGGACAATCAACTGTCAAATTAAAACGACTGCGAACTGTCACTTAAAATATAAGTCATCCTAGTTTGACAGCTGCTGTTCAAATCGAACAAATTTTATATACAGGAATATTGTTATACAGGAAAATATTGTTGCAATTTTGTAAAATATTAGAGCCGGGTTATATAACTAGCATATTTTACTAACCGTTCGGATAAGAGATGCAGCGCATTTATGTGGGCCTGTCTTGTTGCTTTTGCTATAGAGATGTTAACATTCAGAGCGATCAATTTTAAATTATTTGTGCTGTGACGCGTTCTGTCTGTTTGTATACCGCCATCCTGCTTGTTTTTTCCGTCAAACTTTGCTGTGTTTCGAAGAGAAGGGCTGGACAGGCAGTGCAATTACTGATCCCGAGACTTAATATTTTACGTCTAGTAGTAGAAGTATAGGCAATACATGAATAAGATTCTTGGGCTATTATAAGACTTGTTTGTGTTCATGGGCGATGACCACTTACCATTAGGTGGCTCGTCTGTCCGTTTCGATCTAAGTCACAAAAAACATTTATTGTTTACGATGTTAGTTACATGAACATTAATGTTTTACAAATAATTCTGTATAAAGTGAAGATGTATAGTTGTTTTATTTTACGAAAGCGGGTGGGCCATTTGAAGTTGTGATGCGACAGACGTGCGTTCTTGTGTGCGTAACTACAGGCTGCGTTGTTTTATTTCACGAAAGCGGGTGTGCCATTGTAGTTGTGATGCGACAGACGTGCGTTCTTGTGTGCGTAACTACAGGGTGTTTATGCCTACTAAATAAAACTTAGCGCTCCCGAGCTTACGCACGCAAAGACAATGTGCATGTACATTTACAAACACGAGGATGGCTCACCCGCTCTCGTGAAATAAAACGTGTAACTAGGATTTGAATAACTTTTTCTTATTTTAAAAGTACCTTTCATGACCTAGCTACGCTTTAGCTCATATGCCCACTAGTAGTTTTAAAGCTTACTGTGATTATATTATTACTAGAAGACCCGGCCACGTGTTGCTGTGGCTAAGGAGTGTGGTCTATGTAGGCCAGATATGTTTATTGTAAATACAGATCTGTAAGATGCCAACCCTTGAATGAAAACTTCATTGTAAATAGAGTCGATACGCCTATTCACGATATTCTCTATCTTCCCTGTCCCTACTATAAGTTTTATTCGATAATGTACAAGTAAATGCATGTTATAGTTTAGCATCAACGTTTCGTTTTGAGCACTAGATTACGCTGTTTATAAAGTAAATTGCTATTCGATCGAAAAAACTAGCATTAGGTGCCAATTAGCATCACGCTTGACGAATATTATAATATTTTTGAAAACAGAGAGATCATTACAGTAAATATCTCTTTCTATTATATGACTCGAAAGCATATTTCTGGTAAGTTTGTACAACGTTATTCTTAATTGGAGATTCGTATCTGAAAATATAAAATGTTTCTTCAAAATAATGATTCTATAATATTTTTAGTTACTCTCTATATTTTATAAATGTATACATCAAATATGCTATAAATTGTCTTAGGTAACGATAGTTGTTTGAATACCGAAGGTAATTACAGTTTACAAAAATATAAATCAATCCAGAAGTGGCTTGTTACATAATAGGGATTACTTAGAAAACTAAAAAATTCATAAAATAACCACAGAGAAGTAATTCAGAAAAATGCTTTCGTAAATTAAAGTCGAGAGTTTAACACTTAATAAATTAATGTACAAAGGCTGTTTTGAAAACTGGCAGGCTTAGCAATGGACGAAAACAGAGCGAAATACGGATTATTATAAAGATATTTTTTTAGAATTTCCGGGCATTCTATCTATTTGAATCCTCGGAGGACGAATGCGTTTATACGGACAGCCTTCTAAAAATATAGCCTTAAATGTATATATTTTTTTAGTCAGTTGCTATGTGTAAGTCATCGAGCATATAACCGGATAGAATATTAATGTGAGCCATAAAATTTCGCATCTGGACAGTTATTTGTCGCTGACGTAATAACAATTTAACCAACAAGTGATCTGTGTGTACGTGCCATCGGCCAATCATCCATCAATGGCCACCAGTCAACCAATCAGAGCGTAGAACCGGCGCAGCGTCGCAGCACAAATATGGCGGAATTTGTTTTCATATAAAAAACACATGACATTACCCCTCTATTCCAGTTATATGCTCGATGGTGTAAGTGTACATGATGTAACGTTACGGAATGAGAAGGACAAAAGTTCTACTTGCATTTTACAGAAAGTCGTATTGGCATTTTTTTACTAAATGACGCAAGTTGTAATTAAAATAAAATAACTTGGTGTAATTTACAGGACGACTAGGTACCTATTCAGTTAAAAAAAAAAATTTTGCTTACATGCAAAAACGAATGGTCCGATATGACATTTACATTCCAAAGAAGAATGGTCAAAGTTGACTATGGCGGAGATCAAAATGTTAAAAACATGTTAAAACCACCAATAAACAAAAATTGAGTCACCCACTGATTTGCCTTATTTTTTTTTCGACAGGAAATTCATACCAACTTAAATTTGAAAATATCTGAGAATAGATAGATCCTATATGTATTATTTTAAATTTCAACGAAGAATGTTTAAAAAAAAGATATCAGCTATTTTTTTATTCATCTGTCTTTTTACAAGCTTAGACTAATAGTGCCTAAGACGGACAGTGTTTTAATAAATAAAAAAATATTGTGCATTGTAGGCGTATTAAAAAAAAGATTAGTCTTAAGTATAAACTACAATATAAGGATAAAATTGTGATTATCACTGTCTCGAGGTCTGACCTTTTTCTTATCGGATGCTATGTGCCAGTATGCTAAACTAGCAGTATTATGTTCCTTTTTACGTGTCATGATTACATATTTTGGTTTAAAATATTAAGTAAGCGATTGTTTCTCTGCCGAGAAAAAAGTGGTCTCTAAATAATTTGGCTTTTTGTTTGAATGTTTCTGACATTGTATTTTTTTATTTGAGCTATAAGTCTATTAAACGTTAATACGAAATTGGCCTTTTTTATTTCGCCATGACCTAGACTCAACCGACATGATCTGGCTATAAAACTACGCATCCTGGTTACTAGAAATAATTCTACATATTTTGGTAGATACATTACCCATTCACTGCCTCCTTCAAAAAATTACTTACTGCAATGTCGTCACTCATTGGTATTCAACCGCATATCGGTGGACTCGGCATTTCGATATAGTATCCTCGCCCTATAAGAAATTACCTAATCCCTACGAAAGTGTTTTATAGCGAGTACTGTATTATTGTTGAAAATAGTTTCATAGAAGAAAGAGATCATATTCTCAATCTAATCTTTATACAGGGTCTGTCGTAAATAATGTATAATCCGATAAGTGGAGGTAACCCCGATGTCAGGCTACAATAAAATCTAGTTTTTACGTCAGTTTTACCAACAGTGTAAAAATGATGCATACTTTTAGTTTTTTTCTAAATTTTTGCTCCTTTGATCATTCAATCGGTTGCCATTTTTTTAAATTAGGTATTTTTATGTTTTTTTTTTGACATCGTACTCCTAAAGACTTGTTTTATTAAATTTAATTACATTTATAGCCGTTGTTATCGTAAAATATTATTAAAACTAACATTTTAAGTAATTTTTTTCCGTTTTTTTGTAATTACTTGTAGTTTTGACCCTTGATTGTGAAAAAAAAAGTATGGTGCTATAGCTGCCCATTATCTTAAAAACATGTCTAGTATGTGTAGATTTTAAAAAGGTATGATAGTGGGTACCTTAGCAAATAATATTAGCTCCAGGAGCAAAAGAACTAAGCTAGGTCGGGATTTCAATTTCTCAAGTAATGTCATAATTTTCGTGATTTAAGCTATAACACACCAAGACATGATTTTATTCCATTAAGAATGCAATTTTAATCTAAATAGTATCTAATCATCTGTTAATTTGCATTCGTAAAAAATACATGCGACTATGTGTAACCAGTTACTACAAGTTTATTCCAAATTCAAAGGGATCTTCAGGTAAAAAAAAACAACAAAGACGGTTATACAAAGGCCTCCTTGCGTGTGAGAAGGACATTGATATTTATTGTTAGTAAGAGAAGCATTACAATAAAAAACAAGGTTATTTCTGGTCAAAACATTTATTGCTTCGATTACACTAAATGTTCAAAATGTCCTCCGCGTGCAGCAATGCACGCTCTACATCTCCTAATGAAGGATCTTTTAATCCGGCGTCCATGGTCAGCTTCTTCAATTTTACGAGCCGCTTCTTGAATACGCGCTCGCAACTCTTCTATTGTATTTATTTCTCGGCTGTATACTTTATCTTGGAGAATACCAAAAAATACGTTGTAGAATGAAGATATAAAAGTTTTATATATAAGGCCGCGTTCAGATGACACGCGTCGACCACGCGCAGGACCCGCACACGCGTTGTACCCGCATTACACCCGCGCTCGCCACGCGCACGCCTCGCGCATGTCCCGCGCACGCATAAACTACTTGTGACTGGACTACTTCGTTCAGTAGACGTAGTGGCTTCCAGGTGTCATAACGTGAGAACGTTTGAAATAAAATGGATTTGACTAAGTCAAACAAAGTTCTAATTACATACTATATGTATAAACAATGGAAGAAAGAAAAAGACAGTAAGATTAATTCCACACGAAGATATTGGGTTCACCCTATATTAACTCGCAGAGAGAGGCATGGCGAATTTCATGTCCTTTTTGCGGAATTACGCAATTATGATGACGAATTTTATGGCTATCTTCGAATGACTAAAAGGACTTACGATAAATTACTGTCCGTTTTAAATATTAAACTGGAGGATCAGCACACAGTTATGCGAGATAGTATTTCTTCTGCCGAAAGACTGGTTGTAACTTTGAGGTAAGTAGTCATGATTTCGCTTAAAATTTTTGCGTGAGCGTATAGTTAGAAATATTTTTGTATATCTAAAAGGTTTATAATTTATTTATAAACAAGCACAAACATAATAAAACATGTTTTTGTTTTAATCATTTTTTTTAATTTTAGAAAATGTAAGGTAAAGTAATTACACTAATCAAATACTATAATTATCTTGAATCATAGCGGTAGATGTCGCAGTAGAAAAATAATAAAATTAATTATTCAGCGTCGTAAAGTCGAGGTCGTCACTCATACTGGATTGCACACTGGGTTGACTTTGTCCAACTCGAGTGTAAGAGTCAAATTCTAGTTCGGAACTATAAGTAGTAAGTTTAGATTGGCTTCTCACGTTTGAAGGTTCAGGTGCAGTAGAATATCCATAAGCTTCAGTATCATAGGTTGGCTGAGGTTGGATGGCTTCTTGCAGGTGTATACTTTGAGATTCTGATGTGTTGCTATTTATACTACTTTGATTAAAATTCCGTAATATTGAAATAACTTGATATTGAAATTCGACAACTTCATAGTCACTGAACTTCTCTATTGTTGGAGCAATACTCTTGAAAAATGACATAATTCTGCTGTCATCGGTTTTCTTTTCTTCTTTTTGCATAGAATCGATAAATTGAATCATTCTTCTATCTACTGCACTCAAATCTTTTTCTTTATGAACTTGTTCTTTCTTCCTTTTTCTGATCAATGTATCATGGCTGTCGTAACTTTCAGTGTTACAGGGTGGTTGCATATTTGACTCAGTATCCCTATGTTGGGCTATTTTTGACAAAAATTTCATGTTGTCATAGTATGTGTACTTATGAACTATTGGATTAGCTCCCGATCCCGACTTGCTCTCGCTTAATTTTTTATGACATTTCATCCATTCGTCTCTCATCGATTTCCACTTTTTCACAACCAGTTTTCCTGTAAATAAGTAAAACAGATCTTATTTAAATATTTTATTATAATAACAACTGACGACCTCCTTAGTCCAACGGCTTACACGTTGGACTTGTAATATTGTGGTCGCGGGCTCGATTCCCACGGAAGACAAGCATTTATGTGACAAACGTAGGTGCTTGTTTTCGGCCTGGGTGTGAATTTGTATGTATCATAAGTATGTATTTACAAAAAAAAGTATATATAATTGTATTTATATCCGTTGTCAAGACCCGTAACACAAGTTGCTTGCTTACTATGGGCTAGATGGCGCTGTGTGTATTGTCTGTGAAATTTATTTATTTAACTTGCCATCATTGCCTGAATACCCCCCGTATTCAGGCAATGATGCTGTGAACACTCTGTGAAAGTTTTCGGACATAATAATATGTCCCTTACAACCTTTATACCCTTTGCTTTACACCCTGTATAGCTTGATTATTATTAATAATAATAATAATAATAATATCTATGGACGCTTTTTACACCACGTCAATCTGGTCCCGTGCTAAGTACTCAAAGAGACTTGTGTTACGGGTACCAGACAACGGAAATACATAATATATTTAATACTTTTTATACTAATACATATATTTAAGATTTTTATTATATAATACACATATTTAATACACATCCATGACCCAGGAACACGGACACTTTTATTTTGTTCCCTGGCGGGATTCGAACCCGCTACCTCCGGCTTGAGCGCCAACGCGCTAACCATTGAGCCACAGAGGTCGTCATTGTTTCATTTTATTTTTCAGGTATTTAGCAACATGACACACTTTCGCTGATCTACGATACGGATTCAGAATCGGAAAAAGTACTTTAAGTTCTATTGTCAGAGAAGTTTGCCAAAGTATTTGGGAAGAATTGTCAGAAACATATATGAAAGTACCAACTGAAAATGAGTGGTATGAAATTGCTCGCAACTTCTGTTTAAAAGCCAATTTTCCTCATTGCCTAGGTGCTGTTGATGGCAAGCACATAAGAGTTGTAAAGCCCAACAGAAGTGGATCGATGTTTTTAAATTACAAACATTACTTTTCAATTGTTTTAATGGCGGTAGTTGACACTAATTATAATTATATTTTCATTGATGTTGGTGCATACGGTAAAGAGTGTGATTCAAGTGTTTTCAAGGAGACTACTTTTTGGAAAAGCTTAGTGAACAAGACGTTAAATTTGCCAACCTCTGCACAACTGGAAGGATCAAATGTCGATCTACCCTACATTTTTGTTGGGGACGAGGCTTTTGCGTTGCACGAAAACTTACTTCGCCCATTCAGTGGTCAACAGCTGGATGCGACTAAATCGGTCTTTAATTACCGTTTGACCCGGGCAAGGCGATACGTAGAATGTGCATTTGGCATTATGGCTAATAAATGGCGAATTCTCCATCGTCCTCTAGATGTGTCACTTGATTTAGCAGTAAAAATCGTAAAGACGTGTTGTTTACTACAAAATTTTATACATAAAGAAGAGGGTATGCCTGAAGTATCAATCATCAATCTGGGTCCTGAAATATCGGCTTTACCAAGGTCGCAATCAATACAACATAATATACCAGCAAGTACAGTTCGTAATCATTTTGCGGAATACTTTATGTCTGAGCAGGGAAGAGTACCATGGCAAAATATATATTGTTAGTTTAAATGATAAAATACAATTTATTAAAAATATGCTAACATACATACATGGTTTTATCCCACAGCACATCCCTTTCCTCCACCAAAGAAATGAATATTTCTTTATCGATATTATTCATCATATTTATTCAAAAAACACGCTACGCGACTACCACAGAATATACATACGCGACTACACTCGATCACAGTCAATACAACACTAGCCACAGCGCGGGCGCAAGGCATGTGCAGCGCGTATGCGGGGTGAGCGCGAGGTGGGCGCGGGGCGGGCGCGGGGCGGGCGCGGGGCGTGTGCGTGGCGTGCGCGGGTGGAATTCGATAAATGAAATTTGAGATCTATTGATGTGCCTAAAGACTCAAATAAAATCAACAAATTACAAAGCGAGTTTGACGCGGGTTCAGAAGCGCGTGGCGTGGGCGGGGAGGGCGCGTGACGTCTGAACACGGCCTTAAGGTTTGAAAGTAAAGAAAGATCAGGATAATTAGGATAGCACATCCAAGGAAGGTGTAGCCGATTAATTGTCCCGAGAAGGACATCATAGTTTTTAGTCATTTATAGTCAACTTAATCTTCTACTAATGTACAAACTTTATATTTAACGTCATTATAGTTACTTTTGGAGTCGGTGTCAGCCAAGGTACCTACCTTGGCTGACACCTACCTACCTAGGTAGGGTACAGGTGGGGGGAGGACCTGGCGCAGCAGCCGTATGGCAAAAACCTGACGGTTGCTCTGCGTCCGTTCCTTGAGCGGTGGATGCGGTAAGCGCAAACCCCTCACCTACCGTCTGACACAGGTGCTCACCGGGCATGGTTGCTTTGGTGAGTACCTGTGCCGGACGGCCCGCAGGGAGCCGTTGACAGTGTGACACGATTGTGGCGCGGCGGTGGACTCGGCCTAGCACACTCTTGAGGTGTGCCCGAGATGGGCGGCTCTGCGTCACAGTCTGACATCAGTCATCGGAGGGGACTTGTCTCTGCCGAGCGTCATCACCGCGATGCTCGGTGACGATGAGTCCTGGACGGCGATGGTCTCCTTCTGCGAGGCAGTAATGTCCCAGAAGGAGGCCGACGAGCGGATGAGAGAGGAGGCCGCCGACGAGGCCTCCTCCCGCGGGCGACGAACGGGGGTGCGTAGGAGGCGCTATTTAATGCGCCTCCAGTAACGCCCCTGTGTTCGTGTCGGGCTCAGGATGGGAATCTGGGTCTGTATGTCACGACGTCGTCGGGACTGCTTAGTAGCGGCCGGGCAGTCCCCCATTATGAGAAGTAGTCTGGTCTTCGCCGGCGCCAGCCTGTCGCTGAGGTGATCCTGTTCATTGCCTGCATATCCGGGACCCTCAAGAAGCGGCTGAAGGCGCTCGCAGTGGTTTTAGTTAGGGTGGGCACTCCCAGGTGCGAGTCCCACATTGGGTCAGGATCTACCCAAAGATCCTGGCTGCATCCATAAGGATTTCCCTGTGAAAAAAAAGGTAGGTAGGGTACAGCAACAAATACGACACCGACTCCAAAAGTAACTATAATGACGTCGTAAATGTAAATTTTGTTAAAATTTTAATACGTTGGAAAGGAATAGTAATTACTTTCTTTAATACTTTAGAAAAACATCGTTTTCAATGAATAGTTTAATGTGTCACTTAATATAAAAAAAAAAGATATTTTATAACTGTGTCCGAACGATTACAGATTAACTCTCAATAGATGGCGTTGTGCATATGACGTCATTTCCTGAATCGCGCTATTAAGATTCTCGGCCAAAGAATCACCCTAACCCGTATTTGAAATTACAGTTGAGTTGTTGGGTGTCTTAAGTTTTCAAAATTCGTTCGTTCGTGTCGTTTAAAAGGTCTTTCTTGGTTTTAGTCTGTTTGTCGTTTGATAATTGGTTCTTTAATCTTTCAATATTTTCTAGAATAAGAAATAAGAATATGCCTTCTAGAAAAAAATCAAACCTATCGCAAAGTAGCCGAAATGCTAAAAGGTTGAGATTAAGTAGGTCTCAAGAATCGGAGGAAGATCGTGAAGTGAGGCTAAATGCATCCGAGTGAACCACATCAGAACTCTTGCATCGGAAACGCCTACTCAGCGTGCGTCTAGGCTTTGCATACAGCGTGCACTTACAGTAGCTTCTCGCACTCCGCTCTAAGCGCCCGTCATGTGCGGACGTCTCATCCCGAGCTCCCCTGCTGCCCACGCGCAGTGCTCTCACCGTTCAATAGTGTTCGTGCTTTTAAAGACAACAGACGAGAAGATTCAAGATTGAAGAAAAAAGAATCAAGATTAAGGAAGCAAGAAGAAACTCAAGACCAAACAAAGCATCGCTACCCTAGCGGTGTTCTGTCTCGCTCGCACCCAAGCGACGCACCGGCCGCCATCTTGTGCACCGGCCGCCATCTTGTTTAGTATAGTGCTGTGTTTAGTGTTTGCTCGCGAACCGGGACACCACACACGTAAGTCTGTTATTTTATTATTAGGCACACACCCCTGTCATATACAGGGTTAGCCAAATAGGAACACACCTCCCTGCCTAGGCAGGGAGGACACATTTTCTTTTTTTCCATTTTTAATTATATACTCCCGTCCTTCCCACTGTGGAATTCGTCATGGATTCCCATGAACTAAATGGGCTATTACTCTTTCTTAAAGAGACAATACCAAATATTGAAGTACTCTACACAGAGTACAAAAAACGCGTTCCCACCGCGTCACCGTCGCCCCGCCAAGATTCGCTATTAGCTAAGCGGGAAACCCGAGGCCCCCGCGTGGACCCGAAAACCGCAAAGCCCGTGCAAGTGTCCTCAGCGACCGTACAAGCACCTGCAGTGCCCGTAACCGCGACCTCAGCGCCCGTAAACGCGCCCTCAGCGCCCTCGCAGTCACTTCTAAATACCGAGGACATCTCAATGTCCGAGGCAAGCGCCGTCGACGCCTCAAGTGACGATGACGGGTTTAGACCCGTAGAGTCGCGAAAGAGGCGCCGGCGTAAAGAAAAGGGTGCACCTACACCCCCACCTAGTAAGTCCGCCAAATCAGCGGCACGCGACGCACCATTGGAAGCGACCGAAATCGCTCACGACGTCTCAGTGGCTGGAAAAAACCACCTCCGGTCATACTCCAGGACAAAGCCGCCTGGAACCATCTAAATAAAGGGCTCACAGAAGCCAGAATAAACTATTCGTCCGCGAGGCTCACGCCCGACGGACTTAAAATACAAACAGACGATGTCGATACACATCGTCGTTTAACGCGATACCTCCGTGAGAGGAGCATAAGTTTCCACACCTATGCCCTCGAGGAGGAACGCCAACTAAGGGCGATTATTAGAGGTATACCGAAAGAGGTCACAACCGACCTCATAAAAGAGGACCTCGTCAACCAAGACCTTCCCGTGGAGTACGTCGTACGACTTCACAAACCCACAACAAAACAACCATACGACATAGTTATGGTTGTTCTGGAATTATCGCCCCGGGGCAAAAAGATCTTTAATTTAAGGAAAGTGGTCAACGTGGACCACATCCGCATCGAGGCGGCGCGCAAACGCGGCGCGCCAACTCAATGTCATAGGTGTCAACTTTACGGGCACTCAGCTCGTAATTGTTACGCCAGGCCTAGGTGCGTTAAGTGCTTAGGCGACCACGGCACATCCGACTGTGCCAGGGGCGACCCAAAAACCGAGGTAGAACCACCCAGTTGCGTGCTCTGCGGTTCCTCAGGGCACCCCGCGAACTATCGTGGGTGCGTAAAAGCCCCGAAGAAGAACAGCAAAGTCAAAGCCGCTGCCTCTATGCGAGCCGGAACCCGCAAACCACAGCCTAAAAAAGCAAAACATAGCGAGCCGGTTTATGTCCCAGCCCCGCCACCCACCACCAATGCGTGGTCTAAAAAAAAGACGGTGGACAGCCCAGTAGCAACTGCGGCTACCACCGTACCAAGCCAGGCCGCGCCTCGTGCATCCCTTCCATCTTCACCAGCACAAGGTCTCGACCTTGAGTCGATGAATGCTCTTTTTGCAAGTACCAGCGCTATGATGCAAGCCCTCACAACTGCATTAAATTTTTACAACCATATCAATGGCTGCGTTTAATGGTAGATTTAAGCCGCGATCCATAGTGTTGGCGACGTTTAACGCCAACGGCCTATACGGTACTATTGACGAACTGCGGGAATTCGTTAAAAATCACAACGTCGACATCATGTTAGTGCAGGAGACTTTCCTTAAGCCGTCCATGCGCGACCTTAAAATAGCCAATTATAACTTCGTTAGGAACGATAGGACGCGATCCGCGCTAGGTGGTACCATTATATACTACAAACGGTCACTTCATTGTGTGCCGCTTGACCCCCCTTCGCTATCAGCATTGGAAATATCTGTGTGTCAGGTCAGTATGACAGGTCATGCACCCGTCATACTGGCCTCGGCATACCTCTCTCCCAATAAACGTCTGTTAGAGTCCGACCTAAGGTCAATATTTAGACTAGGATCGTCGGTCATCATTGCAGGTGACCTAAATAGCAAGCACAGTCACTGGGGATCTCGCCGTCACAACACCAACGGCATAGCACTAAACCAACTGACTGATACATTAGACTTTGCAGTCATAGGTCCCAGTGAGCCCACCCGATTCCCCCACTTAGGAGGTAACCATAACCATCAACCGGACATACTCGACATAGCTCTCCTGAAGAATGTATCTCTCCAGATACACTCGATCGAGACAACAAGCGAATTAGACTCAGACCACAGACCGGTCCTTATCCGTCTTGGACCAGTCACTCCATTAGTTCCACCAACAAAGACAATAATAGACTGGAAGACTCTACACGAGAAACTACAGGCTACTCAGTCACAAAAGTTGGACCAAATCCCCGATCAAATAGACAGTGCTGAGGTGGCCCACGCCGCCACCTCCTTACTAACAGAACACATAAACGACTCTATAAAAAGCGCCTCTCGTGAGATACCTACAACACACGAGAGGCGCTGGAGCTTCCCGAGCAGCTCAGAGACCTGCTTAGACGAAAAAATGCGGCCGGTCGCGCATACCATAGATATCCCACAGAAGACAATCGGCGTACATACCGCGATTTACAAAAGCAAGTAAAGCGCGATATTGCCGAACACAAAAACGAACGATGGGACCGATTCCTCAGTGAGCTTACGCCCTCTCATACGGCCTACTGGTCGCTGGAGAGGGCGCTCAAGAACGAAACGAGCGCAAATATGCCCCCGTTGAACCGTCCGAATCAGCCTCCTGCACTGGATGATCTCGATAAGGCCGAATGCCTCGCTGACACCATGGAGAGCCAATGCTCCCCAAACGTAGAATCTGTAGATCCCGCGCACAACGTCCTTGTGGAAAACGAGCTAGCCTTGCGCGCCGCATTACCTCCAGCGGGCGATCCGGTCCCCCCTACCGACGTAGAGGAAGTAACAGACATCATTAAAAATCTTCACGCGAAAAAGTCGCCCGGTCCGGACAGGATTACCAATAGGGTCCTCAAATATTTACCGCCCCCTATAATCTATCTTCTAGTGAGCATCTTCAATGCTCTACTGACAGGATGCGCCTTTCCAGATTCATGGAAAGAAGCGGTAGTTGTAGGTATCCACAAACCGGGTAAACCTCGAAATGAACCGACTAGTTATCGGCCTATTAGCTTACTCTCAGCGATAGGTAAGTTATACGAAAGGATACTCCTATCCAGACTCAAAAAAGTAGTAGATGAGCTCGGACTGCTCCCCGACGAACAGTTCGGGTTCAGAAACTCTCACTCCTGCGTACACCAGGTGCACCGCCTAACGGAGCACATCCTCACAGGCCTGAATAGACCCAACAGTAGGGCTAGAGTGACAGGGGCTGTGTTCTTCGACATAGCTAAAGCGTTTGATAAAGTCTGGCATAACGGCTTGATTTACAAGCTCTACCAACTACGTGTGCCGGACAAACTCGTGCTCATCATACGAGAATATCTAACAAATCGTACCTTTAGATATCGATCGGAGGGCACAATGTCCTCATTACGGCAGATAAGGGCGGGGGTACCCCAGGGCTCAGTCTTGGCACCCCTGCTCTTTACCCTGTACACTAGCGACATCCCCAGAATGCCTAACATCCATATAGGTCTATTTGCCGACGATACCGTCCTCTATACGACTCATCGCAACCAAAGATTAATAACGATCCGACTACAGAAAGCCGTCGACGCACTAGGCGTCTGGTTTAGGAAATGGCAGATTTCTGCCAACCCCGAAAAAAGCGCCGTGATTCGCTTTCAGAGAGGTAACAGTACCTCACACAGGCCTTGTAGGAATTTAGGTCAAATCTTCCTCTACGGAAACGAGGTGCCCCGAGTCAATCAGATAAAATACCTCGGCGTTACCCTCGATAGTAGGATGACATTTCATGCTCATATAAAAAGAATTAAAAAGAAGGCACTGTACGTACTACATCGCCTCTACCCAATGATTTGCAAACGGAGTAAACTGCCGCTTAGACATAAGCGGACACTTTACAAAGTTTGCATACTGCCTATATTCGCTTACGCGAGTGAAGTCTTTGCGCACATAGCACCTTCACACATAGAGACGTTACAAAAAATACAGAACCGTTTTCTAAGAACAGCAACTGGATGTCCATGGTACTATCGTAACGTGGACCTTCATAGAGAACTCGAGCTGCCTTCTGTAGCTCAACATTTTAAAGACAAATTAGAAAGGTTCTTTGAAAGAGCCAATAATCACGCAAATCCGCTAGTCGTACAGGCCGCTAGTTATGTACCCGATCCAGACTCACATCGTCTGCGTAGGAGACCGAGAAACGTCCTCCTCGATCCTCCAGATCCTATCACGGTTGCCAATAATCGTTTTCCTCTCCAACCTAGGGCATCCCGCCTTAATACACAGTACATACACAACAGTACACTCATTACACGCACTCAACACCGCCTCCGCCGTAGGTGGCGACGACCTCGTTTCCGACCGTTGGTCCCGTGATCGACAGGAAGGAAATTAGAAGCCCCGCGTTCACATCGATGCCCCGTCTCTTAGATGACGGGACGGGGGCCCCATAAGGGCCTCCAAACACACTAAAACTTAGAAAGGTTTGAGCCTCGTTGCCTCACCTATTAGACAGATGAAGTTAGAACAGACCTCAGTCTACTAGCTTAGACCATTTCAAAAAAAAAAAAAAAAAAAAAAAAAAAAAAAAAAAAAAATTGCTTCTCGCTCCCAAGAGAGTATTGACGAACGTGAAGCGCGGTTATCGGCTGACAGAGAGCGCCACGCCCTCTCACGCGAGTCTGAGACTTTTACCGAAAGGGAGTCGCGTTTAAGTTCGCAAAGAATCCAGACCGCAACTTTGCGCTCCCAAGAGAGTATCGAGGAACGCGAAGCGCGGTTGTCAGCTGACCAAGAGCGTCACGTCCTCTCACGCGAGTCTGAGACTTCTACCGAAAGGGAGTCGCGCTTAAGTTCGCAAAGAATCCTGACCGCAACTTTGCGCTCCCAAGAGAGTATCGAGGAACGCGAAGCGCGGTTGTCAGCTGACCAAGAGCGTCACGTCCTCTCACGCGAGTCTGAGACTTTTACCGAAAGGGAGTCGCGCTTAAGTTCGCAAAGAATCCTGACCGCAACTTTGCGCTCCCAAGAGAGTATCGAGGAACGCGAGGCGCGGTTGTCAGCTGACCGAGAGCGTCACGCCCTATCACGCGAGTCTGAGACTTTTACCGAAAGGGAGACGCGTTTAAGTTCGCGAAGAATCCTGACCGCAACTTTGCGCTCCCAAGAGAGTATCGAGGAACGCGAAGCGCGGTTGTCAGCTGACCGAGAGCGTCACGCCCTCTCACGCGAGTCCGAATCTCTCTCAGAGAGAGAACGGCGATTAACAACAGCCAGAGATAATTATGTAAGCGCCCGGATGAACGATGTACGTTATTTAATATCCGAAAGGGAAAGGATAGACGATCTGCGACGAGCAGAAACAGGAGAACAGCGACAATCTCGCCTGGGAGCTGACCGGGCTCGATACCACATGAACAGAATTATAACTGGCGAGGCTGATGATGAGTCCTTAGAATATAATGTTGTTGCGAACATTATTCTGCCTTGGGAAAATAAGGAAAAATCAGGATTACTACGCCTTTGTGGGTGGTATGACAGAAATTTGCAATTTTTGTGATGCTCTGAAATGGAGAAAAGAGGCAAATGGAATGTGCTGTTCAAATGGAAAAGTTGTTGTTCCAAATTTTCAAGATCCCCCAAACATTATTAAAACTCTTTTAAATGGCGATCACCCCCAGTCTAAACACTTTTTAGATAATATCCGTTCCTATAACAGCGCTTTCCAAATGACATCCTTTGGGGCAAAACAAATAACGGAGGGTCCGTTCATGCCAACCTTCAAAGTGCAAGGTCAAGTTTACCATCTCATCGGATCTTTATTGCCAGATAATGAGCCTAGATTTCTTCAAATTTATTTTGTGTCCGATTAAACTGAACAGCATAATATTAGGAATCGCCATTTCCCCCAGCTTAATGGTGCGCTTATATCAGAACTACAAAACATGCTGCATCAAGTAAATCAATACTATATAAATAAATAAATTAAAGCTGCGTTAGATTCCATTCCACAAGGCAGCAATGATTACAAAATAATCATCAGCGCAGATAGACATCCTGTTGGTGAACACCGCGGGAGGCACAACGCACCAATGGCAGATGAAGTCGCAGTTGTTTTAGTCGATCAGGAATGTGAGAGGCGTGACATCGTGTTACGCACTCGCGACGATCGCCTGCAACGCATTTTTGAAACTCACCGAGCCTACGATGCCTTGCAATATCCATTAATATATTGTCATGGTGAAGATGGGTACAATTTTGGATTGCACCAAGTGAACCCTACTACGAGGGTCACTAACTTTAATAAAAAAATATCGGCTCTGCAATATTATTCATACCTTTTGCAAATAAGGCGTAACTGTTTTGTTTATTTGCAACGTTTTCGTGGTTTGTTCAGTCAATTTATTGTGGACATGTATGCAAAAATAGAAACTGAACGTTTAGTGTACATTCGCACTAACCAGCGTCGTTTACGTGCTGAAGAATACGTGCATTTGCGGGACGCAATGCAATCAGATAATAATATCGAAAATTTGGGGCGGTTAGTCATCTTGCCTTCCAGTTTTACAGGCGGTCCGCGATATATGCACGAAAGAACGCAAGATGCCTTTTGCTACGTCCGTAAGTATGGCCGGCCGGACCTATTCATAACGTTCACAACAAATCCAAAGTGGACCGAAATTTGTCAGGAACTTCTCCCAGGACAGGCGTCATATGATAGACATGACATCATTGCGAGAGTATTTCATTTAAAACTTAAATATATGATTGATCTTCTTACAAAAGATAAAGTTTTCGGCTCAGCTCTTTGTTTCATGTATAGTGTTGAGTGGCAAAAGCGTGGCTTACCTCATGCCCACATCCTCCTGTGGCTGGCAGAAAAAATCCGACCCGAAGCTATTGACAGTGTCATAAGTGCCGAGTTTCCAGACCATGATGCAGATCCAATTTTGCATGACATCATTAAAACACACATGGTTCACGGGCCATGTGGCGGTTTAAATAGAGTATCACCAGTATGCATGCAAGATGGTCGGTGCTCAAAAAGATACCCTAGGGCACGTACAGAACAAACTATATCGGGAGAAAATGGGTATCCGCTATACCGGCGTCGATCACCTTCTCAAGGTGGTTTTACGGCTTCCATCAGGTTCCGTGGGCAAGAAATTATATTGGACAATAGATGGGTGGTACCGTATTCACCAGTTTTATCTAAAGCATTTCAAGCTCACATTAATGTTGAAATATGTAATAGCGTTAAGTCTATAAAATATGTATGTAAATATATCAATAAAGGTAGTGATCAAGCAATGATAGCGCTGAGAAATAATGAATATGACGAAGTCACAAGATACCAGTCTGGCCGGTACATAAGCTCCTCTGAGGCAGCTTGGCGTATTTTAAGTTTCCCGATACATGAAAGGCATCCGCCGGTCATTCACCTGGACGTGCACCTTGAAGGCGGGCAGCGAGTGTACTTTCAGTCTGAAAATGTGGTAGAAAGGTTGGCCAACCCGAGACAAACCACCTTGCTTGCATTCTTTCGTCTTTGCCAAAGTGATCATTTCGCGAAGTCTCTTTTGTATAATGAAGTGCCATGTTATTATACTTACAACAAGCAGCAAGGTATTTTTGTTCGTAGGAGACGTGGAACTGCTGTAGATGGTGAGCCTGGTATTTTTAAAGAGCACGTGATTGGACGGGTGTACACGGTACACCCGAATAATCCCGAGTGTTATTATTTACGCCTTCTTCTTCATATAGTACGAGGTCCTACATCTTTTGCAGAACTCCGTAAATTGGACGATATTGAACATCCCACCTACAAGGCCGCTTGCCGCGCACGCCATCGATCCACATCGCTTGCGACATTTGTTTGCCATCTTATTGACCTTTTGTGGATTATCAGATGCTAGACTGTTGTGGCAAAAATACCATGACAAGTTTGCTGAGGATTTTTTGAGACAAGTTCAACTAAGTACTGATGGAGAAATTCCTCATCAGGTACGTGAAATTTGTCACAACAGGTCCTTATTAGCTATTCAAGAAATTGTTATAAGTATAGGAGGAAACTCGGTCATTCAATATGGTTTACCAACACCGACAGTCGATGGGGAACGTATAAACAGGGAGTACGCTTCAGAAATTAGTTACGATCCCGTGGAACTCGCAGAAATTTTACAAAGTGGCTTCGCAAATTTGACAGAAGAACAGCGCCAGACGTATGATAGAGTATGCAGTGTAGATAACGCATCGGGTGAAATCCTGTTTTTAGACGCGCCTGGCGGAACGGGTAAAACTTTTCTTACCAAAATTATTTTGGCTCGGATAAGGAACCATAATAAAGCTCAGGGTCAGACATTATCCGTTGCTGGAGTTGACCTAAGTACTGGTTGCTTTTCACATGGCCAACTCTATGTGACTCTTTCGCGAGTAAATAACCCCAATAACCTTTTTGTATACGTTCCAGATGGGTCCACATTTAACATCGTTTACAGAGAAGCACTTGCATAAAGATAAGAATGCCAAAAAGTAGACCGTACAGTGTAAGCTTCATATAACGTCACTGAAGTCTGAACGTACTGTACATTCTGAAAGTTATAGAAAATTGTTGTTATATGGAGAGAAGAAAAATCAACATCATTTGTAACAATTTTTCTCAAAATAAAGTGATTTGTCCTTCTCGCCATGTTCTCAGTTGGAAATTTCGTAAACAAAAAAATATGATAACGTACTATGCAAGCCCAGTAACAATAGCCCTCTTATAATAATTATATTATTATTAGAGTGGTATTTATTACTATTTCTGTGGATTAGTGATCAATGATCATACATTTTTGTAAAATTGACTGATAATGCGGATTGCGGACGGTTCATACATTTTATAAATAATTGTAGGTATGCCGTGCAGTGTCCGGTCCGCGTTGGATGCGAGTGACAAGGATCGGTCGTCTTGATGTTCATTGAGGGAGGCCTATGTTCAGCAGTGGATGGATAGAGGCTGACGATGATGATGATGATAGCTACAGTATAGTTACCTAAGTAGGTAGGCGCTAGGTGATTCTTCTTCTCTATGGGTAATTTCAAAAGAGACTAGGTGCTATGAATAAAAGCGATCAATTATATTAAAAGTATAAGGGTTTTAAGTTAGAGAGTAAGTTTTCAACATCCTCTATTTATACAGCTCTTCACACTAAAAAAACTCATTGTTAAATTACGTAATCTACGCGAACGAAGTCGCGGGCACAGCTAGTATAGTATATAAATAGTATATTATTAGGGTTAAATTTTTGCAAACGTTCAAAATACACCCGGTATTTTCATTCGCTTTGGAATTTTAGGTACTGAAAAAAATAGAGATTATTGACGCCAAAATTTTCGATGCGTCTTAAAAATCTGATACTTTGAAGGCAGAATTTTCGATTGAAAATAAGACTGCTTTATCGATATTATTATCGAAATAAGGTGAAAAAATAAGTACCTATTTTAAATCAACAAAATTACAGTGTAGTAATCTACTAAGTATATATTAAAATCAATAAAATTTCGTAACAAAAATGGAATACAATATTGAAATATATTAGATTTATGTACCTACTTATAAGATGCAAGTTTCGATACCCAGATAATAATATCATGATAAGAGGAAGAGGTAAATGAGACATTTTCACTCTCAAATAAAATTAGGACAATATAATATTTTTATAAAAAAATAATAATACATTAGTCGTAATATAATATCAATCAATGTCCAATGTCGTTTTTTAATGTTCTCGTGAATTTTAATCATTATAGTCATTAAATTTATCGCGGTTTGCATTTTTTTTTTACATTTCAGGTGTTTTTTAAGTCCTCTCGCGACCATGATCGCTGTGAAATCCGAAACGTCGAGAAGCGAAGTCTTACTAAATTGCGATGAAATCCATAAAAAGTAAATGTATGAAGAAGAGTCTATTATTTCCTATGTACTCGTTGCGTTGCGCGGAATAAATTTCAATTTGATATCACCTTTCATTTTTGTTGTAAAAATTTCTTTGACGTCAAACTCTAGTTTCTCAGGTGTACCAGTTCCATTTTCTAATCGGTAATTCTTTAAAATAGCTACCAGACTGGCAAACAGAATTGCTTTAGAAAATTGTTGTCCTGAAAAATATAAATAATATACATTAGTTTATATGTGACTTTATTAATTATCATCACTCTAATGCCTGTTGTTCGAATTACTTCTATACAATAACGATTGGCTCGCTGCCTTGAATTTGACGAAGCAAATTCATCATACGAACGACACTTCGTTCATATTATGAATTTGCTTCAGGCTTCTAGTTGCCACACTGGAGGAGGGCCCCGCCTCCTAACAACAGCAACAATCAACACCTCACGTGGCGGCTGCCACTGCTACCGCCGGCGGAGTGGGCCCCAGTATCGCAGGCTCCGTCTGCCGGGTCCTCACTTCAATGATGGACTCATTACTCGGTAGGGGTACCACTGCACCCGACGGTGACGTGGCCCAGACCCACTACTGAAACAAAGGCCGTGTGGTCGAATACTTCACGGTAGGCAGGGGGCAACCCCCCTCATATAAAAATCAATAGGTGAGACAGTTGGCTTACCACCAAATCGAGGGATTAGGGCTAATAGGCCAGCTTAGACATTTCGGAGAAAAACATTTTTTTTGTGATGACGCAGATGCTTTCGCATGATCCAGGTTTACCTCAAGCGGATTGCTACTGGACTAAGTACAGGTAATGAAGGTCTATTACTACGGGTTCTGGCTCATGACTCACTGCACCCAATTTCCACCCAATATCCAACATTTATTATATATTACCTAAGCATATTCTGGGTCCCTCTCCAAATGGTAAGTATGTGTAAGGTTTAACATTAGCTTTTTGTTTCCCAAAAAACCGTTCGGGTCTAAAGGATTCAGGGTCAGGAAAGTAATCTGGGTTATAATGTAGATGGTACACAGGTATGTGTATGCGAATTCCTTTTTCCAATTTAAGTCCTGTAGGAAAAGTATAATCTTTGACTACTTCTCGTGGTATCATGCCGAGCACAGGATACATGCGAAGAACCTCATTCACACAAGCTTCTAAAAAACTTAACTCATTCATACGATCTAATTCAATATTTCCGGAATATTTTTGGTTATAAGCGTTAACATCTTCTAATACTCTCATCTGTATTTCCGGATTTTTAGCTAGTTCATACAGAGTCAACCTGAATGTAGAGGCTGTGGTATCAAATCCTGCTGCAAAAAGCATCATGCACTGTGCAGCTAAAAATTTGTCATCCACTTTAAACTCTGGCTCTACTTTTTCCTCATTTGAACTTTCATTTAAAAAGTCTTTCTCTTTCCACTTCAGCATTTGATCAACAAAATCATTTCTTGTGCTGAGTGTTGATCGTCGACTCTCAAAAACTTTACTCATCATAGTATGGAAGAAGGAGTACAGTTCATGAGAAAATATTTTGAATCCCAGCGTATAAAACAAGGCTGGCCACATAGAACGTATTATTATTTGAAGACATCTATAATTTGTGGAAGAAAATATTTTATCTCCAATCATTGTAAATGAATTATTCTGTATCTTATTGTTCAGTGTCTCCGTGCTGATTCCAAAGACACAGGATGCTATACAATCCATTGTATAACAAGATGATAAAGATTTAACATCAATAACGGGGTTCATTTTAATTTCGTTCCCAATGAATGTTTCTAATTTTTTAGTACAATCTAGTTTTTTAGTTATTCCCAATAATGCCTATTTGGTTGGTTTTGTTTATCTTGATGATATGATAATTTTATTACGTGTCGATGTAACAATTGTATAGGATACTTTGGTAGCACACCATAGTATGTCGCGGTCATCGTAATCATCGTCATCATCACCATCATCATCATCATCATCATCATCATCATCATCATCATCATCCTTTATCCATCCACTGCTGAACATGCCTCCTTCAATGAACGCCAAGATGACGAATTTCGGAATCACTAAAAATTAAGAAATAAAAACATTTTACAAAAAATTAAATCCGACTTCAAAACACTAAAAAGTAATAAAATAACAGTTTCTTTAATTTTTGTGCTTACAACATATAATCAACTTAATCTTCTACTAATGTACAAACTTTGCGTTTACCACGTCATTATAGTTACTTTTGGAGTCGGTGTCGTATTTGTTGCTGTACATTACCTTCCTACCTACCTTGGCTGACACCGACTCCAAAAGTAACTATAATGACGTGGTAAACGCAAAGTTGCTCATTAGATCCGAGGCACCTCATCAAAGGCGGCATTAGTGGTACTCGTCGGGTTTTAGTGTATAGAGCTGCGACCACTTTACCACCTTTCGGGCGCAGCGAATCGCACATACCCGCCTGGGGTGACCCATTCCTCCGCGGGATGCCTCAGAGCATTTGCCCGGCGTTAAATAAATAAAAAAAGACATTTTTCATTATCATTTTTATATTAGTGCGATTACATACATAATATAATTGATGCATTTTGGAATAATTATTCCATAGACATGCGAACGATTTTAATAGATAGTTATGAAGGTTGTACTTTGATTCACATCGTTAATTATTATTCACGATGGCAATTTTTCTTTTCCCATGAGCATAAATTAAGTAGGAATTCTAAAACATTTATAATTATACCCACTGCTACAGTTCCTTATTTGTAAGCGGTTTCCCTCGTAGTTCATAAAAGACACAAAATTGTGGATGTCTCCAACTGTTCTCAATCTGCTTTTTTCTTTTTTTTTTACAATACTTAATTTTCAAATAGTTTTGTTTCATCTTTTGCTCAGAATAGTTACAGCACTGATGACAATATTTTTGTCACTATTTTCTTTATCACCTTTGTATGAATTTTTTAAAGTATGTTATTTCAACCTATTTTTTTGTGAATGTATGAACATTGTAGGTTTTGTAGATTTCCAGATGCTTGTTATCTTTTGTTATATTTATCTTGTTTTACGTTAATTTATAGTAAGCAACGACTTATTGTCGGGCCTACACTGTCCCCCTAGACTTATCTGTTGTAATATAATAATATTGTAGTACCCATGATTTGAAAAGAGTCTGGATTTTCTTGCCGGTACCTCTACATGGAAGCGACCAAACCAAACCGTGCACCTTTTGTGACGTATTATAAGCGCCCATCTAGGCCTATAGAAATAAATTATTTTGATTTGGACTTAAAATTTAAGATAGAAAAATACTCAAAAAATAACTTTTTGTAAACCAGACGGATCTATTTTTTAGTATTTTTTTTCCAGTTATTATAAAGATACAATTAAACTATATTTCTTTCAGCTATAGCGAAAAGCAAAACTGATATACAAATATTTGGTATGTATTTTCGTCATGGAGGTTAATGAAAATAGGACGTTTCGATCGACCTTCAAATTAACAAGTTTCTTTTTATGTGTTGGTTTGATGTACCCTCACCCCGAGACTAACATACGGCGATTTGTTGCATTGGGTAAGATTTAGCATCAATATGTGTGTCGCATAGAAATGAGGATATCAATGATTTCAGGAAATCTCTAGTGATACCACGAAATCCTGGAATATGTTGAATATTCTTATTTACGAAACAAATCTAGTGATATGACAAAATACTAATATAAAATCAGTGATACGTCGTTTCACTAAACTCAGTATAGTGAAATGTCAATAAAGTGGATACTGCCGTATAAAAATCGAGCTATGCATATCTCTCATTTCATATAAATTTTGTTATGTTGATTATTTTATGTTTATTGTTATATCTCTTAAATGACCTTACAATGGGGCACGCCCATAAAGATCTGATTTTAAATCTTCGTCCTCTTTAAAAACAAACTAATGCTTTTCCTACGCTGAACGTGGTTCTCTACTGGTGCTAGGTACAACTTCTTCGCTCATTGTATTTTCACTTTACTAGACTGAGTTTATTGAAACGACATATCACTGATTTTATATTATAGACCAGGGTCGATAATTTATGAAACCAAAAAAAATAATAATAGTAGGATGAAACCCATTGGAAAAGGAGGAGAATATAACAAAAATAAAAGGAAAAATAATTTACGGGCGATCTGACGGCGGAAAAGTGGAAGGAAAGAAGGGGGGGAGGGTCTAAGGGTAAAAACGGTTTATCTCAATTTCCGGCAAAACTACAAGTCCCACGGAAAAAAAATGCATTCAATTTTTAAAAAAATAAACATTTTAAATAAAAAGAATACTGTGTATTTGGGACATAAGGAGGTAAGTTTTCACCAAATTTCGTGAGCAAAAAAATGTTTTTGTAAAAGATAAAAATAAAAAACCGAAAAACTTGGTTATTTGAATTTTTCACATAAATTTTGAGGTTATGTGAAAAAAGTGTAAATACAAAAGTTGTAGATCTTTTTATAACCTTCAACTTTGCCATTCAATTTTTTTTCGTGGGATTTGTAGTTTTCCCGCCGTCAGATCGCCCGTAAATTATTTTTCCTTTCATTTTTGTTATATTCTCTTCCTTTTCCAATAAGTTTCATTCTACTATAATTTTGTTTCACTTTTTGCCATTTTCGAAAGCTTCGGCACTGGTCTATTAGTATTTTGTCATATCACTAGATTTTTTTAGTAAGAAGACGTCGGAAATAAGAATATTCAACATCTACCGGGATTTCGTGGTAGCCTTAGAGATTTCGTGAAATCTCTGATTTCCTCATTTCCCAGCGACATTGTACATATTAAAAAAATGAATATTATTTATTGTGCATGCACTAACTTATAAACATACTACATATTACAAAAAGTAAATGGGATGACCTTTGTACAGCGCGCCTGCCCGAACACCATTATCCTGCTTGGTCCATTGACCTTTTGCTTTGTATTCTGTGTTAACATCGACATGTTCTTTGTGCGTTTTCATCAATTAAAAAACAATAGATATGCCATGACAAGACGAAGGTCGAAGATTCTACCATTCTATCCAAATCGTGGCACAGCTGTTTTAAGGAAGAATTTAATAGAATTGATGTGCCACACAAATTATAAATAGAAATGCACTTTCTTATCTATTAAAAGTATCCATAAGTCTGTGAGTCTGCAAGTCGATATAGTACAAGTCTATAACAAGTAATAATATTTTTAACCATATTTGATTTCAGGTATTTTGACACTAACTATGTTGCCAAATGTTGTTTTTGTGCTGTATGATATCTACAATTACTTAATGGATGGAAATATTCTCGAAGTTACACGTCACACCACAATCGCAGGACCATATTTCGGAGGAATGTTAAAGGTCTAATATGTAGCATTATTTTTATAATGTTTTCAGTTCCTTTGAGATTTATCAATTTATCAATCTTATTTTATATGTTACGATAATTCCTGACGACCGAGTCCTGTATATTTTCAAATGAACTATATAAATTCAAAAAAATAATTAATCGTGCAATCAAAATCGATGTAATTGTCGACCAACTTTGCTTAGGTTCAGTCATTGTTATTCTCCGTTTATGTTTTATTTTTTCATTTGTTTCTCGCTACTTGTTGAGTTATTGATTAAGTTTTTGTTTAAATTGTAATTTTTCTTTTAATTGTTAGTACTTATAAAAGATGCAAGCTGTATTACACCGATAATTAAGGCAGCACTTAGATATAATCAACTGGTTACATACGCAATTTTAGCTTTTAACAATGTTTATTCCTTGTTGGAGTATCCATGAAATAAATAAATAAATGTATTAACATTTCTTCACTTTGATCTTAGCCAAAAGGCCGAGAAGCGATAAATACATAAAAAGAGATTACGCTAAATACAGAGAAAATACTATAGAAAGACATCTACAACACACAGGAAGCACAAAGAAGGCCTTTAAGGAACTTAGAACGAACAAGACCTGGATAGAAGGATTAAGAAAAGACAACAGAACTTTGTGCAAGCGCACTGCCATTATCAATGCGGCGACAGACTTCTATAGAAAGTTATACAGTGATAAAATCCAAAATAATAACATCTCAAACACCAACGAAAATAACGACGAAATCAGTATAAAACCAGTGGACGAAATGGAAGTCCAAGAAGCAATAAATAGCTTAAAACTGAGAAAAAGCCCTGGATCGTACAACATAACAAATGAAGTATTAAGACTAGCATACAAAACATTAGCCGGACCACTAGCGGAACTATTTAACTTAATACTGCAAAAGACTGAAACGCCCATACAATGGTCTGAATCGGACATCATACTCATCTATAAAAAGGGTGATCCGAAAGATATTGGCAACTACAGACCAATAAGCTTACTCCCGAGCCTCTACAAACTCTTCTGAAATAAATTATATCCATTATAAATAAAAGAATCAGTAGCACATTGGAATTAAAACAACCAATAGAGCAAGCAGGCTTCTGGAAAGGTTTCTCAACAGTGGACCATATCCACACACTTGAACAAATCATTGAAAAGTACCAAGAACAACAAAGACCGCTATACATAGCGTTTATTGACTATCAAAAAGCATTCGATACAGTAACACAAGTAAGTATATGGGAAAGCCTAAAACAGCAGGGAGTTGAAGACGTATACATACAAGTCATAAAGAGCGTATATAAAAACAACATGGGCAAAATTAAGCTAGAAACTCTAGGACCAAGTTTTGCTATAGAAAGAGGCGTACGGCAAGGCGACCCCTTATCTCAAATAATATTCATAGCCATTCTGGAGGCTATCTTCAGGAAGATAGATTGGAGTAAGTCAGGCCTATATATAAAGGACGAATACATAAGTCACTTAAGATTCGCAGATGACCTAGTGCTGTTATCAGAATCCAGCACCCAGTTACAACAAATGATGGAAACTTTACATTCGGCTAGTATCAAGGTTGGTCTGAAAATGAATCTCTCTAAGACTATGGCAATGACAAATTGGCGGAGAAGAATATTAACAATAGATAAAGTGCCACTCGAATATACAGATTCATACATCTATCTAGGTAAGCAAATTAGTTTTGATCCGAAAAATAACGAACTAGAAGTGAAAAGAAGAATACAACAAACGTGGAATAAATATTGGAGTTTAAAGGAAATCTTTAAAAGTGGCCGGCCTATTACCATAAAAACAAAATTTATGAATTCCAGCCTTCTTCCAAGTTTGACTTATGGCTGCCAGACCTGGAAATTCACTTCAAAAGTAAAAAATCTAATCACCACCTGTCAAAGAGGACTGGAGCGCAGCATGCTTAAACTAAAGAAATCAGACAAAATACGACACACAATAATAAGATCAGAAACCAAAGCAACAAATGCATTGAAATACGCACAAAAACTTAAATGGAGATGGGCTGGCCATGTCGCGAGGCTTAAAGACCTAAGATGGACCATAAAAGTGACTTTTTGGAATGGACCTCCAGGTAAAAGAAATAGAGGAAGACCACAGACTCGCTGGGACGACGAGATCAAAAAAGTAGCCAGCCCAAACTGGAAACAGACTTCACAGGACAGAGACAAATGGGCATCTTTGGAGGAGGCCTTCACCCAATAATGGGGTTCCTACAAATTATATTATTTAGGTATCTAAAATCTAACCAAGCTAGCTAATAATAATAGTAAATATTATCTAGTAGTAAATATTATATAGTAGCAAATATTATATAGTATATTAATAATAGTAAATAAAATAGTTATAGGTAAATAATATAGAAAATAAATAAGAATAAGTAGGTATTAAGATCAATTAGTTAAGCGTTTAAATAGTATATAGTGTCAAACAAGTATAATAATACTAGTAAATAAAACAGTAAATAGCTACATAATATAGGACATAAACAAAATAAGTAGGTATTAATTTTAATTAGTTAAGCGTTTAAAGATAAGTTAATGTAAAAATTATATGTAAAATTAATTTGTAGGAAATAAAAGGCTTTTTATTATTTATTATTATTAACATTTCTTATAGGCATTAGCTACGTGTTACACAGCCAAAGAAGCGCATGAGCTTATCAGCGAAATGGATCGAGATTATGCTATTTACTCTAAACTACCGAAATCTTACCAAGATATTGTAGAAGGTTGCATTGCAAAAAGTAAAAGTAGCGAGATGAATTGGACGCTTATCGTCATAGGAGCTATTGCGACGTATCCTATAACAAATGCAATTCTGAACATAAAAAGCTTATTGTGCGACGAAAATCCAAGGAGATACATGATCCACGAAATGAATATACTCTTTATAGATCCGGAATATAAATACGAGACGCCTTTTTTTGAATTCTTCTACTTTTATTGCCTTTATGCAGTATTTATATTTATATTATTCTATATTGGATACGATTCGTTATTTGCCATACTCACGGATCATGCATGTCTAAAAATAAATATTTATTGTAAAAGACTTGAAGATGCATTAAAAGAAAATAATATGCATCTGCGCTTGAACAAAATATCAAATGTCATTGGTGAGCAACGGAGACTATTTCAGTAAGCAACATCGAATATTTATTACATACGTGGGCTGTTCCAAAAATAATTAGTGAAATGAAAAATAGAATATAAAAAAAAGTTTATTCACAGCTTTTCAAAATATAATCCTCCTTCAATCCATTGGGATTCGAGATTCACTTATGCATTCGAGTGAATCAGTTTTCAAAACATTTAAAAAACGTGTCTTGCTGGGAGGTCGAAATTTAACCGACGAAAATCTTCGAGGGCCTCGTCTGTTGAGCCAAATTTTCGTCCTGTAAGCAATTTTTCCCCTTAAAATAAAAAAAAAATCGCATTTAGCTAAATCTGGGCTGTACGAAGGTTGAACCCCCGAAGTTGTCAAATAGTCCATTGTTGTTGTCCTAGCAGATGTGTGAGCGGGCGCGTTATCTTGGTCGAAAAGAATACCATAGATGCCGCTCCTTGGGCGGTCGCTATCCAACTACCCGAAAGCTAGAGGCAGACAAACTTATAACAATAGTAATGCAGGAGCAGACTCCCCAAAAGCCGCTTGTAAATTTTCTTGAGATTCCTTGAAGGTTAACCCTCGTTTATAATCATAGAAAATCATAGCACAAAAAGCTTCCCGCAAGATGTCCATTGTGGCAAACAAAAGAAGAGCGACAGATAATCTTTTAACAAAAATAAAAAAAGAAACTACACATACTAGGTGGCCAGTGATTTTCACAAAGGTGGTTTGTGTTGAAATTAGCCGTCAATTAAAAAATGTTTCATGAAAGTAGAGGTACAAACTTTTCTCTTCTTTATTCTGTATCAATTTTCGGAACAACCTATTACATGTATTCTATGAAAGTACTTTATTATTAATAATCCTCAACGATATTTTAGATACGTCGAGAAATTTCAGTTTAATTACAACATTTACCTTGGTGCCATGTTATTTGCGGTTTTGATTCAAATCGGAACATGTCTGTACCACGTTACCGAGGTATGTCTAGTATAGATTTCTTTATTATTTTTCCTACAAACATCTCCTTTGACATTATAGACATCACTAACATCGTCATCATCGTTCTTACTATAATATTAATTATACAAATATTTTTTTCAGAGTGCTGAATTAGACATTCCTTTCTTTGCTATCGCTTTGGGATCTGTCTGTTGCGTTTACATCCCTTGCAGTTATTCCACGAAGTTAAAACATGTGGTAAAGTATATTAGTAGTTGTAATATTAGTATTTTTTCATAAAAACAGCAAAATATCTATCAAGTTCAATTATATTATTAATCGGTAGAACAGAATATGTATTAATACTATTTTGTAGGGCTTACAATCAGCTACATCGTTTTATTTTTCTGGATGGGAGAAACTTAATTGCACCAAAACAAAAAAGATGATACTATTTATGATTGCCAGAGCTCAGGTAATATTAAATGCTAAGATCAATCTCTCTTTCTCTTTCATGGTTGGTTGGTCGATCTGTAGTATTTTAATTCTAATAAATTAATAGTAAAAAAAGTTTATTTTCTTCTTTTTATAGCTGGGTCTGAAAATATTTTTTACTAGGTACTTTTCGTATGCTCGTTAAATTAAAAATGTTGTAGCAAAATTTGACAAGAGCAATATAGTGATCAATATATATTTTTTTTTACTTTTTTTCTTTGCTTCTCTTTATAAGCGTGTATTTTGGTTTCTTAATTACATAATATATTCCACTGCTTTACGCTATTTTAGCTTAGCTTCAAGGTACAGCAACAACATACATCATCACAACATCACACAGTCACAACCCTCCGTGGCAGCTGTAAGGTATGCTTATTATATATATTATAAGCTTAAATCGGTGCAGCGCTTCATGTTACAATCGGAGGAATGCCATGGTGCGCTCGTTTAACGAACGTATGATACCAAACCAAAGGGTGCGTACCTATATGCAAGAAATTATGGTATAAATTTATTTCATTTGTTGCAGATACCTTTGGAAATTATGGGATTTAAATTTATCCTATACGACATGTCTCTATTTGTGTCTGTGAGTATTTTTTTTTAATAATACCCATACATAGAACGCATATGAAATTAAAGATGATTTATTTACAAGAAAGTCACACCTTTATTTTTTTTCTTTTACGTCGGGAAATGCTCTGAGGCATCCTGCCTGGGAGTGGGTCTCCCCAGGTGGGTATGTGGGACTCGCTACGCCCGAAAGATGGTAAATGGACGCCGCTCTACCCAATAAAACCCGGCGAGTGCCACCAGTGGCACCTTGGTGAGGTGCCCCGGATCTGTTAAGCTAACAGGGCACAAGAAAGTCACACCTAGCCGGAATATATGTGAGCAGTTTGCAACGATTCGAATCAAATATATTAACCCATATCATTTTTTTGTTTCAGCTTTTGCGATCAGCGTATTCTATTTATGCACTTCTAAGTTCTTAATTCAACGGATTTCTTCGGTTTCCTTTTTTACGTTTATGTATAAAATACGAACGAAGATGTAGTATCGATGAGACAAGTACGCCCATCTGCATACGCGACGGACGCAATGATACTCTGCATCTTTTTATGTAAGTTAGTAAGGCAAATGGGCAGGCTGGCCCAAGCACTTCACCATGGTTCAGGCCTTGACTAGTAGCCTAAGGTGTGCCCAGTATCTTGGGCGAAGCTAATTGAGCCGAGGGGCTCTTTATACCCCTCTTATATGAAGAGGGGACAAAAGAGCAGGGGGCAAGGGGCGAGGTCGGGAACCTCTACTCATTCTACTGTCCCGACGTTAGGAGGGGTTGTTCTGTGGTGCGGGACAACCCCTCTGTGGAGGTGGCGTCGGTCCCCTGAGGGGCTGACTAGCCATCGAGGTGCCTTGTTTGCTCATGAGATACGGGGCGCCTCACCAAAGGCGGCATTGATGGCACTCGCCGGGTTTTAGTGGGTAGAGTTGCGTCCACATACCAGCTTTCGGGCGCAGCGAGTCCCACATACCCGCCTGGGGGGACCCACTCCCCAGCGGGATGCCTCAGAGCATTTCCCGGCGTTAAAGTAAAAGAAAAAAAGTATAACCGACTTCAAAAAGTAAAATAACTAAAAAGTAATAAAATAAACGCGTTTCTTTAATTTTTGTGTCTTCAACTAATAATCATCTTGTACTTCTACTAATGTACAATTTTTGCGTTTACCACGTTATTATTTCTTCTTTTGGAGTCGGTGTCAGCTAAGTTAAATACGTCAAGTTATATACCCTTTTAAACAAAAAAAGAATTTTGAATTTTTTTTGCCCACAATTGACGGAGAAATCGGTGTACATACATAAACAAAAAAAATACCGATCGAATTGAGAACCTCTTCCTTTTTGTTGAAGTCGGTTAAAAACAAGGCTGGCCTAAGCAACTCATTCTAGGGACTAGAACTCAGCCTGTCCCGAGACTTAACATGTAAGTCTCGGTGCCAATATTTCCACTGCCTCTTCTGCTCTTCTTCTGAAACGCAAAAGGAATAACAAAATTGTGGTGATATTTTGATATATCTTCTGCAAAGATTTGCAGCGGTTGGCTTTCCTTTGAAAGAAGCAAGACAGATATTGTGATGCCAAGCCTTGTGTCTCGGGGCAACGCTTAAATGAACACGCAAATCATGTGAGCCTGGCGAAAAACATGGACAGCGCTAAGCACGTCTTAAAATACATGGAAAGCGCTAATGACTTCTTAAAATCCATGGACAGCGCTAAGCACTTCTTAAAATACATGGACAGCGTTACGCATTTCTCACCAGGTGACTCGTGTGTCGATTTGTGTATCCTAATGAATATAAAAAGAGTAGAGAGCGAATAATTATCAGAGTAAATTACAATTCATATCTATTTTGTGTTTAAACAATTTTTTTGTAAAACACCTGTATATTAACTGAACTAGCTGTTGCCTGCAGCTTCGCCCGCGTTACTCAACTCGTATATATCTCAGCGTGATGTTATATAGCTTATAGCTTTCCTCGATAAATGGGCTGTCTAACACTGAAATAATTTTTCAAATCGGACCAGTAGTTCCTGAAACTAGCGCGTTTAAACAAACAAACAAACTCTTCAGCTTTATAATATTAGTATAGATATGTTGTTATATTAAAAACTCAAAGACCTGTTATCATTCATCGAAAATATATTTTTGAAGGCATACAACACACCTCATAACGTGCTAGAGCAGTTACTATTACACTTTATTTGTTCTCACTTCAGTATAAATATTTATGTAGCGATTTTTTTTAAGAATATAAATATATTATGTTATGCAATAGACCTGTAGTTTTATTTAAAAATTACTTATTAGTTTTATTTAAAAAATATTTTTTCAACTAAATTGAACTAATATCAGTTTACTGCCTATTTAAATTGTTGATTCTAAGTCGCAATCAATTGTAGTACTTAATGCTTAGGCAAAAGAGAGTAATTGAAATATAGAACTTTTTGCTGTTAGCACTTACAAGAGTTGTAAGAGGGTAGTATCGGCCTACACCACCTCGGAGCGTCTTCAGCCACTTTATGAGAGTTCTGGCTCTGCAGGCTATAGGATTACCTAACACCTGAGCCACAAGCTGGCCAGCTTGTGGCTCAGACTATTCCTCGTAAGGGGGCCTATCCGGTAGCCACTTAGCAGGCCTCGCGAAAAGAAAGAAAATTGATTAGCGAAATGAAACGCTAGGCTGCTTATATCATGAAGACTGGCACAAAAATGTGAAATCCCATGAATCATACCTATCTCAAATATAGAAGTACATATCCAAACCATTATAACCATAGAATTCATCTATTTGGCAATGAAAAATAATCATAAGAAACAAACATAAGGAAGAATGAATTTTGTAAGGGTTAGTGCCATGCTGCTTTGTATTCTAATTGGGCCGGCACGACTGGTGTTACCGGTGTTAGCGAGAGGTACCGGGATGGTACCTCTCGCTCACATAACACCGGTGTCAAGCGACAGTTATACTGTCGCGATTCGTGCGGTTTTTGAGTTTCCGGTGGCCCATTAGGGAAAAGGAAAACAACACATTTGCATAACTTTTGGTTGTTCGGATGACTATGGGCGTCGGTAGTCATCATAAGGCACCGACTGCTCGATTGCCTCCTTATGACATAAAAAAAGAAGGTCGGCTAAACAACTAATTATAATCGGTCCGGATCTGTCTGTAAATCTAAATTCTAATTCAACGCGGGCGAAGCTATGAAAAATATAATATAACAATGATAATAAACAAATCATTTATTCTCAAACACAATCGCCCATACATATATACCCTACACCTACAGTATTAAATATTACATTAGTGTTAGAATAAAACCTTAAAATTATGTTAGTAAACTACCTAGCGCTATGTTTTTGTGCGTTCCGGTGGTACTGTTCCGCGGAAGCGACGGAACACCACACCATGATGCCAACTTCTAGAATTTCGGTACTCGCACCACAAACGCCTTGAAGTTGACGTTGCGGCGCGACTTCAGCCCCTGCACCCTCGGACAACACTTCATTTTCTTCAAAAAAAAAAAATCGGTTGTCTGTAAAGTCGGTTTACCGACGATAGTTGAACGTGACAACGTCATAAGAAAATGGAACGCCTCAGAGCGAGGTAACGCCGCATACATCATGTTTTTTCGTTCGGCTCCATCGAATTATAAGATGTCACGTCAAAAAATACAGTGTATTTATATTGCCGGGTCTTACTTTAGTGTCTCAAACACTGTCAATCCTTAAAGCTTGTAATTTTGCTCTCAGGGGCCAGAGGCCTTAGACAAAGTAACATTAAAAAACGATAACGAAGTTCGAAAAGAATAAAATGTATGGGATTGACATAAGCCGTCGTCAATTATGTCACTCGTTGTCGTTATCGCAAGTTGGTAGACAATGTTAAAATTCGTAACAAAATCATAAACTGTCAATTGGTTATCGAACACTAATTATGTCAAACTTATGTTATTTTATTATTGATATTGATTCGTTATCCGTGGGCGTGGGCCATGGAGGGCAACATTTTCACAATTTTTATGAGTTATAGTGTGTATGAGGTCTATTTACATAGATATTAATTTTAATTTTTTTGGTCCGATTTTACACTTCTTGTCGAACTTTGTTGACACTTGACAGTTGTTGTCGTTGCACTGTCACGATCTTTGATTGATCATTGGCTAGAAAATTATTATCGTTATCTCAAAGACGATAACGAATTGCGGCTACAAAGCGATGTCACTTTGTCTACAGGCCCAGAACCGCTATAGATAGATACCTACATTGAAATGTTCATAGGCTGTAACAGTTGCGTATTGTGGCCGCATAATAAATTAAAAATTAAAATTGAAAAAAAAAAATGTTGTAGATCAATAGCCAGCACGTAACTCTTTTTTTTTTTCTTTAACGCCGGGAAATGCTCCGAAGCATCCCGCGGGGGAGTGGATATCCCTAGGCGGGTATGTGGGACTCGCTGCGTCCGAAAGCTGGTAAGTGGACCCGGCTCTACCCACTAAAACCCGGCAAGTGCCACCAATGCCGCCTTTGATGAGGTGCCCCGGATATGTTGAGAAAACAGGGCACCTTGACGGCTAGTCAGTCCTTCAGGGGGCCGACGCCACCGCACCACAGAACAATCTCTCCCAACGTCGGGACAGTAAAATGGGGTGAGGTTCCGTCCTCACACCTTGCCCCCTGCTCTTTTGTCCCCTCTCCTTATAAGAGGGGTACAAAGAGCCCCCTCCGTTTAATTCGCTTCGCCCAAGGTGCTGGGCTCACCCTAGGCTACTGAGCCACACCGCCACGACAAGGCTTGCACTATGGTGAGGTTAAAATTTAAGCCTAGGCGTTGAGAAACACAAAAAAGTTTTTTGTCAGTAACTACACAGCCTGCCCTGCTTTTCTTTTCGAAACAAATGCTCCCAGGATGAACGAAGCAGGAATCAAGTGGTTACTTCATATTAATGGTCGTTTTCAATCAGTTGGTAGTTATGTATATTTTACATTTGCTTAATTTTCGATTTAAAACAAAGAATTAAGTACCAATATTATAAATAAAATTCGTATTCAATGTGTAAATATTTACTCGTTTCAGTTTTTTTGATAATTACTATGTTACCACACGTAACGTTTGTACTTTACGATGTATATACGTTTTTTTTGGAAGGAGATGTGCTCAATCTTATACGTCATACTTCTATTGCTGGACCTTTCTTCGGAGGTATGCTTAAGGTAATATAGATAGATAATTTTTTATGTATTTTAAACAGGTTAGGAAATCAAATCTGATATAATAGCGATGACTATAAGACTATACAGATGGCAGATCCGTAAAAATTTTTTCATTATAATGAGTGAAATTCGCGTAAACATTAGAAAACAATAAGTTAGGAAAATATTTTTGCATACAAAAAACTTAAATTTCCGTAATATTTTATATGATATAATACATATATACAAATAATTAAAACGTAGGTAATAAAATAATTGCGTTTCTTTAATTTTTGTGCTTCCAAGTTATAATTAACTTAATTTTCTACTAATGTACAAACTTTGCGTTTACCACGTCATTATAGTTACTTTTGGAGTCGGTGTCGTATTTGTTGCTGTACCGACCTACATTGGCTGACTGACTATGAGGAAATTTTCAAGTTTACAATCTTACCAACATGATTTTTTATAGATATTAGCAACGTGCTACACCGCCAAACAAGCCAGTGAGCTGATCACTGAAATAGATCGAGATTACGCAACATACAATAAAATGCCGAAAAATTACCAGGACATCGCCGAAACCTCAATAAACATCAGCAAAATAAACTGCGAGCTAAGCTGGACAATAATGGTTGTGTGCGTCGCCCTGACATATCCCTCCGTGAATGTATTCTTAAACGTAAAGAGCCTGCTGGTTGACGACAACCCTAGGAGATACATGGTACACGAAATGTCCATTCCATTCTCAGATCCCGAATATGAATACGAATCTCCGTTTTATGAAATCTACTACATGTATACGTTGTATGCGGTGATTTTATTCATTGTATTGTTTGTTGGCTACGAGTCGTTGTTCGCCATAATCGTAGACCATGCATGTTTGAAGATAAACATCTATTGTCATGCGCTGGAGGATGCTTTGAAGTATAAAGTTCAGTATGAAAGATTGAAGAAAGTAGAAAATGTCATTATGGAACAACTAAGATTGTTTGAGTGAGTAACACCATAAAAAGGAAGAACAATTTCTAAATTCTGACTGTAATTATATATAATGATACTCTGTCTGTCCGTAAACTTTTCCCAGCAGCCGAATTTGGGTTGGTTTGGTTGACTTGGAGATTAGCTTTAATATTTTTAACAGCATAAGATGATAAAAGTGTGTGACGTTCACCAACCAGCATTGGGTTAGCGCATCGGTGAACTATGGCCCAACACCTTCCTCGCCTGATTTCAGAGACACGTGCCTAGCAGTGGGACATGGGGTTGATATAATTATTATAAGATAATAAGTGATCAAGCGGCTTACAATTATAAGTGATTAGGGCCACTCACAAACGCCTAAAATATGAAATAATAAGAATGCTCGTCTAATACATCATTTTTTCCTTTTTACTTTCCATTTTTCTAATCGACGTAGGTCGATAGAAGGGTTAGTGTTTTTCAAATGCATCTAATATTTAATTAAATTACTAGCCATAATTTTCATACAGTATCTGTACATTTGGCGAAACTGGAGATCTTGTAACATATCTTTACATAGTTTAATTAAAGTCGCTTTGTATTCGTTTATTTGTGCATCAATACTTTCTAAACTACTCAACGGATTTTTTTGATTCACGTGCTCTTTTCGACCGGGAAACAGGGCCGGAACTATTTGGGCCACGAGGTTGGGCTGGAGACTCTCCATCAGGGGAAGGAAGGGGAAGGGCGCAGTTTGTTGCGAACCATTATGTATGGCCTACCCCACGGGTATCTAGACTCCAGCATTTCTTCGTGGGCAGCCCCCTCCTTGCCTCGGCCTGTGGCCGTCTTCAGTTCCCCGGCGGCGACTCTGTAGATTTCATAGAGCCACCCCTCCTCCAATTCGTCTTCGTCCTTTGACTGCGACACCGGGTGTACTGGCGTCTCGCTGCAACGTATCTCCTGCACAGCTCGGCGAGCTCCTCCGTCCACCAGTACACTCTCACAATTACAATACGTTAACACCAAGTGGCAGGCTATAAAATCATTATATCGCACCCTCCGGCGAATAAAGTCGCAAAGTGACATTACGACTTTTTTAATGTTATTGCATAAACGTAGTCTGCGAGGCATAATACATCTCTGGAATTTATTTCAGATTTTTTGTAGCAGTAATAAAGAAGTTACAAGAAAATATTGCTTTATTCAACGGAAAAAAAAATTAAGGACAAAATCAGCAATCGGCCCTTACTTATACATTCTCTGTGTACCAAAACAGCAACCTCCATTACGACTTTATTCTGGTCAAATGTGATGGTCGAATTTACAGTAATACTACATTACAAAATATCGAACACCCCACTCAAGCAGTAAAATAATATAGCGTTCTGTTCGTAAAATATTGTTTCAGTAATAACCTATTAAGGAAGCAAACAATATTTTAATCGAAGCGAACCCTAGGAGGATACCGGTCACACAAACACCGGAGAATCACTCTCAGACTTCTGAACTCCGTCACATATAGACAGAACTTGGTGGTGCTGCAAGCCATGGACTTGTACCTGAGACTGGAAACCTGGGCAGTCCCGTGTATTTTGGAGGGGGGGGGGGGCAAATCTGTGCTCAATACATCAATTGCCCGGGGTAAATGGAGCAATCGGCAGAAGTTCTCTACCATTATGACCGTGGATTTATGTAACATTAGGGGGCTTTATTCAAATCTAAACGCCGTCGACTTAGACCTCCAGGCAGCGAAGCCGAGCTTGCTCTTTTTGACCGAGACACAGATATCATCTCCAGCTGATGCTTCTTATGTATCCTATCTAGGGTACCAATTAGAACACTTTTTTGTACCGCGGGCTAGAGTTTGCGCGTACGTCAGAGAGGATGTCTGCTTTCGTCGCTTTGGCAGTCTTGGAGGTAGAAACCTTTTCATTCTCTGGTTGCGCATAGATAGCGATGACCATCCCCGCGTCTGCCCACATATAGGTCCCATAGCGCTAATGAAAAAATCGATTGACTCAAGGAGCACAATATCCAAATGGCTACAGATTCCGTGCTACCACAGATCCCATCCCCAGAGATCGTGATACTTGGTGACCCATCACACTGAGTGGCTCGGATCGTGTGCCAACGATCATACGGGAAGATCTGCTTATGACTTTGCCTCAGGATATGATCTGATACAATTGGTAGTAACACCAACGCGTATCCATGATGATCATACGCCTTCTATGTTGGGCATTCTGCTGACCTTATACGGGCAGTTAGATGGTTTCTGTGGACGCTCCACTTGGCTCGTTAGACTACTGTCTGGTGCGGAGTTCTGTGCCAGTTATATGCCCATCATGGCTTCGTTTCGCGGACTGTAGCTACGTTTGACACCTTAGGTCAGCTGATTGGGATAAGATGCGGTCCTTTGCATTATACCCATCAGCAGCTGGATGACCCAGACATCGTTGCGATTCTGTTGCAGAGGTGGTGCTGCAAGTCTCCAAAAAAGTTCCACTTTTTATTCTATGATCTGCAGTGCCTAGAGGCAGCAAATCCCAGCCGTGGTTTGTTCGACCCTAAAAGATGCCTACACGTCATAATCTACCGAGCTATGGGCTTCGATATCCCAGGATGTAAACAACAGCGCATTAAAAAATGAGTAAGTATAACTTTGCGTCCAGCCGGCCTACTCTTGACTGCAGTTCCAATCTCACAACAATACGAATTCAATCCAGTTCCAGTTCCAATCTGGAGTATATTGGTACTCTTGAACAAATCGTGTTTACGATTGAATTGAAATTGGAATCGACGACCGATGTGGCCATTATAATAAAATATAATAACAAAATAAAATTCAACATATTATGATGTTTATGTTTTTTTTTAATTAAAATATGTCTCCAATTATTAATTATTATATATTATAATGTAGTTCCTTAAATTAAACCTAAACTTATTTTTTTAAAGCATTAAAAGCAAAATAAATTATTATACATTCTGGCATAATGTGTATTGCTGCTATAAAAAAAAGCTTACGCGCAATTTTGAATAGACATCAAATTTCAAAATAGCTCAAAATATAGTAAACAAAAAAAAAATAGAAATCATCTTCTTTCTTAATTTACCAATATTGCTGGTGCCAAGGCTTTCCAAAATAATAACTGAAGTTCTGACAGACAACATACAAATTATTATTGTTATGTATTTTAGTGATTGGTCATCTTGGTGTTTATTTATTGAAAATGAAGTATTTTACTCATAAACATAGGCTTAATTTGTTTACAAAAGGAGATATCGCCACCTATTCTTCAGAACATCAATAGTATGCTTTACTGTATTGCGTGCCACGCAATGAAACTTGGTGTAGTGTTCTTGAGGTGAGCCAGCCGGAGCATCCAAATAGGTGTCATCATAATAGTTCTTTGGCCATAGCCCGAGTCTCCTAAAACATATAATTATTGCAATATAATATTAATGTATGAAACAAATGATCACTTTCTTATGATTTTAACTTAGAATTAACAAGTAAATAAACAAGTTCCCCAAAATTTAAAAAGGAATGAACACATTTTAAGATTCCTTTATAATGTTTATGTTATTTGCCAATTTAAAGGTATTACTAAAAGAATATACCTATTAATATATATAATTAATTTGTTTAAATTGTATAATATATTATATCAATATAATATATACAATTTAAAGGTATTACTAATAAAAGAAAAGGCATTATTAAAACTAAATTATATGATTACAGACTCCAAGAGTCAACTTATAATTAAAACATTTGACGTGAAATCCTTTTCTATTATAAAACCTCTCATTTTGGGCTGGACGTATGATAGCCATATGAGTACCATCAATAGCACTTCCTACGGATGTTATTTGGAAGTTTTCATAAAATAATGCAAATATATGTAACTCAATAAGTCAAATAGATTATTATAATTAGCACTTTGATTTGTCTAATAGATAGGTATCACATAATATGAAGAACAATGTAGAACCAATCAATAATAAAATAATTTGAGATATATTTTATAAGTATCCTACATAGGCCGTAAATAAAGAGAAAAGATGAACTATAGAAGAGGTTAGATTATAGATATTTCTATTGACATACCTTATAACGCGTAGATACTTGATACTAGATAGTAGATACAAATCCAAATCGCTATGAACAACTTCAAAGCTCCTTGCTGAGGCAATACATCAATCATGGTGAACGCATTATTGGCATATAACGCGCCATTCTTCTTAGATTTCGCCTTTGTCTTAGATCTATCCTAATATATCCAAAAAGAAGTGCCAATCGTGCCATAATTTTAATAAAAAACACTTTAAACAACGCAATCGAACACTAAAAACTTAAGTTTTGTTGAACAATGAACTGTGTAAATTCGAACCCAATTTCAATTTCGAAGTCGATACGTCAACGTCAAAATGTTTTCAAGAGTACGAATTATGGAAATATGTATGAACAAGATCGAGAAATCCCGATTTCAATTAGTTACATAAAATTTCACTGTAATCGAGTCAAATTGTGCGCTAGTTGTAGCGTCTTTTCGATCCCAATCCTAAATTTCGATAGGATCGAGTGTCAAGAGTAGGCCGGCAGGTTGTTCATTAGAAGTTTAACTGAGGCAAAAGTGGAGTACGGAATTATAGTACAGAATTGACAAGAAATTGGTCCGACTTCCTTCAGGAATTCGACATTCTGGTCTCTCGCCAAGGCTGTCGAAGTGAATGTTTGTAAGCCATTGTTACCATCATTGCACATGAGGAGCGACTCGTTGGCCCACACCGCGAATGACGAGGCCGATCTTCTAAGCTCTTTTTGTTTCCATCTCGACTTTGGATACCCGGGAGAAATACCCCTGACAATCCCTCGGTGTGATAATTTAATCCCGTATGCCGGAAATAATTTTCCGACAGAGCTCTATGCACAAAGCCCTCTTTACGTTGGACATCCATGAGTCGAGTGAGCCCGATGGCACCTCTCCGTTATTGCTACGAACTTGTGCAATAACGGAGAGGTGTTCCTGAGTTGGAATCAGTCCTTTGCGTTTATTCCGGCACTCTTATTCATTAGGCATCGTCCCACGCTCATGGGAGGCAGCTTTAGTGCATCCGATTCCTAAGAAAGGGGACCGCTCAGACCCGTCCAACTATAGACCAATAGCTTTATCTTTCTTGTTCTCAAAGATTATGAAATGCATAATTAACTGCCAGCTCCAGCGGTATTCAGGGGAGCGCTAGATTAGCGATCACCAATATGGTTTTTAACGGAATGGCTCAGCCAGTAATCTACTAGTATTCTTAACACAGCGGTGGGCGAAGGCAGTTGAGAGCAAGTGGGAAGCGCTGGCGGTTAGTTTAGACATAGCGAAGGCCTTTGATCAGGCGTAGTATAACTTGGCCTATGATCAGGCGTGGCTTCTAACAACTACCATTCTGTGGGCTTTCCAAGAAATCATGTAAATGGATCACCAGTTTTTTGGCAGGTAGGAATATCAAGTCATTGTCAACGGTACATGTGTACTATCTTCTACCTTGTTTCTTCTGCATATCATGGCATGTTGCAAACTAGCGGCATTCATTGGTATGAATACGACAACACCGAAGATACATAGGCCGTCTTAATATGCCTCTAAAGTCTAAACTCTCTAAACTTGTATCTGAAATCCAGGCTCTGTTAGCCAAAGTTTTAGAATGGGTGCGACTTAATCTAGTCAACTTTAACCAACCCAACAATACACAGGTTTGCGAGTTTACCGTTAAAAAATCACCCTTTGTCGTTCCTTTCCAATTCGAAGGTACTTTCCTAATCACCTCAGCCAGTATTGGAATACTTGGCGTCGACATGTAGAGCAATGTGCAATTTCGTGGCCATTTTGAAGGAAAGTATTTCATGTCTTTCCACTGCCTAAAATTATATAAGGCGCAGGTCCGGCCACACTTGGAATATTGCTCTCACCTATGGGCTGGAGCGCGTGACATATTGATATTTACATTGTTGTCCTGAGTGCCACTGCACCAGCACACTGCCACAACAACGTGCTTATTCTTCGGGTGATATCGGTATTCGGTATCTTTAGTTCTCTGGCGGATATCTGAGGGATCAGCCGTCTTGGCGTTCATTGAAGGAGGCCTATGTTCAGCAGCGGACGAATAAAGGCTGATGATGATGATTATTTAAATTTTTATTGTTTGTGTGTGCACAATAATTAGTGGAATGTTACGATGTCTCGATTAAAATACCGGTGGGAGGGAAGCGCTGTGCCGCGCTCCTGGCTGCATGGGTACCACCATCTTGTTTGTTTCTCCCGTGAAACAGCTTTGCTGTGTTTCGGAGAGAAGGGCAAGACAGGCAGTGTAATTATTGGCACCGAGACTTATCATCTTATGTCTCAGAATAGGCAACACATAGATGAGTTGCCTGGGCTCGTTCCAGGTAAACTAGTTTATGTTCATGGGCGACCTTGACCACTTACCATCAGGTGGTACGTTTGCCAGTTTCCCTATCCAACTAACATAAAAAAAAATGCTTTTCATGTTCGTAGAGGAAGATTTGCTACAATGGGAAGAATAAAATACCTAGTATTTTACAGCTAATGTTATTTACCAGATTAGAAGATAATATGCAAATACAAAAAGTGGTCACTTCAAATGTACCGAGAATAAGCCCGTAATGTGATATTACTGAATCGCGCATGCATGTAAAACACAACTAATAAACCCGCATCACTTTTTTGCGTTAAGAATTTAATTTCGATATTACGACGAATAAAGTCGTAATATGACATTGCGGTACCGAAAAAAGATAGCGATGTCGGTAATATACGTTTTATTGAATATCTGCTGTGGTATTATATTTAGAATCATATTTTTTTAATAGTGTAGCAGCCAAAAAAAAACCTTTAAATATATACCTCAACTACTTATATACCGCTAATACTTATTAAGTTATAACGAAAAATCAGTTTTTTATTTTTCCTGAACAATTCACTTTTGTGTATTACGACTTTATTCCCCGGGGGGTGCGATATTATACACACGGATACGGCTGAAAATTAAAGTTAACGCGGGAGAAGATGCGGGTACCAGCTAATCAGGATATAAACATTTATGAATTGCAGGTACGTTGACAAGATTAAAGTAAATTATGAAATTTATCTTGGAGTGATTCTGTTTTCCACTCTGATACAAATTGGAACGTGCTTGTACCATATTACGGAGGTAAGGCTTCTACTTTTCTACTGTCTACGTAACAAATATACTTTTTTCGGTCGAGTGGTCAATGGTCAGCCTACATTTCTTTTTTTTTCTTTAACGCCGGTAAATGCTCTGAGGCATCCCGCGGGGGAGTGGGTCTCCCCACGCGGGTATGTGGGACTCGCTGCGCCCGACAGCTGGTAAATGGACGCAGCTCTACCCACTTAAACCCGGCGAGTGCCACCAATGCCGGCTTTGGTGAGGTGCCCCGGATCTAGAAAACAAACAGGGCACCTCGACGGCTAGTCAGTCCCGCAAGGGACCGACGCCACCTCCACAGAGGGGTTGTCCCGCACCACAGAACAAACCCTCCCAACGTCGGGACAGTACAATGGGGTGAGGTTCCCATCCTCACCCCTTTGCTCTTCTGTTCCCTCTTCTTATAAGAGGGGTACAAAGAGCCCCCTCGGCCCAATTAGCTTCGCCCAAGGTGCACCGCTTACCCTAGGTTACTGAGCCCCACCGCCACGACAAGGCCTGAACCATGGTGGGGATGGTCAGCCTACTGACACTACATGCAACAGTCCCGGGTTTGAGTTCCGCCAAGTGCAGACAATGTTTGATGAATATAGATGTAGATGTATACACCGCTTAAACGTGTATGTATGTATGTGTTCTTTCTAGTACCCACCATAATTTCTCACGAACTTGCCACTGTGTAGTGTTATTGTTACGTAATATTTATTGATATGTCTAGCAATTTATAATTCGTTGATGTCTAGTAACATATAGTACTTTTAGGCGCTTTACAGTGCGATGCGGACTCTCCACCACAGATGTCCGCGAGTCCTTATAATTTAATCTATTGAATTACAGAGCGATGGCTTGGGTCTACCATTTATAACGATCCCATTGGGATCTATCTGCTGCATATATTTACCTTGCAGTTACGCAACGAAGTTAAAGTACGTGGTAAGCGTTTTATATTTTTGTGTGGTTTTTACAACAATGTAGGTAACGTTTTCATCGGAAAACATTTACTTATTAAAGTTACAGCTCATACTGCTCATATGGTATGTTTAGGTTCTTGTAGGTATGCCTATATTGTAGTTGATAATTTCAAAACCTTTTGCCTTAAAACCCTACTGAACCTTCTTGTTTATTTATATCATATTCCAGCACTGTTATGTTTGTAAAACGGTGGAAGATGCAAGTGGCCAACCACTGGCAACAAGATCAACTTGCATCTGAGAATTGCCATTGGAACGTGTTGACTAGGCCTTGCGCATTAGGAGCAGTCCACCTAATCAAGTAACAAGCACTTCCAATCTATTATCTTTATACAATCGCTAACGATTGTCGATTATGAATTAATAGAAAAATCGTGGACATTAGATTATGGTGAGCGTTCTCAAAAACGTTCCGTCTCAATTTCTTTACGTTAGTCTATTGGCATTGTAAATTGAGCATTCGCCACAATTAAGGCATTTATGATAGTAGTAAGAGAATTTTGAAAACTGAGAACATCCAAGCGGTTGTAACTTGGCTCATCTAGGATTATGTAAATTAACGTCCAAAATTGTCCTTTACAGAGTCTAGAATCAGCCTCCCGGTTTTATTGTTCTGGATGGGAAAACGTCTATTGCATTAAAACAAGAAGAAGTATTAACTTTATGATCGCTAGAGCACAGGTATTTTTTTTTTTCAATTTTTAAATAAAAATTCAATTCAATTTTTTCAAAAAAAAAATTTAAGTTGGGAAATGCTCTGAGGCATCCAGCGGGGGAGTGGGTCTCCCCACGTGGGTAAGTGGACGCAGCTCTACCCACTAAAACCCGCGCGAGAGCCACCAATTCTGCCTTTGGTGAGGTGCCCCGGATCTAATAAACAAACAGGGCACCTCGACGGCTAGTCAGTCCCCCAAGGGACCGACGCCACCTCCACAGAGTGGTTGTCCCACACCACAGAACAACCCCTCCCAACGTCGGGATAGTACAATGGGGTGAGGTTACCGTCCTCGCCCCTTGCCCCCTGCTCTTTTGTCCCCAGTTCTTATAAGAAGGGTTCAAAGAGCCCCTCGGCTCAATTAGCTTCGCCCAAGGTGCAGCGGCTCACCCTAAGCTACTGAGCCCCACCGCCACGTCAAGGCCTGAACCATGGTGGGGATAGGTAAATATTATCTTAACTACATAAAATTAAAAAACTATAAAAACGTGAAATTGTTGGGAATAAGATCTATCCTAAAATGACAACATTCAAACACCTGTTTGTATGTGGAACAACATTATGTATATCGCCTATAATAAGATCTATCCTAAAATGACAACATTCAAACACCTGTGTGTATGTGGAACAACATTATGTATATCGCCTATAATAAGATCTATCCTAAAATGACAACATTCAAACACCTGTGTGTATGTGGAACAACATTATGTATATCGCCTATAATAAGATCTATCCTAAAATGACAACATTCAAACACCTGTGTGTATGTGGAACAACATTATGTATATCGCCTATAATAAGATCTATCCTAAAATGACAACATTCAAACACCTGTGTGTATGTGGAACAACATTATGTATATCGCCTATAATAAGATCTATCCTAAAATGACAACATTCAAACACCTGTGTGTATGTGGAACAACATTATGTATATCGCCTATAATAAGATCTATCCTAAAATGACAACATTCAAACACCTGTGTGTATGTGGAACAACATTATGTATATCGCCTATAATAAGATCTATCCTAAAATGACAATATTCAAACACCTGTGTGTATGTGGAACAACATTATGTATATCGCCTATAATAAGATCTATCCTAAAATGACAACATTCAAACACCTGTGTGTATGTGGAACAACATTATGTATATCGCCTATAATAAGATCTATCCTAAAATGACAACATTCAAACACCTGTGTGTATGTGGAACAACATTATGTATATCGCCTATAATAAGATCTATCCTAAAATGACAACATTCAAACACCTGTGTGTATGTGGAACAACATTATGTATATCGCCTATAATAAGATCTATCCTAAAATGACAACATTCAAACACCTGTGTGTATGTGGAACAACATTATGTATATCGCCTATAATACGCATAAACGACTTACATTCATTTATCTTATTTTCAGATTCCATTAACATTATTAGGATTTAACTGTGTATTGTTTGATATGAATCTATTCGTATCCGTAAGTATTTTTATAAATTTAATTTGTAGTCAAAAGAGATTCCGTTTATTCATAAATATTCTGCCGTCAGGAACAAAAGTGGCATATTAACGAAATTTCTATCAGAACCGTTGCCTAGACACATTTTATGCATGCACGCATAATAAATTTTAGATAATGTTTTGCGTTTTTGCGTTGGGGCTCAATAGCCTCTGGTGAACCCAGAACATTCAGCGAAGCCAATTGAACCGAGGGGGATGCTTTTTGTACCCTTCCTATAAGAAGAGAGGACAAAGAAGCAGGGGTTGTTCTGTGGTGCGGGACAACCCCTCTGTGGAGGTGGCGTTGGTCCCTTGAGGGACTGAGTGCCCTGTTTGCTCAACAGATCCGGGGCACCTCACCAAAATAGTTGAACTGCGTCCACCTTACCACCTTTCGGGCGCAGCGAGTCCCACATACCCACGTGTCGAGACCCACTGCCCCGCAGGATGCCTCAGAGTATTTCCCGGCATATAAGAAAAAAAAAATTAATCAACGTAAAATAAAAGTATCTAGTTTATAGTGTCATCACGAAATGTTCCTTAAACCTCATCTTTTGTTTCATGTATTGCGATCAGCGTATTCTATTTACGCGTTGTTATGTTCTTAATTTGCTGTACCATTGTGGTTTTCACTACAAATGCTACAACATTTTTAATATGTAAAAAAAATATTTTGTTTTCGATTTAATTGGACATAACTTGCAATCGAGAATACAAAGACCATCATCATCACAGCAACATCGCTTCATTCTAGTGTTTATAAGTCTTCATTAATGTTCATAATGATATTTTAGTGGCCAGTATAATAACCATTACAAGTAATAAGTTTATTGAAATACAAAATTTATCAAATATATATTCTAAAATAAATTAGTCGTTTCATTAATAGTTAATGGTTCCTAGTGTAGATATTATATATTATTATGTCAAAAGGAAACAAAAATTCCCAAGTATTCAAGTTCTCAGTTCATAGTATACATATCTATTGATAGTAATCATTCGTAGTAATTATTAATAATTACTATTAATATATCTCACACATTGTAACGTTTGAAACACAAGCGTGTCGGTAATAACAGTAGAATGTGCTTACAAAATCGTTGAAGCAAATAATAGTATTTTATTTTGAATTGAGTTTCAGTTTTGTAGATTCTACTACAATGTACTACTTAATTACGTATGCCTTTTGACAAAGGCCTTCTCTTGCTGCTTCAAATAAGTTCTGTCGTAAGCCGGTTGGGGCTCGTCCATCTTCGTCTTTGTTTCTACCTACTCTTTTTACTGTTTCTTGGGTCGCAATCAGTGGTTATTATTTAACGCAATTTATTTTAATTAAATCTCAAAACAATATTAAACAAATCGGATTCCCAAATAAGTACCACGTATCAAAAGAAATGTCGGAAGTATTTGAAGTTCATTATCCCGTGCAAAACTCGCAGTTGAGAATATTTCGCATCTGGCGGCTCTTTGGAATTGCACCACTACGTTTTGTGTATATCAAAAACGAAGTACTGGTTTCTGTGAATTACGGATGGGCTATTTACGGCTACATTTTTGCAATTTTTATGAGCAAGTATTAAACATCTATCTTTGTACATCGATGCGTTTCTGTATTCCAGGGCCGTCTTAAGCATATTCCGCGCCGGGGTGCGGGTAAACAGCACGCGCCCGTGCTAAAAAAATCACAATATTATTTTAATATATTACCCACCCTCTACCGTTCCGCCTCCTCCTTCTGCGACATCATGTCCTCGTAGAAGGAGAGGACCACCTGCCACGTGCTCTTACTGATAGTCATCGGTCGGATGACCGCAGGGAGCGACAGGTCCGCGTCAACCTCAACGATGAAGGACGCCCTTTCCTCCGCCGAAGATGGGCACTCCACCAAGGTGTGATCTACAGTGTATTCACTGCTGTCGCAGTGATGACACCCTAGTGAGTCCTCCGCCCCTGCCACCTTCCAGAGATACCTTTCGAAGCTGTTGTGCCCCGTCAGGGTCTGCGCAAGGTGGAAAGTGATGATGCGGTGTCGCCAGTCAATGCACTGCTCCAGAATTGGACCGACGGCCGACAAGGTGCGGTGTCCCGCACTAGGCTCCTCCTGCCTCTCCATCCACTGACGGAGCACTTGCCTTCACAGGCGGCTTCGCCAGGACTTCGCAGGTCTCCTCCTCCTCTCCTCGTCGTCTCTTCCACGTCTGCGTCAGGCAGAGCTCTTGCCACCAAGTTCTACGCCACTGAGCCCGCCAGTACGCACTCAGCCTCGTATGAGGTCGTATGGTACGCACCGACGGCCCTGACGGTCATGACTCTCTGCGGACATTGCAGCAAAGCCATGTTCTCTGTCGTCAAGGCGCTCGTCCATATCGGCGCGCCATAAAGCCCCATGGACTGTAAGACGCCCGCATATAGTCGGCGGCAGCCAACACTTGGTCCACCCACGTTGGGGAGGAGACGACTTAATGCTCGTGCAGTTCCGTGAACCCCCGGGTAAAGACGGCCCTGCTGTATTCTTAATTCTGTGTGTTAAGTACACAGAATTCTTTAGTAATTGGGTTAAATTGTATCATTATTTAATTTGTCCCTGATAAATTTATGTAATAATAATAAAATCAAAGTTTATGGCATAATAATAATAATGTCAAAATGTGTATTGCTAATATATGAAATACATATTTTATGTTATTTTTACATAACTCTGCTCTTATAGTTTTTAATCACTTTTATTTTAAATATTGAATAAAGTATTAAATCTTTAATTATAGTTACATTGTGGTTATAATATGATTAAAGATTGAATAAGAAATAAATAAAATAATATGTAAATAAATATTGTTTCGGGTGCTTACCGCGTTTATAGGTAGGTTTATTGAGGTCCTCCACCATGGTTCAAGGATTGTCGTGGCGGTGGGGCTTTTTTTTTTTCTTTTTACCACGCTTTTATATTAGCTTGGGTTGTATCCTATGTGTCTATGTATGTAATGGAATCTTTGAACATGATTTTGACCCACTTCTAACGACCAGATTTTGTTCAAACTTTGTAGATTTATCGAGGACCGATGACAATACAATAATTTGATAAAATTATTCCAATATCCTGATAAGGATAATCAGGATAGCACATGCTAGGAAGGCGTAAGGCGCGCAAGTTACCTACATCACTTGTGTTGTTTTTAGTCTCTCACTCATTTCTAAAGTGATTGTTAATAGTTGAGTACTTTAAATTAATAAAATCTTTAATTAAAAAAATCGACACTAAAAAGTAAAAAATAAATTATAGTTTAAAAAAACTAAAAAACACGCTTTAATAGCAAAACCAACAAAAAAATTGAAAATAATTTTTAATAGATGAATTAAATGGGTTAAAAAAATTACTTATTGTAAATAAAAACATTTTACAAAAAATTAAAACCGACTTCAAAAATACTAAACTAAAAAGTAATAAAATAACAGTTTCTTTAATTATTGTGCTTACATCTTATAATCAACTTAATCTTCTGCTAATGTACAAACTTTGCGTTTACCACGTCATTATAGTTTCTTTTGGAGTCGGTGTCAGCCAAGGTAGGTAGGTAATGTACAGCAAAAATACGACACCGACTCCAAAAGTAACTATAATGACGTAGTAAACGCAAAGTTTGTACATTAATAGAATATTAAGTTGATTATAGTAAAGATAAGTTGTAAGCACAAAAATTAAAGAAACTGTTATTTTATTACTTTTTAGTTTAGTATTTTTGAAGTCGGTTTAAATTTTTTGTAAAATGTTTTTATTGCTTAATTTTTAGTGATTCCGAAATTCGTCGTCTTGGCGTTCATTGAAGGAGGCATGTTCAGCAGTGGATGGATAAAGGATGATGATGATGATGATGATGGTGATGGTGATGATGATGATGATTACGATGACCGCGACATACTATGGTGTGCTACCAAAGCATCCTATACAATTGTTACATCGACACGTAATAAAAAAATCATATCATCAAGGTAAACAAAACCAACCAAATAGGCATTATTGGGAATAACTAAAAAACGGCTTGTCAGATCTTAATAAAATTAATATGGGACCAAATTGGAAACACCAGCTTTCAAAAAAAAAAAAAATACCATCTAAATCCATCCACAAACGGCGGAGTAATCGTGTCACATACATACAAAAAAAAAACATACAGACGAATTTAGAACCTCCTTTTTTTTGAAGTCGGTTAAAAAGCGTGAGGTTCTCAATATTCATTATTAAAAATATTTCATCGTTATCTATTTCTAAAAAGTGAAGTTAATATAAAAACTTAGTTACAAGCACCACGCTTTTTTACAATAAGTAATTTTGTTAACCCATTTAATTCATCTATTAAAAATTATTTTCAATTTTTTTGTTGGGTTTGCTATTAAAGCGTGTTTTTTAGTTTTTTTAAACTATAATTTTTTTTTAAACTCTGCAGACCATTGGTCCGCACTATTGTTTGATTAAAGTAGTAAAGTAATGATTTTTATTTGCTCCGCTTTTTTTTTTAGTTTTGTTAATGATGATGATTTTAATATTGTTTAGCCTAAGAGGAGCCATTGAGATGATGGAGGGAGAGTGACATGTTACCACCGGTTCGAACCCTAGCCCTATCCTGAGAAGAACCGGCAAGAAACTCAGTGGGCGGCATCCCTATACTTAACACTTGATGCTGGTAAAGTGTTTGCGCGGTGGATGGTGGTCACGCGCGCTCAAGTAGGTGGTTCTAGGCTCCTCTTATTTTGTCATCGTTAAATTGTTAGATTTAATCTCTGTCAAGGGGTGTGGATCCTAGTGATTCACTCTCGGTGCTCATAGCTGGTTAATGTTAATAATTGACTAAATGTTTATTTTTATTGTTGGGCTGCTCTGGTTGGTGTTGGGCGTCCCATTGTCCTCAAGTCCTGGTTAGTTCATTGATGACGGCCTGGTCTCTGCTGCGGATGGCCATCTTAAGGTTGTAATCTTTAATTTCATTTTCTTTTTGCGGGACCATTGCCGGTTTAATTAATTTGCCCAATGCGTCATCGCTGTCATCTGTATAGTAATAATTCCTTGTTGTGACGCGAGAGGGCAACCACTGCGTGAGACGCGCTATCATGGAGTCGTATCTTTTTCTTCTCGTTTCTTACTACGTACACGGTTTCGTAGCGGAGTCCCTGTGCTTCGTGGATGGTCAGAACTAGGGACTCTTCGCCCTCTCCGAACCCTTGGTCTTTTAGGGTGTACTTTCCCTCTTGGGTATATGTTAGGAAAAGCGTATTCAGGCGCTTTTTGCTGTTGTTTGCCTCCAGTAAGGGTCTTGTGCTGAGTGATTGCTTTATTTTACTGGAAGAGTATATGCCCTTGTGGATGTTTCTGAGGGCATATGCTACGTCTTGTGGGCATCGGTGTGTACATGGTAATTCTTCCGTGATAGATGTTATTACGGTTGGGCGGTGGTAATGGATCGGGAAAAGATTTTCGCGCTCTATGTAAGGCAGCTGGTTGATATCGCCTAAAAGGAGCAGATCTTTGGCTTTTAAGATCTTCAGTATCATCACTATGGAGCCGAAGTGATTCATGAGTGCTTCATCCACGATTAATCGCTTGCACTCAATCCTCTCGAATCCTTTTGCTCCATTGGCGAGAACCGAGGCCAGTGTGCGGACTCTGTTCCTTGCATCTGCTCCTGCGCGGTTGGCTATCTTCTCCTTTAACTCCTTTTTCGCCTCGATGGTAGCTGTCACTACGACATTCATTTCTTTGTTGAAATTGGCAATAATCCAGGTGGTCTTCCCGCAGCCTGGCACCCCGTGGACCCATCTTGTTCGAGGCAACTCCCACGTGTCAGGAGGATCGTTTTCTGCCAGAATCTTGGCTTGGTCCAAGATCCTGTTGTCTAACCAGATTTCTGTGCCCTTGGTGGTAACTACGATGAGTTCTCTCCTCGGTGTCTTGAATACGGGAACACCTTTCCTTTTTGTGGTCTCTACGTCTAGGGGAACTATGCCTGCTGTGGCGTTATACGCGGCCATGTGGTATCTTGTCTTGTTTCCCTTTATCGTCTTGGTGGTCATATTGTTATATATTTTAGCCTTTGCCTCCTCCAATCTGACATCTAGCAAGCCTTTGTTCTCACGGTGGTACGCTTCCAGAATTCGCTTGCACTCTCTTATCTTCACCTCCCTGGTGGCAGATGTTATTGCCACGTATTCGGTGAAGGCATTGGCTAGGTGGTCCTGCACCTTGACGATTTTCTTCAGAAGAGGCGCTTGGACTATGCCCATTTGCGCCTTGGTGCGCGTCTCGCTCTGATTTTGTTGGTGTTCAAATTGTCTTATTGCAACCGCTTGGCTCTCCGAGTTACCGCGGGGGGTAAACGCCGTTGAAGATGTTGTAGGAAGTTCTTCCGCAACGTTGTTGGTTTTATCAACCTTCTTCTTGTGCGGCCGCAATGTCGACGAAAAGTATATTTGTCTATCGACCGCTTTCATCGTCTGGTTGACATCCCTTGCCCTTTGTTGTTCGTTAAGGGCTTTCTCTATTTCTCCCCGCTAGATTTTGGCCTGTAAGTTAGCCCATCGTTCCGCGCTGGATGGGGTTTCCTGCATCGTAGGTGTGATTTGTGAGGTGCTTTGTTTTTCCCGCTCTGTTGTTTTTGGTAATGTTTGTCTCAATTGACGAATAGTTTTCAGTTTCCCTAGAATCTTTTGGGTCATTGTCTCTTTTAGGTGATGAGAGACGAGCTCCTGTTGCGGTGTGTGAGGACTCTGTGGTGTCCGAGTTTGGGATGTTAAAGCCTGTGGTGAGGTGGGGGGTGGTTTCTCTGTCTCGAGGAAACTGAGGTCCTCTCCTCTTCTCTCATAGGCCATTATCTGTAGTGGTATTGGGCCAGCTTTACGGACCCCAGGTGGTCCGCCACCTCTCCTTGGTAGTATTCCACCCTCATTGTATCCACACTGATGATCTTAGGTATTTGGTGTGTGGACGTGTCCTTCTCCGCCATTTTCGTTAGAAGGGAGCATGCCAATGACAATTGGGTACCTACTCTCTTGTGTTTTGTTGAATAGCAGCACGGTCTTGTTTTTAGTGCGTACCACTTTGCATTCTATACCCATTATTTTCCAGGTGTTAAGGGCTTCATACTTCTTCCTTCTCATTGTCGTTCTTGTGATGCTCCCCTTTAGCAACAGGGCTAGGCCTGGTGATATTGCCATAGTTGAAGGGCCCTGCTGGTTACAGAAGCTAATGCCCGTTCGTAGTTCGTGTTCATGAAAAGAACTACGTTCCTCGTTTTGATTCCAGGTATCCCTCTTTCGCCTTCTTCCAGCCACTGCTGCGGTGTTGTGCTACATTGACTGAATTGTGGCAGATGCGTAATCGGGGGCTGTGTTGTTCCGTCAGTAAGTGTCGTCGTTGTATTTGCTCTGTTTTTGGATCCTGCATCCATCTTTCTGTTAGCGTTCCTTCTGTTGGCCAAACGCATGATGGTATCTATGTACTCCAACAGTATTCCTCGTTGTTGTTTGTCCTCGAGAATTTTACAGAGATTCGCTACCTCCAGCTTGGTGTTTAGCTGTGTTTCCAGGTTGTATTTTTGATGTAGGAAGCGAGGGCAGTGAAGAAGTAGGTGCCATACCGTTTCTTGGATGTCGGGGTCGCATTCGCATCCAGGGCTGCCGATGAGATTAAACCGGAACAGGTATTCAGCGAAGCCTCCGTGTCCGGATAGCGCCTGTACTTGGTAAGGTGTTAGGTTTGTTGTACGAATTATACGGTAGGCGCTGATCACGTTTGGGAAGAAGGTCTTCGTAATCGATCCTGACTGAGACGTATTGTATCTGTCTTGCCATTTTCGGACGGACTCTTCTCTGATCTTCCGTTTGATAGCACTGCAGCTTAGGTGCTAGTGCTGCATTCTTAGCGAGTTCATCGGCCCTTTCATTGCCTGGAGTGCCGACGTGGGCCCGCAGTGGCGGTGAGGCTCAGTAGCCTAAGGTGAACCCAGCATCTTGAGCGAAGCAAATTGAACCGAGGGAGCTGCTCTCTGTACCTCTTTTATAAAAAGAGGGGACAAAAGAGCAGGGGGACAAGGGGCGAGGATACAGAACAACCCCTCTGTGGAGGTGGCGTCGGGGAGAGGGACTGACTAGCCGTCGAGGTGCCCTGTTTGCTCAACAGATCTGGGGCACCTTACCAAAGGCGGCATTGGTGGCACTCGCGCGGGTTTTAGTGGGTAGAGTTGCGTCAATCTTACCATCTTTCGAGCGCAGCGAGACCCACATACCCGGCTGGGGAGACCCACTCCCCCTCGGGATGCCACAGAACATTTCCCGGCGTAATAGAAAAAAAAGTTTATTGAGGTTCCGATATTTCGGCAACGTTTCAATGCCATAATCACGGGGAGACTGTATGTAAATTATCCTATAAACGCGGTAAGCACCCGAACAAATATCTATTTACATATGAATAGTGATAGCGTTAGTTTAAAACAAAATAATATGTTGTAGATATTTTCTTCGTGTTCTTACTGGCTACACGCAGTGATTACCAAAACAATTGTTCAGCCGATCTCACTATATTGTCACCCAATTACATGTTAGTGGATTTTCTTATCGCCCTGTTGCTGATTAAATGCAATTTTGGTTTCTGCAGAAGCGCGACTCGCTTAAGAAGTGTATTCGAGATTTTGAAAATCGTAAACCAAGTGAGTATTACCTTAAGTTCACTCCTAATACTTATTTATTATTGTTAAGTGTAAAATATTTAATAAAATGTATAGTTGCAGCTTGTACTTTTTATAAAATATTTCCATTACCCAAAGGTTACTTGGAAAAAATCGCTTCTCAGCGATAACGTCTTCTTTGGAGCCGTTGTTACTTTTTGGTTTGTTATTTTGTCATATTCTAGTGATGTGTGTGCATAATAAATCAGTCATTGTTAGCTCATATTCATCTCCCATTAGAGTTTACACTGAATTTAAATAATATTTATACTTCTAGATATCTGGACCTGTGAAACATAACAGCAAAAACGGATTTAAAAAGAAGTTCCACACGGCATTTTTACTTATTACGTGTGTTGGTTATATATTGACTACCAGCACAAGTTTATTAATCGCAGTTTGCCTACTAAGAGAAAAGAAAATAACAAGTATAATCTATATACATTTCACTAGAATTTTAAGTGTCTGTTTTAATATTTTCGACTTTTTCGACGACCTCTGTGGTTAATGGTTAGCGCGTTGGCGCTCAAGCTGGAGGTAGTGGGTTCGAATCCCATCAGCGAACAAAAAAGCGTTCTGTGTTCCTGGGTCATGGATGTGTATTAAATATATGTATTATATAATAAAAAAACCTTAAATATATGTATAGTATAAAAAGTTTTAAATATATTTCCGTTATCTGGTACCCATAACACAAGTTCTTCGAGAACTTACCATAGGACCACGTAACGTAGTGTAAAAGTGTCCATAGATATTATTATTATTAGTATTTACTCCATCCTGCTATTTTTGGCGCCAAACGGCTTTTCAACTCGGACCGAGTAGAACAGGAGTAGGACAAAAAGCAGGCAGTGTCATAAATTATTCTATTTAGTCTGCTACTTATTATCCTAGAGTAGAGAACCTATCGGTCCCCACCATGGTTCAGGCCTTGTCGTGGTGGGGCTCAGTAACCTAGGGTGTAAGTAAACCACCTTGGGCGAAGCTAATTGGGCCGAGGGGGCTCTTTGTACCCCTCTTATAAGAAGAGGGGACAGAAGAGCAGGGGGCAAGGGGTGAGGATGGGAACCTCACCCCATTGTACTGTCCCGACGTTGGGAGGGGTTGTTCTGTGGTGCGGGACAACCTCGCTGTGGAGGTGGCGTCGGTCCCTTGCGGGACTGACTAGCCGTCGAGGTGCCCTGTTTGTTTTCTAGATCCGGGGCACCTCACCAAAGCCGGCATTGGTGGCACTCGCCGGGTTTTAGTTGGTAGAGCTGCGTCCATTTACCAGCTGTCGGGCGCAGCGAGCCCCACATACCCGCGTGGGGAGACCCACACCCCCACGGGATGCCTCAGAGCATTTCCCGGCGTTAAAGAAAAAAAAAGGTAATCTATCGGTAGGCGTAGAATAAAAAAGAAAGTGATAGGCTGGAATAAACACGTAGCTGAAGCACAGGGGAGGCAAGGCAAAAATGTTGTATGTGGTTATGGTATGGTAAGCCAGCCACTGGACCGATTTACATGGAGATGGTAGAGGCTAGAAGCGTTTTCAAATCACGTTTCAAATGGTGTCAAAACCAACAAGAACAGATTAAAATGGATATTATGGCCTCGCACCATTCTACAAACGATTTCAGAGGATTTTGGAAACATACCAACAAATTGAATAATAGGCCGTCTGTACCCGTGAGCATCAGTGGCGTGAGCGAGCCTGGCGAGATTGCTAATGTTTTCAAGGACCACTTTTTCGTAAAAACGCTCTCTCAGTAGATGCCCAATATTGAGACCGGCACGATGGTAGATATTCAATTTATGTGTAAAGAAGTCGCAAGTACCATTAAACATATGACCAGAGGTAAATCCCAGGCCATGACGGTCTCAGTATTGAGCATTTACAATATGCGGGGCCACATTTACCGCGGGTTTTGACGATATTGTACAACGTTAGTATAAGCCACAGCTTTAAGCCTAACGAGATGATGAGGACATTGGTTGTGCCTATAACAAAAAATAAAACCGGGGACCTAGCTGATAAAAACAACTATAAGCCCATTTCATTGGCTACTGTTATCTCGAAGGTGTTTGACAGCATGCTTAATGCTCACTTAAACAAGATCATTAGGCCACATGACAATCAATTTGGATTTCGACCCGGTCTGTCCACTGAGAGTGCTGTGTTAGGGCTAAAGCATGACTCACCCTCGACGGGAGGTGGAACTTTGGCCCCCATTTCCAACAACTGGGGCCGAAGGTCACAAGAGTGGCGTCAGCGCTGAGCCGACTCCTGGCAAACATAGGAGGGCCCAGCGAAGCCTGCAGGCGGCTTTACTCCGGAGTCTGTCGGAGTATGGCTACGTATGGTGCCCCTTTCTGGGCGGATTCCCTCACCACTCGCAATAAGGCCCTGCAGCTGAGAATGCAGCGGGTCATAGCGGTGAGGGCAATCAGGGGTTACCGTACGGTCTCCTGGGTGGTAGCCACTGCCCTGGCTGGAGATCCACCGTGGGACTCGTGGTGTTGGTGCTTGCCGAGGTACGCCTCCTCGTTTTGCAGAGGAGATCAGAATTCGGTGGGTCACCTAGCTGGGAGGAGCTCTCACGTGTGCAGAGGTTGGGGCAACAGTGGCTGTTGCGAGGGTGGAGGGAGGTCCTGGCGCAGTCACCGTACGGCCAACGTAAGGCCGAGGCACTGCGTCCGGTCCTGGCAGTGTGGATGCGTCGCCGGAAGAAACCCCGAGGGATTGTGATTTCTAATAAACTAATCAATTTCTTTAAAGTCATCAGTGGTTAGTTGTAGTCCTTCTGATTCTCCAACTTTTGGTCTTTGTCACATAGTGTCATTTTGCTTATTTTTAACTTTATCATCTAAACGGCAAACGGTGGCCACTTTTTTATTTAAGTAATGAAGTCAAAAATACGCAATATAAAACTATATCACATACATCAATAATTGTAGAATGAATAATAATAATAATAGCCTCTTTATTTCCATATTGACTAGCTTATACAATATAATATTATTAATATAGAATTATTATTACATATTTTATGTGCATGCATATGAATATAAAACAATACAATTAATAACTTTAAATTACAATCATAAATATCAATATAAAATAATGTCATTTATGTAATAATTATTAATTTCAAAATAAAAAAAATAATTCAATATCCAAATTAAATTTAAATTAATATCAATATGGACCCCTCAACGGGTAAAGGACTCCTCCATTTTTCTCCACGTCTGCTTGTCTTTAGCTTTTGTGATCCAGTTTGGACCAGCTTTTCTTATGATCTCATTGACCCATTTTTCTTTCGGTCTACCTCTGTTTCTTTTGTTTGTTGGTGGTCCTTGCCAGATAGTTAGTCTGTGTGTCCATTTTTCTTTGTCCATGCGTGCAATATGACCTGCCCATTTCCATTTTAGTTTGCGAGAATGTTCTAAAGCATCTATTATTTTTGTTGTTTTTTCTTATTTCTGTATTTCTTATTCTGTATTTTCTTTGAATGTTTAGCAAACTCCTTTCCATCGCTCTTTGGCAAACTTGTATTTTATTTTTAGTATTGTTATTGTAAATCCATGTTTGGCAGCCATATGTAAGACATGGTAGCAAACATGAGTCCATTACTTTTTTCTTGAGGTTTAGAGGGAGTTTTGATTTAAGCGTTTCTTTATTGCTCCAGTATTTATTCCAGATTATGTTAACTCTTCTTTTAAACTCTTCTTCGAGCCTTGTTTTGGAGAAAGATACTTGTTGTCCCAAGTATATATAGCTTTGAACATATTCTAGTGTTTTGTTATTGACTTTTATTGGTATGGAACGGTGGTTGGTCATGACCTTAGTCTTGGTGACATTTAGTTCTAGGCCAATCGTTTTGCTTGCTTCATTCAGTTCATTAATCATTTCCTGTAATTGTAGTGTAGTTTCAGAGAAGAGTATGATGTCATCTGCAAAACGAAGATTATTGAGTAATTTCCCATTTATATTTATTCCTTTATTTTCCCAGTTAATAGATTGCATTATACTTTGGAGCACAGTTATAAAAATTCTAGGTGAGAGGGTCTCCTTGTCTAACGCCTCTGCAAATGTTTATTTCGGGGCCCTTACTCTCCAGTTTTACATGACTTTTGCTTTTGTAGTATATGTCTTTTAGGAGATCTATAGCTTCTGATGCTACTTCGCACTCATTTAGAGCTTTCCACATGCTCTTAAGTGATATAGAGTTGAAAGCTTTGGCATAGTCTATAAATGCCAGGTACAGTGGCCTGTTGTGCTCTATATATTTCTCTATAATCAAGTTTAAAGTGTGAATGTGATCTGTGGTAGAAAAGTTTTTCCTAAAACCTGCTTGTTCTGGTGGCTGAAATTTCTCTGTTTACTTTGTTAGGCGGTCCTCAAGACAAGAAGCAAATAATTTGTACATGTTTGGTTGTAGACTTATTGGTCGATAGTTTCCAATATCAGCAGGGTCTCCTTTCTTGTAAAGTAAGATTGTATCAGATTGTGCCCATTCGTTTGGTATTTTCTTGTCATGCAAAATCTTGTTAAACAAGTTTGTTATGTATGGTACTAGTATAGTTTCTCCTTATTTTAAAGCTTCATTTGGGATATCATCTGGCCCGTTGGCTTTGTCTGATTGAAGGTATTCGATTTTCTTTATTATTTCATCTGTAGAAAATCTATATAGAGTAGAGGAGTTCCTATTGGTCATTACAATTTCAGTGGTAATATCTTTTGCTGAATATAAGTTGTTGAAAAATGAGGTTGCTTTTTCTATTATTTCAGATCTTGATAGTATTTTTCTGCCTGTAGTTTCTTCCTTTATATAAGGTATCCATCGTTTTGTGGTATTAAGATCTTTAAGGCCTCTCTTCAAGCTACCGGATGATTGAAGATACATTTCAATTATTTTTATTCTGCGTTCAGTGCGTTCCCGTTTCATTAATTTGTAGATGTTTTTGTAGAGGTCGGTACGTTCAACTTTTTCATCTCTTATTAAGGATTTTTTCTGAATTAGTTCGTTTCTTCTAGCAAAAAGAAGTTTTATGTGAACAGGGATAGTCTCTTGTTTCGTTGTTGGTTTCTTTTGTATTGAATTTATACTATTGATTATTGTAGTTTTGATTTTGTTATAAAAGGACTCTATACTTTCATTTTCTTCTAATTTAATTTCATTTATATTTGTTCTTAAGGTTTGTTTGAATTGTTCTTTTTCTTCTAAAGTATTCAGTTTTGTTGTATAGTTTTTGAATTTTGCTCTACTTTTCTTCATCGGTCTGATTTGTAGTGTACTTCTCAAGAGACGATGGTCACTGGGATACTTAAGATTTGATATGATTTCTAGGTTTGAGATATTTTCTTTTTCACTGGTTAGTATGTAATCGATTTGACTTTTTCTTTTGTTTGGTGAGAGCCATGTCCACATGTTTTTATTGTTCTTTTTGAATAGACTATTTGTAATGTTTAATTTGTTTTCCCAACAGAACTGGAGCAATCTTTCACCTCTTTTGTCTCTATTTCCGTAGCAGTATTGGCCCAGGATTCTTTCTTCGCCTGTTTCACGCTATCCAACACGAGCATTAAAGTCGCCTATTATCAATTTCTGGTTAGTATATGGACAATATGCATTCTTGAGTTGGTCATAGAAGTTATTGATTTCTTGATCACTTGCATCAACAGTTGGCGCATGTACTTGTAAAATAGTGAGCCTTGTGTTCTCGAAAATAAGTTTAAAATGCATATGCGTTCGGATACTCCAATGAAGCTCTCAATATTTAGCTTATATTCTTTTTTTATAAGAAATCCGACTCCGAAATAACAGAAAATATGTTCGTCGTCTTCTATGATATTGTATCCTGTTCTTCTGATTTCAGCAAGGCCAATTATATCATATTTATTTTTGAAATTGCTGTCTTAAAATCAAGTAACCTTTCATTTGAAAGTAAAGATCTTGCATTGTAGGTACATATGTAGAGATTTTTTAGTGGAGATGGAGGGTTGTAGTCTTTATCCCCCGCGGTGACAAGCCGTATTGGGAGATGTGGAGTGGCTTTTTTCGTTAGTTTTTTGGTAATAGCTATTTTACAGTCGAGCTTGATTCTGACACTTTCTTGGGTTTTGCGCTGTACATGTAGGATGTTATATTATTTGCTTTATTTTTCTTTGATATCTGTTTGACATTGTTATCATTGATCTCAGCGATTTGGTTCTCAGGGGACAGTGACAGATTTCGTTTTTGATTGCGTGTTTCTTCTGTTCCGTACTTACTATTTTTAGGTTTACCTGGTAATGTTACTATTCTGTCGTAGCGCAAAATCACATTTTTACCGAGCTTACGTTCTCTTTCTATTTCTTCCTGCAGTTCTTTGCGTTTTAACAAAATTTCTTTTGGAAAATCTTCTTTGACGTAAATACACTTGAGCTTCTAAGTATTCCTTTTTTCTTTAAAATTTCAGTTTTTCGCCAGTGTTGTAAATGTTACTAATAAGGGTCTTGCCTTGTTCCCTCTTTTGCCAAGTCTTCTTATGGTTTCGATTTCAAATTGTAGAATGAATAGGACTACAAATAATCACTGGTGGATTGTAGAGAAATTACCTGGTTTATTAAAAAACTTAATCCATTTATAATTTATTTTTGAAGTTATACTTCTTTTAGCGCTTTAGGGAAAAATGATGAGAGTAAATTTTTACGATGCACGCGCACACCGTCACGAAAAACCGACATCCTGAAGTTATCTATAGTCAACGTTATTTTATATAATATATTGTTTTTAACTACACAATAAGCAAAAAGGCGTCTAATGAAATTGTACTATGTATTTTTCTTTAAGGAGTATTAGTATTTAGTATTCTAACGCGTGTACATATTAAGTACACACTTGTTTTTATATAAGGATCATTCGGAAAACTGAAATAAAATTGTAATATAGAAGTAGCCATAACCTTATCATAATAATATTTGGTTTGCATTAAAACAAATGCTAAAAATAAAGGTTTATTATTATTATTACATACTGTTTAGTTTTTAGCGCCATTATGTTGCTATTTTATTGTAATTTTAAACGCGGCACTGATACTACCAACATTACACAGGCCTCGTGCCGCTTCACTCGCACATATTATATTTGTATATATTTGTCTCGCTCTTACGGGGTTAAATTTGAGCGGGAACGTACGGCGCCATCTAGCGGAAAGGATGGCAAAGAGGAAGAGAAAAAATATGGCGGATCGATAGTGTGTGTCGGCCGACCAGCGCGAATCAAAAATTGAAAAACTATGGTGAAAGTGTAAATTTGGTGTTCTGCGGCTCATTGGGGTGAGTGTAGGGCTTATATTATGTATATTATGTAGGTTTTGTAGGGCTACACGAGCTTATCTGGTGTCCTGAGGTGTTGAAACTGCGGTAGCACTGAACCAGTGCACGCGGTTGGTAAATGAACCATATCCCCCATCGGTGGGCAAGGGATGGTTTATTATACATTTCTCTGGTCCTTCGTTCCGAATTTTTATTAGTTTTAACACCACTGGTACATCTGATAAGCTCCAACAAATTTTACACCAGGTTATATATTTTCGTGCGGACGAAAATATTATATACCAAACCTATAAGCGGTATATTGTGATTCGTACAACTACACTACACACAAGATTTAAGGGAAATTATATGTTTTAGTGTTAGTTGCATCATATTTTATATGTATTTAAGCCCACCCATCTATAATTACAATTCACCTTTTATATTTCAAATACCCACACATCATTCACAAATTGCACTCGGTTCTGTTTTATATGGCATTGCGGTTGCTATTTATTGGCGGTAAGAACTGATCATTTTTTGTGCACTTAAGTGAAAAATTATTTTTGATAAATATTGTGTTTGTGTGTAAAATTATATTAAAACAGTTCTGTTCTAATAATTGTCTGGTATACGTAGCGGAAATTTGCCAAGACAATTATATATCATCGCGGCTCAGCGGTAACGAGTACGGGATAGCGGTAGAACAGACCTAGGTTCGCGTCTTGGTTGGAATTGCGGTTTTTATTTTTTTGTTTTTATATTTTCTCTGCGGTTATGTTTTTTACACCAAAATATGTTTTTATTATTGCGGAACGATAACTAGCGGTAGTTATTGTTATTTTGGTGTTTTATAAAGTTTGTTTTAATATTTGCGGAAATATTTAATACAAAATTTATTTTATTTATCTATTGCTATAAGCGGAGCGGAATAGGTATAATTAAGATTTGATATACATTTTCTTAGTTGATAAACATTTCTTTAGTTAGTTATTAGATTCCTTAGATCGTGCTTGTAGGTGTTTTATTAGGTCTATCTGCATTTGTATGTTTATATGACTACAGACATGGCAGCGGCTAGGCGTTTAGTACTTAGTCAAATGAAATATCAGGTGGCGGCTCGGAATATTGACATGACTGACGCGCTAGCTAATAACACGGAGTTGTCGGCTGAACAAAGGCGGGAATTTATGGTCCGTTGTAAGGACTTAGATAAGGTGTTCGAGTCATTTACGGATATGCATTATGAAATCCAAATCGCGGCGGCGGACACGGAGGATTTCGACCTTGCTTCTCATACACAGATGTATGAGAGTTCTAACAGGAAATACTATTTCATCAAACAGCGGTATTTGGAATTATTCAGTTTTAAATCGGAAGACGACGGCGGTAATAACAATAATTCTAGTTCACGCGCGGGTAGCAGGGCGGTCCTACCGCGATTACAATTGCCTACGTTCTCGGGAAAGATCGAGGAGTATGTACCGTTTATGGAATTGTTCCAGTCACTAGTGGATAGTGACACGTCGTTATCGGAAACTGAAAAGATGTACTATTTAGCGGGTGCGTTATTGGGGGAACCTAAAACATTAATTCAACATTTATCGATTACGGGGGATAATTACTCGATAGCAATGGATTTGCTTAACACGCGGTATAATAATAAAAGATTACTAGCGGATCGCTTATTACATAATTTATTGAGTGCACCGCACGTAAATAGTAAAGGATTAAACGGGTTAAAATTGATGTTGAATAATTTGATGGAAAATACTAAGGCACTCGAAAAGATGAAGTTTCCTGTTAGTTCCTGGTCATACTTATTGTTTTATCTCAATTTTCAAAAATTTGATAATAACTTAAAAAAGCATTTTGAGGACAAGCATGCCGACAAGGAGTTGCCAACCTTTGCGGATTTATTGAAGTTTTTAGAGACTGAAATACGGATTTTGGAATCTAGTGTTGAACCCCAAGTTAGCACGTCATCAGCGGTTAGACGTGGCGGAGGGGGCAGAGTCATGCGGTAAAGGCTCATGCGGCCCTTAGTAATGCGGGTTTGGCGTCATGTAGACTATGCGGAAAAGTCGGACACTTCATCAATAAATGTGAGAAGTTTTTAAACATGAAGCCTACTATGCGGAAGCGTCAGGTGACATCCCTAAGGTTGTGTTTTAGGTGCTTGAATAATCACAATATTGGCCAATGCACTTATAACGTCAATTGCTATAAATGCAATTCGCCCAAGCATCATTATTTGTTACACATCGATCGACCAGCGGTAGGATCGAAAGGGGATCAACGCGCGGCAAGTAGAGACCCGGCTCCCCTTTCGGATGTTGCTCCTAGTGCGAGAGCGCCTTCGGCCAGTGAGCATACAGGTAGTGCGGTCCCTGGAGTCACTGGACTGATGGCGTATAACGCTAGTAGTGAGACAACTGCTTACCAAAGCACGGTGTTGCTTGCGACGGCAGTTGTGAGGGTGTTAGACGGTTGCGGAAACTATCAGGAGGCCAGAGTGCTGCTCGATGGCGGCAGTCAAAGTACCTTCATTTCGGAATCATGCGCGGCGCGGTTGGGTTTAAAGCGGTTTAAATCTAACGTGGTCACAGTCACGGGACTGAGCGGTGCCCCTGTTAGCGGTTGCAGAGGCGCGGTTATTTTGACCATGACTCCGAGATATGCGGAGCAGCCGAAGCTCGTTACTACGGCTACGGTTTTGAACAAGATAACCAGTAATTTACCTGGCTTTTCATTGCCAGTCCAGTTAGCGGAATATTATCGAGGACTGTATCTTGCGGACGAACAGTTCTATGTCAGTCGGGACATTGACATTTTAATCGGTGCGGATTTACTGTGTGACATTCTATTGGGCGGCGGATGTCTCAGGATTAGCGATCACTTACCCCGGGTTATGAATACGGTGTTCGGTCACGTATTAACCGGGCCGGTGACGTTTGCGGTACCAAATCCTTATCTTAAGGCGACTTGTTTTTCTCAGACGTTCTACTGCGGCGCAACTACGGATGCGATTTTAGAGCGGTTTTGGGAAGTGGAAGACGTTCCCACAAGGGTCGAAGCTCCTAAGGATTTGGAATGTGAAGCGGTGTTTATGATGACTCATCAGCGGGATGAGAGCGGCAGGTACCAAGTTCGGTTACCTTTTTTATCTGACAGACCTGAGCTCGGAAACTCGGTCCCATTGGCCATGAAGCGGTTCTTGGCTATGGAAAGGCGGATCCATGCGAACGAAGCATTTCAAAAGAAATACGTAGATTTTATGCGGGAATATGCGCAAACGGGACATATGTCACTCTGTGGCGGTAAACCAGAGGACTATGCGAACACGGGTTATATGATTCCACATCACGGAATATTTAAAGCAGACTCTGACAAAATCAGAGTGGTGTTTGATGCTAGCTGTGCTACTAGCAATGGAGTGTCTTTGAATGACTGCCTGCAGCGGGATATAGCGGATATCATCTGTAGGTTTAGGTTACATGCCTATGTCTTCACAACGGATATTAGAATGATGTTTAGGCAGATACTGATAGAAGAAACTGACAGGCAGTTTCAGAGAATTTTATGGAGAGAGTCACCGGACTTACCGTTGTTAGTATACTCCCTCAACACGGTCAGTTACGGTATGAAGTCCAGTCCTTACCTGGCGATTCGGACGCTGAGGCAGTTGGCTGAGGACGAAGGAGAGCGATATCCGGCGGCGGCGCGTCTTCTACGTTCTTCAGTCTACATGGACGACATTTTGGGAGGAGCGGACTCCATAGAGGAAGCGGGTCAACTAAAGGCTGAGTTGACAAACTTACTACGCTCTGGCGGTTTCGAGCTGAGTAAGTGGACTTCTAATAGCCCGGAGATTTTAAGTGACATAGACGTGGAGCACTTAGAGAAGCCTAAGAAGATATTTGATAATGCGGACGAGCCCAGCTTCTTTAAGGTATTAGGCATTCAATGGGATTCAAACACTGATAGTTTTTCATACCGAATGAAACTCGGTGACACTAGCGGTTGTACGAAGCGGTCGATCCTATCTACGCTGGCTAGGACATTTGACCCCTTAGGATGGATTTGTCCAGTTTTATCCTTCAGGGCAAGATTCTCATGCAGCAGCTGTGTTAGGAAACTTATCGTGGGATGCGGAACCCCCAGCGGATGTCATAGCGGAGTGGCAGAGCATTTTAAAGGAGCTGCCACTGATCACACAGTTGCGTTTGGAGCGCTTTGTATTAAAGAACATCAAGTCGTGCTCTCTGCACGGATTCTCAGATGCGTCAGAGCTTGGATACGGCGCAGCGGTTTATCTGAGAACCGTAGGAAGTGACGGGGAGGATAAGATTAGTTTGATGATGGCCAAATCACTGGTAGCGCCGGTAAAATCCAAACTAACCATACCCAAACTTGAATTTAGCGGTGCGGCATTATTAGTACGACTGCTTAAGTACGTTGTCACTGCTATCAGTGAAGATGTGGCGATAGATAAGGTCTTAGGATGGTCCGATAGTACTATTGTCCTCTCGTGGTTAAAGGTATCGCCCCATCTGTTACAAACATTTGAAGGAAATCGGGTTTCACAAATAGTTAATTGCGGATTGGACATAACCTGGAGACACTTGTCTTCGGATATGAATCCAGCCGATGTTGCGAGCCGCGGTTGTCGCGCATCGGATCTAGTTGAACATCCCTTATGGTGGGGACCTGCTTGGTTGACAGGTGATGCGGACACCTGGCCGAAGAATATAATGGACAAAGCGGATGAACCATTACCTGGCTTACGGAAGCCGAAGGTAAATGTTCGCGCCCTGGCGGGATTTATTGAAGACGACAGCATATTTACGCGGTATAGTAAGTTGAATATGCTACTGGCGGTCGTAGCATATTGTTTTCGCTTCATTAATAATGCCAGAAGGTCGCAAGAGCGGCTTCTGGGGGCACTGACGGTAGCAGAGCGGCGGTTCGCTATGCATCGGTTGATAAAATTAGTACAGGTACGATGCTACGTCCGGTCGTCAAAATATGTAGACTTCCTTTAGACGATTAAGTGGTAACTGAACTGTTTTAATGTATCTAGTTTAAGTAAGTAAGTTGCGGTTTTCATTTTTATATTGGGGTGCATGTTGCGGTTTATTGCATCACCAAGGTGTTTATTTTAGTTGATAAAGGCTTTAGCCTTTCTCGGGCGGGGGGATGTTTAGTTTTTAGCGCCATTATGTTGCTATTTTATTGTAATTTTAAACGCGGCACTGATACTACCAACATTACACAGGCCTCGTGCCGCTTCACTCGCACATATTATATTTGTATATATTTGTCTCGCTCTTACGGGGTTAAATTTGAGCGGGAACGTACGGCGCCATCTAGCGGAAAGGATGGCAAAGAGGAAGAGAAAAAATATGGCGGATCGATAGTGTGTGTCGGCCGACCAGCGCGAATCAAAAATTGAAAAACTATGGTGAAAGTGTAAATTTGGTGTTCTGCGGCTCATTGGGGTGAGTGTAGGGCTTATATTATGTATATTATGTAGGTTTTGTAGGGCTACACGAGCTTATCTGGTGTCCTGAGGTGTTGAAACTGCGGTAGCACTGAACCAGTGCACGCGGTTGGTAAATGAACCATATCCCCCATCGGTGGGCAAGGGATGGTTTATTATACACATACATTAAATTATAGCTACATAATAATATAAAACGAAATTATCATTTCCTCTGCTTAAAAAATCGATTTTAATAGAGTAAGAAAATCGCAGTGTAGTACAGCACTTTTGACAGAAAAAATGAGAAATCGTCTTCAACGTGATTTGGCAGTTTTAATAGCATATTTTACATCGCTGGTTTTGAACGCCCGCCAAATCTGGCTCGTCAAATTAAGGGCCCCTTCTCCCAAAACTATAGGTATTTAACGCACCGAATCGGTTTGCACCTGCGTTGCGCGGGAGATGTCTTGATATGAACTCCGGTGAAAACTTACTTGTTACAATACATCCTCTAAGGAGCTGAGTATTTACACCGACGGGTCGAAAACACAACAAGGAACAGGTGCAGGGGTCTTCTCAGAAGAACTAAACCTCCACCTTGCTGTACATTTGGGCAAACACAACTCCTCCAGGCGGAATGTGTTGGTATAGCCCAAGCAGCGAGAGCCATAATAGAGCGGAAAGTAACAGGGTATCCCATAAGGATCTTATCCGATAGTAAGGCGGTACTCCAAGCACTAAACTCATACACAACAAACTCGGGCCTAATTCACGAATGCCACTGTTACCTCGAAAGAGCATGCCAACTTAACACAGTGACCCTTCAATGGATAAAAGGGCACAGTGGCTCAAGAGGTAATGATGCAGCAGACGAGCTGGCCAAACGTGGAGCAAATATGGAGGTCAAAGGTAATGAACCATTGACCCCGCTACCATATAGCCAGTTAAGGGCATGGGTGAGAACGCACGCAAACACACAACACAGAGAGCTCTGGACGAGCAGAGACGATTGCAGACAAGCAAGGGAAGCGATGCCAATAGGCAACCCACGCGTCTCTCGTCAATTAATGCTCTTAAAACGATCAGAACTGCGCCTGATAACAGGCACCATAACAGGACATGGTCACTATAACAAGCATCTTTTCACTATAGGTGTTACAGACAGTCCGCTATGCAGAGCCTGCGTAGCGGAGGAAGAAACAGCAGCCCATGTACTACTGGAGTGCACAGGAGTAGTACCGCTACGGGCTGCCCATCTCGGATGCCCGAGAACGCTCCCGGAGATTTGCGCCGATGTCAAGAGACTGCTAGCATTCTTGCGGGAGCTTAACTGGCAGTAGGGAGTGCTTCAGGCTCACAGCACGCAAAATAGGCGCGTCGAGTTGCGGAAACCAGCCTGACCTCAAGTAAGTCAAGTAACAAGTATGAACTCCGGTGACCTACCACGGCCGGCAAGCACGCCACAGTATACGAATAAGCAGTAGATTGACTATGCTGGCGGTGGAGCTTAAGCCTGGGGTGCAATCCAGCATCTTGGGCGACCAATCAAATCCTGGGTGGCAGTTGGGTGTGGCCACTGCCGGCCAAGCCGCTCCCCGGTACATAGTGCCGGGGGTGGTGGTGGGAAGAAAACCTCTCTAAAAAATCACCCTAATCCCAAAATAAGCTAGTGCGCGGCGAGGGGATGAATGGCTGGAGGGTCTCCAGTCCCTAGCGCACAACGTTTTGAGAAGTGTACGGGTTGCGCTCGACCCAAATGAGCAGACATTTTCAAAAGTGGAAAACAGCAGCTTTAAAAATAGTCCCCGGGCGGGTCCTCGAAAGGGGGAATCCCGCACCAACCCGGAGTCGGCGGAGGTCTGCCCCACGTATTACGGGGGGGGGGGGGCAAAAACTGCTCCAAGAGTTCGGTTGTTCCGGACTCTCGTAACGACAACGACCATGGCAAACATAGGACAAACGATTTTGCAAGCGATTTGGAAGAACGTAGTAGTGGGGGGGAGGACAGTAGGTGTAGGAGGGCTGTCGTTCGCATCGAAGACATGTCGTCGGTGGTGCGGCGTATTACACGAGCGCTCGTGCAGGGGTCGTTGCAGACGTTTTAGACGGAATGTCTGTGACGTCGTTGTCTGAGTCGGAATTGGTCAAAAGGGACTGTTTTCACAGGTGTCGGGGGGCTCCGGCACAGACACCGAGACGGGGCGGGACGTGGCGAGGAGATTACAGCCAGTTGCAAAGCAGGGTAAGGCGCTCACGCTTTCTCGTGCGCGGGCGGCTTTGAGGGAGAGAACAGAGAGGGAGAAGGAAGACGGGTTTGAGCTCGCTTTAGAAAAGCGGGCTTTCAAAAAACCTCCAACGCCATTGGAACCTCCTCCACCGCTAGGACCGCGAAGCTATTATTCACGGTCGGATAGGCAGGCTGGGTGGGGGCTGGAGGGCCATCACCAACCTTTTCAGCATCGGCAACGCCGTTTTTCGACGCACGGCGTTTAGAGACGCACGCCGCGCCTCCCATTTTGTGGGCGGCAGGTTGCCCTGTGGCGGTGCACACCGCGCACTTGGGATTAGTCGCCGTATACGCCTTAGCGACGTGCCCTGCCTCCCCGCAGCGGAAGCAGAGGCCGCTTCGATCTACCGCGGAGGTGCAGAGCGCCGCCATATGTCCCAGCTCCTGACATCGATAGCATCTGAGTGGGAGGGCGTCTAGCAGTCGAAACTGCGCTGACACCCAGCCCACTAGCAGTCTGCCCTTCGCTACGATGGCTTTTGCCGCCTCCACTGGGCAGTGGACGATCGCCGCACCCACGCTGGATGAGCCCTAACAGATAGATCAAAATAATGTACTACATTATTGTACACCTTAGCCGGGCCCGGTTCCGAAAGTTAGGATAATTAATTATTATTGTATCAATGTATGGTAGAATTGTGTATCCTAAATATGCCTACTGAAAAGTCCGCGATGGCATAATATGTATTATTATGTTAAATATGACATACTACCTATATCCATTTTAATACTTTAAAAAAATCCCAATTATAAAGCGGTAATGTAAAAGCTATTTACAAAAATATGGTATTAATCACTACATATTATAAAATAAAGTCCTAAGTCCGTCCATAGATAAATAATCATCATCAATCCGTATACGGCTGTATATCTAAGTTAACGCGGGCGAAGCTGCGGGCATCAGCTAGTTTGTGATAAAACTGTATTAAGATTCTTTTTCCTTATTTTACTTTTTTTATTCGCCATTTTAATTAAATAACTAGGTACTACACAAACTCAAGTATGTATCTATTTATTTACACTAATTAAAGGTTTTCTATTACAAACTAATTACAACTAAGAAAAACAATTGTTAGTAAGTATTAAGTAGCTATATTATTTACACTGTGCCGTCTTATTTATTTAGAGGAGGTAGGTAATATGAAATGCCATTTTTATCGTTTTTTATTTTTCAAAACTTTTTGAAGTGACATAATTAAAAATCTATCCAATCATTTCCACGCCATCTCGGTTTAGCAATCTAAACGTAAAAGTTTCATTAAAATTGCGTTACCCGAAGTCTTATACTACTCAAAATGCTTTTAAAATCGACGTTACTTTAGAATTTTTTTTGATCATGTAAAATGTTAAATATTGTATTTTTATCCAAAAAAGTCCCTAGATCAAAGATGTATCTATACCCTATTTTTTATTATTATTTTAAAATGACGACTTCTATAAAAACAACTCGATCTAGAAACAACAATTTGGGATAAGGGGCCCTTAAAGGCGCAATGGAAAACTAGCGTTAGACACAATCGCCCGTAAGTAACTGTTTTGATGAAAATAGTAAAATAAATTGTTTTTTAAATTAATAACAGATTTTTTAAGACAAATAGTACTTACCAATGAAAGGAAATACCTCGATTAACAGCTCCAATTTTACTGGTAGTGTTTGAACAATTAATTATTGAACAATGAGTCAATTTATTTTTAAAACCTTACCTCGCATGCTGACTGCTGTCGGGAACATACTAAAGTTGGCGGCGAGCAATGGAGCCGTCGAGGCGTCTTCTTGCCACGCTGGGTACATACACTCTTTACTTCTCTCTCGATATATTTCTGTGGGTGCGCTGCATGCTCGAGAGTGATGAGGCCTGGCAGGCGGCGGTCACCCTCTGCGAAAGCGTTATTTCGCAGAAGGAGGCCGCGGAGCGGGACTGAGGCGACGCCACGTTCGTCCCGCTCCGTCGACGTAGGACAGGAGGCAGGAGGTGCGCTCCTGTCTCCTGTCTAACGGGACTCGGGGTAAGGTTGGGTACCTGCCCCGGTAGAAAAGTTCCGGCGTCGGCGGGGGTGCTCCAGATTGTTGGAGCTCCCCCATACTAGGAAGAAGACCGGTTTGCCCTTTTGAGGGAACCGGCCGGTCTCGGGGTGTGTTCTGTGTTAGAAAGATCCGGGACACTCCCCTTCAAGCGGCTGAAGGCAACTTGCAGTGGTTTTAGTGTGGTATACCGGCGCTGGGGGAGGGGGGAGAGCCGGAAGTCCCACATATCCCCGGGGACGCCCCATCCCCGGGTGAAGGCGCAAAGCATTTCCACTGCGTCAAAAAAAAAGGCGAAAGACTCCGATTGACGCCTGTTTTCTAGACATGATAAAAACATTTGACCTGGTATCGTACGACATCTTGTGGAAAAAGATGGAGGAAGCAAATATACCTCCAGAACTCACCAATATTTTAAAATATTGGTACGGAAACCAGGTCAACAATGTCCGATGGGCGGGCGTTCTCTTGAATCCGTATAGGTTGAAGTGCGGGGTGAGACAGGGGGGGTTATGCTCACCAACGCTCTTCAACCTCTACGTAAATGAGTTTCTTTGCGAGCTCGGCAGCACCAGGGTTGGCTGCTATATAGATGGAGTTTGTTTAAATAATATGTTACGCCGACGATATATTGCTGTTAAGTGCGTCGATCTGTGGTCTCAGGGCGCTGTTGGCCATTTTGCGAGGCTTAATGTGGAAAGACATGGTCTTACCTACAATACAAAGAAGAGTGTGGTGATGGTCTTTGAGGCTGAGGGAAAGACACCAAATAGAGTACTTCCTATCTCGCTCAATGGAGTAGCATTAGAAAGAATTCATCAATTCAAGTATCTCGGACACATGTTAACCCCCGATCTCAAAGATGATGCCGACCTCGAAAGAAAGCGGAGAGCGTTGTCAGTGAGAGCAAATATGCTGGCTCGCAGGTTTGCGCAGTTTACCAACGCCGTTAAAATCACGTTTTTTAGAGCATATTGTGCGACTTTCTACATTTAAAGTTACTATTTTAGGTCTCCTATACTAGCTGGCCGGGCAGTCCCCCCTAACGAGCCTGGCCTTCGTCGGGGCCAACCTGTCGCTGAGGTGTTCTTGTTGCCTGCAAATCCAGGACCCTCAAAAAGTCACTGAAGGCGCTCACAGGTGCTTAGTTCGGGTAGTACACTCCCAAGTGCGAATCCCATATAAGGCCCAGGAACCCAGGGTAACCTGGATACATGCGAAATGCATTTCCCTGCGTTAACAAAAATAGGTCTCAGTATACGTTCCTGGAAAACTCAGTATATGTTCATAGGTGACGTTGATAACTTATCATTAGGTCACGCGTCTGCCAGTTTGACTTTCCAACTAGCATAAAAATGAGGACTAATTTATTATACTAAGGTAAAAATATAATGTCTTTCGTAGGAGTCTTGCCATTTTTATTTCTATGTATGGAAACAATAATAGCTTGGCTTTTGGAGTGTCAAATGATGGATGTTATACATGAAATACATGGTGCGTTCGAGTCGTTGGTTGAAAGATTAGAAGTACTATCGCGTCTCAAAGGTAACTTTTACATTGTCATACTGAGAGTTATCTATACTAATATTATAAAGCTAAAGACTTTGTTTGTTTGAACGCGCTAATCTCAGGAACTCCTGGTCCGATTTAAAAAATTCTTTCAGTGGTAGGTAGCCCATTTATCGAGAAAGGCTATAGGCTATATAACATCACGCGTAACTAACAGTAATTAAGTTGAGTGAGTTTACGCGGGTGAAGCTGCAGGCAACAGCTAGTTATAGCAAGTTTTTTACACATTTTTATCAAGTCTAAAATAGCAAGTGTTCAACCACGCTACGTACAGGCTATTAAAATCATCAACAGTCCGTGTAAATGTGGATTGGCACGAAGAAACTGAGGGAAACAGCTAGCAACAACCTAGATACATAATTATTGAGTACATCAATTAGTTTTAAAAATAGTAAAAATTAAAACAATATATTTTATCATATTTCATTTTTGTGAGCGTCGATGGCCTAGTGGGTATTATGTCCAGGTCCGGGTTCGATCCTGACCCTCCTGTTATGCCTAGAAATGCGTTTTTCTAAATTTCCACGTTCACCTGAACATGAGACCATCGCTTGCTCATCGGTGTCACGGTGACAGATTAAGTCTTTGAAGGTGTGTGAACAGTGAAGTTCACCAATCCGCATTGGGCTAGCGCATTGGTGTACTATGGCCCAACACTGATTTCGAGGAGACCCGTGCCCAGTAGTGGGACATATGAGGGTTGATAATATCATATTTTTATTATTATACTATCTTATTTTTACAGAAATGTCTAATATATTAAAATTATCAGTGCAGAGGAATATACTTGAAATATCTAAAAGTTTCGTGTCCATTGACAGAGCTTTGAATCAATACAAGACGGAATTCGAATTGATGATGATTTTTAGTTTCTGCTATTTTACACTAATGTTGTCGTATCTTATAAATGATATGATACTCACATATGCTTTGAGTAAGTATTTACTTTAGATAGTATGGTTGACAAAAATATATAGGTAAGTGTAAGCATAAATAAACCCTTACATGTTGTGTTGGTCAATGGACTTTTCCTCGAAATCAAGCGAGGAGTGCTAGGCAGCAGATACCCTAGAGCTGGCTCAAATTCTACACATACCTATGTAAAGATCTGCGCCATGGTAACTCGTTACTTGAAAGTCTCGAGTTGTATAATATGTCAGACTCGAAAATACACCGTTAAATTATAATTATCTGTATAAAAACGGTGTATTATGTCGATGTAGAACATTAGAAATTATATTGACCTTTATAAATTTATGAACCTTTGAATAAATGCATGTTTTATTGAAATCATATGGTCACAATAGTAAAACAAATAAAGAGAGTTAATGACCCCAATGTTGCGTAACTTTAGGGTCGTTGAACTGCCACTCGACTCAGCTGTATTCTTCACGATCGTTTAAAAAGTTTAAGAAAAATAACAAAAACTAACATGAACAGTCAAATAATTAAAGGGACTCACAATGAATAATAATTGCACAATTATCAGGATATTTTATGAACTAGTGGCACCGACAGACGTTGTCCTGTATTTTTTTTTGTAAATCTAAACCATTCTCGAATCAAAAATGAACTCACACAAAAGATTTCATCAAAATCGGTCCAGCCGTCTAGGAGGAGTTCAGTGACATACACACGCACACAAGAAATATATATATAAAGATTACATTAGTTACTGATACAGTTACTTAACGTTGTAATATTTATTTACGTCATTTTCCATATACACCCCTATTTTTTAATTTTTTTTGATCAATTAAAATCTAGGGGTGTATATATAGAATTGATTGAAAGGTAATATTTAACTAATTGCATTTCAGGCTATGTCAGAGCTGGGCCTTGTGAGCAGTGTAAGCCTATACTCTTGGCATTATTTGTTTGCTTCTTGATTTTGACGATGAGAATTATGAAGGTTATAGAACCTTTTTGTGGCATTAATCATCAGGTACGTACATTATTATATTTTTTTTGCCTTTGTAAAAATGTTGCTGCATACACATATAAAAACTTTCAACGTACAGGTTGTCCGAATAAAGGAAATACTAAGTAATTTGATGTACAAATTGACGGATTGCGGACAACGGATACCGCTGTCCCTGGATATCTTTATCAAGCAACTCGAATTTTACAGGCCGGAGTTCTCACCGCTTGGAATTTTCACTATAAAAAGGTCGCTACTTTTTACGGTAAGTTTTAAAGCCCTCATAATTTAACTTTTTAACATCATAATGCGTCGAACACAATCATACTAATATACACACATTAAAGACTAGAAGAAGTAGAGACAGAATGAGTGATTACTGCCGCACATAAAAGTCAACAACTTGAAAATGCGAACTTGAGATGCTAACCTTACGAAAGAAGAAGATGGAAATTAAGAATTGAATAAGAGTTGGGATCGGATAGGGTAATAGTCATAATCTTCACATGCCAAAACGAAGCGTTCGTTATATCACGGCAGTATCTACTAGGTCCTAGGACAAATGTATCCTACCCGCCTGAAACAGCAGTTACACGGAGAAGACAGATTTTTAAATATTATTAAGACGAAGAATCTTTAAATACGATTCTGTGAATAAGCTAGCTCGAAAGAAGTCTGCAAGTAGTCATAGTTATTTCTTTTAATGGGGTTATGCTTTTGGCATTGTACCGGTTAAAGCCTTCTATCGACAAATATTGCAAATAATATATAACATACTAGCTGTTGCCCGCAGCTTCGCCCGCGTTAACTTAGATTTACAGCCGTACCCGTAGTGATGATGATTATTTTTGTAGCCTAAGTTACTCCCTGGCCTATAACATCAGCTATCTGTTAGTGAAAGTCCCGTCAAAATCGGCCCGGCCGTTCCCAAGATTAGCCGGAACAAACAGACAGACAGACAGACCGACAGACAGACAGCCAAACAAAAATTGTAAAAAAGGCTGTTTTGGTATATGTATCGTGTATACATCCATATGCATTCAATAAAAAGCAGTTATTTTAATATTACAAACAGACACTCCAATTTTATTTATCTGTATAGATGTATAGATAATCATAATTTTTTGTAACGTCATGTTCATGTCTACTCTCTCACTACAACGTAACGACAGTGCAGTCACTGTCACTGTGAACCAAACTACGTAAACTATACTATACCTCATTAGATAGCCCGTCTTGAACTTCTGGGGCCTTTTTACCTTAATAGTATCTCTAATGTTTTAATTATAATGACTTTGTATTCTAGATGCAAGGCCTTATTATTTCACATGCAACTATTTTAATTAAAGCCAAAATGAATGAAATAACAGAAAAGAATTATGATTGATAAAGACACATAGGTACACGTTGAACTATTAATCTATCGACAACATTCAAAAGATCGGAAGTAAAAATTTAAGAAGAATTTGCGATATTAAAATGAAAGTTCTTATCAAAATAATAAATTAAAGAAGACACTTAAAATGAAAGACTTTTAAATTAAGTCAAACTCCTAAATTTTGGAAAAACATTAGCGCAACGACCCTAATGCATTTGACTGCATAAAAAAACAAATATGGGCCGGTATATCATTTGAGGCGAGATTTATTGTTAACTTTGAGTTAAGTATAAGATTTGGTTTTATAATACTTGATGGCAGGACATAAATTGTCACTAAAATAATTATTTTTAGCATATTCTACAATTTAAACATTTAGTAATGCTTAGGTAATATTCGCAACAATGTTGACTAGTTTTGTAGATCACACTTTCTTCCTCTGTTTACACCACTTTCGGGAGTGCTAACTGACCGTTGTATTATTTATTACACAAAGGTACTATATCTGTATGGATTTGTCTTCTTCATAATTCCAATAATATCAATGAAATCTTAAAATTACTGCACGAGTTCGTAGCACGTAAGGCTTCGATGTTTTACACGAGCCAATGTGTTGTTTGTATATTAAGTAGATTGTAATAATAAATTATAAGCCAAAAATCTTGTAATAAAGACCGCGCAGTGCATCATAGGAGTTCAGTACGCTCTCAAGGGGTTTCATTTATATCCCCCAAATAGGCCGTCGGGCCCGTCGGACCCGTCGGGTTCAGTATCAGTGACCAACACGGGTTCCACTATCCACTCCCGTAATCCTTAGTGTAGTAGCACAGGGATAGCGCCTCGCCACCAGATGTCGTCAGTACAGTCTCTACATATTTCTAAAAGTGAAATTAGTATAAAAATGCTACTAAAAATGTAGTAAAATACACCACAACCTTTTTTTACAATAAGTATTTTAAATATTTGCACACTTCTAGGAAGTAGAATGTAAGAGTCTAAATTAATGTAAACAGAACTATATTGTACTACATTGTAGTAAATAAAGGATTATTATTATTATTAAGTAATATCATTTTTTTTTTGTTAAACCATTTAATTCTTATATTAAAAATTATTTTCAAATTTTCGGTTCGATTTGCTATTAAAGCGCGTTTTTTAGTTTTTTTAAACTACAATTTGCTACTTATGCGATTAATTTTTAGTTACGAGTTCGGGAAGTTGGGTTTTCGGGATATGAGGCATCTATCCCGCTGCGGCATCTATCCCGCTGCGGAATCTATACCGCTGCGGCATCTATCCCGCTGCGGCATCTATCCCGCTTCGGCATCTATCCCGCTGCGGCATCTATCCCGCTGCGGCATCTATCCCGCTGCGGCATCTATCCCGCTGCGGCATCTGTCCCGCTGCGGCATCTATCCCGCTGCTGCATCTATCCCGCTGCGGCATCTATCCCGCTGCTGCATCTATCCCGCTGCGGCATCTATCCCGCTGCGGCATCTATCCCGCTGCGGCATCTATCCCGCTGCTGCATCTATCCCGCTGCGGCATCTATCCCGCTGCGGCATCTATCCCGGTTTTACCCTAATAGATCTTGGTCGCAAAAACGCAAACTTAAAGTCGACTAAATCGTAAGTAGTCAACTTCGCTTGTTTTAATACCACCCGGGGCTCAATACTCTAGTGCCGGGTCTATGCGTTGCGTACCTCGAAATGGCCAGAGCTGATATCCTTTAAGGTTAGGTTTTAGGTTATAAACAAATATAATTTTTTAAACAAAACAAGCCCGAGTTTTTCACTTTTGACGTTTACCGGTAATTACCGGTGGATTGGATGTGCTGTGCCGCGCTCTCGTCTGCATAATCCTGCTTATTTTTTTGCTGTTTTTCGGAGAGAAGAGCAGGACAGGCAGTATAATTACTACAAAAAGACTTAATATCTTATGTCTCAGGATAGACAACACTTCGATGAGCCTTGTCTTGTTTTAGGTAAACTCGTTTGTGTTGATGTGCGACGCTGGCCACTTACCATCAGTGGGCACGTCCGACAGTTTGTCTATCCAGCTAACATAAAAAATAGGAACTTTCAAAATTTAGTAACAAAAAACAAAGATTTATTTGCCAAGTGTAAATTAGGAATCCTGAAAATAAAATTTCATGGCAGGGCAAGGGTCTTGGATAAATATTCTTCGATCACTTGGCATGCCTTTAACGGCATTAATAGGGATATGTTCATATTACCCAAGGGCCTATCCCACAGCCATACCCAAAAAGATCCATATTATTACCATTTTTTTATTATTTTGTAGCCTGTATGGTAAAATAAAACAACAGAATGAAACATTTTTTTTCTACATGATATACTATTATAATACATCATACTGCAACGCACTCTTGCATATTGTAAATAAAGTTTGTTGCAAAAAACACCTTGTTTTTGTTTTTATTCCTTTTTCTGATATGGCGCAGTGTTAATCTACTATAAGTGCACCTAGTAGTATACCTAGGCTCCAAATGTGTGCAGAAGTGATTGTCAGCTATAAAATAGTTTATATAACAGTTGACTCTATAATTAAGAACACAGGAGCGTATATATAGAGTACGCCGACTGAAAAAATAACACAAATATATTATAGCGTGATATTGATAAAATTTGAACATTTTATATAAACACCTACTATTTGTAAGTCTACTTCTACTTTAGTCTTTTAAGGTTTAATATTGAAAAGAATAGTTCCACTGAGTTTGTTTCGCCGGTTCTTCTCAGTGGGCTTGGAACCGGTGAGGTGGGAGGTTCAATTGACGTTCAAAAAGATATGTATTGGTACTATTTTCAAATAAAACTTTTTGATTTTGATACCCTTATTAAAATTTCAGCAGATTCGTATAGACATACGAATTAATGTAACCTAAAAAAAATTCTAGAAATAAAAAATATAATATTATAACAAATAATTATTATGTAAGACATAATTTATTAACTATTGAATTATATAATATAATATTGAAAATGGCACTAAATAAAAACTGAGTGTTAATAAATTCCTATACTGTAGGTATAGGAATTTATTAACTCTCATATTAAAAATATTCATTCGTATTATTATTGGTTGTTATACATAACTAGCTGTTGCCCGCAGTTTCGCCCGCGTTAACTTACTCAACTTGATTACTGTTAGTCACAGCGTGATATTATATAGCCTATAGCCTTCCTCGATAAATGGGCTATCTAACACTGAAAGAATTTTTCAAATCGGACCAGTAGGTCCTGAGATTAGCGCGTTCAAACAAACAAACAAACTCTTCAGCTTTATAATATTAATATAGATTTAAATACATACAGAGACAAAAAGATCCATGTCAAAAATGATGCAGTTAAATCCCAGTAAAATGAGGGGTATCTGAAAAAATATTAATATAACTTGACTCAAATATATAAAGCCTGTATAATAAATATCCTACAAAATAATCATATTTCTATGAATTCCGTTCTAGCTTTCTGAAATATTCTTGATAGGTTCTGCCAGGGCAGATATTTCCAGTAATGTAATTTATATTATTGTTCTCAATCCGATTCTGTCAGCTATGAATTCTAGGCTCCACTAGTGTGTTCATAAATTTCTAGTCGACTTTGATTTAAACTTGGTCATATTACAAGGCATGCAGTGGCTTGTAATACATTCATTCGTTATACCTGCGCTCTTGTAATGTATCATTCATTCGTCATATCTGCACCCTTGTAATATAACAATCATTCGTCATACCTGCGCCCTTGTAATACAATCATTCGTTATACCTGCGGTCTTATAATGTATCAATCATTCGTCATATCTGCGACCTTGTAATATAACAATCATTCGTCATACCTGCGCCGTTGTAATACAATCATTCGTTATACCTGCGCTCTTGTAATATAACAATCATTCGTCATACCTGCGCCCTTGTAATACAATCATTCGTCATACCTGTGCCCTTGTAATATAACAATCATTCGTTATACCTGCGCCCTTGTAATCATTAAGAGTATGGTTCTTCTGGTACTAATGCAGTGGACGTCCTCCCAACCAGCGCAGTAAAATTTTACTGCTGATTCCTGAGACTGAAACAGTAATATTTTTCAAAAGCGGTCTTAGATAGAAACGAAATTCATACAGTAGCAATTTTTACCAATTTTTACTTGCTGTTTCAGATTTATTTAATAGGAAGGTACACAGAATATTGATAGGATAGTTGTTTTTTGGGGATCCGTTCCTCAAAATGACTAAACAGAATCCTTATATAACTACCGTATGCTTTAGCTTGGTGGCGTATGCACAAGGTAAGTAGATAGCGCCGATGGAGCAGCAGGCGATCATCATGTACTGTAGATCAAATTCTTGGCTCTAAAAGTTAAATGAAAATAAATTTATAGATAAATTTATTATAAAAAAATACTGAATCAAAATCCATAATTTTAGAAAGGTATAATAAAAAAATAGATTTATGAAATAATCTATGATAAATAAAATCAAAGTACAGCATCATGCTGTTTTCCGTCGGCATTTGTGCCGGTTTTATGGCCAAAGCGTGCCAATTGACAATTCGATTTTAGTTCTCCAGATTAGAAAAAACGTAATCAGATACCGGTGGGAGGGAAGCGCTGTGCGGTACCACCATCTTGCTTTTTTCTCCCGTGAAACAGCTTTGCTGTGTTTCGGAGAGAAGGGCAAGACAGGCAGTGTAATTACTGGCACCGAGACTTAACATCTTATGTCTCAGGATAGACATTAATGAGTTGTCTAGGCTCCTGGATCGTATCGTATCGTATCGATCGATAGGGATCCTGGGATCGTTCCAGGTATACGAGTTTATGTTCATGGGCGACGTCGACCACTTACCATCAGGTGGTACGTTTGTCAGTTTGCCTATCCAACTAACATAAAAAAATAATATATATATAATAATATCCAGAGGCGTAACGTGGTAAGCCTTGATGCTAGTAACTACACTCCCTCTCCTGTCCTTCTTTCCATAACACAGCAAAGCAGTTCGAAAATGAAATAAACTGTAGAAAGGCGCGCCGCAGAAGCGCCTTACTTCGACCAATAAACTAATTAAAATAATAATACGTAGGTACGAGTATAACGACCAACTATAACAAATAGAGCACACCTCCGTGATATGATACAAACATGTTCCGATTTGAATAAGAGTGGCAAACAAAATCACACCCAAATAAATATTGAAATGAGTTTTTATTTTTTCCAGGTATCTAAAAAAAATGTATGTCATTTATATGTGTGGTTTATTTTGCGTAGTTATGATAATTTTTCGTATTTTTTTGTTTTGGCAAATCTAGACATCCAAGAGATTATTCGTCACAGAGGCCTCAATTATTGAGATACGTACTTGATTTTTTTATCAGTTAAGTGAATAGCATGCCTTGCATACAAAAAAAAAACAATTGTGGTCAGATCTAATGCCGTTCAGTCATAAAATCTTAGTCAATAGGATTATGTTAGACTCTGTCCATTGCTGGGGAGTGGTTTGGTGTTTATTATATCATTGAACATATCCGCGAGGACAGGTATTAGGATTTCCTTGCTTTGTTTTAGAATTTCGTTGCTTATTCCGTCAGGTCCCGATGCTTTGTCTTCCTTTTGGATATCAATTACATTCCTGACTTCATTATAGAGGATATTTGAAATATTCGATGTTTCCACCAGTTCAATTTCGCCTTGCTTAGTATTTCTTCCATAAAGATTTTTGTATTATGTGCTAACAGCTGTTTCTAGTATGTGTATTATGTGGTGATTCCAATTTCTTTATTCATCTTTAATTTTCACGATCCAATTCTTTGTGTTTGTCATTTCCTTGAGCGCTCTTTTAATTCTACCTGACTTGAGTGCATGTTTTTATATCGTTTTCATCCTCCATTGTTTTCTATCCTTTCTTATGTTTTCGTTGTTTTCTTTGCTAACTTTGACGTCTTTCTTTCTTTTATTTTGAATTTTTCTTGCACTGAGAAGATGATTTCTTTTTTCTAGTATGTTTGAATTTGTTGTTGATAGCCTTTTTTGGTATCTATTTTTGTTATAATAAAACATTTTTAATCAAATCAAAATCCAATCATATAATATGTCACAGATTAAAGATACAGTTAGTACTTTCTGCGTAGATAGGACCACGGACAAACTACATTTCTCTCTGGATAGGACTAACCAAAATATTGATGTATTATAGGGTGGTTTCGAATAACTTTGTAATGATAGGACGTATGACACCTCAGTCCTCCCGTGACCATGGTTGCTGTAAAGTATCCGAAACGTCGGGCTTGTAAAAATCTTAATAAACCGCGATAAAATCCGTAAAAATTATTTCATTATGAGTGAAATTCGCGTAAGCGTTACAAAACTATTATCTATATTTGTGTTTGTTACGTGTTTTGTTTGGGTTTTGATAATACTCTCTATGCTATTGTATTTTTTGGACTCCTAGTTTGGTAGTGTTTTCTTTGAAGTTTGCAAATTCGCCTCTCAGGGCGATTGTTATTTGTTCTGTTTGATGTTTGCTGAATTTTGTGTTACCCGAGTATTGTATTGGTCGATTTTTAGGTCGGTTTGTTTATAGTTCAGCTCTGATTAGGCTATTGTTGGTATTAAAGTTGAATCTTTTAATAACGGTATAATTTGTAAAATAATTGTTTTTGTTAGTTATAATAAAATCAATTTCGTTTTTAGGGTTCCGTAGCCAAATGGCAAAAAACGGAACCCTTATAGATTCGTCATGTCTGTCTGTCTGTTTACGACTTTGCCTCAGCATATGATCTGACACAATTGGTGGTATCACCAACTCGTATCCCTGATGTGGAAGATCATACGCCTTCCCTGTTGGACCTTCTGCTGACCTCTCACCCGGACAATTACGTGGTCTCCGTGGACGCTCCACTTGGCTCATCGGACCACTGTCTGATCCGGAGTTCTGTGCAAGTTGCCCGCCCATCATGGCCACGTTTTGCCAGCTGCCGCCATGTTTGGCACTATAGGTCAGCTGATTGGGATGGAATGCGGTCCTTCTTCGCATCCTACCCATGGGGGCGAATTTGCTTCTCGCTGGATGATCCAGACATCGTTGCCGATTCTGTCGCCGAGGTGGTGCTGCAAGCCATGGAGCTTTTTATTCCAAGCTCTTCAGTGCCTATAGGCGGCAAATCCCAGCCCTGGTTTGGTCAAACTTGTAAGATGGTTGCACGCCACAAGCGGTTAAGCTACCGAGCCTGGGCCAATGCATCGATGTCACAGGATGTAAAGACCAGCGCATTAAAAAAGGAGTATAACTTTGCCTCCAGGTCCTTCAAAAGAGCTATTGCTGAGGCAAAAGCGGAGTACGTGAACAGAATTGGCGAGAGATTGGTTCGATTTCCTTCGGGAACTCGTGCATTCTGGTCACTCGCCAAGGCTGTTCAAGGGAATTTCTGTAAGCCATCCCTACCATCTTTGCACATGAGGAACGACTCGTTGGCCCACACCGCGAAGGAGAAGGCCGATCTTCTAGGCTCTCTTTTTGCTTCCAACTCGACTTTGGATGACCAGGGAAAAATACCACCGACGATCCCTCGGTGTGATACCTCAATGCCGGAAATAATTTTTCGACAGAGCTCCGTACGTAAAGCGCTTTTTTCGCTGGACATCCATAAGTCGAGTGGGCCTGACGGCATCCCTCCGTTAGTGCTACGTACTTGTGCTCCTGAGTTGGCACCCGTCCTTACGCGTCTTTTTCGGCACTCATACTCATTAGGCGTTGTCCCATGCTCGTGGAAGACAGCTTTGGTACACCCGATCCCTAAGAAAGGGGACCGCTCAGACCCGTCCAACTACAGACCAATAGCCATAACTTCCTTGTTCTCAAAGATTATGGAATCCATAATTAACTGCCAGCTCCGGCGGTATTTGGAGGAGCACCAGCTGATTAGCGATCGCCAATATGGCTTTCAACGGAATCGTTTAGCTGGTGATCTTCTAATATTCCTAACGCATCGATGGGCGGAGGCAGTTGAGAGCAAGGGGGAAGCACTGGCGGTTAGTTTGGACATAGCGAAGGCCTTTGATCGGGTGTGGCATAAAGCACTTCTAGCGAAGCTACCATCATATGGGCTTCCCGAGAAATTATGTAAGTGGATCACCAGTTTTTTAGCAGACAGGAGCATCAAGGTCGTTGTCGACGGTACATGCTCGGACCTCAAGTCTGTTAATGCTGGTGTTCCGCAAGGCTGTGTACTATCTCCAACCCTGTTTCTTCTGCATATCAATGATATGCTGCAAACCAGCGGCATTCATTGTTATGCGGATGACAGCACTGGAGATGCCTTATACACTGGCCGCTCTAATATTTCTCGGGAACAAGTCGATGAGTATCGGAACAAACTTGTGTCTGAAATCGAGTCTCTGTTGACCAAAGTCTCGGAATGGGGACGACTTAACCTGGTCTAATTTAACCCCAACAAGACACAAGTTTGCGCGTTTACCGCCAAAAAATCACCCTTCGTCGTTCCTCTACGATTTGAAGGCACTCCCCTAACTGCCGCAGCCAGCATTGGGATACTTGGCGTCGACATATCGAGAGATGTGCAGTTTCGTGGTCATTTGGAAGGAAAGGCTAAACTAGCCTCTAAGAAACTTGGCGTGCTCAATAGGGCGAAGCAGTATTTCATGCCTTCACACCGCCTTCAATTATACAAGGCGCAGATCCGGCCTCACATGGAATACTGCTCTCACCTCTGGGCTGGAGCGCCCCAATATCAGCTCCTTCCATTTGACCGCGTCCAACGCCGGGCGGCTCGAATCGTCGATGATAATGTGATCTCCAATCGGCTTGATCCCTTGGCGCTGCGTAGAGATATCGGATCGCTCTGCATCTTCTACCGCATCTACCACGGGGAGTGTTCTGAGGAATTGTTCGGATTAATATCTGCGGCAGAATTCCACCACCGGACATCGCGTAAGAATTCCAAATTTCACCCACACCATCTTGATGTCCGGAAATCCACAACATCTAGATTTTTACGGCATTTCCTGCCTCGTACTACAAATATATGGAATCAGCTGCCACCTATGGTGTTTCCGAACCGATACGACTTAGGGACCTTCAAGAAAAGAGCATACTCACATCTAAAAGGCCGGCAACGCACCTGCTGATCTCCTGGTATAGCGGGTGTCTGTGGATGTCGCTATTCACTTACCATCAGGTGAACCGACTGTCCGTTTGCCCCCTCTTCTATAAAAAAAAAAAAGCTAGCAGGATTTCGCAAAGACTATTGGGCAATCGACCACCTGGCGTAGTATGTCAAGTTTTAGGAAAATACAACGAATACAATATTGAAACCATTCGATTCTTTATAATATGAAAAAATAATATGGGAGGCATCACAAGATCAAGAAATCGAACACAAGTACATTAGATTAATAAAAAATATATACCGTATTTCAGTACCTACCGTACAAGATGATAAAATTATCAAATTTTTTAAAAAGTTCTAGGCAGACTTTTTTCATAAACTTTTTTTAATTGCCTTAAAACTTATATTATATAGGTTTTTAATTTTTACCAACAATAAGATTTTATGACTGAACGGCATTAGATCTGACCACAATTGTTTTTTTTTTGTATGCAAGGCATGCTATTCACTTAACTGATAAAAAAATCAAATACGTATCTCAATAATTGAGGCCTCTGTGACGAATAATCTCTTGGATGTCTAGATTTGCCAAAACAAAAAAATACGAAAAATTATCATAACTACGCAAAATAAACCACACATATAAATGACATACATTTTTTTTTAGATACCTGGAAAAAATAAAAACTCATTTCAATATTTATTTGGGTGTGATTTTGTTTGCCACTCTTATTCAAATCGGAACATGTTTGTATCATATCACGGAGGTGTGCTCTATTTGTTATAGTTGGTCGTTATACTCGTACCTACGTATTATTATTTTAATTAGTTTATTGGTCGAAGTAAGGCGCTTGTGCGGCGCGCCTTTCTACAGTTTATTTCATTTTCGAACTGCTTTGCTGTGTTATGGAAAGAAGGACAGGAGAGGGAGTGTAGTTACTAGCATCAAGGCTTACCACGTTACGCCTCTGGATATTATTATATATATATTATTTTTTATGTTAGTTGGATAGGCAAACTGACAAACGTACCACCTGATGGTAAGTGGTCGACGTCGCCCATGAACATAAACTCGTATACCTGGAACGATCCCAGGATCCCTATCGATCGATACGATACGATACGATCCAGGAGCCTAGACAACTCATTAATGTCTATCCTGAGACATAAGATGTTAAGTCTCGGTGCCAGTAATTACACTGCCTATCTTGCCCTTCTCTCCGAAACACAGCAAAGCTGTTTCACGGGAGAAAAAAGCAAGATGGTGGTACCGCACAGCGCTTCCCTCCCACCGGTATCTGATTACGTTTTTTCTAATCTGGAGAACTAAAATCGAATTGTCAATTGGCACGCTTTGGCCATAAAACCGGCACAAATGCCGACGGAAAACAGCATGATGCTGTACTTTGATTTTATTTATCATAGATTATTTCATAAATCTATTTTTTTATTATACCTTTCTAAAATTATGGATTTTGATTCAGTATTTTTTTATAATAAATTTATCTATAAATTTATTTTCATTTAACTTTTAGAGCCAAGAATTTGATCTACAGTACATGATGATCGCCTGCTGCTCCATCGGCGCTATCTACTTACCTTGTACATACGCCACCAAGCTAAAGCATACGGTACATAATACTCCAATACTACATCAGTTATCACCCATCCTGCAGACGTTGTGGACCTTTTTCGTATAAGAAACAGACATGTGCCAGTCCGACTGCCGTGCTAAGGGTTCCATAGAACGTATTTTTTATGTTATGTGTATAAGATTTTGTGACGCAAAATCTACACTTAAACTTCAACGGGTTTCCTCTGAAAAAATCTCTATTGTATGTAGTTTTCAGAGAATTTATGTAATATACAAACAAATTAATGGATTTCAGAGTTATATGTAGGTTATATTATATAAAAACAAATTAACGGTTTTTGGAGTATTTATGTCATATAAGAACCAACTTCCGGTTTTCAGAGATTTTTCGTCACTTTTGCTGTGAGACCTAGTTTATGTCCACATTTCACAATTCGTTGTCGATGTGAATTGCCCGGTAGGTAATATTTAGTTTGATAGACATACAGACGAACAACGAAGTAAAGGATAATATAAGGATTCTGTTTAGTCATTTTGAGGAACAGATCCCCAAAAAACAACTATCCTATCAATATTCTGTGTACCTTCCTATTAAATAAAACTGAAACTGCAAGTAAAAATTGGTAAAAATTGCTACTGTATGAATTTCGTTTCCATCTAAGACCGCTTTTGAAAAATATCTCTATTTCAGTCTCAGGATTAGGAGGAGTCTCAGCAGTAAAATTTTACTGCGCAGGTTGGGAGGACATTCCGGATTTGCAAAATACATAAGTCCTAAAATATTCTTAAAAAGAAAACGTTTCTGAGATATATGGTTATATGAATTATATAGTATATAAATAGTATATTATTAGGGTTAAATCTTTGCAAACGTTCCAAATACACCCGGTATACAAATCCACCGGCCACCGCACGGAGATCGTCTTCCCACCTGGTCAATGGCCGACCAACACTTCGTCTACCTAAACGTGTTCTCCACTCTAGAACCTTATTGCCCCATCGGCCATCCGTTCTTCTGAGTGTGTGACCAGCCCACTGCCACTTCAACGAGCTGATTCTTTGCGTGATATCGGTTACCTTAGTTCTCTGACGGATGTCTTCCTTCCGAATCCTATCTGTCAAAGAAACACCCAGCATAGCACGCTCCATAGCACGTTGAGCTACGGCAAACTTGCGGACCAGTCCTATATTTAGAGGCCACGCTTCAGCCCCGTAGGTCATCACGGGGAGAACGCATTGGTCGAAGACTTTCGTCTTCAAACTCTGCGGTATAGACGACGTGAGAATATGGCTAAGCTTCCTGAATGCTGCCCATCCCAATTGAATCCTCCTATCGGCTTCTCTCTCGAAGTTATGTCGACCTAGCTGCAAAGTGTGCCCAAGATAGACATACTCTTGCACGACTTCGAGAGTTATGCCATCAACGTTAACCGGCCTAGGGAGAACGTGTTCGTTGAACATGACTTTCGTCTTGTCCAAGTTCATCCTAAGACCCACACGTCGGGAAGATTCATTTAGACTGTGCAGCATCTCCTGCAAGCCCTCCAACGACTCGGCCAGAATAACGATATCGTCGGCGAAACGAAGGTGTGAGAGATACTCGCCGTTAATGTTTATGCCACATTTTGTCCAGTTTAAAGTCTTAAAGACGTCCTCCAAAGCATTAGTGAATAGTTTCGGGGAAATGACATCCCCCTGTCTCACTCCTCGATGCAATTGGATTGGTCTTGTTTGACCTCCCGGAACCAGAACGGACATAAAGGCGGCGTCGTATAATCCTCTCAACACTTCGACGTATCGCCAATCGACCTGACATCGCTGCAGAGCTTCCAGAACAGCCCAGGTTTCAACCGAGTCAAAAGCTTTCTCATAGTCCACAAAGGCAAGGCACAGTGGCTGGTTGTACTCATGGGTCTTCTGTACAACTTGCCTTATACTGTGAATGTGGTCTATGGTGCTAAATCCTCTTCGAAACCCAGCCTGCTCCGGTGGCTGGAATCCATCGAGCTTTTTAGTGAGGCGGTTCGTCATGACTCTCGAGAACAGCTTGTATATATGACTTAGAAGTGATATCGGTCTATAATTTTTAAGAAGGGAGTTATCACCCTTCTTAAAAAACAAAACGATTTCACTTCCATGCCACTCCTTGGGGGAAATGCCCCGTTGACGGACGAAATTAAAAATCTTTTGTAACTCTCTTAAAACAGGTTCGCCACCTGCCTTAAGGAGTTCAGTCGTAATTCCGTCCCTCCCCGGAGCCCTCCCCCTTTAAGCTGCTTAAGAGCCAGACTAACCTCATCTAGGCTGATGTTCGGAAGCTCGCCGGAGAGGTGTCGTGTTAGGCTAGCACGCGGATCGTTGTTTCGGGGATCAGGTTGAGGAGCATGGGACGCGTACAGTTTGCCATAGAAATCTTCGATCTCCGACAAGATCCCAGGCTTAGAAGAAACGGTCGCGCCAGTAGCGGTCCTAATCTTCGACAGGTGGCTTCTCCCGAGCTTTTCCACAAAAACCTTCGACCCTCTATTCTGCTCAATTGCTTCGGTAATCCGTTGCGTATTTGAGCAGCGAAGGTCTCGGCGTATTAGTTTGCGGATCTGCTTCGAGAGAAGCTTTACATCTGTAGAAGTGGCGTCTGTGTGTGCTCTGCGTTCCCTCATAAGACCGAGCGTCTCATCCGAGAGTTTGGATTTCCTGCCAGTACGCTTTCTCCTACAAAACCTTTCACCCACGACCCGCATGCAGTCCACCACGGCACCCAGTGCCTCGTCAACTGCCATTGTGGTTTCCGATATGTTAAGGCTATCGAATCGGTTCTTTAATTCCAATTGGAATTTTTTGGAACCTACCACAGTTTGCCGGAAGTCAGGTCGGAGTGTAGACTTTATTAGACGGTCTCGCTCTCGCTGAAAGCTTGCATTCATAGATCCTCTTACTAGTCGGTGATCACTTCCGGTTTTGAACCTGTTGATCACAGAGACATCCCTGAATGCATGCCTTCGGTCCGTCATAATAAAGTCTATCTCGTTTCTCGTCACAGTATCGGGGCTTTGCCAGGTCCACTTCCTGTGGGGCTTCTTTTTAAAATATGAATTCATTAAAAAGAGCCCCTCTTTCTCGAGAAAGTTGACCAGCATTTGCCCCCTGTGGTTACGACTGCCGACACCATGTGGCCCTAAACACGATTCGATACCTGTTCGTACTCCTACTTTGGCATTGAAGTCCCCCATAACAACATTGAAGTGAGCCTTGGAGGTGTTGTGTAAGGCCCTGGAGACATCCTCGTAAGTTGCCTCTACTTCGTCGTCGGAGTGTGTCGAGGTTGGCGCATATACTTGTATCACCTTGAGGCTGTACCTCTTGGTGTGTTTGAGTACAAGATACGCAACCCTACTCGACACACTCGAGACTTCGACGATGTTGTTGACAAGGGACTTGTGGACGAGAAAACCCACGCCGCCTTGGGATGGAGTGTCGCCTTCCCTGAAGTAGAACAGATGACCCGAAGGCAGAGTTATGGTGTCCTCTCCTTGTCTTCGGACTTCACATAACCCCAAAACGTGCCATCGGATACTTCCCAGTTCCACCTCCAGTTCAACCAGGTGGTCATCGAGTCTCAACGTTCGTCCGTTATACGTAGCCAGGTCAAGTTGGTGGTAGCGATCCGTAGCCCGGGGATTCTTAGCACCCCCTGTCCCACCGTAACCTAGGCTGCTACCGTAACCAGGAATAGTGGGACGGCCGGGAACTAGGGGCCTTCTCTTGTGCCTGTAATTCATGAGGGGATTCATGCTCATAATTGCCACGCTAAGCAGGCGGATTGGCAATCGCAGATGATGATGAATTCGCATCGGCGGCACTGCTGCCTGCCGCCAATTCGATTGATGGTGCCGCCATCACTCGGTGCGATCGATGCTTAGTGATCAAGTCTATCTCACTGTCACGATGAGACAGACTGACACCAAGCAATCGATTCGCAGTATTAGCATCCTTGATGTTGGGGAGCTAAATGCCCTTTGACGACTTCTACGTCACCCTGGGCTGGTATTGGGGTAGGGGTATTCTTAAGCCGCCCCCACACAGCACTAACCACTAGGGTCACTAACCACTAAACCAACAGGCCAGTCAACTTTGGTCTACTACATCCTTTGGAACGTAAAAAACAACTTTTCAGGTGTCTTGTTGGTTTTATTTGTACATTATGGTACAACATATTATTATGATTTTATAGCAAGTAGATTAGACATTTTTAAACTTAATAATAATAGTAAAAGATACGGGTGACGCGGCGTGCGGACGCCGAAGGGACTGAGCGAGTGTTACGATGTGCTGTGACGTCATAATGTGATAACATAGCTCAGTGGTTAGCGCGTCGGCGCTCAAGCCGGAGGTTGCGGGTTCGAATCCCGCCAGGGAACAAAAAAAAGTTTTCTGTGTTCCTGGATCATGGATGTGTATTAAATATGTGTATTATATAACAAAAATCTTAAATATATGTATAGTATAGAAGTATTAAATATATTTCCGTTGTCTGGTACCCGTAACACAAGTTCTTCGAGAACTTACCACGGGACCTGATTGACGTGGTGTAAAAGCGTCCATAGATATTATTTTAAAAAATACTGTTCCAGGACCGCCAAATCGCGGTTCGGTGAGAAGTAAACTCCGACGAAAGCCACCTCTTCCCGAACCAGCGCCACGTACCCACGTCCCCTAGCTTTCCCTGCGACGGGAGAGCTGGCTTCAGGCTTCACGATCCCTACCAAGTCATCGGTTTCCCCCGCCCAATGTGGGCTAGTGTAAGGCACAGCGTATGGCTCAGCAACGATCGTGACGTCAACGCACTACTCCGCCATGGACTGCAGGATAGGTCCTGTACCCCTATTCCGTACGAGGACCTGCTCGGAATTGCATCGCCCTTCCTTAGCCAGCCGATCTGCGGTGACCGTGTCGCTCAGGCCCAAAACTCTTATATCGGCTTTTTTTTCGGGTCTGAGCACCTCCTCGGCTAATGCCTCCTTCAATCGAGCGGCGAGGGCGTCTGTCTCCTCGTCGCTCATACAGCCGAGCACCTCGATGAGACGCGCCCCGGTCGCCGACTGGCGAATCCGGAGCGGGCCGATGCCCGGCTCTGCCAAATCTATATTTTGCTCGGCTTTCAGTATGGCCAAGCCGTAAGTCGCCCCCTTAGCCGCTGCCTCCGGCCGTAACTTTGTTTTTATGGCTGTGAAGCGGGGGAACTTTGCTTTATTGTCTCCGTCCCCTCTTATTGGCCTACGGCGTCGAGGCCGCCAGTTTCTTCGTCGGTGGCGCACGTCCTCCGTCCACGTTTTCGTAGCTGGCTCCTGCGGAGCCTTGCCCTCCTTCCTCTTCTCTCCTTTGAGAGGCCGATCCTTTGGGGGTGGAGGGATCGAAGCCGCCTTCTTCCGACTCTCCTCGAACTCGATTTTTTTCATTCAAAATAGTACAGGGTATCAGGCAAGCCAAGCCAAGGCAAGCGCACTGAGAAGAACCGGCGAAACAAACTCACCTTTTCAAATATAAAAAAAAAAAACACATGTTGTTATCCTGAAATGCCTGCGTGGAACGCCCTATTCTCTTTTGTACCCCTCTTATAAGAAGAGAGGGCAAAAGAGCAGGGGGGACAAGGGGCGAGGAAGAAAACCTAACCCCATTGCACTGTCCCGACGTTGGGAGGGGTTGTTCTGTGGTACGGAACAACCCCTCTGTGGAGATGGCGCCGGTCCCTTGGGGGATTGACTAGCCGTCGAGGTGCCCTATTCCTCAACAGATCCGGGGCACGGTGTAGAGCTACCATCTTTCGGGCGGAGTGAGTCCCACATACCCCCTTGGGGAGTCCCCCCTCGCGGAATACCCAAGAGCATTTTTCGGCGCAAGAGAGGAGAAATGGGTCTATGTTTATCATTTTCAATTATTTCACTTTTTTAGGGTTCCGTAGCCAAATGGCAAAAAACGGAACCCTTATAGATTCATCATGTATGTCTGTATGTCTGTCTATCTGTCCGTCCGTATGTCACAGCCACTTTTTTCCGAAACTATAAGAACTATACTGTTGAAACTTGATAAGTAGATGTATTCTGTGAACTGTATTAAGATTTTGACACAAAAGTAGAAAAAAAACAATAAATTTTGGGGGTCCCATACTTAGAACTGAAACTCAAAATATTTTTTTTCATCAAACCAATACGTGTGGGTATGTATCTATGGATAGGTGTTATGAACCAGATGTGTCGAGTGGTACCGCACTACGGTCGATTGACGCTTTATATTTGATGCACGATTTATATTTGAGACATCGACACACCGGAGAAGGCTCAAGACGTCGTTTAGGTAATTGTACAGTTTTTATAGCTCCGTGTATCGCGGACATGTTTTTTCCCCATATGAATTCCGGATAATTATATATCGCTTCCACTGCACTTCCTGCTAAACCGGATACGGGAATGAACAAATTTTTGGTAGCATAGCGTGGCTAAATATTGTTTGGTAGCACAAAGCCTGGTTAAAACATATTGTTGAAGCACAGAGCGGCTTATATACTGCCTATATACGCCTATATACTGCCTATATAGCTTATATACACTTATATACCGCTTATATACGCTTATGTACTGGTGTAAAATTCGCTTATATACTTGCTTAGCGCTTTAGTTTTTTAACACCTGTTCGAGTTGATATTTTGTTGAAGCGTATACGAGACGTGTTCGCGTATTGAATTGTATTGTGTATATTGTGTTCATTATAAATATTCTAACATTAAGTTGAAGGCAAGGTTTACGCTCGTTTCTTTGTTAAAATTCATTGAGGAGGTATTTATATTAGATGTGCGGTCAGACGCAAATTTGTCAAGTACGGTTAGGATAAAAAGTTTGTTCTTATTTTATTATCCATTTAAGATATTTGTTTATTGATTTATTGTTATAAGCTATTATTATTGCTTGTACTTGTGTTGAATTGATAACAGCTGTAGCACTATTTGAAGGATAGTCTTATTATTATTGTTGCTTGTTTCGCGATTTAGTTGTAAGCTTGTCCTTTGAAGATGGCGCCCGCTGCGTCTACTATTGTTCGTGAATCCTATGCCGGGATTACGTCACAGTTGAGATGGTTCAGTTCTGCGGCTGCTTTGATCCAAAGACAGGATGGCACCGAATCATTGTTGGACAGGCATGAGGGGTGCCCTATGCGACTTCAAGAGGTGGAGACGCTTTACAGGCGCTTCATCTTAAATATTGATGAAGTGCCCCTTAAGTCGTTTCCGAAGGAACGACGGGACCAAGTCCACGAGGACTACGTCCAGATTATGGACCTGGCCGACGCCATCGCCCAAAGCGCGCGGGAGATCTTAGCCTCGCGCGCCGGAGTACCGCCCCATAGGGCCCCCTTGAAGACTCCCGTGGGAATTTTGACCAGGTTGCCGAACTTGGACCTCCCACGGTTTGATGGTCGATTGGACACGTGGATGGGGTTCATCGGCCTTTTTGAGAGCCTCGTAGACTCGAGGGAAGATTTAGGCCCCTCCCTATCTGCTCTCCGTGCTTGATGGTGAGGCGCGAAGAGCGAGTCCTCGCTTTGCTGTCAGGTAGCGCGACCGGACTACCGTTTCTGTAAATCCCGGGGGCACCGAACGGCACAGTGCCCAGACTTCGCAGCGCTGCATGTGGCCTCTCGTAGGCGGATTGCACGGTCCCGAGTCTGGTGCTTCGCCTGCCTCGGGGACCACTACCAGCGCGCGTGCCCCGACACGTGACCGTGTCCGAACTGTGGAGGGCAACATTTGCCATTGCTGTGCGCCAACGCGAATGGCCGCCGCGATCACGCAGGGTCTCCCTCGGGCGGGTATGTGAGCGAACGTCGAGTTGAGACCCGCAGCTTGAGGTCTGACTCACGCCGCGCAGATTATGCTGCTGTCAGCCACCGACCTGTTCCGGCGCGCAGCCCCACGGGCGGGTATGGTAGCGGGCCCCGGGTCCAATCCCGCACCTCTGTGTCCCGCTCCCCCCCCTTGTCCCCATGTGACCATTCAAGGTCACCTGCAATCGTGATCCACGACTACCGTGGATCACGTACGTCGCCTTTGCCGTCCCCCCCTCTGGCGGAACGTCCCCGTTTGGAGTCGCGCAACCCTCGGTATGGACGTTCACGGCGCTACGAGTCGCCGTCTATGGCTCGTAGCAGTCGTCACCGAGCGGAGGAGGAGTTCAAGCCCCTCCCCCATTTTGACGTGCCGTCCCGGGACAGCGGACGTCGATCGTCGCCGCGTCAACACTAGGACGTTGGCGTCTGCCCCCGATATGCACTGCCCTCCTTTGAGACCATCCTCTTACCCACGGCCTATGTCAGGGTCTGGGGACGGACGGGCCCCTCGGTTGTAGTCCGAGCTATCTTGGACACAGGCTCACAAGGGTGCATAGCCTCGTCTTGGTTGGTGGGGCAGACTGGCCTTAATATAAAACAGTACCCTGATGTGATAAGGGGTGTTGGGAACGCCCCTGTGGCTACTGTTGAGGGCCGCGTTTGGTTTGAATTCTCCCCTACAAACTCTCCACACCCGACGTTAGAGTCGTCGGCTATTGTGATGGAGAATATTTTGGGCAGTACGGTTGTCTGCGGATGCGGTAAAATTGACCGAGGATTTGAACTTGGCTGACCCTAAGTTTGACTTACCTGGCACGGTCCATTTATTGCTTGGTGCCGACGTTTTGGGAAAAATATTACTTGGGAGAAATCGTATTTTGCAGCCAGGTGGCTTAGTGGCCCTCCGGACCATATTTGGGTTTGCATTGATGGGGAAGACTCCCCCCCCCTGCCGAATGTGGAACGGCCTTAATGGTGGGCTCCGCCCTCTCTGACACTGTGCAGAGATTTTGGGAAGTGGAGGAACCACCACAAGCTCCCCGCTCTGATCCGGAACATGAGGAGTGTGAACAGTTCTACCAGAACCACACTACCTACCTCCGTTCTGGCCGGATCATGACAAGACTGCCATTTCACGCAGTACGGCCGCCTCTTGGTTTCTCGCGACCTATTGCTGAGAAGCGTTTGTTGGCGATGGAGCGCCGCATGAGCAGGGACCCCTTACTCAAGGAGAAGTATATTGACTTCATGCGGGAGTATGAGGACTTGGGACACATGTCTGTGTCAAATTTTGACTGGCGCTCGAACGAGCATTGTTTTCTCCCGCATCATGCGGTAATAAAACCATCAAGTGGTAAACTGCGCACGGTATTTGATGGTTCTGCGCAAACCACATCGGGAGTGTCCTTGAACCAGTGTCTTCATACTGGTTCCAAATTGCTCAAGGACCTTTGTGACATCATCACGCGGTTTCGGCGTCATCAATTTGTTTTTGTGGCTGACATCAAAATGATGTTCAGGCAAACGGTAATTCATATTTGGTGATTCACCTCATATTTGGACAAAACGACTGGTTTTGTCGACTGTCGCGAGAACCTTTGATTCCAATGGCTGGATATGCCCGGTCATATTCTGGGCCAAATGCTTCCTGCAGAGACTTTAGACTGCAGGTCTCGGATGGGACGAGCCACTCCGTGAAGTTCTTTCGGAGGACTGGCTCCTATTTGCTTCCTCATTGACGGCCATTAATAGAATTACGTTACCCCTTGCTATACTTCCGCCAGGAAATTGCGTCTAGACTAGCTAGTCGCCGAATAACTTGGAAACTTTCAGTCCTGCATCATGTCCCCACTGGGGAGGTATATTTGAAAGCGTGGTAAAGGTTGCTAAGACACATTTGCGACGAGTAATTGGCGAGTCCGTATTGACATTTGAAGAGCTCGCAACTGTGTTTTGCAAAATTGAAGCAGTTTTGAATTCACGCCCGTTGTGCCCGATCTCTTCAGAGTTTAATGACTTGGAAGCCCTTACGCCGGGCCATTTTTTGATTGGACAGCCACTCAACGCCCTGCCGGAACACCCCTTTGTTGACGTGAGACCCAATCGTCTCTCTGGGTTTGAATTGGTCCAACAACTCACTCAGAGCTTTTGGAAACATTGGAATTTGGAATATTTGCACATTCTCCAGCAGCGCGTTAAGTGGACTGATAAGACTGATCCACCTCGTGTTGGCGACCTCGTTCTGGTTAAGGATGTTAACTCACCGCCACTGCAGGGGGCGCATTCTCAATCTAGTTTTTGGGACAGATGGTGTACCCCGTTTTGCTGAGGTTCAAGTGGACGGTTCGGTCTTGAAGAGAGCGGTATCAACCTTATCACGACTACCAGTTAATTAGCGGCCAGGTAGGCCTGGCCGAGGCGGGTAGATGTTATGAACCAGATGTGTCGAATGGTACCGCACTACGGTCGATTGACGCTTGCCCGTACCTACGGGGTGGAGCGTGCGTGCGCCCGCGCCTCGGCATGCTCGGCTGTTCGCCCCGAATCGTCTTCTTGCATCGACGTTGTTGACGCGTGACGTAACGAACGAAATAATAATTGTTGTGTGAATCTCATTGTTCGCCAATTTTGGGCATAATCGCGTGGATTGATTGATTTGAGTGTAATGGACTAGTATATATATTGTTAAGTGACTATTATGAACACATAAGTGCCGCAAACAAGTTACCAGTGAAAAGTGACGCCGTCATTTTGTCGCCATTTTTGTCTTCGCTGCGCATCGTGTCCAACTGAGGCTGTCTCAGATAAGTATATAGATCAATTAGCATTAATTATCCGATTGGCCAATTAGGGATTAGTGTTAGTTAGATTTATATTTGAGACATCGACACACCGGAGAAGGCTCAAGACGTCGTTTAGGTAATTGTACAGTTTTTATAGCTCCGTGTATCGCGAAAAATGTGTCCCCCCTGTAACTTCTAATATAAGAGAATGATAAAACTAAAAAAAAAATGTATATTACCATTAAAACTTCCACTGAAAATTGGTTTGAGCGAGATCTAGTAAGTAGTTTTTTTTAATACGTCATAAATCGTAAACCGCAATTTACCATTACATAAACCATATTTTTTGTTTAAGTGTCTAATGTTGTATACTATGTAATTGTACGGAACCCCTCGTGCGCGAGTCTGACTAGCACTTGGCCGATTTTTATTTTTATTACTCTGTTAAAAGTTTTAATGTAAAAAAATGATTATAAATTAGATTAAATAAATAATATATAAAAAATAGATTAATTTAAACTGTGTCAGTAAAAAAAAGTAACTATGCCTGAGGTTTCTACTCCATTTACCTATCACGCCATATTTTTTTCAAGACCTTTAGAAAGTCAGCCAGTATACTAATTTGTGACTTTTAAGTATGCAAGCCCTGCCAAGTAATTGATTACGAACTATTATATGGTTACATCTTTTGAAGTCGCTCAAGCTTTCATTATTTAAGCGACTTACGTATCATTAATAGGATATTTCAAAACGAAACGCAAAACTCGAATGGAATACTTTATACTAGCTTTAGGCACTTTTTCTTATACGGTATGTCTTGGCCAGACGTTAAATAACAGTGGTAATAGGTATATACCTACTCCAGCCAAACTCGATGAAGAATGTTTAATGACAAAGCTTTGCTAGGCAACCGTCCGAACTCAGGGGTAAAAAACATTTTTATTAAATGTATATTTTTAACAAAGCTAAATATAAGTGTAAGATTATGAATATATAAGTAGAAACCTACAGTGCAATATTGTAAAAAATAACTTTTATTGACTGCTTTGATAAGTTATGTTTCTGATATAAAAAAAATTAATGAAATTAATTAAATGTTTCTACTTTAGATTTATCTCGTCAAACCTCAATCACTTAAATTTTACGTGAAATTAATGGGACACCATTTGACGCCGGTCATTAATTAATTGTTCCAATAACCAAAATAGAATGCACCTAATATTACGAATACTGTACGGTTCTTCTATAATTTTTTACATCATGATATAATACAAAAATATTCTTGACTTCTAAAAAACTATGACACACCTTCATAAATAAAAATGCAGGCAAATAAATGGTCACTTACATGTGATTTGAAAGTAAAACATAAAAATATATAAATCACCGTGATTTATATTTTTTTATGTTTTACTTGATACATAATGAGTAGTCTGATTGATTTTAGGATGAAACTATTAAAAGAGCTAAATTATGAAAAATTCTAAAGCGATAACCCTAAAAGTCAGCTGTTGTGATTTGTTTACAAACATTCTACATCGAATTTGGCTGAAGTATAACTCCTAAGCAATCGCCGATTACCATTTAGGAACATACAGACCCGACCATGAAACCTAAAACAACAAAGTTAAACATTTTTTTTAAATACTTGACTACATCTGAAACTATGTCTAGCGACACAGAATAGCCAGTAACCTCTAGTTAGTAGTGTTTACAAATACCATTAAATCAGAATAATAAATAAATATGTAGTTGAGGACTGTACAATTTAAGTACAGTGTTGTCTATAGTCATCGAGGACATGAGGACATACGACCGAAAGGTACCAAAGTCTTCAGACAGACTTGTATTGCTCAAGAAATCTTAGAAAACATAATGAAATATTAAACATTGTTATAGTCAGTAGAGTATTAAGATTTTTCTGGAAACATCCAGATATATCCAATTATGATTGACGCGGAGAAACACCATGTATCCTTAATAATTTTTTTCCATTGTATCCCAATAAAGATAAAATACGCCACTTTTATTTCTGTACAACCAACGGCCGCACGCGGTATCGTATAAAATATATTAAAAACGTTCTTTATAAGAATAAATAATACAATACACTTATTGGGCATAAATACTGTATCGTATACGTAGCACTCATACATTGAATGACATTTATAATTAGTGAAAGGCCTTTTTCTATCTGTGCATGGGCTGTAGTCTGCTTGGTACTACCATCCTGATTATTTCTTCCGTTAAACAGATGTAGTGTTTTCCAGGAAGAAGGGCAGGTCAGACAGAGGGTAATAAGCGTGAAGACTGTCTCTTGCGTCTCAGGATAGCTGACACGATAACAGCCGCGATAACTTTTCCAAATATAAAAATATTCTATTCATTGAGGGAGGCCTATATTCAACAGTGGATAGATGCCAATGATGATGATGATGATATCTATTGAACATCCAGCATACCATATTGAATATCCCGCAACATCATTTGGTACTAATGACATTTGTATCAAAGGATAGCTAGAACATTTTGATACACCGTCATGTTATTATAATTTTTACAATAAATATATTTAGTTCATATAAATTAATTAAGAGTTTTTAATTATGTTTGTGATGATTACAGTCAGACAGCAAAAGTAATTGTACAGCAAATACTAATTTGATATTCGTTCGTTTGTTCGTTAATGATGGAAGCTCATGAATTCGGTACATTTCGCTCGACTTACAAGTTCACAACTTTTGTTTTGTGTATATCCATGATGTACCCTCACCCGGAGACGGTGAAACGACGTATATTGGGAGTATGTGCGTATTTTTTATTATAGCATGATTAACAAGATATTAAGGCGGCAAGTGATTACAACCCTCTCTTGCATATATTTTCCATAACGGAGAAAGTAACAAAAATGGGAAATTAAAAGTGAGATAAAATTCGATAAAATTAGTTAAAGAGTTCCTGTATAATCTTAAATGATAATATAATATTTATATAATTAATAAATATATTACGGCCATGGTAAATGAGCTGTCAGGGCCGTCGTAGAAAACATTTGGTTGGTAGTGGTGAGAGGCATAAGCAGTGCTGCGTTCGTTTGCATAGGACATATGTGCAACCATCGTGATCTTCTGTAAAATAGCGTTGTTGAGTTTCGGTAATAAGTGCAGAACCCCAAGACTTGTCATACCTGTGGCCGAGTCTACCGAGGTCAACTTGTTTATGTTATAGGTGACGCTGATCTTTTACCATTAGGTAGCTCGTCTAGCCGTTTTCACTTATAATACAAAATTCTAAACAATATCAATCACTAGTTACTACCATAGTCTCGAACTTACCTTTCTTAATATAAAAAAAACCAAAAAGAACAAAAAAAAAACAAACTTAGTTGTCTCAGAAAATATGCGCCTGAACATACGTTCAGTTTTAATATTCAAAATTACATTATTAATGCAAATATTTTAATAATACATATACATATAACTAATTTCCAAAACTAAAACCAGACTACTAAGTCCAAACATAAGCTACTGTAAACTGCTGAGAAGTTCCTTTAACTGTCCTTCGTCTTCATCACCAGATCCCTAATGATAGTCACAATTTATCTAGGTATAAAGTTCTCATCAATACAAATTAATCAAGCCCAAACACAAGGTTACTGCTGTAAATCGTTGCGGAGTTCCCTCGACTGTCTTTCAGCTCCATCATCAGATCAACTCTAGACCTTCGTGAAATTGTAGTGCTTAAAAATACTTAATAAAAAAAAAAATTAAACGCACTAGTTACTCCTACGATTTTCGAAAGTTCCCCTCGATTTCTCTGGGATGCCATCATCAGATCCTGGTTTCCTTATCATGGGACCACCTCGGATGTACACTCTTTTGAATAAAAAAAGAATTTTGAAAATTGGTCCACAATTGACGGAGAAATCGGTGAACATACATAAAAAAAAATATACACATGAACATATTATTATAACCTCCTCCTTTTCGAAGTCGTTTAATTATTATTGTCTACTTATTAAATAAACAACTCACGCAGTTTTAATTTATTTTATATACATAGGCTTTCACAGTTGTTTTTAGAGGATTGCCGTGTATCGTATGCCACTTGGTTCTAGAGATTAACACAAAAGATTGTAAGTATGGTTTTTTTAGGGTGGGAATGTGCTTAACTCTTTAGTTTATACCCCACACGGTATCATTACTAAACATTTTTTTAGTTCATGACTTATAAATGTCCTCTAGAGGGCGCCACATTAATTGTTTACTATACTTTACATAGCCCGCATACACCTATAACCAGCGGACAATCAAGACGCTTTTAACAATACCTCAACTGTCAAATTTTGATAAGTAGTTTAAACGTTATGAGCGTCGAGAATCGAGATGAGCATACATACATACATACATACCGGTCAAAATTATAACCCTCATTTTGCTTCGCTGTAGTCGGATAAAAAAACTAAATAAAATTTTCTTTTACAGTGATCATGAGTTTGATTTTACTGCCGATAGTGGTTTTCATACTTAACGATACCTACAATAGTCTACTCAAACAAGACCTTCTAAATATCACACATCACTCTACCGTCACCGGCCCTTATTTAGGAGGACTTGTCAAGGTACGTTCCGTTTTACTGGTTATCATTATAGCTAATGCTGTGGCAATAGTTCCCGACGATTACATAAGATCAAATGAGATAAATGTAGCGACTGACGTCCGACCGCTGACTGAAGCACTGGTCAAGCAAGGTCCACTTATTTTATGTATGCATTTTGATCCAAGCTGAAAGATTTTAGACCTCAGTAGTAGTACAATAACAGCATTGTCTGTGGCTGGGTGATGTCTTTCCTCCCCACCATGGTTCAGGCCTTGACGTGGCGGTGGGGCTCAGTAGCCTAGGGTGAGCCTCTTTGTACCCTTCTTATAAGAAGAGGGGACAAAAGAGCAGGGGGCAAGGGGCGAGGATGGGATCCTCACCCCATCGTTCTGTGGTGCGGGACAATCCCTATGTGGAGGTGGCGTCGGTCCCTTGCGGGACTAGTCTAACAGGTCTAGACTAGTCTAACAGGGCACCTCTCGACTAGTCGTCGAGAGGTGCCCTGTTAGCGTAACAGATCCGGGGCACCTTACCAAGGCGGCACTGGTGGCACTCGCCGGGTTTTAGTGGGTAGAGCTGCGTCCACTTACCATCTTTCGGGTGCAGCAAGTCCTACATACCCGCCTGGGGAGACCCACTCCCCAGACAGGATGCCTCAGAGCATTTCCCGGCGTAAAAAAAATAAAAAAAAGAAGGTGATGTCTTTCCTGGCTGATGGGCCGCCAAAAGTATATTGTATTAGTATATGTTATATTGCGTGCAAGTATGTACTTAGTGTATAAAGCTCGCTACACAACAGTGCATCAACTACAATTGTTGCGGCAACTTTGGAACTCATCTTCATTTTTATGGATTTTCAAAATTTTTACCAACAGATATTCAGTTCGCTCTACAGATCAAAAGAAGGCAATGATATTATCAACGAAATAAACCGAGACTACGCACTCTACCATACTATGCCAAAAGTTTACCAAAATCTAGCAAGAATGTGGATAAATAATTCATTAAAATACTGTCAAAAGTTGTGGTTTATTATGATTATGCTGTCAGTTTTGATGTATCCCGTGGTATCTGCATATCTCACTATTAAAAGCCAGCTATTCGACGACAACCCACAGAGGTACATGTTACACGACGTGTTATTACCATTTATTGAGCCAGAAGGCAGATTTGAATCGCCACTCTTCGAGATAATTTACGTGTTCATGGTGTATGGCACTGGGCTCAATTTGATATACTATTTAGGATATGAGTCATTCTTCGCCATCGCTGTGAATCACGCGTGTTTGAAAATAGATATGTATTGCAAGGAGTTTGAGGATGCATTGAAATGTAAGATAAAAGAGGAGAGATCCGAGAAGATAGTGAATGTAATTAAAGCACAATTAAGAGTATTTGAGTAAGTATTACCATTTTGATTATACAAGATCCTTAAGGTGAATGCCTAGATGACTCTCTCGTTCATATACTTTCCTAAACGAGAACTGTTTAGTAGACAGGTAAGCAGGATGCCAAATGAAGTTGGGCGCGCCTCAAATTGTAAGTTCTATATATGCTGGGCCGATTCCTCCTCAGCGATACACTCGTGGCTGGCTGGCGTCGGCTCCCTCCTGGCCACTCGACACGCACCGAAACAACCGTGTCCGATAAGCACCTGTGTCAGGTGGACGGTGAGGGGTTTCTTCCGACGGCACATCCACGACGCCAGGACCGGAGGCAGTGCCTTGGCTAGACTCTGGCCGTATGGTGTCTGTGCCAGGATCTCCCCCACGTGTTGCCTCCGCACACGTGAAAGCTCCTCCCAGCTAGTTGACTCACTGAGTTGTGACCTCCCCTGTAAAACGAGGAGGTGCACAGCCACGTGCACCAACGCCACGATCACGGCAGATCTCCAGCCAGGGCAGTGGCTGCCACCCAGGAGACCGTCGGTAGCCCCTGATAATTATCCTCACCGCATACCGCAAGGCCTTTTAAGTTCCTAGCGGTGAGGGGGTCGGCCATAGTTTTCTTGCCTGAGCTATAAGCGAGTGAAGTCGATTAATATATATCCTACTAACATGGAAATATCTATACCAATTTCTTTAAGGCGAACAAATTTAGTATATTAATGAATATTATTAAGGCTCAAAAAAATCCAACGTGACTAACGTTTCCACCATTCCTGGTTGAATCCATGGTCCTCCAAAGAATCTACAGAAAATTCGACGCACATGTTTGGCATTTGTTGTATGCCGAATACAAGCATAATATATTTTCAAGACAGCGTAATTGTTAATTTTTTTAATCTATAAAACAAACTTACATAATCTTATAATTCATAAAAAACTGTGTATGTAGATCACTAGACGTCTAAAGTCTAAACTTTCAATGTAGTTACGATAATGTAACACGATAGTTTTAAAATGATAGAATAATTAAAATAAATGATATTATAATGATATATTTTTTATTTTAGGTACGTGGAAAAAATAAGAACTTATTTCAATATTTATTTGGGTGTGGTTTTGTTTGCCACTCTTATTCAAATCGGAACATGTTTGTATCATATCACGGAGGTGAGCACTATTCTTTGGTTGTTAGTTACTCGTACATATTAATATATTATGTTATTTTATGTTATTTTATGTTACTACGTTTAGTTTACTGGTCGAAGGGAGGCGTATTTTTTTTTCTTCAACGCCGGGAAATGCTCTGAGGCATCCCGCTGAGGAGTGGATCTCCCCAGGCGGGTATGTGGAACTCGCTGCGCCCGAGAGCTGGTAAGTTGACGCAGCTCTACCCACTAAAACGAGTGCCACCAATGCCGTCTTTGGTGAGGTGCCCCGAATCTGATGAGCAAACAGGGCAAACATGAAATCTGATGAGACTAGCCGTCGAAGTGCCCTGTTTTCTCATGATCACTACAGAGGGGTTGTCCCGCACCACGGAATAACCCCTCCCAACGTCGGGACAGTACAATGGGGTGAGGTTCCCGTCCTCACCCCTTGCCCCCTGCTCTTCTGTCCCCTCTTCTTATAAGAGGGGTACAAAGAGACCCCTCGGCCCAATTAGCTTCGCCCAAGGTGCACCTCTCACCTTAGGCTACTGAGCCCCACCGCCACGTCAAGGCCTGAACCATGGTGGGGAAGGTTGGCGCCTGCGCCGGTCTACATCCTGTTTATTTCATTTTCGAACAGCTTTGCTGTGTTATGGAAAGAAGGACGGGAAGAGTGATTACTATCATCGAAACTTTCCACCTTACGTCTCTGGATAGGCAACGCGTGAATGAACTGTAAAATCATTTGTATTCTTATGAACACAAATGATTTTACAATTCCCACTGCCACCCGATTGTAATTAGTTAACGGTACTTATGAACCGTTACAAGCTTTTATTTAACTTATAATAATCTTTATTTACTATTTAATTATTATCTATATAAATTATTAATAATTAATATTTATAAAAATAATTATTATATTCTTGAAAGTGAATTTAAGAATAATGAGAGAAGATGTAACTTGTAAATATAAAAAAAGTAAAATACACATACGAATAATTTAATGGCGACAGGCATATGCTATTTATAGCATAATTAATGTAATTTTTTATAGCATAGGAGGGTAAAGGAGTAGTCGAAGCCTTTTGGCGACTATCGATGCCCATACACATCCGCACAACCGGAAATTATGCAGATGTGTTGCCCTCCTTTTTCCCATCCCCCCAATCATGGAACACCGGAAACTCATAAGCCGTACGAAACGCGACAGCTTAGCTGTCACTTTAGGCCGTTATTATGTGAGTGAGAGGTACCACCCCGATCGTGCCGGCCCAATTCGGCTACAAAGCGGCATTGCACTACCTCTTACAAAATTTTATCTCTACATATTATAAAAAAGTACCTGGATGACCGAGCTTTGCTCGGTAATCCAGCCGATTCCGAGATTCCAATTATATATATATATATATATATATATATATATATATATATATATATATATATATATATATATATATATATATATATATATACACAAGAATTGCTCATTTAAAGATATAAGATTTAAAGATATAAGATATATAAAGTGAAGTTAATTTTTTCAAATAATTTAGAGAATTAAAATCAAATTGTTAATTGGCACGCATTGACCATAAAATCTTAATAAATTATTTCATAGAACTTTTTTGTTGTCTGTCTGTTTTAACTATAAATTTATTTTTTAAACTTTAATATATGTATATTTATTTTTCAACTATAATAACACTTTTAGCTAACAATTATTTTTCCTTTAACTTTTAGAGCCAAGAATTTGATCTACAGTACATGTTGATCGCCTGCTGCTCCATCGGCGCTATCTACTTACCTTGTACATACGCCACCAAGCTAAATCATACGGTACATAATACTCAAATACTGTATACGCTTTTACAATAGGATCCCAGAAAACGTGCAAAAGCTCTCCATAAAAAAATTCAAAAAGTTGTTAAAGAGCGTTTGTGTGGTAAATGATATTATAAAGTAAAAGATTTCATGGAAGATACCACACCCTGGGAATAAGGCGTTCCTCCCGGGCATTTCAGGATAAGATGTTAAAATTGTTATATAATATATTATATTATTTGAAAAGATTAGTTCCACTGAGTTTGTTTCGCCGGTTCTTCTCAGTGGGCTTACCTTGGAACCGGTGGTAGATTCAATTGACGTTCAAAAAGATACTGTATTAGTACTATTATGAATAAAAAATTTTGATTTTGATTTTTCAAATACTACTTTAGTGATCCGGCAGACGTTGTTGACCTGTTTTGTATAAGAAACAGACATGTGCCAGCCCTACTGCCTGCTGGCTGAGTATTTTTTATGTTATTTATGAAAAAATTAACGGTTTTCAGAGTTTTTATGTAATATAAGAACAAATTAACGTTGTTCAGACATTTTATGTAATATAAAAACAAACTAATGGTTTTCAGAGTTTTTATGTTATATAAGAACAATTTAACCTTTTTCAGAGTTTTATGTAATATAAGACCAATTAACGGTTTTCAGAGTTTTTATATAATATAAAAACAAATTAACGTTTTTCAGAGATTTTATGTAATATTATAAAAACAAACTAATGGTTTTCGGAGTTTTTATGTACTTAATATAAGAACAAATTAACGGTTTTCAGAGATTTTTCGTCACTTTCGCTGTTTGAGTTGAGACCTAGTTTATGCGCACATTTCACAATTCGCCGTCGATGTGAATTGCCCTGTAGGTAATATTTGGTTTGATAGACATACAGACGAACAACGAAGTAAAGTATAATATAAGGATTCTGTTTAGTCATTTTGAGGAACGGAATCCCAAAGCAACTATCCTATCAATATTCTGTCTGCCTTCCTATTAAATAAAACCGAAAATTCAAGTAAAAATTGCCACAAAATTGCTATTTTATGAATTTCGTTTCTATCTAAGACCGCTTTTGAAAAATATTACTGTTTCAGTCTCAGGAATCAGCAGTAAAATTTTACTGCGCAGGTTGGGAGGACGTCCACTGCATTAGTACCAGAAGGACCATACTGTTAATGATTACAAGGGCGCAGGTGTGACGAATGACAATTATTCTTATTTATAATTCTTCCCTATGTTAATGTTGTTCTGTGTATTTCTTATGTCTCTGTGTATCTCGTGTTTGCGTCGAATAAATGTTTCTTTCTTTCTTTCTATCCCCTCAATGAGCTCCACTCATTTAGCATCACCTAACTGAAATCATTTCGTATCGTCCACTTTATAATTTTAGAGGCGTTACTTATACGTTAGTTTATAAATTAGCAAGCTATCACATCTGCTTTACTCGTATACCGTATAATTCTTACTGGGAGATAACCCCTGAACATCGTATATTTATAAGATCTCCTTTATGAGCCGAGATATTTTTCCATTACCCATTAATGATATTAATTCGACAGTAAGTAAGACTTTGGTTTGTTTATAATCCAATCTTCTATTAATTGGTTGAAACTCTCAATGACTAAGCTTATATCAAAATCGATTAGAAATCTATGAAAACACTAGTGAAACAAGGCATAGACGAGAGAATCAGATTGAGGACAATATTTATGGATTGAAATATCTTTTTTTTTTTTGTTATCGCAGGAAAATGCTTTTTACGCATGTAGCCAGGATCTCGGGTAGATCCTGACCCTATGTGGGACTCGCACCTGGGAGTGCCCTACCCGTAAACTAAAACCACTGCGAGCGCCTTCAGCCGCATTATGAGGGTCTCGAATAGGCATTCAACAGGATCCACCGCAGCGACAGGCTGGCCCCGGCGAAGGCCAGACTACTCCTCTAAAGGGGGGGACTACCCGGCTGCTTAGGCAGTCCCCGCGACGTCGTGTCATACTGGGCCCAGGTTCCCATCCTGAACCCGACACGAGCACAGGGGCGAACCTATTTGCAACTTTAAAAAAAAAATGTATACGTCATATTTTCGCAAAGTTATAGCATTTTCATTTACCCTATTGCTGGTGGTTCGAGAAAGGCCTGCCACGTACTGGCGGAAATATCGTTGGGGGCGCATTAAGCCCGCCGCCGCACCAGATGAAGGTTTATGATTTTACTTCCCGCAGCTCCACCCGACGGTGACGCGACCCAGTCCCGCCACAATAACCAACCCGGCGCCAGGATGCCGTGCGGTCGAAGACGTTGTTGGTTGCACGTCACGGTTAATAATAAATCATAAGTGAGCCAAATCGGCTCACAACTAATCGACGAAGCATTAGGGCTTTTTGGCCCAGAGATGTGCGAGGATGCGTAGCGAGGAATGTGTTTTTAAAGAACCAATAAAAATGCTTCATTTACCTAGCCTCGCTTAGCACAGCTCTGGTGGAAACGGCTTAGCGGAGCGAGGTTTTTTTTTGTACAAAACAAGCGAAAGATGTGTGCGAGAAATGTTTTACGAGGGATTTGTTGCGAGGTTTGAGTCCTTAGTGTCATAACATTTGTAGAATGACATGCCCACGCATTTCCACAGCACAGCTACACATCCTCGCACGACACATTTCCCTCGCACATCTCTGGTGGAAACGCAACCTTAGCCTATGCTAATCTGGATCTATATCCATCCGAAAAAATAAAAACAAAAAATTCCCTCACCCAACGTGCTAAGGATATTTCAATAAGCTGTGGATGTTATACGCTTTATATTTTTGAGTCAAGTCATATTTATATTTTTTCAGATACCCCTCATTTTACTGGGATTTAACTGCATAATTTTTGACATGAAGCTTTTTGTTTCTGTAAGTATATAAATTATATACACAAGAATACGAATATTTTTAATATTGTTTAGTCTTTTAATAACTCTCAGTTTTTATTTAATGCCATTTTCATTTCAAAAATAATTAATTATATGTATAATCGTTATTAAATTATGTTCTACTAATGTGTTATATTAGGTCTTACATACATTTACATATGAAATTGCCGTTTTATATGAAAAAATTTAAAAGAATTTTTTTCATGTATTTTTTATTTGTATAAATCGAAGTAATCACCCAAGCAATCAATGCATCTTTGCCAACGCAGTGGCAGTTTATTAATGCCCTTCTTAAAGAAATCAGCTGGACGGGAGGAAACAAATTCTTCAAAGGCATTTTGTACTGCCTCTCGGATATTGAATTTTTTTCCCGCCAAGAAGTTATCCAAATTCTGGAAAAAGTAGTAGTCTGTAGGTGAGTAGGGCGGATGACGGAGAGCTTCCAACCCCAGTTCTTGCATCTTGGATACCGTCTGCTGTGCAGTATGAGGTCGCGCGTTATCGTGCAGGAGCAGCGAAGACGAGCGATTGACCGATTCTGATTGGAGATGTGCCAGCTTCTCCATCATTGTGGTCAGTTCTTCACAGTACACATCTGCAGTAATGCTCACCCCGTTTGATAAGAAGCTGTTATAAATCACACCGGCGCTAGACCACCAAACAGTGACCATCACTTTTCTAGGGATAAGTTTTCGTTTAGGGCATTGTTTAGGTGCTGAACCAGGATCCAACCAACTTGCTTAGCGCTTGCGGTTTTTCAAACAGAATCCATTTTTCATCGCAGGTAACAATGCGGTTCAAAATTCCTTCATTTGTGTGTCTGTTGAGCAGTGCAAGGCACATCTCGACGCGTACTTCGCGCTGGCGATCATTGAGTTCGTGGGGCACCCATTTGTCAAGCTTTTTTTTTACCTTGCCAATTTGACGCAAATGGACCAATATTGTTTTGACGCTAACGTCGAAAGCTGCAGCTAATTCAGCCGTAGATTGTGTATCATCAGCTTCCACAATCGCCTTTAATTCGTCATTGTCGACCAAAGTCTTCGGACGACCGCGAGGTTCATTTTTCAGGTCGAAATTTCCAGAACGGAAGCGAGCAAACCAACAATTAGTGGTGCGTTGGTTTGTAGTGTTAGCTCCGTAAACGTCGTTGATGTTGCGTGCCGCTTGTGCCGCGTTGCTGCCACGATGGTACTCATATTCCATAACTACTCGAATTTTTAACGTATCCATCATGACGAAAAAGATTGAAATGCGATAAAAATGTAACACTAATCAATAAACAAATGACTACTTTTGGAAAAAGAATTCCATGTTTTTAAAATAAAATTAATTTGAAATTAGAATTCTTAGCCAAACAAAAATTATTTTGATTTGAAATGGCCAGTACTGCAGAAAAGCAATTTCATAGATAAAGACCTATTATATGAAAAAAATGGTTGATGATGTTATTTCGTATTCCTATACTTATCTGCTGAAATTTAAAAAAGGTTATTTTACATCAACAAATTGATCAATTAATATCAACATTACGCTAAAATATTGGTGTTATTTTTTCAGATCCTACAGTCGGCGTACTCTATATATACGCTCCTGTGTTCTTAATTATAGAGTCAACTGTTATATAAACTATTTTATAGCTGACTATCACTTCTGCACACATTTAGAACCTAAGTATACTACTAGGTACACTTATAGTAGATTTACACTGCGTCATACAAAAAAATATCCAAAAACCTAAACAAGTGTTTTTCGCAACGATAATTATTTATAATATGCAAGAGTGTGTTGTAGTATGATGTATTATTGTATTAAAATAGTATTTGTAGAGAAAAATAAAATGTTTAATTCTATTGTTATATTTTAATTCACATATTTTGTCATCTAAGTTTACATTACCGAGATTTTTACCTTTTTTATGCCATAGGGAGGCAACTAAGCAGTCGGAGCCTTATGGTGACTACCGACGCCCATAGACATCCGCACTACCAAAAGTTATGCAGATGCGTTGCCCTGCTTTTCCCTATCCCCCCAATGGGCCACCGGAAACTCACAAACCGCACGAAACGCGACAGCTAGCTGTCACTTGACGCCGGTGTTATGTGAGCGAGAGGTACCACCCCGGTCGTGCCGGCCCAATTCGTCTGCAAATCACCTTACATAGTTCAGTAAAAAAACCCTACATATTTAAGTAATAAAAAATTGGTAATATTATTAAACTTTCTTTATGGGTATGACTGTGGGTAATATGAAGATATCCCTAGTGATCCCATCAAAGTCATGCCAAGTGATCGAAGACTAGCTATATCACATATATACCTTGCTCTTTTTGCCTTTTCATGGACCTAATAAGCAACTATTAGTACTTCTCGATAAATTAAATTAATGACGTGACATAATGTATCGGATCAAATCGTTTGAGTAGTATATAATTTCACGAAGAAAATTTATACGTAATAACGCTTAACACAAAGGCTATCAGTAAATAATATTATCTTTGCTTCGGGCTATAAATTGTATACAGTATGCAACAGAAATACATCTTGAATATTTGAGATTGTAAGATATGCTATATAAGGAGCTAGTGTGACCCTTCTATGTTACAGCGAAACATCCCAATCCCCACCATGGTTCAGGCCTTGCCGTGGCGGTGGGGCTCAGTAGCCTAGGGTGAGAGGTGCACCTTGGGCGAAGCTAATTGGGCCGAGGGGGCTCTTTGTACCCCTCTTATAAGAGGGGACAGAAGAGCAGGGGGCAAGGGGTGAGGACGGGAACCTCGCCCCATTGTACTGTCCCGACGTTGGGAGGGGTTGCTCTGTGGTGCGGTACAACCCCTCTGTGGAGGTGGCGTCGGTCCCTTGCGGGACTAACTAGCCGTCGAGGTGCCCTATTTGTTTTCTAGATCCGGGGCACCTCACCAAAGGCGGCATTGGTGGCACTCGCCGAGTTTTAGTGGTTAGCTGCGTGCATTTACCAGCTGTCGGGCGCAGCGAGTCCCACATACCCGCATGGGGAGACCCACTCCCCCGCGGGATGCCTCAGAGCATTTCCCGGCGTATATGGCGGGTGGGAAATATTAATATATTGCTTTAATGAGTTTTAGCAATCAGAAGTGACATGAGGTTTAAATATAATAAATAACAGTTAAATAGCCTTCATAATAAAATACAATCTTAGGCTTTACAGCTAACATGAAGATGTAAATGTGTAGGTAGGTACACGCATGTGCATGCACTATACTCATATTAACTATTACACATTACAATTTATAATGGCTTACAAGACTTTAAAATATGATTTGGGGAGAGCTTCGTCCTCCTCGAACTCACATATATAATTCCATTCTTCGACTAGTTGTACGCTTTTATAAGACAATGTCGGGTGTGTTGATTATGTCATCAATATAATGACATTCCTAAAGCTCGGACGTCCTACCTATATTTTCCCAACGTTGCTAGCATGAGTCACTAAATAAATATCTACGAACAATCACACCAAGTGAAAAGAATCAATTACATATACACACGACTAGTGAACCCAACATTTTGGACCGAATTGGAAATCTAAACCATTCTCGAATCCACTGGAACTCACACGAAAATTTTATCATAATTGGTCCAGCCGTTTAAGTGGCATTATTTTATATAGATGTGGCTCCACAGCTCGTCGCTATACATACAACAGCTGAATTGATAGCAAGTGGGTTTCCGCCTGACCGAGCATACCATCTCGCTCGGTCGGAGATCTCCCTTTGGGGCTTCCACCCTACATCCCACATAGATATATAAATGACCCAGTACAAACATCATACAAATTGTCTGTCTTTGGGGGGGACTCAAACCCTCGATACTGCCTGTATACGAGATAGTTAAATACCTTTGAAGCACCTACATACATCACATTCTGAATAGCTAAAGAAAATACCTTAATAGCGTACAATGTTGCTACATACAATTCAATTTTTTATAAGATATTTTGAAATATTCATAAGCTGTTAAAATTTCAACCACAAAGTTCCATGAACATCGACAAGTTTGGAACAAGTCATATTGGAAATCAGCAGATATTTACCAAACATACAATTTTAGGATGGATCAAAATAAGTTCGGCACTTTTCGGTCGACATATAGAATGACGTCGTTTATATTATGTATAACGATGATGTACCCACATCCAAAAACAATAAAGCGCAGACTCTTAGGATTCCGTAAGTTAACTCATTCCTTTATGAATACCTCATCATCATCAGCCTTTATCCTTCCACCGCTGAACATAGGCATACAACAAACGCCAAAACGACCGATCCCTTGCCACTCGCTATTCACATCCAATTCACCGGTGGGAGGGAAGCGCTGTGCCACGCTCCCGGCTGCATGGGTACCACCATCTTGCTTGTTTCTCCCGTGAAACAGCTTTGCCGTGTTTCGGAGAGAAGGGCAAGACAGGCAGTGTAATTACTGGCACCGAGACTTAACATCTTATGTCTCAGGATAGGCAACACATAGATGAGTTGCCTGGGCTCGTTTCAGGTAAACTGGTTTACGTTCATGGGCGACGTTGACCACTTACCATCAGGTGGTACGTTTGCCAGTTTGCCTATCCAACTAACATAAAAAAAACCGTACCGGTCACTGCATGGAGATCGTTTCCCTCCTGGTTAATGGTCGACCAACACTTCGTCTACTTAAACGTGGCCTCCTCTCTTGAACCTTATTGGCCCATGCTAATTCATAATTTCTGGACCAGTTGCAAGCATGCCAAGGTAGATTGATCCTTGGCGTAGGTGTTAAAAAGAGTCCAATACACAATATTTTTGCCCAACCATAATGTACAAAAGTATTATTTGAGTATATAAATTCAGTAACAATTATGGACCTTGCCGGGCCCGCAACTTATATGTAACTAGAAGAGGCGCATATAGAAGTTATATTATTTAAGTTGGTGTCTCGCATCCTTTAAAGATGCTATCTATTTATTTATTTATTATATATAGCTGTACGTGGCTGTACGATTAAGTTGTGGATCATGTCACTGAGGTGATCCTGTTGAATGCCTATCCAGGACCCTCGAAATGCGGCTGAAGGCGCTCGCAGTGGTTTTAGTTTATGGGTAGGGCACTCCCAGGTGCGAGTCCCACATAGGGTCAGGATCTACTCGAGATCCTGGATACATGTGTAAAAAGCATTTCCCGGCGAAAAAAAAATTGTGGATCATGACGACAAATTGAAAAATTAATGATCGCCGTTACTCATTTTACCTGAGCAGAAATATAATACGTTTCACGATTTTAAGTACTATAGTAATTCTTTTAGTTTATAATGTTTCCGGTATAAATATATTTTAAACATAATTTTTATACTTTTTAGTAGCAACAACGCTTAGTTTATCGCCTATAGCGACAGTAGTAATCAGCGATACTTTTAGATCTCTTTTGAAAGTAGATATTCTAACCCTCACTCATCACTCTACAGTCGTAGGACCATATTTCGGAGGCTTGGTTAAGGTACGTTTTAAATATCTTTTACAGCGATAGCATTATGGGCATATTATTTTATTCTACCAAAGGTGATTAAGTTATTCTGGGAACCCCACCATGGTTCAAGCCTTGTCGTAGCGGTGGGCTAGTCTAAGGTGAGCCCAGCACCTTGGATGAAGCAAATTGAGCCGAGGGAGTTGCTCTTTGTACTCATGTTATTAGAAAAGAGTACAAAAGAGCAGGGGGACAAGGAGCGAGAATGGGAACCGCACCCCATTATACTGTCCCAACATTGGGAGGGGTTGTTCTGTGGTGCGGGACAACCCGTCTGTGGAGGTGGCGTCGGTCCTTTGAGGGACTGACTAGCCGTCGAGGTGGGCCCTGTTTGGTCAACAGATCTGGGGCACCTCACCAAAGGCGGCATTGATGGCAGTCGCCGGGTTATTCTAGGTAGAGATACGTCCACCTTACCACTTTTCGGAAGCAGCGAATCCCACATACTCGCCTGGGGAGACGCACTCCCCGGCGAGATGCTTCAGAGCATTTCCCGGCGTAAAAGACAAAAAAATGTAATAGTAGCAATTTCTATTTATTTAATAAAACTGCTCTTCCTTAGATTAAGACAATGATGGTGATCTACCTTAAAATATTAGTTTCATTTGAAATACTAGCAAATGACCTAAATAGGTCTAATAAGAGTAGTACTAAATAGGTCTAGTAATAACTAATAAGCCCTAAACTACGTGAGTTTTACGAGCGTTGGCGTTTCTTCAACGTCTACGCAACGACAACTGTAAATGTAATCGAGTGAACCATAGAAAGTTTTCTCAAAATTGCCGCTTTTTTCTTTTCTCCTTTGCGTAATTTTCGTCGTAGTAGCAAAGCCAATATATATTTTTTCAATGTATTTTTTTGTCTCTGTGTATGTCTCCATTCGTGTGCAACGTTAACGTCGCACCTACGCAGCGACAACACTGCGCACGTAGAAGTGACGCCAACGCTAGTAGAACGGTAGTGGGATAAGAGCCTATATGACAAAAATACTATATAATAAATAAATATGTATACAATAAAATTTATGTTGTCTATATTAATATCTCTCTTCTCTGTGCATATCATTTAGGTAATTTCTATATAAATATACATACCTATGTTTTTTCAACAGATTATTATTTCGTGCTATATGTCACAGGAAGGTTACAACATTCTAGCCGAAATTGACCGTGACTATGCTCGTTACAATACATTGCCAGAACGTTACCATGAAATAGCTAAATGGTGGATCAACGACACTTTGTACTTCAGCGAGAAGTGCTGGACGATGATGGTGACTCTCTCGGCTATCGTGTACCTCGCTGCAGCAACAATACTTAACATAAACAGCTTCTTATTTCACGACATACCAAAGAGAATCATGATACACGACACAGCAGTACCTTTTACGGCTCCAGACACGAGATTCGAGACGCCATTGTTTGAAATGATCTTCATATGGACTATGTACGCGGTCTTTATCATTGTATTATACTACATTGGCTACGAATCGTTTTTCGCCATCGCTGTAAATCACGCGTGCTTGAAGATAGAAATCTACTGCACAGCATTTACAGACGCATTAGAAACCCGAAACAGAATTGAGAGACATAACAAAATAGTAAACGTTATTCACGAGCAGATAAAGCTATTTGAGTAAGTTGCATCTTTAAAGGTTTTAGCGCTTTTAGCGGTTCAAGTCAATTATGACTTGAAACGTTAAAAAGCCCTATATTAATAGGGCTTTTTAACAAGAACTTTGTTTTATTTAAACAGTGAATTTAGATGACAATGATTCAAGTTACTATTGTATTAAAAAATGTAAGGTTCGGCAATTATGATTAAAACTCATATGTGATAAATGTCCACCCCAACGATTACAGGTGACGATTCTTTTATAATTCTTTTGGGCTTTGTTAATTGAGTTGTTAACAACTTGTTTACAACGTAATTTTCGCCTATTGATGATATGGTCATCACTAATGTACTTGACTTTTTAACCGACTTCCAAAAAGGAGGAGCTACTATGTTCGTCTGTATGTATCTTATTTTTGTGTATGTTCATCGATATTTATCGCCAATTGTGAACCGATTTTGATGATTTTGTTTTTGTTGGAAATGAGATGTTCTAAAGGTAGATCCATGGTAAGGAAACCAGGATCTGATGATGGCATCCCAGAGAAATCGAAGGGAATTTTTGTAGGGGCAACTGAAAACAAGTCCGTTTGCTATTTTTTTCATTAAGTATTTTAAAACACTACAATTTAATGAAGGTCTGGAGTCGATCTGATGATGGAGCCGAAAAACAGTCGAGGGTAGTCTTCAACTATTTACAGCCTTGTGTTTGGGATTGATTAATTGGTATTGATGAGAATTTTACATCTAGATGAGTTGTGGCATTCATTAGGGGGGATGATGAAGATGGTGGACAGTTAAGGGGACTCCTCAGCGGAGTAGTAGCTACCCTGTGCTTGGACTAAATTTGTTTATTTTAATAAGAACTCTGCACCCATATGGGACATAGGTGCCATTACATAACAGGTCTGATGATGGAAACCATAGACGGTCGAGGGAATTCCTCAACGATTTACAGCAGCTACTTTTTGTTGGACTTACTTCATACGTTACAGTATGCCAAAATATTCAGTTCGCTAAAAATTGAGAAATTAAAAAAAACACTTTTTTCAAATAAAACTTTTTTTGCATGAAAGGGGTAAAATAAATTATTTAAAAAAATTAAATAATTTTTCAAATCGGACCAGTAGTTCCTGAGATTATAGAGCGTTCAAACAAACAAACTCTTCAGCTTTATATTATTAGTATAGATTATACCTAGGTATTAATTTATTTATCGTGCTTATTTTTGTGGTTTTGAAGTCGGGTGAAAGAATCGACATCTGTAATCGTGGTTGTGGTGGAATCCTTATTCATAATTGCCAAACCTTTCTTTTTTTAATACAATAAAAACTATTATCATTGTCATCTAAATTCTTGTTGACTGTGTAATTATTAGCCATTTCAACAAAATTCTTTTTCACGAGATCGCTCGTTGTCGTCAAAAATTACGACTTCTTACATGAAATAGATCTTACAGGGACAAATTGGTTTCAATTAATAAAAATATGGTCTATTATTGATTTTTTTTTATTCAATCCATCATTGCGATAATAATAAATGTCTGTTTTATTTAAGGTACATCGAAATGGTACAAAAATATTTTAACATTTATTTAGGACTTATTTTGTTCGCAACTTTGATTCAAATTGGGACCTGTTTATACCACATCACAGAAGTAAGTATGGCATATTGAATAGTTCCCTTTTTTCATGCAAATAATTGTGCAAATATTTCCTTTTTAATTTATAACAAAACAATATAAAATTAATACTATTTATTTAAAAAAAAAAAACAATTTGAATTACGCCAATAGCAGTTTTTTCTTTTTTATCATAAAGAAGCCCTTAATACCTACTTAGGCACTACTGAGTGATAATAGTCTTACTAATATTATAAAGGCGAAAGTTTGTAAGTTTGAATGTTTGTTAATCTTTCACGTCAAAACGGCTGAACTGATTTGGCTTATATCTTGGTGATGGCTTATATCTTGAATTAGGACATAGGCTGTAAAAATAATTATTTGTAAATCTCAGTTAACGCAGACGAAGCTGTAGGCACCCGGTAGTACTATAATAATTCGAAGAGTTTTTATTAGCCCGGTACCAACCTGAGCATGCAAAGCGATTTCTGCATTATTTTTAGTCCTTTACTAATATACCTACATACCATTACTAACCTTAAACCACAGCCTTAAGCAAAATATTTTCTCAGTTGATTCAAAATTATTACCGTCTCTTAATACCTACCTGTTGTCTGTAAGTCGGTTTACGGACAATAATTTTACGTGGTAACGTTATAATGCGTCACAATAGAACGCTTGGGCTGATCGTGCTATCGCTTGTACGCTCGACTCCGGCAGAGCGTATTAGTATTATTATCACGTTAAAAAAAACCCATTTTTTTTACTTTTTTTTTCAGAATGACGAGTTCGATGTTCGATATGCGATGATAGCAGTTTGTTCGATCGGTACGATTTATTTGCCTTGCTGTTATGCGTCGAAATTGAAATTTATGGTAAAAAAAGTAACTATTTTCATTTGTTGCTTTCGGTGCTTGAGGGCTTATTCAGATACGGCGATAAACTGCGCGTGGGAACCGCACGGGCCTTATTTTATATGTAGATATTTATAAATTATTTTGGCTTTGTCCAGACACGCGGGAATCGCACGATTACGTGTCTAATTTGAATTAGGAGTTCTGAAACCGCGCGTTAGCCGTGTCTGAACGAGGCCTGTATGTTCCTAAATTTTAAATGACTACAAACATTTTTTTTTGACAACTGAACATTTATTTTCTTGTGTAACACTTAGGTCAAAAACTACATGTAATAATTGAGGTCTGCTTACACAACCGGACCTATTATAAAAAATATACTGGCGAATTTTCCTTCAATGTTTTTTTTATCATTCAAAGGCATTAGAGCAGCTACTAAGCTATTAGCCATACAAAATACAATATTTAGTCTGTAATACAGAGAAATGCCGGGAAACATTAAATACAGATTAAGTTTTTAAAACAAACACTAAAGAAAACCGCCAGAATAGTCCCACTATAGAAAACCGCTCCCGAACAGTCCTCCACAATGTTCGGCAACCATCACAATATATATGTAACGTTGCGCTTCCACGTTACCTAAAGGAGACGGTCCATTTCTGGTCTGGTCTTGTACAGTATACCATAAATAGAGAAAAAATACATAGATTTCATTAAAAATAAAATAAATTAGTATAAGAAACTAATTTACATGCAAAAAATAAAAATATATTTCAAGTTTTTTAACTTGTTGGCAATTCTTAATGAAGATGGCGCCCTTCAGACGGATGATTACATAGACATAATATATGTAGAAGGACTAGGCATACCTACGAAAAAAAGGTGTAACCTACAACTCAAATCGGCACTTAACATGGCTCTACCATTGTTAGGGTTTTGAGAGCAAAACCACAAACTATATAGAGAATACTACTATGAAAAGGGCACTCAAGATGGCGGATCATGCACTCACTTACAGCTGTGAATTTAAAGAAAGGGGCATCTCCTCTTATTTCCTAACTTCATGGCTGATTATTACTTACTAAATGTCATTTCTGACAAATGACAAACCAAATGTTGACAGATGCCTATCGAACAATGACATAATTTCTTACATTTGACATATAACACCAAGGAATATAAGCCATACGCCATTGTTTTACACACGTAGTGTTGAAAATCTTGGTAACATTAAATTATTCTTCCACTGAAATTGAGATGAATTCATGAATATGAATAAATCAAAACTGTTTCAATATTTTCTTTCCTTCATCTCATTACATGTACAAAAGTAGACCAACGTCCCATACAATTTTGGACCGTCTCCTTTAAGCTGATAATTAAATAATATGATAAATGAGTTTTAAACTTAATACTATCAATAAATAAGCGCCATCTATCCTTGACTGACGTTAACGATTGACTGTTTATCGACCTATTGACGTCATATTTCTGATTTGCTCAATAGATGTCACTATGAAATCCGATAATTGTTTTGTAATAGATATATATCTTAAATAAAATCAATTTACCTGTTATAATTAATAATCCTAAACCTAATAATTTAATCTAATCTACTTAAATAACAAAATGTCTGAATTAAAACTTAACTAATTATAAAGTCAGTTTGACATTTAACTGTAGAACAGGATGTTGATTTTTCGAACGATGTGTCGGATGTGTTGAGGTTCTGTGGTTGTGTGAGGTTGTGTGGAGTCTGGGGGATATCGCCGCCGATGGCCCCTCAGCCATCTCGAGGCTAATCCTCGAAAATTAAACACGGCTTGAATTAGCTGGGAATTTGCTGGATTTGGCTACCTATCTAAACCTAAGAAGAACACAACAGCTGGATTACCGGCTGAAACAACAGCTGAATTACCGGCATTGAATACCGGTGGAGATCTCCCCGTGTCCAGCCATCTTCGCCAGGAGTCACCAGTCAGGCCAGTGTCCTTCACTACCGTACAAATACGCTATTAGAACGTGGGTCAGCTGAAGAAAAATTTCGGCTTTAAAATAAGGTACCCCTACAGCATCTTATTTCGAACCCTACTTCTATCTGTTCGCATCGTGGGTCCTACCACCCCACAGACGCGACATATACAGATCATGTTTTTAAAACAAACACTGTAGAAACATGGTAGAAACCCTCTCGGAATGAACAAAATACAAAATAACAATTAATTTAACGAGGAACCAAATAACACAACCGCGCGCCCCGATATTCCCCGCCGTTCCCCTCATCAATGTTTACTTTTCTTTAGATATATTTTTGAAGTGAAACATCTTTGCGCGCATAAGGGGATTTTTTTTACGGATGAAACGTCACGAAAATGTGCAACGTTATTGTCCAAGAAGAGGGAGAGAGATTGCACCGATTGAGAGAAATTGAGAAAGGGCGAACGTAGCATGAAACACATAGCCATGAAGTGAGAGTAGGGAGCAAGCGAGTAAGAAAGATCGAGAGAGAAAGTGAGATAGAGCGAACGTCGCATTGCAAGTATCGGTAATTTAAAGCTTTAGATTAGTATGAATATAAACGAGATTTAAAAATTAGTTTGCCAATTAAGTTTCACTTCTGACATGTATACTTTGTTTAATCTCATGTAATTTTTATATGTGTATTTTAGGCTCAAGAATCAGCTACAAAGTTTTACACCGCTGGATGGCACAACATTTACTGCGTTAGTACAAGGAAGATTGTACTATTCATGATTTGCAGAGCTCAGGTATTTATTATATATGTATTTTAGGGTCAAGAATCAGCTACAAAGTTTTACACCGCTGGATGGCACAACATTTACTGCGTTAGTACAAGGAAGATTGTACTATTCATGATTTGCAGAGCTCAGGTATTTTTTATATATGTATTTTAGGCTCAAGAATCAGCTACAAAGTTTTACACCGCTGGATGGCACAACATTTACTGCGTTAGTACAAGGAAGATTGTACTATTCATGATTTGCAGAGCTCAGGTATTTTTTATATATGTATTTTAGGCTCAAGAATCAGCTACAAAGTTTTACACCGCTGGATGGCACAACATTTACTGCGTTAGTAGAAGGAAGATTGTACTATTCATGATTTGCAGAGCTCAGGTATTTTTTATATATGTATTTTAGGCTCAAGAATCAGCTACAAAGTTTTACACCGCTGGATGGCACAACATTTACTGCGTTAGTACAAGGAAGATTGTACTAATCATGATTTGCAGAGCTCAGGTATTTTTTATATATGTATTTTAGGCTCAAGAATCAGCTACAAAGTTTTACACCGCTGGATGGCACAACATTTACTGCGTTAGTACAAGGAAGATTGTACTATTCATGATTTGCAGAGCTCAGGTATTTTTTATATGTGTATTTTAGGCCCAAGAATCAGCTACAAAGTTTTACACCGCTGGATGGCACAACATTTACTGCGTTAGTACAAGGAAGATTGTACTATTCATGATTTGCAGAGCTCAGGTATTTTTTATATATGTATTTTAGGCTTAAGAATCAGCTACAAAGTTTTACAGCGCTGGATGGCACAACATTTACTGCGTTAGTACAAGGAAGATTGTACTATTCATGATTTGCAGAGCTCAGGTATTTTTTATATATGTATTTTAGGCTCAAGAATCAGCTACAAAGTTTTACACCGCTGGATGGCACAACATTTACTGCGTTAGTACAAGGAAGATTGTACTATTCATGATTTGCAGAGCTCAGGTATTTTTTATATATGTATTTTAGGCTCAATAATCAGCTACAAAGTTTTACACCGCTGGATGGCACAACATTTACTGCGTTAGTACAAGGAAGATTGTACTATTCATGATTTGCAAAGCTCAGGTTTTTTTTTAAACTGTATAATAGACTAGGTGAAAAGCGTGATTTTAGCTTGTTAAGAAGCTTGTTGATCATTTACATTTGTAGAATTTTACCAAGTACTTATTAAAAAAAAAGCTTTTTGTGTTCCTGGGTCATGCATGTGTATTAAATATGTGTATTATATAATAAAAATATTAAATATAATATGTATAGTATAAAAGTATTAAATATATTTCCGTTGTCTGGTACCTGTAACACAAGTTCTTCGAGAACTTTATTACCACGGGACCAGATTGACGTGGTGTAAAAGCGTCCATAGATATTATTATTATTATTACTAAAATTATTAAAAACAGGATATTTACCATGCTTTTCAATTTTAATTCATGGAGCTCGATATTTCGACATTATCCCCGAATGTCTTGTTCATTAAAGTGAAAAATATGGTAAATATCCCGTTTTAAATAATTTTAGTACATATTCAAAATAACCATGTTAACTCAAAATCTTGCTACCAAGTATTTATCAAATTAAAATTAATAAATATTTTTATTTACAGATACCTGTTATAATAATGGGATTTAACTTTATAACATTTGACATGGAATTATTTTTGTCTGTACGTATTAATACTTATTTCCTTATCCTTTGACAATAAGTTAATCTGACATTGGCCAACCCTAATAGGTGGTTCCTTATACAAGAAAAAGAATAAGTTTTGAAATTTATGCCATAAAAGAAAAAAAAAGTTTTGAAACAGAATGAGGTTGACGGAGGACGGTGGGAACTCCCTACCCTGGATCTAAGCCTAGTCGTGGCGGTGGGGCTTAAGCCTGGGGTGCAATCCAGCACCTTGGGCGACCAATCAGATCCCGGGCGGCAGTTGGTTCTGGCCACTGCTGGCCAATCCGCTCCCCGGTCCATAGGGCCGGGGGTGGAGGTCGCCATCCCACGTCGGGATGGGGACCGCGAGGAAGAAAACCTCTCTAAAAAAATCACCCTAATCCCAAGATAAGCTAGTGCGCGGCGAGGGGATGAATGGCTGGAGGGTCTCCAGTCTTTAGCGCACAACGTTTTTGAGATGGTTACGGGTTCCGCTCGACCCAAATGAGCAGAATTTTCAAATGGAAGATAAGCAAGTTGAAAATAGTCCCCGGGCGGGTCCTCGAAAGGGGGAATCCCGCACCACGCCGCAATCGGCGGAGGTCTGCCCCACGTATTACGGGGGGGGGGGCACAAATTGCTTCGAGGGTTCGGTAATTCCGGACACTCGCGACCTGGCTACACTAACGGACAACGATGCATGCGATGTGGTAACTGGTAATGTGGAACAAATGAGTGCAAGCGACTCCACTGGCAGACGGAGGTCAACGCGCTCCAAAAAGAAGAGGACCCGGCTAACATCGTCGGAAGATGAGACGGAGAGTGAAGCGACCGTAAAAGGTAACACCCACGAATTCCGAAAGACGCCCCCGACGAAGCGGGGAAGAGGCCGGCCACCTACAACTGGTCACTACGTCGGACAGGCCAAATGCCAGAAAGAGCTGGCAGCGGCAGAGGCGGCCTCGAATATGACCAGCATAGAGACGGCAAGTGCACTGGGTGCTTCGATTTTTAAGGCCCTAGAGACCATCACGGGGGTCCGAAAGAAATCGAAGAATTTGAAGGGTACAATGGTGCGTGACCTCAAAAACGCTACGGACGTGATCCAGGGAGCAATGGAGGCACTCCTGGACCGCACGTCCTCGGCTGAAACGAGGGCCCTGGAGACGGCCAACAGGCCGTTGGCAGGGAGGTGGAAGAGCTGCGGCAAAAGCTGGCAACGCTTCAAAACGAGCTCGCCCTTTCCCGCCAACAGCAGGCCACGAATCAGACGGCCCCGGCGCCTTCCCTCCCCGCAAATCTGGAGGAGATCGTGGGAAAGGCGATGCGAGAGGCAGTGGCGCTCTCAAGCGCACGCTTAAATGCCCGTCTTGAAGGCTTGGAGTCACGACTCCTGCCCGAGTCACGGTTGCGCCCACCACTTGCGGCGGACCGCAGAGCGGTAGCAGCAGTGGCAACGCCAACCCTGACTACGAGTCCGTCAGGCACCTCTAAAAAAAGCCCTAAAGAAGAGGGCACCCGTGGCATCGACGACCCTGATGCCGCCGGCGAACCCGGGGCCTTCGCCCCTAAAAAGGCGGCAAAGAAGAAGACAGCGTCGAAGGCAGCGTTGAAGGCTGCGCCCCGGGGTGGGGAGACCGCGCAGATCGCAAAAGATGACGGGTGGACCACAGTCGCCAAGAAAAAGAGGAAGATCGTCAAGGGTCAAAAAGCCAACACGGCCCCGGTGAAAAAAGGACCACCAAAGCTCTGAGCACCCAATTCCTCGGTTGTGGTACTGCAGCTGCAGCCGGCCGCAGCGGAGAGGGGCTTGACGTACGCGGACGTAATAAGGAAAGCAAAATCCGAGATTCGCCTTCCCGACCTCGACTGCAGAAAGGCAGCCACCGGCGGTCGCCTTCTGATACTGCCAGGCGCGGCCACAGGTGAGAAGGCAGACTCCCTGGCCCATAAGATCCGAGAGGTAGTCGGAGAGGATGTGGTCCGTGTCTTCAGGCCCACCAGATGTATAAGCGTGCGCGTCTCGGGCCTGGACGACTCGGTCATTAAGGCCGACGTTGTGGCGGCCGTAGCGGAGGCAGGATGCTGGCCCCGGAACAGGTGAGGTCTGGCGAAATCGGCCGCAGCCCCTCCGGTCTCGGGGCGGCGATCGTTCTTTGCCCTGTTCAGGCAGCTAAGGCAATTTTGGAGAGAGGCAGACTATTGGTGGGCTGGGTGTCGGTTTCAGTCAGTTCAGTCAGTTTCGACCGCTTCACGCCCGCCCACTGAGGTGCTTCCGCTGCCAAGAGCAGGGGCACATGGCAGCTGTCTGCTCCTCCGCCGTGGATCGGAGTGGTCTTTGCTTCCGCTGTGGGGAAGCGGGGCACAAGGCCAGAGACTGCTCTGCGCCTACTCCTAAGTGTGCGGTGTGCTCCGAAATGGGGCTACCCGCCGCCCACAAAATGGGTGGGGGAGAGTGCTTCGCCCCGCACCGTGGATGAACGGGGCGCAAACAGATAGGTGAACAGGTTAGCGAGGGCCCTTGTCCCTCCTCGCAGCCCATCATCCCGACTGTGAACAGCTTTGCGGTTCTGGGCGAGGAGGTCTCCAGGGACATGGAGTGATGGCACACTACACCCAAGTGCTACAGGGGAACCTCAACCACTGCACCAGAGCCCAAGACTTGTTCTGTCAGGCTCTGGCGGAGTGGTCAGTGCAGGTGGCCGTGGTCGCCGAGCCATACCGCGTCCCCAATTCTCCAAGTTGGGTCGGGGATGAGGACGGCGTGGTGGCCATCGCCAGCCTGAACGGCTCGCCTCCGTTCGGGGCTGTGGAGAGAGGGCATGGGTATGTGGCTGCAGAGATTGGCCGCGTACTCGTAATCGGGGTGTACTTCTCGCCCAACCGGAGACTCGCCGACTTTGAACAGTTTCTAGCGCGGGTCGGCATTGTGGCGACTTCGCCTCGAGCATGTCCTCGTCGCCGGAGACCTCAACGCAAAATCTGAGGCGTGGGGTTCCCGACGCACCGACGCACGTGGCGTGGAGCTGGAGGACTGGTCAGTCGGGGCCGGGCTGGAGGTCCTCAACGTGGGGTCGAGGCATACATGCGTGAGGCGGCGGGGCGGCAGCATCGTCGATGTGACCTTCGCCGATGCCGCTCTCGCACGCCGCGTGCAAGGCTGGGAGGTGTTGGAGTGCGAGACGCTATCAGACCACCGGTATATCCGGTTCCGGTACAGCGACGCCACCCCCTCCCAAAGCCGTAGCCCGGATACGGAGTGCGGCCCACGTTGGGCCTTGAGGAGTATAGACAGAGAGCCCCTCCTCGAGGCGGCCCTGGTACAGGCCTGGTGCATGGACGGTGGCCCGGCCTCGACCGATGTGGACAGGGAAACCGATCGCATGGTCGTTGCGATGTCGCAGGTATGCGACGCGGCCATGCCGAGGATCAGTCGGCGGCTTCCGCAACGCAAGAAAGTGTACTGGTGGTCGGAGGAGCTCGCCGAGCTGCGCAGGAATTGCGTTGCGGCGAGACGCCAGTATACGGAGTATACGGAGTCGCAGACGAAGACGCCGTAACGAGGCAGAGGAGGGGCGGCTCTATGACATATACAGAGCCGCCGCCGGGGAGCTGAGGACGGCCATAGGCCGAGCCAAGGAGGCTGCCCACGAGGAGATGTTGGAGTCTCTGGACCGAGACCCGTGGAGGAGGCCGTACAGGATGGTTCGCAACAAACTGCGCCCCTGTGCCCCTCCCCTGACGGAGAGTCTCCAGCCTGATCTCGTGGCCCGTATAGTTCCGACCCTGTTCCCCGGCCGGGGAGAGCACACACCCCCGCCTATGGCTTCATCAGGCGGTGAGCCGCCGAGCGACGAGGCTCTGGAGGTGTCGGAGACGGAGCTGGACGCAGCGTTGGCGCGCATGAAGGCGCGCAATACCGCCCCGGGTCCGGATGGTGTACCTGGGCGGGCCTTGATTCTGGCCCTTGGCCCGCTCAGGACACAGGCGAGGCGCCTTTTTAGTGCTTGTCTGGCGCAGGGTCAGTTTCCCACGGCGTGGAAGAAGGGGAAGCTGATCCTGATCCGGAAGGAGGGACGACCGGTCGACTCACCGTCAGCATACCGACCGATCGTGCTGCTTGACGAGGCGGGCAAGCTGCTAGAGCGGATCGCATCTGCCCGTATCGTTGACCACCTGGAAGAGACAGGCCCGAACCTTAGTGCCTACCAGTTTGGCTTCCGGCGCGGCAGGTCCACCCTGGATGCACTGACCAGGGTGAGGGCCCTTGCTGATGAGGCAGTTGAGGAGGGAGGGGTGCTTTTGGCGGTGTCTATTGACATCGCCAACGCCTTCAACACCCTACCCTTCGACACAATCCTGGAGGCGCTGAGGTTCCACGGCGTGCCGACGTATCTGCGCAGATTGGTAGGAAACTACCTGTCTGGTAGGTGCGTCGCGTACCCCACGGCCGGTAGCTGGGTGACGAGGAGAGAGGCGTGCGGTGTTCCACAGGGCTCTGTCTTGGGCCCACTCCTGTGGAACATCGGCTACGATTGGGTTCTCCGGTGCGCGAACTTGCCGGGCGTCGGCGTTACATGTTACGCTGATGACACCGTAGTCACCGCGCGCGGGGGCACCTTTTCGGAGGCATGTATTCTTGCGGTAGCTGGAGTCGCCCAGGTGGTGGCGAGGATCCGGCGTCTTGGGCTCGAAGTGGCCCTGGAGAAGTGTGGAGCTATATGCTTCCACGGGCCCCGGCGAGCCCCTCCACCCGGATCACGCATTATAGTGGGGGGAACTTCCATCGCTGTCGAGCCGACCATGAGGTACTTGGGCCTCGTCCTCGACAGCCTCGCCTCGTCCCGAGGCTGCTCGGAACTGCACGCGTTGAGTCGTGTCCTTCCCAACGTGGGTGGACCGAGCGTTGGTTGCCGCCGCCTATATGCGGGCGTCTTGCAGTCCATGGGGCTGTACGGCACGCCAATATGGGCGAGCGTCCTGAAGACGGAGAACGTGGCTCTGCTGCGACGTCCGCAGAGAGTCATGGCCGTCAGGGCCGTCCGTGCGTACCGTACGACCTCATACGAGGCTGCGTGCGTACTGGCGGGCTCAGCGCCGTGGGACCTGGTGGCAAAGGCCCTGGCGCAGGCGTGGAGGAGACGACATGGAGAGGAGGAGGAGGAGGAACCCTCCGAAGAAGTGGAACCCTGGCGGAGCCGCCTGCGAAGGCGAGTGCTCCGTCAGTGGAAGGAGAGGCTGGAGGAGCCTAGTGCAGGGCACCGCACCGTGTTGGCCGTCGGTCCAATCCTGGAGCAGTGGATTGACCGGCGGCACGGCATCATTACCTTCCACCTTGCGCAGATCCTGACGGGGCACGGCTGCTTCGGAAGGTATCTGTGGAAGGTGGCAGGGGCGGAGGACTCGCCAGGGTGTTATCACTGTAGTAGCAGTGAAGACACTGCAGACCACACCCTGGCGGAGTGCCCAACTTGGGCAGAGGCAAGGGCGCCCCTCATCGCTGAGGTTGGCGCGGACCTGTCGCTCCCTGCGGTCATCCGAGCGATGACTGTCAGTGAGAGCACATGGCAGGTGGTCCTCTCCTTCTGCGAGGACGTGATGTCGCAGAAGGAGGAGACGGAGCGGGAGAGGGAGCGCACTGGCACCTCTTCCCGAAGGAGAGCACGGCGGCGACAGGCGGTCGCACCGCCATGAGGGACCTGTGCGCGGCCGATCCAGGGATCCGCCGCGCGCGCGTAAGGTCCGAGCTATAAGGCACCCTTATGTGTTCAGTGTGCCTTAAGCGGAATAGGAGGAGGGGATGCCAACCCCTGCCTCCAGAGAAGAGTGCCGGATGGCACACCGTTGTGGCCCGGTGCGGACGTCCACAGCTCTCGCGCCGGATCATCCAGACGACAAGGAGAACACCGCTGGGGTTTAGTGGGTAGAGTCTGCGTCCACCTTACCATCTTCTCGGGCGCAGAGAGTCCCACATAACCCCCGGGCCCCCCCGGACCCGGTGGTATGCCTGAACGCATTCCCCAGCGAAACCAAAAAAAAAAAGGACGGTGGGAACTATCATGGCGTGCGGTTGTGTTTTTTTGTAACCTGTTAATTAATTGTTATTTTGTGTTTTGTTCATTCGGAGCGGTTTTTAGATAGTGTTTGTTTTAAAAACTTTATCCGTGTAATGTATAATGTGATTGGTTGACGAATATTGTGGTGGACTGCACAAACTATATAGACTGTTCTAGGTGGATGGAATGGGAAATGATAGTTGATTGATGGGGTCTAGAGAGGCGAAGCCGCGCTCCTTGGGGTTTCCCGCCGTTTCTTCATATTACAGACTAAATATTGTATTTTGTATGGCTAAAATGTAATATATAAAATTCTCGTGTCACGGTGTTTGTAATTAAACTTCTCCGAAAAAGCTCCACCGATTATCATGGAATTTTGTGTGCATATCGGTAGGTCTGAGAATCACTCAACATCAATTTTTCATCCCCCTATATGTTAAGGGTGGTCCACCCTGTATTTATTTTTATTTTTGAAACTAAATATAACTTAATGCGGGCGAAGCTGCGAGCAACAGCCAGTATTATCTAAAACATTAAGCGAAAATTTACTCTATCATCGCCCTAACTATATTTGTTATCAATACAAATTTTGTTTAGCATCATAGCACATATGACCAATTTTTAGAAGAAGTAAAACTTCTTTAGGTGCGACTAGAGGGTAATTTAGATTTTTATGAAGTTTTACTTCAATCGCGCGTAAAGATTACATGGACACACTTTTTTTCATATGACTTTAATTTAATTTAATATGAAGACCTGTTATTTAGGAGACCCTAGTCCATCAATAAAATTCATGTTAGACTTGAGTTTGGTCATTCTTCAAGAAACATTATGACGAAACGTAAAAGCCTAAACTTAATCTTCTTAATAGCAGTAGAATAGAATTTCTCTGTAGCAGAAATATAAAAAAAAAACAAGGAATAACAAAGGTGGCATTGCGTTTCAAAATATTTTAATAATGAGAAATTTAAACATTATTATAAAATAAGATAAACATTATTGATGAGCATGAAAACTGTCTCCACGTCTTAACTTTCAATTATTGAATTTATCTCACTTAAGCACTCTGTAAATTCAATTAAATTTTCTTTAGATGCCGTAGGCATGTACACTGATATAAATAAGATAGAACGGTCACTTAACACAGTTTTTATAGCCGCGAGACGAACACTTTTACATGGCACTATTGATACACACGGGAACGAAGATTTCCGCTACAGTAGGACCACACCACCGTGAGGCCTGCCGATACACACACCAGCTGACATGTCGACCGCAGAGTTTCCACTGTACGCGAACTCGTTATCCACACTGCCCAGGTAGTGTATATCATGTGGCAGAAGCCATGTCTCTTGCAATGCTACTATGTCGGCGGTCCGACAAAGCTTCCTTACACACTCAACTGAACGAAAAATATTTTTGCAATTAAAGCTTAAAATCTTCATTAATATATTAACATTTATCCTGGTCCAGAGAACCCTCGCTGATCTTCTTGTTCCTACGGAAACTGTAGAATCGCCTATATGCCACTCCTTCGGGCCAGAAATCGTCAATTAAGAACATATCTAGTTTATGTTTAGGAATGTATATCTTATATGCAACATAGTCTTTATTCATCTTCATATTCATTTACTCCAGATTAATGTCTACGCCAGATTTGTCCTTAACATATTTAATTATATCACACTCGGACGCCTCCGGTGAAATATTGTAGATATATGAGGGGATTTTTATGTCTGCGGCCGTAAAGCTTATTTTCGGGTCCACTACAGCTTTACCCTTTTTACCCACAAAGCGATTTTTTAATCTTTTTTTCTGGACCAGGGTCCAATCACCTTGTGCGACCTCGGAAAAAGAGTTTTTGATAGGTTCGCTATCACGATTCGGCTCCACCTGTCTCTCGGTCATCGGTGCCGTCTGAGTTTGGTGATTCAACGGCCGCTTCCCGCTGCAGCTGTAATGTTAGCGGCTGCAGGTTGATTGGAGCGCTGAGCGTTCACCGGCGATTTATTTATTTGGGTACCCGCATTCGCGCTTGACACTGGCGATGGTAATGAACAGTCGTTCTTTGATGTTCCATTCTTAACATCCATGGGAGGTAAGCCCATCGGACCACTGTCATATTCAAAAGTATCAATTAAGCAGGCGCCTCGTCTTGTATTTACTTCCTTGGGGGTTTTACTTACGATCGATTCCCTTCCGAGGTTGCCAACTTCTAACTTCAATTGCTCGAATTGCTCGACGGTGGCATATTTCGAAGATATATGATCTATTTCATAGCGCATCTTCGTTAAATTTTTGAGAAGTCTTGTAACATCTACATGGTCGAATAAAACTGGGGGTAGTTTGTGAAGTTCCCGAGCGACAAATATTGGGATTTCATCAGGATCGGTTTCCTTAAGAAGACAAATAATGTCATCAATGTCTCTTAGTGTCTTCCCCTGTCTCTTCCTAGTCTTCTTACGGCTCGATGTCGATATAGAATCGGACAACATATTTTTAGCCGACACTATGTCCGTTTCAGAGAAAGCGCTCACACAGATGCGGCTGATGCTCTCCTCGTCCATCACATCGATAGCTGACCGACATTTTGTCTACCTGAACGTGGCCTCTTCTTCTCTTTTGAACCTTATTGCCCCATCGGCCATCCGCTCTCCTGAGTGTTTGACCAGCCCACTGCCACTGCACACTTCAACGAGCTCATTCTTTTCATGATATCGGTAACCTAGTAGTACCCTAGCAGATGTCGTTTCGAATCCTATCTGCCAAAGAAACACCCAGCATAGCACGCTCCATAGCACGTTGAGGTACGCTAAACTTACGGACCAACTGTAAATTTTACTACGATTTTATTTGCTAAAATGTTATTGATTTTTATTAATTGACGTTTTCGTTAGAAATTAGGAAACCTTCGTAGGTTACCTATATATATGTATATAGAATTTTAACTTGAGATATATACTGTATGTCAACGATAGTTAAGTTATACATTATTTGTTACAGATATTACAATCAGCATACTCCATATACACTTTGATGTGCTCTTAAGCCATCTTGAATATTATTAAAACAAGAAATTTAGATAAAAAAAAGAATCAATAAAAATTGCAATTGACTTAGTAGAAATAATTACATACATATTTACAGTCTTGTTAATCAGCGTTTTATTTTATAATATGTATGTGATATGTATGTATGTGATAATGTTATGTTTTGTATGAAAACAAATACCGACTTGTGCTGCGACGCTGCGCCGGCACTGCGCTCTGATTAATGATTGGAGAATGATGGCCATTGATGGATTGGCCGATGGGACGTACATTACAGATCACTAGCTGCTTGAATTGCTAGCAACAAATCACTGACCAGTTTCGGAATTTTATGGCTCACACATCGAGCATATTATAACCGGAGTAGAGCGGAATGATATGTGTTTTGTATAAAAACAAATTCCGTCAAATTTGTGATGCGACGCTGCGCGGGTTCTGAGCTCTTATTGGCTGACTGATGGCCATTGATGGATAATTGGCCGATGAGACGTACATTCACAACACTGGTTGGTTGAATTTCTATTATGTCATTGACCAATCACTGACCAGTCGGAATTTTTTGGCTCACATTACTACTCTATCCGGTTATATGCTCGCTGTGGCTTATCAACTAGACTACCACAAGGTAGGTCTCAACGGATAGAACAACAGGCTATTGTTGTCGACATTTTTGTTTAATTTCGTGTGTTCTAGATTACCTATTAGATAGACAAAAAAAGATTAGTTTAGAACGGGCAAACGGTCATTCGATTCACCTGGTGGTGAGCAATCACCGAGTCCGACACCTATAAGCCACCTTCACCGAAGGGCTTGCACGAGCGTTGCCAGCCTTCCAAATCTGAAACGAAGTAGAAGAGGCGAAATAATTTAAATCGTCATTATCATCATCAGCCCCTACTCGTCCCTGCTGAGCATCCCTTAATGAACGCGACTCGCTTATTTTTAATACTACAACTAAATATTTTCCAAAACTGCGCAACGTATGGAACGTGCACTCGGAGTTTCTTCGACAGATAAGATTAGCCTTGAAATCCGACAATAAAGTTAATTAAAAACTAGAGTAATCTGCATCACGCGAAGGACATGCTAGGTGAAGTGACCCCACCATGGTTCAGGCCTTGACGCGGCAGTGGGGCTCAGTAGCCTAGAGTGAGCCCGGCTCCTTGGGCGAAGCTAATTGAGCCGAGGGGGCTCTTTGTACCCCTCTTATAAGAAGAGGGGACAAAAGAGCAGGGGGCAAGGGGCGAGGACGGGAACCTCACCCCATTGTACTGTCCCGACGTTGGGAGGGGTTGTTCTGTGGTGCGGGTCAACTCCTCTGCGGAGGTGGCGGTGGTCCCTTGGGGGACTGACTGGCCGTCGAATTGTCCTGTTTGCTCATTAGATCCGGGGCACCTCACCAAAGGCGGCATTGATGGCATACCGAATCGAAAAGTAACTGTAATGGCATGGTAAGTGCAAAGTTTCTACATTAGTAGAAGAATAAGTTGATTATAAGTTGTAAGCAGACAGCTGTGAGCTGGGAGCACTGCTCCTGTCTAGAGCCACCAAACAAGTATAACGGGAACTGTATGTTATGTCACCATAATATAAATATATGATATAAAGCATGCCAAGTGTAATTTACGCCTAGATTTCATTTTTGAGATAGAGTGAGAGTTGGGGGCTGGCGCGACGTTGCTTCAAAATGGTATCGAGTAGCAAAACTCAGCGCAAGCATCGTGGACTTCAATTAGTCTCTCCGTGCGCGATAACAAGCGAGATATATAGAACTGTTGTGTATATAGAATAAGCGGTGTTATTTTATAAAGAACGTTACGACGGTAGAAACAATTTTGGACATAGTTCGTGACATGCTTTTACAATCTAAGGTTCTTATCCAAGATTAAAACCAAGTTCCGAACCTCGTTCACCCTGTCGACATTCTACCCTAGCAGCATAATATTATACGACGATGGCAGTTCTTTTCACTGTTGTTGAGTGCCGACCATGTATTTAGTCCTAGCTTGATTTAATACTAGGGAAGTCCTTCCTGACCACATAGCAATCAGTCTCAACTCTCAAATCGTCCTTTCACTGCCATCTCATAATCTTTGGCAAAGAAATATATTATGTACAATTGCACGTCGTCGTCGTAAATGTGGCGTTCTGAGTTTCTAGTAGGTAAGTTCCTATCCTATATCTCTATTTCCGGAATATAACAAACTTCTCTTTTTGAGTACTCTCTTTGATGGTTTAATTATTTTTTTAAATAATATACAAATAATAATAATATGTTAGGACTCGCACAGGGCCATCTGATCCCAAACTAGGCAGAGCCTGTTCTTATGGCAACCAGACAACTGCTATATACTTATATATAATACCTACATACATATTATACATAAATTACACCCAGACACAGAACTAATGATCATGCAATACCGGTGGGAGGGAGCAATACAATAGCCCTGTGCCGCGCTCCCGGCTGCATGGGTACCACCATCTTGCTTGTTTCTCCTGTGAAACAGCTTTGCTGTGTTTCGGAGAGAAGGGCAAGACAGGCAGTGTAATTACTGGCACCGAGACTTAACATCTTATGTCTCAGGATAGGCAACACATAGATGAATTGCCTGGGCTCTTCTCAGGTAAACTAGTTTATGTTCATGGGCGACGTCGACCACTTACCATCAGGTGGCACGTTTGCCAGTTTGCCTATCCAAATAACATAAAAAAAAACCTCAGCACACATACATTTGTCCTCGGAGGGGATCGAAACCACGACCCTGACTGCTAAACCAGAAGGGTTTAGCAGTCAGGGTCACTAGCCACTAACCAATAGGCTATTTAAATTTAAATCATCCTTATAATTCATCAGGTCATTTCCAGTTTTTAAAGATATTTGCATTGATTTTATCAACACACCATCTTCACGTAGGGATTATTATTATCCCCACCATGGTTCAGGCCTTCTCGTGGCGGTGGGGCTCGGTAACCTAGGGTGAGCGGTGCACCTTGGGCGAAGCTAATTGGGCCGAGGGGGCTCTTTGTACCCCTCTTATAAGAAGAGGGGACAGAAGAGCAGGGGTCAAGGGATGAGGATGGGAACCTCACTCCATTGTACTGTCCCGACGTTGGGAGGGGTTGTTCTGTGGTGCGGGACAACCCCTCTGTGGAGGTGGCGTCGGTCCCTAACGGGACTGACTAGCCGTCGAGGTGCCCTGTTTGTTTTCTAGATCCGGGGCACCTCACCAAAGGCGGCATTGGTGGCACTCGCCGGGTTTTAGTGGGTAGAGCTGCGTCCATTTACCAGCTGTCGGGCACAGCGAGTCCCACATACCCGCGTGGGGAGACCCACTCCCCCGCGGGATGCCTCAGAGCATTTCCCGGCATTAAACAAAAAAGGGATTATTATTATATTATTACGAAGTAATCTTCTTAATATGTAAATATCACAAGTCTTCTTTCTTACATTGACGTTATCTTCTTCACTCGGACTATCACAGTTCTCATTTTCAGCACAAGAGTCTTCAGAATTCAGAAGTCAGACTGAATCAGGACTTTCCGTTTTACTCTATCTGTTTTTGTAAGTATAAACTTCTTTTAGCGCAGTACGTATATTTTTAGATGAGATAAAATCTCTGGACTCGCGACACCGTTACGAGACGCTATTTGACGTTTATATGACGTTTGATTTATTTATATAAGATTATTCAATATTTGTTTTTTTTATATAGAAGAGGGGGCAAACGGACAGTCGGTTCACCTGATGGTAAGTGATAGCGACATCCACTGACACCCGCTACATCAGAGGGTTAGCAGCTGCGTTGCCGGCCTTTCAAATGGGAGTATGCTCTTTTCTTGAAGGTCCCTAAGTCGTAACGGTTCGGAAACACCGTAAGTGGCAGCTGATTCCATATATTCGTCGTGCGAGGCAGGAAATTCCGTAAAAATCGAGTTGTTGAGGATTTATGAACATCGAGATGGTGAGGGTGAAATTTGGAGCTTTTCCGCGATGTCCGGTGGTGGAAATGCTGCTACAGGTATAAGTCCGAACAATTCTTCAGAACACTTATGAATTATTTCAGAAGTGATAAATGAAGCAAAATGATATACTTTACATAACCAATCGTCAAACACACTGAAATATCAATACCATGCGACCATTTTGTACGCAGTTTAAATTGTATAGGTTGTCATAATCTATTACAGCCTGTATTATAAGTATTTGAATTTAATTGTTTTGTTTTCACTTCTATCGGCAGTCCCTGTGACTGGTTGGTTTTTTTCTTGCTTTTGCCTTTCTTTAAGTTATGACCATTTTAAATTTTATTAAAGCCTCTGGTGCGCACGTGAGTATTTTAGATTTGCATTTTGGTCTACTTTTCAGTATTTCTTTCGAGGTGCGGCTTTTGGATGTGGCCGAATTATTTCAGAAGTGATAAATGAAGCACTATTGAACCAAAATGATATATCTTAGCCAGTGACCGAGGTACAGTCCTAAGTTGGGCGGCTAAGATCCATCGCGACAACTTCGCTTAACAAGCTTTATAAGCCCACTTGCAATTGAGGTTAGGATCTGATACTCGTGCCGTGAGTATAGTAGAGAGAGTAATAAGATAAGGTTTTTGATAAAACAGTTTTTACAAAATTGCATCATTTTAAATAAATTGACATGAAGTAAATTTAAAAAAAGTTAGTCTCCAATATAGCACATACGTACAATAATTATTATAAAGTACATACACCCTACATCGCATTTTACTATTTCTCTTTCATATACGTCATACAAACGTCCTATTATTAATAAAGGGTCACTTATGTTACATATAATTTAGGTCCAATATATGGCAAAAGGAACAGCGCTAAACACAAGGCCCACTGAAAATAATATCGTTGCTTCAGGCTGCAAGTCTTAAACATGTCATATACAGTATGTATCCGGACATCCCATCATTTTATGTCTTTATGCATGGAGGTGTATGTATAGCTTATAAAACTAGAAAATTCAAAAATCCAAGTTTGTATCTACAAAAGTTTTTGACGTGACAACGTCTTATAATTCGATTGTGCCGGCTGCAAGAACGAAAAAACATGACGTATGCGATGACGTATGCGGCATTACCTCGCTATGAGGCGTTCCATTTTCTTATGACACGTCCAAATATCGACTATCGTCAGTAAACCGACTTTACAGACAACCGATTTTTTTTTTTTAATTGGATAGGCAAACTGGCAGATAGGGGTCAATGTCGACCACGAACATAAACGAGTTTACCTGGAGTTTTCTCAGGCAACTCCTTCATGTTTTGCTTTCCTGAGAGATAAGACGTCATTTTTCAGTGCCAGTAATTACACTGCCTACCCTTCTTTCATAAATACATCTAAGCTAACCACCATGTATCCATGTAGACGAACACCAGTAAATAAGTGAATTCTTTCTTTAATTTCGAGAAGAGTAACGTAAGGGTTTTTTTTATATACATATTTATATTTTTCGACAATTCAGTAATCAATTATATATTTTTTTATTTTACACTAAAATTTTATCGGTTATGTAATCCAAAATGTTTCTTCTAATACTGACAGCCGCTGCAGCGATATTATCTAAAGACTAAAGTCAATTACTGTAACAGCCTGTATTTCAAAACTGTTAGCATTCAAAGTTCTTAATACGTTACATAATTATTTTTAGCAGCTTACTGTATACTCATACGCAACAAAAGGTAATGGTGTTAATAGAGATATACAATTTTATAATATTAATAAATAACAAAATCTATGTATTTTACTGCATGTTTATATATAGATAGTAGAAAGTGAAGAATCCAAAGAAAGAATTTCAGTTGTGAATAAACTTTTTTTTTATTTCTTTAGTGCCGTGAAATGAACGGAGTGGATCTCCCCACGTGGGTATGTGGGACTCGCTGCGCCCGAAAGCTGGTAACTGGACGCAGCTCTACCCACTAAACCCCGGCAAATGTCACCAATGCCGCCTTTGGTGAGGTGCCCTGGATCTAATAAACAAACAGGGCACCTCGACGGCTAGTCAGTTCCCCAAGGGACCGACGCCGCCTCCAACGAGGGGTTGTCCCGCACCACAGAACAACCCCTTCCAACGTCGGAACAGTACAATGGGGCGAGGTTCTTCTTATGACGACCTCTGTGGCTCAGTGGCAAGCGCGTTGGCGCTCAAGCCGGAGGTTGCGGGTTCGAATCCCGCCAGGGAACAAAAATATTTACTGTGTTCCTGGGTCATGGATGTGTATTAAATATGTGTATTATATAATAAAAATCTTAAATATATGCATAGTATAAAAGCATTAAATATATTTCCGTTGTCTGGTACCCGTAACACAAGATCTTCGAGAACTTACCACGGGACCAGATTGATGTGGTGTGAAAGCGTCCATAGATATTATTATTAGTATTATTATAAGAGGGGTACAAAGAGCCCCCTCGGCTCAATTAGCTTCGCCCAAGGTGTAGCGGCTCACCCTAGGCTACTGAGCCCTACCGCCACGTCAAGGCCTGAACCATGGTGGGGAGTTGTGAATAACGTGCAGATAAACACCACAATTTGTTTTTACTTAAAAAAGTTTTTTTTTCTCTTAAAATTGCAAATGGCCACGTATTACCGTTCGGAAACAGCATTCAAAGGTGTAAGGCGGAAGAACAGACATAGTCCTATCTTTTGGTTAGGTAACACTAGAAATTGATTGGTTACTGTTTGTTAGATCTTCTTCCTGACTAACATATCACGTATAATAGTGCCTTGGCATGAATTAAATAACGATTATTACTTGTCACGTTTTCTCATGAAACAGGAAATATGAAAGACTTACATGATTAATTCATTTCAGAGTTCAGGATGGAACAAAATCCATTCGGCACTTTTCGATCGACATACAAATTGACATCTTTTTTATTATGTATATCGATGATGTACCCGCACCCGAAGACAATAAAGCGTCGACTCTGGGGATTCCGTAAGTAATATGTACTTATTATTCGATAAAGGCACAGGCTTATAAAAATAAATATTGTTTCGGGTGCTTACCGCGTTTATGGTTTTATTGAGGTCCCGATATTTCGGCAATGTATAAAAAAATATAAGTGACCACGATATTCGTATTAAAAGTTTAAATACATTTGATTTAAATTTACATTTATTATAAAAATATTGTTTGTTACTCAATCACAATTTAACCACTGAACCGATTTGATGAACAGGTTTTTTATTCGGATCTAAAAATAAATAGTAGCTAATATTAAGGACAAAATAATATGATAAATTTTGAAAGTATCGATAATTATAACAGCTTTTTGCATTGTATAAACACGATATTACAGTTTTTGTGTTTGTGTTGTGTTCTAGTTGTAACAGCGCTGACTATGTCTCCATTGGTGATGATGGTTCTTATCAATACTTTTAATTCTCTTTTGAAACGTGATATTCTTAACCTAACTCACCACTCTACAGTTGTAGGACCATATTTCGGAGGTGTAGTTAAGGTACGTTCTATGTGATACAAATTAGCTGAAACTAATATATCTCAGAAATTTAATCCAACTCGAATAAGAAGAAATAAGCCATAAAAATTGTAATTACAATTCAAATAAAATCATTTTACAAAAAAATTAAACCGACGACTAGTCAGCCAAGGTAGGTAGGTAGGTAGTGTACAGCAACAAATACGACACCGACTCCAAAAGTAACTATAATGACGTGGTAAACGCCAAGTTTGTACATTAGTAGAAGATTAAGTTGACTATAAATTGTAAGCACAAAAATTAAAGAAACACAGTTATTTTATTACTTTTTAGTTTAGTATTTTTGAAGTCAGTTTTAATTTTTTGTAAAATGTTTTTATTTCTTAATTTTTAGTGGTTACATCTTATGTCTCAGGATAGGCAACACATACATGAGTTGCCTGGGCTCGTTCCAGGTAAACTAGTTTATGATCAAAAAAAAACATACTGACGAATTGAGAACCTCCTCTTTTTTGAAGTCAGTTAAAAATTTGTATGCGATTTTGTTTTGTTGTCTTTTTCAACAGGTAATGATATCAAGTTATATGTCAAAGGAGGGTCACAAAATCCTCTGCGAAATAAACCGAGATTATGCTCTTTACAATACATTGCCTGAACATTATCATGTCATAGCGAAATCATGGATCAGGAACTCTTTATATTATTGTGAAAAGTGTTGGATTTCGATGGTGACGATGTCGGGTGTGATATATGTGACCTGGGCCTCATTCCTCAATATAAAGAGTGGCCTAAATGATGATGTCCCGAAGAGATTCATGATACACGACACGATAGTTCCCTTGACAGAGCCAGTAACAAGATTCGAAACCCCCTTGTTTGAAATTATTTTCGGGGAGTCTATATATGCTGTTGCCGTTGTAGTATTATACTATTTAGGATACGATTCCTTTTTTGCAATAGCCGTAAATCACGCGTGCTTGAAGATAGACATCTATTGTACAGCATTTGAGGATGCATTAAAAATAAAAAACAGGGAAGAGAGACATGAAAAAGTGGTAAATGTAGTACACGAACAATTGAGGTTATTTAAGTAAGTCATTATGACATCTGTTTTATTTATTACTATTATAATTTGGTATGTAGAAGAAATACGAAAAACAGATCGATGGCAAGACGAAAATCGCCGGCGGCCAGTTTAAGTTGGATTTGAATGCTTCATCGAAACTACCTTAGAATACATTGGAAGAGACTTATATCCAGGAGGGCGGCGCTGCGTCACAGTCTGACATCAGTCATCGGAGGTGACTTGTCTCTGCTGAGCGTCATCAACGCGATGCTCGGTGACGACGAGTCCTGGACGGCGATGGTCTCCATCTGCGAGGCAGTAATGTCCCAGAAGGAGGCCGACGAGAGGGTCAGAGAGGAGGCCTCCTCACGCGGGCGACGAACGGGGTGCGTAGGAGGCGCTACTTAATGCGCCTCCAGTAACGCCTCTGTGTTCGTCAGGCTCAGGATGGGAATCTGGGCCTGTATGGCACGACGTCGTGTCGTGGAGACTGCTTAGTAGCGGCCAAGCAGTTCCCCCCTTACGAAGAGTCTGGCCTTCGCCGGGGCCAGCCTGTCGCTGAGGTGATCCTGTCTGTTGCCTGCATATTCGGGACCCTCAAAAAGCGGCTGACGGTGCTCTACTAAAAAGTAAGGGTGGGCACTCCCAGGTCCCACATTGGGACAGGATCTACCCGAAGATCCTGGCTGCATCTATAATGATTTCCCTGGGATATCAAAAAAAAGAGAGTATTTGTGTGCCTGTTTGTCATTTGTTCAATTCTTGGGATCGAAAAACATTCCACTCATACTCTCGCAAGCTAGTTTGTTTATATGTCTCACTTCTACCGTGTGAACTACAAATACTTTTTTATTATTTAAGGTACATTGAAACGGTACAAAAATATTTTAATATATATCTAGGGATTGTTTTGTTTGCTACTTTGATTCAAATTGGAACCTGCTTGTACCACATCACCGAAGTAAGCTATAACCTAAATTATGATTTATTTACCTAATTGTTTTAAATAGATTGCAGCCACACGAAATTAAAAAAATAATATTATAGAAAATTTCAGTTGCTTAATGAATAAAATCAATATATTTCAAAATAAGTTATTTCTATGTACAGCTATCACATTAAAATATTATAATCAAATAAAATAAATGTCACCCCTATGTAAAAATCCATGTTTTTTGAAGTTCAACATTCAGCAGTTGACAACGATTATATAATGTTAAATATATTTTTTTTTTGGAAATACGTGTTTTTCGAAAACTGTATACTTAATTGCAAAGTTAGAACTATTGGGTAGATTGTGGAAATACATAAAAAAATATATTTCTCTTTCAGAACGATGAATTTGATCTGAGATATGCGATGATAGCGCTCTGTTCAATCGGCGCTATATATTTGCCTTGCTGTTATGCTTCAAAACTGAAGTTTGCGGTATTTTTAGTTTGTTTTTTGTTAGTTGGATAGGTAAACTGGCAAACGTGCCACCTGATGGTAAGTAGTTGACGTCGCCCATGGACATAAACTAGTTTACCTGGAACGAGCCCAGGCAACTCATTTATGTGTTGCCTATCCTGAGACATAAGATGTTAACTCTCGGTGCCAGTAATTGCACTGCCTGTCTTGCCCTTCTCTCCGAAACACAGCAAAGCTGTTTCACGGGATAAACAAGGAAGATATTGGTACCCATGCAGCCGGGAGCGCGGCACAGTGCTTCCCTCCCACCGGTAAACTTTAGTTTTTGTTGTTCGCTTGTGTTCAAGCTTCTAGTTTCCACCGAACAACTTGGCTGTGTAATCACTACAACTAAGATTTATTTATTACTCAGACCAGAGTGATGTCCATGACATCACAGTTTCTTATTATTTCATTCTATCTTATTTATTTATTTTATTTAATAATTAATGTACACTGAGAAACATACATAATGAAATATTGATAACAAACACTGGTACAAAGGTACTACTTATTCCATAAGTGGAATTTCTTCCAGTAGTCCTACTACAGGAGAGTTTGAGTGACAATTGCAATATCAGTGTGCACATTATAACCCAATATATACTTTATATCTTAATTGCTTTGAAATCTCACGAATCTTTCAAAAAAAATCTGACGAAAAACGGAGATACACGTATAATAATTGTCTTTTCGTTATTCTCTTACGCGAGTTGCGCTTCTAATATCATAAAGATATCGGGTCATAAATAAAAATATAATATGCTCAAGGAACACGTTCTTGGTCTCCTTATGATATGATACATATCAGTTCGAAAATAGTGTCAAAATCTACTTAATTAATTTTTATTTTTTTATTTTATTTGATTAACTATTTATTATATCACTTGTTATCATTTAAAGATTACAAAGAAACTAAAACTAAAAAACCTTAAAAAATATAATATAATAACTTAATTATATTAATAAAAAGGAGTCCCTTTAGGCAAGGTCCCGAAGATACTGACAGCGTTCCCCCTTTGAATTGCTAGACTAATTCTTTGTCCGAGGTAGCTGCCAGCATTTCGGTCTCCTGTGATGTCGACTAACCTTTTTGTTATTTCCTTAAGAAGGCTTAAAGCGCTAGGACCCCACGGACCAAGGGTCTCGACACCGAATGGGACAAAATCATATTCGGAGCCTAGACCCCAAACTTAATTAATTACATTTTTTTTAGATAATATGATAAGTTGAAGTTTTTTATTTGCTAGGCTCAAGAATCAGCTACGAAGTTTTACACCGCTGGATGGCACAACATTTACTGCGTTAGTACAAGGAAGATTGTACTATTCATGATTTGCAGAGCTCAGGTATTTTTTATATATGTATTTTAGGCTCAAGAATGAGCTACAAAGTTTTACACCGCTGGATGGCACAACATTTACTGCGTTAGTACAAGGAAGATTGTACTATTCATGATTTGCAGAGCTCAGGTATTTTTTATATATGTATTTTAGGCTCAAGAATGAGCTACAAAGTTTTACACCGCTGGATGGCACAACATTTACTGCGTTAGTACAAGAAAGATTGTACTATTCATGATTTGCAGAGCTCAGGTATTTTTTTATAATAGACGAATTTTTTACCGGTGGGAGGGATGGGCTCGTGTCATGCCCTCGGGATCGGCTGCACGGGTACCAACATCATGCTTGTTTCTTCCGTGAAACAGCTTTGCTGTGTTTCGGAGAGAAGGGCAACAAGAAAAACATGCAGTGTAATTACTGGCACCAAGACTTAACATCTTATGTCTCAGGATAGGCAGCACATTAATAATAATAATAATAAATCATTTATTCTCAGGCACTATATGGCCCATAGATATATACCTTACACACTAACATACATATATTATATTACACAAGGGTTAGTATAAAACCTTAAAATTATGTTAGTAAACTTCCTAGCGCTACGTCTTCGTGCGTTCCGGTGGTAATGTTCCGCGGAAGCGACGGAACACCACATCCTGAGGCCAGAAGTCTTCTCGTAAAACTTCCTGCAGGTAGCAGGTCGGTATTCGCACCACAAATGCCTTGAAATTGACGTTGCAGCGCGACTCCAGCTCCTGCACCCTCGGACAGTACTGCAACTTCCGGCGCACGTATTCCGCGATGTTCTCCGCCTTTGTGGTGTAATGAATTAATGAGTTGTCTAGGCTAGTTCCAGGTAAATTAGTATATTTTCATGGGCGACACTGACCACTTACCAGCATGTAGCTCATCTGCCCGTTTTCCTATTCTAGTAATATAAAAAGACATGACAAATTTAAATATGTACATTTAAATTTTTATTGATGAAGCGCGTTCAATACTCACTATAATGACGTCATACAGGTTTCATCCTCACAGCAGAATTGTTTCCTTTTTAACATTCTACTAAACTTGCTCAAGTGTGTATCACTATATAAAAAGTATAATCTGTTACAGTCAAAGTCTAATCCCAGGAATACTTACACTTTGACTACCTTTACAGGAAATAGGAATTATAATGACCATTAAACAATTTTTTTATAAAGGATATTTTTATTTACAGATACCTGTCATAATAATGGGATTTAACTTTATAATATTTGATATGGAACTATTTCTGTCCGTACGTATGTTATACTTATCCGTCAACCAAATTAACTTTCTACGGCAGTGGCAGTATTACCTTTTTTTCTTTAACGCCGGGAAATGCTCTGAGGTACCCGCGGGGGAGTGAGTCTCCCCAGACGTTGTGTATGTGGTACCAGGTGTGTACAGGGTATGTGGGGCTCGATGCGCCCGAAAGGCGGTAAGTGGCCGCAGCTCTACCCACTAAAACCCGGCGAGTGCCACCAATGCCGCCTTTGGTGAGGTGCCCCGAATCTGTGGGGCAAACAGGGCACCTCGTCGGCTAGTCAGCCCCTTAAGGGACCGACGCCACCTCTACAGAGGGGTTGTCCCGCACCACAGAACAACCCCTCCCAACGTCGGGACAGTACAATGGGGTGAGATTCCCGTCCTCGCCCCTTGCCCCCTGCTCTTTTGTCCCCTCTTCTTATAAGACGGGTACAAAGAGCCCACTCGGCTCAATTCGCTTCGCCCAAGGTGCAGTAGCTCACCCTAGGCTACTAAGCCCCACCGCCACGACAAGGCTTGAACCACGGTGGGGGTAGTATTACCTATGGCTAATACAATTTCATATTCTATGGTAAAGGCAGTGGCGTCTTCTTTGTATTTCCAAATAAATAAATAAAATAAAATAAAAAATAAAAAAGCCTTTTTATTTCCTGCAAGAACTCAATTTACAGTAGGTATTTAAAATAATTAGTTTTTTGACCTTATTTAACTTTTTTGTTACAATAAATTATAAAAAAATCTTATCTATAATATACTTTTCTAACCCTATTCTAGTTACATTATATATTTATTATTATTATTAACTGACTATTCTGCAAGAACCCCTTGAAGGGTAAAGGCCTCCTCCAAAGATGCCCAATTTTCTCTGACCTGTGCTATTTGTCTCCAGTTTGGACCAGTTATTACCTTTATATCGTCTTCCCATCGCGTAGTAGGTCTTCCTCTCGCTCTTTTGCCTTGGGGACCGTTCCAGAATGTTACTTTTTTTGTCCATCTGTTGTCTGCAAGCCTCGCGACATGTCCTGCCCAATTCCACTTTAACTTTTGTGCGTAACATAGAGCATTAGTTGCTTTTGTTATTTTTCTTATGTTCGTGTGTCTTATTTTCTCCCGTTTCTTTATATTTAACATACTGCGCTCAATTCCTCTTTGACATACGATTATCTTCTTTTTTGCGTCGGCAGTGAACTTCCATGTTTGGCATCCATATGTCAAACATGGCAAAAGGCTTGAGTTCATTGCTTTCGTTTTGAAAGCTGTTGGCATATTACTTTTAAAAATTTCTTTGAGGCTCCAGTACTTGTTCCATGTTAATTGTATTCTTCTTGCTATTTCTAGGCTGTTACTTTTTTTATCCAAACTTATAGACTTTCCCAGATATACATAATTTTCTACATATTGCAGTGGCTTGTTATTGACTGATATTGGTCTTTTATAACTTTTTGTCATTGTCATCGTCTTTGAGAAGTTAATTTCTAGACCCACCTTAATACTAGCTAGATTCAGGGTTTCTACCATTAATTGTAGTTGTGAGCAAGACTCTGATAACAGCACTATGTCGTCAGCAAATCTCAGATGGCTTAAATAGGTACCTTTTATGTAAAGTCCCGATTTGCTCCAGTCCAGCTTGTTTATGACCATCTCAAGAATTGCTATGAAAATTTTTGGGGACAATGGGTCTCCTTGTCTGACTCCCCTTTCTATTGGAAAGCTTGGGCCTGTAGTTTCTAGCTTTATTTTGGCTGTATTATTTTTATATATGCTTTTAATTACGTTAATGTATATGTCTTCCACTCCTTGTTCCTCTAAACTTTCCCAAACGCTGCTATGTTTTACTGTATCAAACGCCTTTTTGTAATCAATAAATGCTATGTATAGCGGCCTCTGCTGTTCTTGGTACTTTTCTATAATTAATTCAATTGTGTGTATGTGATCAATTGTTGAAAAACCCTTTCTGAACCCGGCTTGCTCTACAGGTTGCTTCGTTTCTAATACTGTACTAATCCTCGTATTTATAATTGATGAAAAAAGTTTGTAGACACTTGGTAGCAGGCTAATGGGTCTGTAATTTCCAATATCTTTTGGGTCGCCTTTTTTGTATACTAGTATTATATTTGATTTGGACCATTGGTGGGGTGTTTCTGAGTTTTTCAGAATCACGTTAAACAGTTCAGCTAGTGGTGCAGCTAGAATTGTATGTGCTTTCTTCAATGCTTCGTTTGGGATGTTGTCTGGGCCTGGACTTTTCTCTAGTTTGAGTTTCCTTATCGCCTCTATTATTTCTAATGGTTCTATTGGTTTACTGTTTATTTTCTGTGTATCTACGATTATTTTATCAAAATCAATGGTTGGTCTGGCTTTGTCACTGTATAGATTTCTATAGTAATTAGTTGCTGTAGAAATAATGTCAGATCTATTTAATATAATATTATGTGTGTCTTGTTTTTGTAATCCTTCTATCCATGTTGTATTTGTTCTTAGCTTCTTGTACGCCTTTTTTGTACTTCCAGTGTATTGTAGGTGTCTTTCTATTGTGTCACGTCTATATTTTGAGTAGTCCGATTTTATATATTTGTTGACTAGTTTGTACAGCGCGGAAAGTTCATTTTTTACACTTCGGGATTTATTTATGGTTTTTTGTAATTCTTGTCTTCGTTTTAATAGGTTTATTGTATTTGCTGTTAGTATTTTTTGGTGTGTGTGTTTTTCTTTCTTTAGGCAGGCCTGTTTTAAGCTATTTTTGATAACTTTTTCTATCATGTCGTAGCAAGTTTGTACTGAGGCATATTTCCAGGAATCTGAGGTGTTTGTCAATTGCTCTTTTAAGTTTTCATTATACTTGTTTACTTCTTCTTCTCTCTTTAACTGGCTTACTTGGTTAGTGGAAAATTTGGCTCTACTTAACTTTCTGTCCTTGAATGTTATTGTTGATCTTAATATTCTATGGTCTGACTGGAAGTTGAGGTTCATTGTTTCGATATTTTGGAATATTTTTAGTTGGTTTGACAGGATGTAATCAATCTCGTTTTTGTATTGTCCACTTGGCGATCTCCAAGTCCACCTTCGATTATGTTTTTTCTTAAAGCATGTGTAAATCGTTAGTTTGTGTTGAAGTGCAAACTCTACTAGTCTCTGTCCTCTGTCGTTTCTAACGCCGTAGCCGTGCTTTTTAGTAATCAAGTATTCTTCTGCTTTGAAACTTCCTATCTTTGCGTTAAAGTCACCCATTAGTATTACGGTTTTGTGTGCTGTCTCCAAGGCTATGTCGATTGTGTTGTAAAATTCTTCAATTTCATATTCTTCTGCTGCTTCCGTTGGTGCATACACTTGTATGATAGTTATTATATGGCCCTGGATGTTTATATTTAGTGATGCTACACGTTCCGTTAATCCATTAAAACTTATTATGTTATTTTTTAGAGACTTATTAATAATGAAACCAACACCATATTTGCCTGGTGTCTGTCCCATATAACACAGTATAAAATTTTCGTATTCCTCTATTTTATTTCCAAGTCTTCTCATTTCCGAAACTCCAATTATGTCATATTTTATTTCTCTTAAGGCGTTCTCTAGTTCTAATAAGCGAACATATGACGATAGAGTCCTAACATTGTATGTTGCAATCATTACTTACTTTGTTTTTGTTATTTTTTGATGTATTCTTTGGAGGGTTTTGGTCATGATCTTCCACGGTGACCAGCCGGGTTGGAAGATGTTTTCCGTTTTCTGTAATCGTTTGTTTTATCATGGCATCGGTTTGGTAGGACGGGTGTCGTTGTTATATCTTCTTTATTTTGCTATCTTGATTGTTTGTTTTGGTTTCGTTTTTATTTGTCAAGAAATTTAGCATGCTGGTTTTTAGCACACCTTCTGAACTGCTGTAGGACCTATTAACTGATGAGCCCGGCTGGTGTGGTTTATTCTTTTTATTTACTGGACTACGTTTATCTGCTTTTGATTGAGTGATGTTATCCGGTGATGTTGGAAGTTTTCTTTTACTGCGGTGTTCAGATATGACTAGTTTGTCATATTTTATTTTTGCTATAAAACCCTTTTCTCTCTCAATTTTCAACTGCTCCTGAAGTTCTTTCCTTTTTTCTAATACATATTTTGGGTAATCCTCTGTCATGTAGTATTGTGTTTCCTTCAGTGCTCCTTTTTGTTTAAATAGATTAATTTTTATACCTAGGGTAGTGAAAGTCACTACAATTGGGCGTGATCTATCTCCTTTCTTTCCTATTCTTTTAACTTCTTGTATATCTCCGTAAGTTAGTTTTGTAGAAAGATATTGTTCTATAAATTTTAAAATTTTCTTTTCTAGTAGATCATACGACGAATAAACATCCTCCTCAATACCGAAAAAAACTATGTTTCTTTGCCGTGCTTGTTTTTCCATAAAGTGGATTCTTTTTTCCTGGTTTTCTACAATCTCTTTGAGTTTTTCATGCTTTTCTTCCCATGCAAAAAACTTCTCTTCCAACATTCTGTTAATGTTATTTATAACCTTTTCTGCTACATTGTTCGCACTTTCTTGGATTGTTGTTTTTTGCTCATCTAGCTCCTTTTGTATCTGTTTAAGAGTGTTCATGATTTCTATTGATGCTTGCGAGGTTAAGTCCATCTTTGTTATGTTATGATACCCGTGGCGGCCTCTAGCGGTGAATTTCTACAAGATCGCGGTTAATTCTATATTTTCTATTTTAATGGTTTGCTATGTGTCGACCTCTATCTAGTAGTGGATTTCTGCAAGAACGCTGTTAATTTCTATATGTTATTTTTCTGGTAGCACTGTAACGCCCTCTGTTAGAATTATTCATATAATAGAAATTCAAATTTAAAAACTGAAAAAATATCTGGCGGGCGAAGAATTGAACCCGGGTTTGCTGCTTCGTACCGCTAGTCACATTCAACCTGGACCACCGAGTCTTGAGAGAATTCTTTGAATTTTCGAAACTATTACATCTAATACTTGTATACTACGTCCGTTAAGTTTTATTTATAAATTATTTTTAATTTACCTACACTTTTTAAACTATAATTAATATTATTCCTTATAACTTTCTTTACACTCTTCTATTAAATATTATGATTTATTATCACTTGAAGTATATGATTTGAAATTTTGTTTAATGTTTTGTTTAAGATTGTAGTCCTGAGCTATCACTATAATCACTTTAACAGTTTGAAGTTGTCACAATAGTATAGTCCTCACTTTATTTTTTATTTTGTTGCTATTAAATAGTCACTAAATTTATAGATAACACTTTCACACTATATTTATACTTTAATATTTATTTAAAGTCACTTTTTCTATAAGTTTAACGATTAATTTGTTTGTAAAGCTTTTATTTGCACGGATTAGATGTTGTTTTGCCAAATGACATTGACACATCCAAATATCAATATATATATAATACCGCAATAGAAGTGAATATGAAGGCCGAGATCTGGCTTTTTCGTCTTTTTTATGTCATCACGGGGCAAACGAGCAGTCAGAGCCTAATGGCACCGACGCCCATACACATCCGCACCACCAAGGTCACGAAGATGTGCCGCCCTCCTTTTTCCCTATCCCCCCAATGGGCCACCGGAAACTCACAAACCGCACAAAACGCGACAGCTTATGCAAGGAGTGGGGAGCAAATGACATCATCGGTACTACTAATAAAGTTAAACCGAAAGCATTTCTAGATTTCTGTGGGTTTCTCTTATAAATATTAAAAGTGATCCCTTACAAAAGAGTCGTATGAGTGAGGTCGAAACGATAGCAGGAAGGCCTTTTTGTAATTTCATATTCACCATGGCAAAATATCCTCCGCGAAATTAAACGTAAGAAACAGGGTAAATATTGTTTTAAACAACTTAAAAGCGATTTAGAAATGTCTTCAGTGCCAGCTACTAGGTAGATTCGATTCAGTCACAACCAGAATTAACTCTGACGTGAGATTATCATTTATCTTGTATGAACGTACTTTTTGACGAACTTTCCTCGCTATATCGAATAAAAAAATCTTTTTTTTATAGCAAACGAACAGTTTGACGACTACCGTCGCCCATACACGTCATCTGCACAACCAGAGGTTATGCAAATACGTTCCCCTCCTTTTCCCTATCCCCCCCCCAATAGACCACCGGAAACTCACAAACCACACGAAATGCGACAGCTATGCTCACCCCGGTCGTACCCGGCCCAATTCGGTTGCAAAGCAGCATGGCACTCTTACTATGTAGACAATAATCGCCGATTGCGACAAAAATCTTCAGATTCGATTGTTTACTATTAGGAAATAAAGAAAGAAAGAATTAGAAACGGTACAACTCATAGTACTGAACTATCTTTGTTTTTTCCTTCAATCCCTTTTGCTTGAAGTTATAATGACTGCATGTAAAAGCAAGAATACAACCATTTTTAAGAATACGGCGCATTAACGTTAATTATCACAATTTTAATTTAAATAATTTTCATGAAATTAACATAAAAATAAAAATAAGATAACAATAATTTCTGATAAACATATTATCTTTATTTTAATCCTTTTTAATTAACTTTATTTTTATTAAAATTTATTTAAAAATTCTTTCCACGTTGATAAAAAGAAATATCTTTACAAAACAAGAGTGAATTAATGTTACATAAGTATATAAGTATATTCTTATACATATAATATAATATATGTATGTATATACATTCGCTACTTAATTATTAAGTGAAACGTTAATTAATTGTTACAGATATTACAGTCAGCATATTCCATATACACTTTGATGTGCTCTTAAGTCATATTGAATAATTTAAGTACATAAGATATAAAATGTAAACTCAAATATATCAACCGCACTTTATATTCACGGTAGTAAGCTTTTTGCACAGCAAATGGAAATACCGGTGAATAGAGCATTCCACGAAGCCAAAGAGCGAAGCTGGTGGAGGAGTAATTGACAACACGCACGGACATTCATAATGGAAGTAACGAGCCTCATAATTGAGGGGCTTATTGAAGAGAAAGAGACAGGAGGCTTTTTAAAAACAATAATGCCCACAGGAATAATATCGACAGGAAAGCTTAAATAATTCAGTAGTTTTTACATTTGACTTAGTCGTTAATACATATTTATGAAAATATTTGATTGTTTCTCTGTTTTTCTATTTTCAAAGCTCCGCACACAAATCATCACGGAACTATGCTACTTTCCATATTAATTTACTTTCCGTCTTGTATCATAGATATAGAAATAATCTGAAAACTGTTACCTGCACCTTCAACCAGGTTTTACGTCATAAATAAGACGTCAGAAGAGGGAGGGTTGTGCTAAAGCCTGTGCTGCGCCCCCGTCAGCTTGGGTACCACCATCCTGCTTATTTCTCCCGTGAAACAGCTTTTCTGTGTTTCGGAGAGAAGGACATGTAGTGTAATTACTGGCACCGAGACTTAACATTTATGTCTCAGGATAGGCAACACATGTTGTCTGGGCTAGTTCCAGGTTAACTTGTTTATGTTCATGGGCGACGCTGACCACTTACCATCTTGTGGCTCGTCTGCCTTGCCTATCCAACTATCATAAAAAAAGTGGAGTCTAAACTTCGAAAATCTTGGAAGTTGGTAAACGGCCATGAGATTCTTGAAATAATAAAAATCTATTTATTTTACATACAATTTTACAAAAAATGAAATAGTCGATTCGAGTTACGCAGAAGAATGGCAATTTTCCATTGATTTATTTCCTAAAAATGCACCAATAGATATTAATTATAGACGTATTTAAACATATCAGTCCAGAAAACTTATAGCGACATTATTTTGAACATTATTATCCTTATTTACTCTTATTTTCTTTGTTGTAACTGAATCTTGAAATTGTTGACGTCCTTTAGCATTATGTGGTACTTTAATTTTATTGGATCAGACGGATCTTGGGAAGGTTCGGGTGGGACTATTCGAAAACGCCTCAATATCGTAGAAAGTATCATCTTCGCTGACAGCATTGCAAAACGATATCCTGCAAAGAAAAATTAGCTGCAATCGCAAGGAGTCATTGCCTTACCGGTCATGAGACACTTTGTAATATGTTTATCGTATCCTCTCATAAAATATTTAGAATAATCGAGTATTTTTATATAATCCAACCATAGTTCATCTTTCCGGGCTAAAGATTTGTAATTTAAGCGACACCAAACTTAGATTCGAGCTTAGATGAGTTAGAGGATATCTTTAGTAATATTATAGAGAGATAATATTTGTGAAATTGGGAGTAGAAAGATAAGGAAATTAAAAAAAGCTATAAAGAAAATCCGTTTAAAAAAAATCTTTCATCGGTACAACACTATTTTATGTATTAATATGTACATTGTCACCGAGTGACAGGCAATTAAAATATTCATCTTAGTCCAGCTATCGGTGGTAATTTTAGTCAAATCGAGCCTCATAGGCTCAGTAGTACTACAAATTAATCATTCTTACCAGTACAATTCCTCGGCCCATGTCCAAAAGCCATAAAATAAGAACTGGGTGGGATTGGAGGAGCTAAAAATCTATCTGGATTGAATTCCTCAGCATCCTTGCCCCAGAGTTGAGGATTGCGATGTATGCCCCATGCACTTATGAGAAGTTCGCAATCTTGAACAATCGTTATACCCGTCGCTGTATAAACAAACAGAAAGTTTACTTCAATTATTATATTGTTTTCTAATGTTTACGCGATTTTCACTCATTATAATGAAACATAATGAAACCAAGGATGATTTCTTTTTTCTTTTACGCCGGGAAATGCTCTGAGGCATCCCGCCTGGGGAGTGGGTCTCCCCAGGTGGGTATGTGGGACTCGCTGCGCCCGAAAGATGGTGAATGGATGCAGCTCTACCCACTAAAACCCGGCGAGTGCCACCAGTGCCGCCTTAGTGAGGTGCCCCGGATCTGTTAAGCTAACAGGGCACCTCGACGGCTAGTCAGTCCTGCAAGGGGCCGACTCCACCTCCACAGAGGGGTTGTCCCGCACCACAGAACAACCCCTCCCAATGACGGGACAGTACAATGGGGTGAGGTTCCCATCCTCACCCCTCACCCAAAAAGAGCAGGGGGCTCTTTTGTCCCTCTTCCTATAAGAGGAGTACAAAGAGCCCGCTCGGCTCAATTAGCTTCGCCCAAGTTGTTGGGCTCACCCTAGGCTACTGAGCCCCACCGCCACGTCAAGGCCTGAACCATGGTGAGGAACCAAGGATGATCCGTGAGGCTATTGCTATTAAAAACATCCTAATTTCAATAGAGAAGATGGCTGGCTCTTACCACCTGCTTGGGATCCCATTATTAATATATCAAATCAAAATCCAAGCATAACATGTCACAGATTAAAGAGTTAGCAGTTTCTGCGTAAGTAGAACGAACCAATATATTGATGTATCATAGGGTAGTATCGAAATACTTTGTAACGTTAGGACGTATGACACCTCAGTCCTCCCGTGACCGTGACGTGGTTGCTGTAAAGTATCCGAAACGTCGGGCTTGTAAAAATTTTAATAAACCAATTATTATGTTCAAATTGTGCACTTTCATTCATTTTGTATATCCAAGCGTGGTCATACTAAAAACCAGTAAAACGTGCTACTCAACATATTACGTCGGTGAAGTTCTAACAGTGCGTAAGTCATTTTTTGACTGTTTTGAGATTTTTATGCAATTGGATAAAGAATAAAGGCGCGCATCGTCACGACCAATGAAAACACCATTACTGACTAATAGGAGCCTAATATTTGAAAAATAGTTACACTGCGTAACTCAGTTGAGAGCGTCAACTCTGCGTATGTCAGATATTCTCATACAAATTCGTTTTGCGATGTTCGATGTTGTGATTCCGATGTTGTGATTCCGATTTCAGGAAAGATTTAAATTATTCAAATATAATAAATAATAATAATAATGTAGTAGTAAAGGTAGTGCCATGCTGCTTTCCAGCCGAATTTGACCGGCACAACTAGGGTGGGACCTCTCGCTCATGATACTGGCGTAAAGTGACAGCTATGCTGTCGCGTTTCGTGTGGTTTGCGAGTTTCCGGTGGCCCATTGGGGGGAAAGAGAGCGCAACACATCTGCATAATCTCTGGTTGTGCGGTCGTGTATGGGCGTCGGTAGTCTAAAGCTTCGACTGCTCGTTTGCCCTCCTATGCTAAAAAAAAGGATCTGCATAGCCTCTTGTATGCATGTTAATGGGCGTCGGTAGTCGCCTAAGGCTTCGACTGCTCATTTGCCCCCCTTTGATATAAAAAAGTCAGAGTAAACACAATCTGAGCATATTCGAATACTTTAGAGAGCTGATTTGAACACTTTAGGGTTCTTCTGAGAGATTTTCTCCCATGGGTAGGGTGCAAGAAGGACTGAATCCCATTCCGATCAGCTGACCTATAACAGTGCCAAACACGGCGGCAGCTCGCAAAACAAGGCCATGATGTGCGTGTAACTTCCACAGAAGTCTGGACCAGATAGTGGTCCGATGAGCCAAGTAGAGTGTCCACGAGAATCACATAACTGGGTGAGAAGTCAGCAGGAGGATCTTCCACATCGGGGATACGCGTTGGTGATACTACCAATTGTGTCAGATTCTATGCTGAAGCAAACTCGTTATTCGTAAACAGATCTTCCCGAATGATCGGTTGTACGTGAGCCGAGTCACTCGGTGTGCTGGACGTTGAAATCACCAAGTATCACGATCTCTGCGGATGGGATCTGTTGTATCACGGATTCTGTAGCCATTTGCTCAATGGCATGCACAGCGGTAATGGCGAAACAGGTTGACTGGTTTCGTCATTACCGCTGTGGGACCTATATTATAGTCAGGCATACATGCGGGGATGGTCGTCGCTGTCTATGCGAGACCAGAGGATGGAGAAGTCCCTTGAATCTTCAAGACTGTCAAGGCGATGATAGCAGACATCCTCTCTGATGTCTGCTATCATCGCATCATACGCAAACTCCAGCCCGCGGTACAAAAAAGTGTTCTAATTTATACCTCGGACAGGAGAGATAATAAAAATCAGCCGGAGAGGATATCTAAGTCTCGGTCAAAAAGAGCAAGGCTCCCTTCGCCGTCTGAAGGTGGTAATGGACGGCATTTAGATTGGCATGAAGCCCTAAAATGTTACTGAAGTCCACGGTCATAGTGATAGGTAGGTAGACTTCTGTCGATTGCTCTGTTTACCTCGGGCTGTTAATATGCTGAGCACAGATTTGCTGCCCTTCTCCCCCGATACACGGGGCTGTCCAGGTTCTGGACTCAGGTACAGGTCCTAAGTCCAGAAGTCTTCCGATGGATTCTATGGTACTTGTGGGACCTATAACCCTCCTTGGGTGCAGCATGAACGCAGTGCGAAACATAACGTAAGTCAGTGACAAATACTGGCAGCACTACATACGGAAGTCACATAATTATTTAAAAGAAAATAATATTGAGCCTCTTCTGATTTAAATAATCACAAGGCTTATTTGTATAATACGTTAATTACAAAAATTATTACTTTAATGTAGGTTACACGTTTTTATTAAGTTTTTTCACACTCCTGTAAAGTAGCAATTTTTTATTTACGCACTGTTAGAACTTCACCGACGATATACATAAATACAATCAGATTCTAAAATTTAATCCTCCTCCTCGCGTCGTTCTCCTGGTGAGAGTCGTGGTTACTCCGCTCCTGCAGTGGTTTCATCTTGACGGTATTCCGCCACTTATTCCTATTCTTGGCGTCGTGAAGTGTGGCGTGTAATTTGGAATCCAAAGCCGTGTGGATTTTACTATCTCAACGGACCACGACCCCTTCGGAGCTTGCCGTCCACCTTGCCAGTAACCATGAGCTGTTTGAACAGCTCATGGTTACTGGCAAGGTTGAAAAATTTAATAATACCTACTCTGCAATACCACTTTTTTCACAAATATTGGTGATTTGTTGAAGTGAAGTGATCCACATTCCATACAAGAATTGAAGATACTGAGATAAGACATATCTATGATATTACATTCTGATGGTAACATAATAATATCATTATTTACTCACGCAACTCAACATCATTTTCAACTCTTCTTGCTATAATTGGCACTGGAGGAAATAATCGTAGAGTCTCTCTAATAACTGCATCCAAATACTTCATTTTTGACAGTTCTACTGTTGTCGCCTTATCGAGATTTCCCATAACCTCAACTATTCTGGATAAAATTATCACCAAATGCTAAATTATATATTTGAAGAAACATTTATAGAAGTTATAAATTTGCTTATGTAATCTTACTTGAAGTTAATTTTCTTTAATTACATAAAAATAAAATATTTTTTATTTTAATTTTAACGAAAAATTTTAGAAGTTCTGTTTATTTATGAAGGTTAGAGCATCCAAAATTGCTACTCACTCCTTGTAGACTCTTTCTTGGCATTCTGGATACTTGGCCAACATTAGGCAAGTGAAACATGTAGCCACGGTTGAGGTGTCGGTGCCGGCCAGTATAACCACTATCAGCTCTTCTCGGAGTTCATCCTCACTAAAGGGTTGCTGTCGCCGGTGTGAAGTCTCGACTAGCATTTCCATTATATTGGTAGGGGCCTCTGTGCCACCTGAAATATTGGGATCGGTCTTATTTCGTGTCAGATGAAGATTGAATACAAAAAGAAATTAAACGTAGGTAGGTAAGCTGATTTTTATTTCAGCAAGTAGATTGAAAGAGTTTTTTTTTTTATTAGATCTAAAGAGTTATACCTTTCATATTTCGTCTTAACCATTTGATAACACATTGCAATACGGTTTTATTTGTATTTTATAACTGAAATCATTACACGATCAAAACATTTTAATATAAACTAATTACATAATATGTATATATTGAATCACCATCATCATCATGAGTCTCTATCCATCCACTGCTGAACATAGGCCTCCCTTAATGAACGCCAAGACGGCCGATCCCTGGCCACTCTCATCCAACACGGACAGGCCACCGCACGGAGTTCGTCTTCCTACCTGATTAATGGCCGACCAAAACTGTATATTGAATAACTGTATATACCACAATTATATAAGTAATCAAATCTATCAATCAAATATATAAGTAATAAGTATATACCAAAACTGTATATACCACAAATACACTCACCTTTTGTATTATTATATTTCTGCTGTATTACCTAAAAAGAAAAACAGTATGAAATGAAAAGGTAATGTAATAAGTGTAAATTTACATAATATGTATTTTATGCAAAAATTAGTTACAAATAACATATTTTAACAGCTTTATATGCAATTTTTTGTCATTTTTTACACTCTCATATATATCCAAAAAGCAAAATTGAAAATTTTGAAAAACCCCACGACGGTTAATAGTCAATTGAAAAATTAAAAACCGTAGGTATCAAAACAAATGTTTACTGCATCGCCTCCTGGTAAGTTGTAATTGTAACACCTATCTAAGAACATGCACCAATCAAACCCAAACCCATCATTGAAAATCGCATCAAAATTAGAATAGTAGTTTTGGAGAAAAATGGCAACATTGGATTCTACAAAAAACGTTTGCTGCAGTGCCCTCTAGTGATTTATCAACGTAATACCTATCTAATAACATGCACCAATCAAATCCGAACCCATCTCTGAAAACCGCATCAAAATCGGACTAGTAGTCGGCAAAATAGGTTTGCACACACAAACTGCCTCTCATCCCAAACGCATATAATATATACAGTCTCCGTTCCGTCGCGGGTAAAAAAGCAGTTTTATTAAAATTTGTGAAATTCGCGAAACTATAGTGTTTGATAAATTAATAAAACTAGTTTTAGTAGGTTTTGAATAAAACTCTTGGCTACTTATATCATTATAAAAATATGTACCTAACATTATAAATATTATAGGTGGCGTTCCTATAATATTTATAATACAGTAAAATATTTTTATTTTAGAAGCAAATTTTAAAAAGGGTAAAACAACAGAAATAAGATATTATATCACATACAACGAATTAGAAAAGGTAATCACATACGAGTAAAGTTGCGATAATTTTACAAAAAAAACATGCGCCACAATTCTGTCAAATTAACTTCAGTACGACTAAGAGCGCATAGTGAAGTAAACAAAATTACCTGATTAAGGAAATTCCATATAATACGTTTGTTTTTTTCCAGTTTTTCATACAGCGGGAGAGTTTTTAAAACTATGTCCGACCGGAGCCAAGGTTGGCTAATACGCACTGCAGATTGCGCTGAATAATCTTGAAATGCCTTCAAAAACTCTGTGTAGTCCCGAGAGTCCATATGCATTCCAAACGCTGATTCTGATTATAAATTGGAATTATTGGCCAAATAAATATTAAAAATTGGATAATGGTTGTATTAGATATAATGCAATATTATAAGAACTTTAATTACTTATATGTTTATGTGCTCTATAACTACATAATACTTTTCCGGTGGGCATGCGCTGTGCCACGTTCTCGTCTATTTACGCAAGAAATAAGTCCTGCTTATTTCTTACGTCAATTGCCTCGATGAGGAACCATCTAGGAACAAGTTCATCTGGAATTCCAGATGAACTTGTTCCTAGATGGTTCCTCTGTCCATTGGCCTACCCAACTAACACAAACATGAGAAATTGCTGATATCTCCCATACTTACCGCATACGGATGACATTGTGTATTCAATAAGAGGTTCCCACGCAGAAAACGTGCCTGTGTCCGCCAGCGCCTCAAGTTTAGGAATTATGGCGAGACTCTGTCGTGCAAATATCTCGGTGAATATTTGCAAGCGCTTTTCACTGAAGCTGGGTGAAACCACCTTCCGACGCTTACGCCATATACCAACTGAAAATATAAGTAATATTTTACTTCAATTTTTTCTGATATTACAATGGCTGAATGATGAAACTTCTGTAGCGGCCAGTCCAGGTGTAATGCGAATTGCGAGTGATCGGTCGATCTTACATTTTATTGAAAGAGACCTGCATCGGTCGGAGCGATGCAGGCTAATCGACGACGATCGTGTCACAATTATGTGAAATGTAAATCATTTTTAAATAAACCTCTGTAAGAAGGATTTACTATTGTTTTTAATATTATTTTCTGTTATTTACTTCTGCCTAGCCTTTTTCCAGCTATGTTGGGATCAGCTTCCAGTCTAACCGCTTGATACCATAGCCTCTATATATCCAACCTATCATACCTCCACAACCAAGTTAAATTGGGTTATACGATATCCCGTGGTGAGGCTGGTTATCAGGCGAGATGAGAGCCGGGCCCAACGGCTTAATTTTGCTTTCTGAGGCACGGAGGATTCTCGGTATGTAAAGAAGGTCACCCATCCACGGATCAACCTCGGCAAGCGTAGCTTAACGAGTTCCTCATGTTATATTCTGTTAATAGACAAGTAACCGATGCCCTTAAGCACAAAGGAGTACTTGTGTGTACTCAAATCACGGAGCCAGTAATAAACCTACATGTCTTGACTTCTGGTCCCTCTTTCTTGAGCAACGAAGCAGTTTCATAGAACAAATGAGGTGGATAGTGGCTGTCTCATGGAATTCCTAATGCTGGAAATTTACCTTTGTTCAATTTGAAAAATATGCGAGATTATTGAGATCTCAGATACTATTAAGTCTCCATGGGTGGGTTATGTGATGAGAAAATAGATACCTCTAAATTAAAAAGCTTACTTGGTGCAAACACTGATCCATTTCCAGTGAGATGCCGCAGGGATTTCATGTTTGATTTTTCAAGGACTGATTTTGTTAAGACTTCGGCAGCTTTGGCGTCTGACACAACTGGAATTCATATGCATAAGATTGATACGTCCAATAATGAGCACGTTTATTTTACTCGAAAGTACGTAAGGAGGATATAAGGTTTTAATTCAGTTATGTGTTAGCCCCACAGAAAATATATTTCTGTGGTTAGCCCGATAGGCAAACTTCACACCAATGCTAAAATTAATCATATTAAGCAAGTTTCCTTCCACAATATGGATATCTTTACTGTTCATCAAGCAATGTTGACAATAACAAGTGCATGCGAAAGCTTACAAAAATCTATGTTTCAATAATGCAGTATTATCACATACGAATTTAGATTATTAAGAAAACTTTAAGGCCGATTCGATACTGACTCTATACCCTATACTTATTATACATTTAATGCTACGCTATGCCATAGCTACTGCGCAAAATATCTATACTAATATTATAAAGCTGCAGTTTGTTTGTTTGAACGCGCTAATCTCAGGAACTACTGGTCCGATTTGAAAAATTATTTCTGTGTTAGATAGCCCATTTATCGAAGAAGGTTATAGGCTATATAACATTACGCTGCGACTAATAGGAGTAAAGTTGAGTAAGTACACGCGGGCGAAGCTGCGGGCAACAGCGAGTGTTCTATAAAGAGTTACTTTCTGACGACAAGTTCTTTAAGCAAAAAAACAAAAATTGAAAAAGTTAAAATTAATGGCCCTGAAACATTTTTAACAATCATTTTAGATTATGAAATATATTCAAAAATATTTGTTATTTTCTTTTCACTCAATATTAATATTATTTAGGACATTTTAAAAGAATTATATTATATTCTTTCCAACTATCCCAAGTTTTTGTTTAATGAATAATTTATGTTTTATTAGAATGTGTCTATTTAAAAGCGCCATTTTATCTTACCAATATAAAACCTCATTCCAATCCAGGCGCCCGTCACACCGTGTTTGCTCTTCATTGCCTCCACCGAAAACTTTTTTACCACATTCATTCGATCTGAAAGTATAATATACTTCTACTAATTCGTAAAGATATTTACAGCAATATAATATATACTTGTATTACTATCTATATATTGTCTATATCTTGTCTATATTCTTTTCTTTAACGCCGAGAAATGCTCTGAGGCATCCCGCGGGGGAGTGGGTCTCCCCACGCGGGTATGTGAGACTCACTGCGCCCGAAAGCTGGTAAGCGGACGCAGCTCTACCCACTAAAACCCGGCGAGTGCCGCCAATGCCGCCTTTGGTGAGGTGCCCCGGATCTAATGAGCAAACAGGGCACCTCGACGGCTAGTCAGTCCCCTAAGGGACCGACGCCACCTACACAGAGGGTCGGGACAGTACCTACAATGGGGTGAGGTTCCCGTCCTCGCACCTTTCCCCTTGGTCTTTTGTCCCCTCTTCTTATAAGAGGGGTACAAAGAGCCCCCTCGGCTCAATTAGCTTCGCCCAGGGTGCTGGGCTCACGTCAAGGCCTGAACCATGGTGCGGATCTTGTCTATATCTTGTCTTGGCGTTTCCCAATATATGTTTTTATCAATAAAAAAAACCCAAACTTTTTTTCTCACAAGTTTCAAACTTTGATGGTAAAATTGAAAATGATACCTTCATTTGTACCGAAAGCCATGTACGCGTGTCCTATCAAAGGCATAGCTTTATAAGAATTCTCCAATTTCTTGGATAGCTCATAGATCCTCCTCATTTTCCATCTTCGCCTGGCGAAGAAATAGGCTAGTAGACAAACCAGTATTTTGACGAGAAACTTAGCTACTTCAGTCATTTCAGGAAGCGGGCCTGTAAAGAATATAATTACACTATTATATAAGAAGGCTATAAATAAAAAAAAATTGTTTGAACGCTAGTCTTCTGGTAAAAAAAAAACATCTGGTATTTAAACAATTCCTTTTTCATTGAATGGCCAATTTTACAGGATTAAATTGAACGTCCAAAAAAATTTGCAGTTGTCGCAAATTGCCACTTTCTAAAAATCATCTAATATTTTAAATCAACATAGTACATAGATATTTTCACTACTAAAACAATTGATCGTGAACAAGACATTCGTAAATAATGATTAAATATCCGCGAAATAAAAGTGAAAGACATGGTAAGTATCCCGTTTAAATAGATCATCTATATAATAGATTATTTATACTTTACTTCTCTAAGTATTCAGATATAATATTCATATATTAAGATTTTTAAAAGGATTATGACATTTGTCTCACTCTTATCAATACCACATTAATATTCTGTCCGTTTAAAGGTTTTGTACTCGTAAAAGACGTGATGATTTAGTGGTTTCTCACACAAAACTTCCAAAATATTGAACTAATATATGAAATATTATTATTTCTATAGATTATTAAAATTTAGTTTTATCTTTAATCAAATAACACTTTAACCAGGTTTTTACAACGTATTTCATTTTAGGATTTTTATTTCAAACTATTAAAGATTATCAAATTCAAAGATAAATAAAGAGAGAAATAAAGGATTAAATTATCTTTATTTCTTTCTATGACAAACATTCTAAAAGAGATAATAAAAAAACTATACTTATTGAAGCTAGGGAAAAGCCTTCCTTATACATTTCATTGGGATCAATAATAATATATTGACACATAATATATAACACTTAGTATTTATACTAAATAGAGATAAAGCTAGGTCCGAATCGGTTGGAAGTTAACAACAATAACCTCACCACCTTTCTGCACTGTGTTTATATAGCCAGGTTAAGATAACATTTTCGATAAGATACGATATTTAAGTAATTTACACCCTAAAAAAACGTAATGTTGACGCATGTTTATCTTAGCATATTATGATTTTTTATGTCACAAGGAGGCAACCGAGCAGTCGGAGCCTTATGGTGACTACCGACGCTCATATACATCCGCACAACCAAGTTATGCAAAATGCGCTGCCCTCCTTTTCCCTTCCCCCCCCCCCCCCAATGAGCCAACGGAAACTCAGAAACCGCACGAAACGCAACAGCATAGCTGTCGCTTTACGCCGGTGTTATGTGAGCGAGATGTACCACCCCGGTCGTGTCGACCCAATTCATCTGCAGAGAAATATGGCACTACCTCTTACAAGCAGCATGGCACTACCTCTTACAAAAGTGTGTATCAGGAAGAGGCGTAGAACCCCAACATGATTCAAGATTTGTCGTGGCGGTGGGGCTCAGTTAGGCCACTGCCTAAGGTGAGCTCAGCAACTTGGGCGAAACCGATTGAACTAAGGGAGCTGCTCTTTGTACCACACTCTTACACATTACCACAAAGAGCAGGCTCCCATCCTCGTCCCTTGTCCCCCACAAGGAGCGAGGATGCTAAAATGGAGGAGCAAACCGGCGTTTCGTACGGTTTGTGAGTTTCTGGTGGCCCTTTGGGCGGATAGGGAAAAGGAGAGCAACGCATCTGCATAATAGAGATTATTATAGTGGTTGTGCGGATCGATAGTCGATAGTCGCCATAAATAAAAATTAACATATATATAAATATATATAAAAAAATCTAAATAATACCTGAATCGTATTAATTTTTAATAATTCAAAAAATATTTTCATTGAATAGCGCACGATTCACCACAAAACAAAAATATTAGCACGTCGACCAATAACATTTGATAGGTAAATCACCGCTCTACACCCTTTACAACTATATATATACAAATTAATGATTTGTCATTATTTTGGTATGCTTCAGTAATTTGGAATCAAAATGTATCGGTTAGAGTTTTCACATTGTGGCTAGTGAATGTTGAGTCGTGGTAGTGTCGGCTGAGTATCGGACTTTCGATCCCTTAAAGGCGAAGAAAAAAAAGGTTATAAAGGTAAATTTTCAGTTTCAATGTTTAACTGCTATAGAAGTTACCTCTAGTCGCGCCTCAAGGTGTTTTACTTCAAGAAGTGAACACTTACGGTTTTTACAGGTCTATAAATAATATTTGAAATTTTATTTACTTTGCTATTCACAATTCATCCGTTTGAAAAAATTTGAAATAAATAATCCTAATTTATTAAACCTTTGATACTAGTTGGCGTATAAGTCAAGAAGCGTGGAGTATATGACATATACTCACGACTAAAGAAAGTTACTATTTTTGATTTAAATAGAATACAGAGCGTTACTTCCGTCAGAAAAAATCTGAGTTACCCTCAAGTCACGCCTAAAGAAGTTTAACTTCAAAAACGATGTAAGTGCAGATGCGCTTCCCTGGGCGTAATTCTGGTGTCAAGCGGCGCCCATGTTCATGATATCAATCGTATATGATATAGATGAAAGCGTGCACGATGCAGCGGTAGATACTTTAAGTAGATTATATGCAATATGAAGAGATGCATCCACTCAATGAAGACATTCAATTCTGTCCCTGAAGGGAATTGAACTCGCAACCTTTAGTAATAACAAACACTAAGCTGAAGTGATCATCATTAAACTTGATAAGATTCAACATCTTCGAGAGTGAGCGAAATTTACTAATATAGAGTTCATCAGCGTATAACCTAACCGTGGTTTAATATCCGGACAGTCCCCCAAAGGACCGACGCCACCTTCACAAAAGGGTTGTCCCGCACCACAGAACAACCCCTCCTAACGTCGGGACAGATATCTATTGATAACCAATCTAAAACTAAAAAAGCAATTTTTAATAAGATTCAATGTTTTCACTTTGACAAAATGACGTATGAGTTATTGTAAAACGCTAAGTTGCTTCTCTACATTGTACCCGTCTACTTTCATCATATTTAACGCCATCTACTGTCTCTTTGTCTCCTTTCAGTGTCGCTTTTTCGTTCCATTCACGGAGAAATTACATTGAATTTTCAAATCACAACGGTGATTTATGACTATGATTATGACCTAACTATGATTTTTATATCAATCGCACGTAAAAACATTTTTTTATTTAGTATATCGAAAAATTGGCTGTTCTAACATCTAGAAAATTATCTCAAAATTGAGCTCTACTCACAGGAAGGTCCTTAACAAAGTTTTAAAATTTTACCTCAGTTTATACAAAATAATCATACTATTCGTCGAAAAGATGTTATTTCATCAATTAAAATTTCAAATTTCAATTAAGTGCCTTATGTTTTATTCCAACGGTTTGCAGTCCATGGGGATATACGGCGCGATATGGACGGGCTTTGACGGGAGAAAACGACGCAAGAGAGCTTGCGACGTCCGCAGAGAGCTATGGCAATCAGAGCCGTCCGTGCGTACCGCACTATCTCATACGAGGCTGCGTGCGTACTGACGGGCTCTGCGTCATGGGACCTGGTGGCAGGTTCCCTGACGCACTTCTGGCGGAGGAGGAGAGGAGAGGAGAAGCCGAGGAGGAGCCTCGGCTTCTCCTCTCCTCGTCTTGAATGTTGACGAGGCCGAGGGCGACGAGGAGAGCTGGCGGAGGCGCATGAGAAGGCGAGTGCTCCGCGAGTGGAAGGAGCGGCTGGATGAGCCGAGTGCGGGTCATCGCACGGTGTCGACGGTGGGTCCAATTCTGGAGCAGTAGGTTGACCGGCAGCATGGCATAATCACCATCTACCTTGCGCAGATCAAGATCTGCGTCCCCGTCAGGACTGGGTATGGCTGCTTCGGAAAGCATCTGTGGAAGGGGGCAGGAGCGGAGGACTCGCCAGGGTGTCATCACTGTGGCAGCAGTGAAGACACTGCAGACCACACCCTGGCGGAGTGCCCAGCTTGGGCAGAGGAAAGGGCGCCACTTACCGCTGAAGTGGGCGCGGACCTGTCACTCCGTGCGGCCATCCGAGCGATGATTGATAGTGAGAGCGCATGGCAGGCGATCCTCTCCTTCTGCGACATCACTACCTCGCAGAAGGAGGAGGCGAAGCACACTGGCGCCTCTTCCTGCAGGAGAGCACGGCGGTGACAGGCGGTCGCACCGCCGTGAGGGACCTGTGCACGGCCGATCGGGGGATTCGCCGTGCGCGCTTAAGGTCCGGGTTATAGGGCACCCTTGTGTGTTCAGGATGCCTTAAGCGGAGTAGGAGGATGGGATGTCGACCTCCCTGCCTCTAGAGTAGAGGGCGGATGGCACACGGTCGTTAATAACACTTTGGGTTATAGAAGTTGATGAAAATATACGATTGATAACGAGGATATTACGAAAAATAAATATTATTTTCGTTATTCTTTCTTTATCTTTCATCATTATCTTTTATAGGTTGTTTATTAAAATATTTTAAGTTGGTGTCTGTATGTTTTTTAGAAATTTTCATTAACTGTTAATTAAATGATATTTGCCTTGAGGCCACGAGGCTCAAACCCTATAAGTTTTAGACTAATTGGAGGCCCTTATGGGGGCCCCGTCCCGTTTTATAAGACACGGGGCCTCGTTGTGAGCGAGGGGCTTTTAATTTCCTCCCTGTCAATCACGGGACCGACGGTCGGAAATTAGGTCTTCGCCACCTACGGCGGTGGTGGTGTTGTGTGCATATAACTAACGAGTGTAGAGTTGTGTGTGTACTGTGTATTTAGAAGGGATGCCCTACGTCATACGTAGGAAAGAAAATCCATTATTGGCAAAATTGATATGATCTGAAGGATCTAGGAGCACCTTCCTCGGTCTCCTGCGCAGACGATGTCAGTCAGGATCTCAAATATAATACCGCCGCCTAAAATGTATATTCTAATAAGCATCTTCAATGCTCTACTAGCATAGAGCATAGAAAAAAGCAGTAACTGTAGAGGCCGTGAGAGGGCTTTAGCTCACTGAGGAATCGATCCCAACGTTCGTTTTTGTGTTACGCAATATCGCGCTTTACTTGCTTTTGTAAGTCGCGGTACGTACGCCGATTTTCATTTGTAGCTTTTTCTAATTCCGTGTCAACTGCCTAGTGCGGATCGCGTCCTTTTGTTCCTGACGAAGTTATAATTTTTCAGCCAATTTTCGCCATTTTCAGCGTTAAATTAAAATTATAAATAAAAAAGGTAGAGTCCGGATAGTTTCTTTATTTAAAATTTCCCCCTCTGGATATATTTTTCAAAATTTGCAAAATTTTAATAGTTTTGAGTTATTAATGTAAAACTAAACGCTTTTTTTCTTAATTTGTTTATAATAATTTTAATTTTTTGTGTTAATAAATCCTCGAGATCCATTTTTCGAGACACAGATTTTTCGGCCTGACCGAGCATACCATCTCGCTCGGTCGGAGATCTCCCTTTGTGGTTTTTAAGTCGGGCGAGAAACGTCTTTCCCTAATAACCACGACAAATTCATGTTAAAAAAATATCACAGTAAAATAAATCATATTAAAAGTAACTCTCTTCTCAAAAAATAAATACTAATTTATTCTTAGTTTGAGCTGGAAAATAATGATGAATTAATGAATTAATGATTTTAAGGTGAAAATAGAAAAAAAGCGCCACATGATATGCGCGTTTCATTTGTGTTAACATAAACTATAATATTCTGTAGTATCCTGAACACTGGTGATGACCTGGTGATTTAAGCAGGAAGGCGATAAGAACTTACTAGAACTTTTGAACTGCACTTAATGTACTAATGGTTGTTATACATAAAAAAATTTGGTCACTATCAAACGTTTTTATACTGACACAAAAAGTTTTATCTTCAACTAATGTACTTAAATTTTTGCCGAACTAGCACTTCTGCTAGCTGATGATCTTCATCATCAACTCATAATAGTGATAGAATAAAGAATGTAAAATTAATTCAAACGAATATGAATTTTAATTTTCATGTTATCATAGAGGTTATACGAAGTGAATATAAATGTATGTTAATAAGTGAAAAATAAAACTTTTCATTTAATTTTTGAATGAAAATAAAAATATGAGTGTGTAAATTTATTCCTGATTTGACATCCTTATAAGATTGTATCTATTTATTCATTTATTATGTTTTTTAGAATCGAGCAGTTATCGATAAGCCACCTCATGGTCAACGTCGCCTATGAACATCCAGAGAGATAAGATGGTGTCGATACGAAAGTCTCGGTGCGACTGCCCGTCTTTCAGAAATACAACGAAGCTGTCACAAAAGAAAGAACCCTGCAAACAGGAGCGCAACATTAACGCATTCTATGCCCCGCTATGGGCACTAGGGTAACGGGGCCCCGATGAAAACAATTTTGAGATCTGTGAGCCTGATTTTGGACAAGCGAAGAGTAAACCTATAAATTAAGGCACTACTATGTTTTAATGAGCAATCATTGCTTGAGTACCCAGAGTGCTCAATGGGACCTGGACGCTTCCCTCCGGTAATGTTGTACTTATAGCTCAGTCATTTCAAGAAATGAACTTGAATTGGCGCGCCTCGTATTGATGATGAAAAGCGAATTTTTGTTCTGCTCCTTTATTATTTATTAAGCATTTAAGTTGGTCTTACATACCTGGATATTCACGTCTCCGCTTTAAGGGAAGGGTCTTTTCACTAATGACATACTAACAATTAATGCAATTATTATCTTGACATTATATAACTAGAACTACCTGTTACCCACAGCTTCGCCCGCGTTAACTTTTATTTACGGACATAGTATGCTGATGATGATCATTACTTTACTTTCTTATTTTTTGTTATATCTCTAAAAGAAATAAGGCAGCGTTATACAATGTAAGCTTCCTAATCACCTAGTGGCTTAAATTTTCCCGACTCTTAGAATAATTAGGCTTATATCATTTACCAATTTACACAAATCTCGACATATTATATACTATAAGTTAAAACCTGCCTCAGGAATCACTGTATCTTAAGTTGAAAACAGCATCAAAATCCATGTAGTAGTAGACAGACATTTAACAGTCTCTTTTATTATCCCCACCATGGTTCAGGCCTTGTCGTGGTGGTGGGGCTCAGTAGCCTAGGGTGAGCCCAGCACCTTAGGCGAAGCTAATTGAGTCGAGGGGGCTCTTTGTGCCCCTCTTATAAGAAGAAGGGATAAAAGAGCAGGGGGCAAGGGGCGAGGACGGGAACCTCACCCCGATGATAAAATGAGGTATGTATTACTTTATTTTATCTAGGGACGGTAGAAAAGGAATTAAATTGAATCCTACTAATATTGTAAGCACGAAAGTGTGTATGTATGGATGTTTGTTACTCTTTCACAAAAAAACTGAAAGGATTTTATTGAAATTGATTGACAAACAAAATGAGTAGGACTCGCATAAGTCGCATGACTCCCAACAAAACTCAGAAATCGAGACGGATAACGCTGGTGAGAACGTCATTCAACCCAACAAAATATAGACTCCCTCAGTCTCTATATTTTGTTGGGTTGGGTTAGTCTTAAGTGTTAGTTTTTTTTATTAACATTCAGATCTAGGTTATGGCTATGAAAAGAAAATTAATTTTATAATAATAGCCTTTATTTAATAGTATAATGTCTTTGCTACTATTATATTTTTAACCTATAGTTTGCTGAAGATATCATAACACTCTTAACAAAGTTGACCAGATTGGTAGAGGAATTCCACCGTCGTTATGGACTGCGCTTCGACTTGTAGTGAAATTAATTTATTCTTGATAATTACAGCTACAATTTGCTCTTCATCACATCTAAAAAATATTAATGATTATTATTAAAAGCCACAATAAAAAATATTAAATGTCTTTCTTTTCATAAATTGCTTTTTAACTGAAAAAAACTTTGGAGCCCTGCATATAATAACGCTTTTAGAGTGCTGATGGGACTGCGTTGCCCTTGCAGTGCGTCGGGGATGCTGGCCGAAGCTGGTGTCGACAATCTGTCGGGTAGTATAAGAAAGCACACAGCATCCCTGATTCACCAAGTGCGGCGCAGCACCAACAGTCTGGTGAAGACAGTGGCGGCCATATTGGACGTGAACAGTGTTCTAATGCAGCAGTGGACTCATGTACTTTTGGTCAAAGACACCTGCAGACCTTCCCATAATTTTAATTTAAATAACTATTGTAAATAACACTATGGGCATTTGTTAATCTCGAAATAAATGTTTTTTTTAAACTGTTGCCAGCTTATCACAGGGCAAGGTTACGGTAAGGCGGGAGGAGCGGACCGTCTCTCCCGCGACGGCGGAAACGCACCTACAGTTGGAACGTAGTTCCTTTACGCGCGTTACGAAAGGGGGCTAGACGGAAAAAATTCTTACGAAAAGTTGGCACGACACTTTTTGCGAGTATATCGCATACGTAGGTATGTATAGTGTCGCGCGGGCGGCCGCTTCGCGTATTGGCTTTTTGCTATAGTTGTAAGACGTGCGGCTTTTTGATTGACACATTACCGCGTTGGTAGTTGTTTTTGTTACACTATTGGGGCTGCTTAGTAAAAAACCCCAGTTCAAATCCCACCAGATCTCGGTGACATTTTTTTATTATTATTATTTTACGCCGGGAGATGCTCTGATTTTTATCGATAAAAAAATCATAAAAATTCATACCTATTTTTGTTTACTATAATATTAGGACAGAATTGTAAATCGGGGATGCGGAGGGGCACACACAATTTCATACATTAAAATAAATTTATTAATAAATTTACTAACCAAGTCCATAGTATATTGTTAGTATTTAAAAAAAACTTCAAAAAAAACTGTTAGTATACACACTTGTTTGAATTATATTGTAATATCTCGAAATACATTGGCTTCAAACAAAGTTTTTCATAGATAGTGCTGCCATTACATTAAGTTTGACTTTTAATATCTAAATATACTAGTTGCACGGTAATTCTTTAACGAATTTCGAACGGAATGCGTAAACAATAGTGTGATAGTTAATCTATTCACGAAGGTGTTATAGGATATAATAATTTTCGTTGATTCTTATTAAAACATTGATTCAATACGTACTAGCATCGCCATCCTAACAGTATTTGATACAGTTTGCATATATCATTGACAGATGGCGCGCTTCTAAATCATTGGAAGTATTTTTCGTTGATTTTATTAACATTGATACATAAAATATTTAATCGACAGATGGCGTGCTTCTAAATCATTGGTAATATTTTTCGTTGATTTCACACACATACACACTTATGTGTGTGTGTGTGTGTGTGTGTGTGTGTGTGTGTGTGTGTGTGTGTGTGTGTGTGTGTATGTACTTTTTTGTTTTTTATTACAATTCCTTCACTAATTATTCGAAAGGAACTTCGTTCCATCCGGGTGTCCCTTGACACCTTTCTAGTTTTTTTTTCACATTTATATATAATATAAATTGTTATTTATCCTTACTTATTATATATTATGATGACCATTGTGTCTCTTGGTGTTATGAATGCAACGTTATCGATGCTATCGTCTTCCGGATCAAAACCAAGCCTGTTAAAAACATTTAAAGTCTTTAATTTAATTTATTATTATAAATTTTATAAATTTCTTTTAATATCATAATTTTGATACTTGACTTGCTTTTCTTTTTTTATGTTGGTTGGATAGGCATACTGACTGACTGCAAACGTGCCACCTGATGGAAAGTGGTCGACGACGCCCATGAACATATACCAGCAAACCCGGAACGAGCCCAGGCAACTCATCTATGTGTTGCCTATCCTGAGACATAAGATGTTAAGTCTCGGTGCCAGTAATTACACTGCCTGTCTTGCCCTTCTCTCCGAAACAGGAAAGCTGTTTCACGGGAGAAACAAGCAAGATGGTGGTACCCATACCCATGCAGCCGGGAGCGCGTCACAGCGCTTCCCTCCTGATCATGTTAAAAAGTAGTTCACAGACACCGATGACAGACCCATTAAATTTTTTTAATAAGAAGAATTTTCTTGTTTTAAGTAGAAATTTTTTAAGCAAATTGCTTGTAATCGATAAAATAATTTTTGTACTACTTATTCTTCTAAGTGAACTGTTAGTGAGAATGAAAACATTTTAGAAATATTGGTAATAAAATTACAATATTCATTTACATTTTCCAACATTATTGCGTGGGTACATTTTCGTACTTCCTTCTCATCATTTTTCTTCTGTAACTAAATTATTAAACAAAGCAAATTAAATTTTCACAAAATTTGAGAATGATTAAAAATTTAAATCATTTTTAAGACATCGAGAATTTAAACTTTAGAAATTGTATTTAATTTTTATCCGGAAAGGAAAATATAGTATGAAAATGCTAATATAATATTCTAATTATTATATTCGATATCAGAAAAAAACAAACAAGTAAAACTTTGAAGAAATTACGTAATATTTGTTTTTTAGCTAAGCGCAATCTGTCCGAATAAATATAAAACGAATATTGTTTTTAAAGGAACTAACATTATGTTATGGAAATAGTTATTTATTAGCCCGTCTGTTGAGGAAGGTTAGGAAAGTAGTGTTTTTTTTTTCTTTTGCACCGATAAATGCTCTTAGACATCCCGTACAGGACGGGGGACACCCCAGGCGGGTATGTGAGACTCGTTGCGCCCAAAAGATGGTACGGTGGGCGCAGCTTTACCCACTAATACCCGGCGAGTGCCACCAACGCAACGCCGCCTTTGGTGAGGTGCCCCGGACCAGCCGTTGAGAAGTCCTGTTGCACAACTGAGTGCAACAGGGCTTCTCAACGGCTGGTCAGTCCCCCAAGAGACTGACGCCACCCTCACAGAGGGGTTGTGCCGCACCATAGAAAACTTCTCCCAACGTTGGAGCGTGCAATGGGGTGAGGTTCTCATCCTCGCCTCTTGTTCCCGGGAGTAGTAGCAGCCGCCACGTGAGGTGTTGATTGTTGCTGTTGTTAGGAAGCGGGGCCCCCCCTCCACGCCCCGCAATAGGCGTGCTCTATCGGACGCGTTAAAAATATCATTAGGATACTTACACAAAGTCCTCAAAATATGTGAGAAAATTTTTCTCTACTCCGACTCTTCTTGACCCTCGGGGTAAAAATTTTGAGAAATGCCCTAAAGCATAAAACGCTGGTTGCTTATAAAATATTCCTTTTTTCGCATCTACCAAAATAGCAGCATCCAAAGTAGATCCTATACAACTTGGGCCACCTTCTGTGTCCAAACACATGTTCCAATCGATCCAACCCACTAAATTATAGTTGAGGTCCTGTAACCATGATGTTAACAAGTCCAAAAAGGCTTACTGAACATTTTGTCTTCAGATTATGCCTTAGAGAAAAAAATCATATCGATGGACTTCTTATGGATATTTGCCATCATTTTTATATATTTGTACGTTTGTTACGTATCAGTTACCATATTTATAGTTATAGTAATAAAACATTAACAAAGCATATGTAGGTACATATGTGATGTGACACGAATCATCTACTTACTTCAAGAATATCAGCTATATAAATCTGAGCGCTCTCCCAAGCGCCTAAAGTTGGTCGTGTATTGTTGCTCAAAACTGAAAAAAGCGGTTTTTTACAATTATAAAGAATCTTTGATGTAACTCAATTAGTTGAGTATAGACTATTGTCGTAGCCGTATTTTAGTAATTGGAAGCAAGATATTATATAAATGTGATCAATTGAAATGTACCAATATAGAAAATACCTTAAGTGGTTACTTGCTTCAAGGAACAATTTCTGTTACACTGATGACAGTACGATCAAATTATATTGATATTTATACAACTGCACTATCTTTGTTGAAATTAAATTGGACCAAAATGGAGTTCCGAACAGCAAATGCAATATGTACATCATGTACCTACATGTAGTCAATATAATTTAAGCGTACGTACTGTATATTCTAAAAGTATTTATGACTTAAGTATGTTTAGGAATTTATATATTTGTAAACATATTTTTATTTGTGATTTTATAAAGACCCTTTTTGATTTTTGATAAAAAATGAAATCCGCCATCTTGAAAAACTACGACCAGTTAGTTGTATTGACGTCACTCATTTTATTTCTAATAGCTGTTGCCCGCAGCTTCGCCCGCATTAAGGTAGATTTAAGGATTGATGATGATTATGTATATGCCTAAGTTACTCCTTATAACACCAGCCAACTGCCAGTGAAAGTTCCATCAAAATCGGCCCAGATGTTTCAGAGATTAGCCGGAACAAACAGACAGACAGATAGACAGACGGACGGACAGACAGACAAAAATTGTAAAAATGCTATTTTGGTGTATGTACCGTGTATACATCCATATTATGCATTCAATAAAAGCAGTTATTTAGTTAATAGAATCAGGCGTTACTTTGCGGAAATCCATTATATAAGATATTAAATAATATTATATTAATTAGCAATTATCCCGCGAAACACGCAGTCTTTACAGCAAATGTGTGAGTGCACGCATATGCATGCATATAGCACCGCCCTCCTTTCCCACACTGCATATGCGTACACTCGCATGCACCTCCACCCCCACATGCACCACAACCACAGTAAAAGACCACCACCAAACAATCTACGCACGTTTCGCCCCGACACCGAGGCATCCTCAGGATGTAGACTCTACGATTAGTAATCGTTAATTATTACTTCCCTTTTTTAATACTCACACATTTGCTGTAAAGACTGCGTGTTTCGCGGGATAATTGCTAATTAATATAATATAATTTAATATCTTAAGCAGTTATTTTATTATTACAAACAGACACTACAATTTTATTTATTTGTATAGATAATCAAGGAGCATATTGTGTTATCTTCTCTGTGCTAATAATTAATTACATTTGTTACGTCAAGTATTTTAAATTTAATTGTTAAATTACCATTTTATTTTATTATAAAATTTATAAAAATAAAGTATACAATTTATTGAGATAAGCTATAAAAAATGGCGTGGCGGTGGGGCTCAGTAGCCTAGGGTGAGCCGCTGCACCTTGGGCAAAGATAATTGAGCCGAGGGGGCTCTTTGTACCTCCCTTATAAGAAGAGGGGACAAAAGAGCAGGGGGCAAGGACGGGAACCTCACCCCATTGTACTGTCCCGACGTTGGTAGGGGTTGTTCTGTAATGGGGACAACGCCTCTGTGGAGGTGGCGTCGGTCCCTTGGGGGACTGACTAGCCGTCGAAGTGTCCTGTTTGTTGATTAGATCCGGGGCACCTCACCAAAGGCGGCATCGGTGGCACTCACCGGGTTTTAGTGGGTAGAGCTGCGTCCACTTACCAGCTTTCGGGCGCAGAGAGTCCCACATACCCGCGTGGGGAGACCCACTCCCGCGCGGGATGCCTCAGAGCATTACCCGGCGTTAAAGAAAAAAAAAAGAAAAAAAAAATGTAACAATGAAAACACTTCCATGGTGAGAACTACCGAATTTATGGAGACGGAGCAGTCTATACTCAATGGTAGTTTTAATTAGATTAATGGATCCTGGATATTTCATATAATTTAAGGAGGCAGAGCAGTCTATACTCAATGGTAGTTTTAATTAGATTAATGGATCCTGGATATTTCATATAATTTAAGGAGGCAGAGCAGTCTATACTCAATGGTAGTTTTAATTAGATTAATGGATCCTGGATATTTCATATAATTTAAGGAGGCAGAGCAGTCTATACTCAATGGTAGTTTTAATTAGATTAATGGATCCTGGATATTTCATATAATTTAAGGAGGCAGAGCAGTCTATACTCAATGGTAGTTTTAATTAGATTAATGGATCCTGGATATTTCATATAATTTAAGGAGGCAGAGCAGTCTATACTCAATGGTAGTTTTAATTAGATTAATGGATCCTGGATATTTCATATAATTTAAGGAGGCAGAGCAGTCTATACTCAATGGTAGTTTTAATTAGATTAATGGATCCTGGATATTTCATATAATTTAAGGAGGCAGAGCAGTCTATACTCAATGGTAGTTTTAATTAGATTAATGGATCCTGGATATTTCATATAATTTAAGGAGGCAGAGCAGTCTATACTCAATGGTAGTTTTAATTAGATTAATGGATCCTGGATATTTCATATCATTTAAGGAGGCAGAGCAGTCTATACTCAATGGTAGTTTTAATTAGATTAATGGATCCTGGATATTTCATATAATTTAAGGAGGCAGAGCAGTCTATACTCAATGGTAGTTTTAATTAGATTAATGGATCCTGGATATTTCATATAATTTAAGGAGGCAGAGCAGTCTATACTCAATGGTAGTTTTAATTAGATTAATGGATCCTGGATATTTCATATAATTTAAGGAGGCAGAGCAGTCTATACTCAATGGTAGTTTTAATTAGATTAATGGATCCTGGATATTTCATATAATTTAAGGAGGCAGAGCAGTCTATACTCAATGGTAGTTTTAATTAGATTAATGGATCCTGGATATTTCATATCATTTTAACAATATGAAATAATAGGAAGCAAAAGGAAGCAAAATCTTTCTTTAAAGCAAAATTTTACTAAGAACTGGTATTTGCGGGCCACGACGGCTAACTTACTTTAGATAAATAAATAAATAAATATGTATTATATCAATCACACCAAGTTAACCTAGCCCCGTGGTAAGTTCGTTAGAACTTGTGTTACGGGTACTAGGAACGGAAATAAATTTAGGATATGACATCTATATTTTGGGTGAAATGGTCCCGCTGATGAGGACTGATCGCCCGTCTGGCCTTGCTGGTGTCCCCACCCTTAAATAATAATATATTCATCATACAAATCTGCAACTTGCGAGATTCAAACCCGCGACCGCTGCGTAAAGTGTCCAGTAGTCTGACCACTCGACCATAGTTTACCATATAATGATGTCGTTAATAGGTATTATTGTTAATAGATGTCGATAAGAAAACATTATTAGATTAGTTTTTTTTAATGTACGTTACAGTTTTTTTTAGTTTAAAACAAATAGATTCTATAACTATTTTTGTGTTTTGCCACAGATCTTAATTAGCACTTTGGGGCAAACGTTAGGTTTACGATAATAAGGAAGTTTCTATTTTTACAAAAACATAAAATTCTTATATAAATTGTAAGACAAAGAAATTTTAATATATAATATGGTGAAATAATTATTTCAATAACTTGAAAAATGACAAAACGAATCAACTTTTACTGAACCCCGAACGCGCGCGGACCCTTTGCTCTGTGACATTACAAATCTTACCGGGTCAACGGTGTGGGTAAGGCAGAAGTTCGACTCGAGCGAGTGAGTCGCGGTCCGTGGGTGAGACTTGTGACGTCATAGGCCGCGCACCGAGACGTTTTAAAGCGGACGGGAAAAGTATCATAACTTCATCATTTATGGAGATAATTGAAAAAAAAAATCAATAGGCTTTATTGTGAGATTAGTGCTATTTTTATTTTATAATATTTATTATAATAATATTGTAGAAAGTCTAAATGAGCGTTACAAAAACCAACACAGTACGATCCCAAAACAATACGGTAATAAATACAGCATACTTATACTGGCTTCGGTGTTGATGATGAACTTGTCTGGGTATGATTTCGTAATGGGTGTGAGACAAGAGGGGGAGACGAATGCATCATCATAAAAATGAACCGCAATACCATCGATATAATCCAGGGCCTTCGGATACTTTAGAATAACCTGAAAATAATAAAACCTACTAACGTAAACTATATACATAATATTAGAATACCTATGCTCTTTCTATTTCATGAAAGAATGATATAAAATTTCGCCTCATATTCAAAAAAAAAACGCCATCATGTAACTCTTAAAGTTTTTTTGAGTCGATTATTAGGAGACCTGCGAACGAATAAGGTGAATGATTTCATATCGGTTTGATAAGTTCGAATAAACGTATATAATACTAAATATGTTATATTAATATTTTAGATTCCTTTCCACCTATGAATTTTTAATGCATTTTCACTACAATTTTCATCATTCAACACTAAAATAAGATGAAATATCAATTCTCAAATATCCATTTTTATTAGATTTTCATATAAACTTACCGGATATCGGTCCAGAGTCTCGGTCTCTTCATATATCTCAATAGCCACTGACCTAAATTCATGTACTTAATGTTAGCTGCTTTAGATAGGTGAGCTCAAATACATTAACTTACATCACTAAACCACACTGTAACGTATGGTTTTCTATCGTCCACTGCTAATATCTTTGTATCTCGGTTAGCGCAGTTACGAATTGTGGGTCCCAAATTTTGCGTTAACCACTTGGCCTAAAACATTTATTTATTTATGAGAAACAAACAATAATGTATTTTTTTATAAAGTTATAGTAGCTTTACTTTTATTGTATAAAAACATTTTACAAAAAATTAAAACCGACTTCAAAAATAAATAAAATAAAAAATAAAAAAATAAAAAAGCCTATATTTCTTACAGAATCTAGGTTTACAAAGTTCTGGTGTTAGTATATATATATATATATATATATATATATATATATATATATTTTATTTTATTTTTTTAATTTATATGTGCGTTTTTTGTTAGTTATTCTGCAAGAACCCCTCTGCAGGTAAAGGCCTCCTCCAAAGTGAGCCAGTCTTCTCTAGATTTTGCTGAAATCATCCAATTTGGACCCGCTGTGCGTTTTATTTCGTCTTCCCATCTATTTCGGGGTCTTCCTTTTCTTCTTTTGCCTATTGGCCCTTTCCACGCTGTCACACTTTTTGTCCATGGCTGGTCTTGGTGGCGTGCTACGTGCCCAGCCCACTTCCATTTTTGTGCCAGAGCTTGTGTCAGACTGTCTGTTGCTTTTGTGATATTTCTTATTTTTGTATGTCGTATTTTTTGTATTTTTTTAATATTTAGCATACTGCGCTCTATTCCGCGTTGGCACGTCGTAATTTTATTTTTTATATTTTGATTGAACTTCCAGGTCTGGCAGGCGTAGGTCAGGCACGGTATAAGGCAGGAGTTCATAACATTGGTCTTCAGGTTGATTGGCATGTTAGTCTTAAATATTTCCTTTAAGCTCCAGTATTTATTCCATGTTAACTGTGCCCTGCGTTCTACCTCCTGGTAGTTGCTAGAAATGTCGAAGCTAATTTATTTACCGAGGTAGATGTATTGTTCGGTAAATTGAAGAAGCTCGTCGTCGGCATATATTTCTATTTTGGTGCTATTTGTCATTATCATTGTTTTGGAGAGGTTCATTTTTAGGCCAGCAAGCTTGCTAGCGTTATTTAATGACTCTACCATGTACTGTAATTCTGTACCTTTCTCTGAATCATCGGCGAAACGTAGGTGGCTTAGAATGTGAAATGAAAAGAATGTGGCATACAAGTAAAAAGCAGGTACTTTTTACTTGTATGCCACATTCTTTCCAGTCAAGCTTGTTTATAATGGACTCTAATGTGGCAATAAATAATATAGGTGACAGTGGGTCCCCCTGTCTTACCCCTCTCCTGACAAGGAACCAAGAGCCAGTTGTTTCTAGTTGAACTCTACTCTTGCAGTTTTTGTATATGCCTTTGATTGCTCGTATATAATCGTTTTCAACATTCTGTGTTTATAGAGTTTCCCAGATATAATTATGTGATACTGAATCGAATGCTTTTTTATAATCGATAAATGCCAGGTATAGTGGTCTGTTTTTCTCCTGGTACTTTTCGATAAGGAGCTCAAGTGTGTGAATATGATCGATAGTAGAGAAGCCCTTTCTAAATCCTGCCTGTTCTATGGGTTGACTCTTGTCTAATGTAGCGCTTATATGTTTGTAGAGGATTGTGGAGAATAGTTTGTATGTACTCGGCAGTAGGCTTATTGGTCTGTAGTTCTCTATATCATTTGGATCTCCCTTTTTGTATAGCAAAATGATTTTTGATTCAGACCACTGGGTGGGCGTCTCTCCAGTATCTAGCACGAAATTGAATAGATTCGTAAAGGGTACAGCTAGTATTGGGGCGGCTATTTTTAATGTTTCGTTTACTATGTTGTCTGGGCCCGGGCTTTTGTCTGGTTTTAATTTTTTTGGTGCCTCTATAATTTCATTTTCTGATATTTCCTCCGTATTCACATCCGATATTTATTTAGATTTTTGACTTCGCTGGTAGTATCTTGGTTCTTGTAGTTGGTGTCTTTTGGCTCTTTTGCGCTGTATAATTCCCTGTAAAACTCGGTTGCTATAGTGATGACGTCACTGCGGTTGTATTGGAATACTTCACCTCGTTTTAGGCCGTCGATCCAAGCTTTATTGCTTGACGACCTCTGTGGCTCAGTGGTAAGCGCGTTGGCGCTCAAGCCCGGAGGTTGCGGGTTCGAATCCTGCCAGGGAACAAAAATATTTTCTGTGTTCCTGGGATGATGATGATGTGTATTATATAATAAAAATCTTAAATATATGTATAGTATAAAAATATTAAATATATTTCCGTTGCCTGGTACCCGTAACACAAGTTCCTCGAGAACTTACCACGGGACCAGATTGACGTGGTGTGAAAGTTATTATTATTATTATGGGGAACTGTTTTTTGTTCTCAGCTCATGGCTGGTTTTAACTACATTTACGGGCCTAAACCAAGTAAATGAAGCATGTGGTGTGTTACAGTAGGGGAGGGTTGTGTTGTGTTATTTCGTTTGATTCTATCTGCATAAACGTTCTCACTATCCTGCAGGTATTTAGTATGACGGCTTTTTGTAGAGTAATATAGTTGGATTCTTTCAGGTCTAAGAGTTTAAGGCTGTGTTTTAGGTGTTTAGGAATGACACCGGTGGAGGAAATGACAATGGGTACGACATATACTTTTTCTTGTTTCCAGATTTGTGTAATTTCTTCTTTTAGTTCTGCGTATTTATTTATTTTTTCAGCTATTGTTTTCTGTAAGTTATGTGTATTGGGGACTGCAATGTCTATGAGATAAGTGGTTTTGTTTGCTTTATCCATAAAAGTTATGTCTGGTCTGTTGTAGTGTATGGTTCTGTCGGTAAGTATGGCGCGATCGTAATATAGTTTGTGTGATGTATTTTCTAGTATAGTTTGTGGTGTGTATTTGTAGTATGGTGTATTTATTATTTATTATTATTATTATTATTATTATTATTATTTGGTTTCAGCTCTTTGTATGCTTTTTTTGTGCTTCCAGTTTGGTTCAGGTACTTTTCTATAGTATTATATCTATAGTTAGAGTAATCCTTCTTTATATATTTATTAACAAGCTTATAAAGGGCTGAAATTTCGTTTCTCGTTGTTCTGGTTTTGTCTTTGCTTCTTTGCAATTCTTGTCGTCTATTTAAAGTTTTAGTGTTCGCTCTGATAGTATTTTATGGTTTTTCTTACAGTTCTGTGTTTCTCGGGCGTTTTGTAGGCTTGTAGTGATAATTTTTATTAAGTTGTCGTAATATTTTTGGGCTGAAGTAATATCGTGTGCGAGTGTTTGATCTTGAGAAATGTAGGAGTTTAGGTATTCTTTGAACTTTAGAATTTCTTCCTCACTTTTTAGTTTGGTAGTTTGACAGTTAGTATACTTTGTTCTACTTTTCTTTGGTTGTGTGTCATATGTTATTGTGGCTCGTAGTGGCCTATGGTCTGAAGGGTAGTTTACATTTAATACTTCTATGTTTTGAAATATAAGAGGTCGATTTGAAAGTATAAAGTCAATTTCATTTTTAAAGGTTCCATCTGGTGATCGCCAGGTCCATTTATTTTTTGGTTTCTTTTTGAAAAATGTATTTAAAATTGATAGTTTATTTTCGATAGCAAACTGAATTAATCTTTGCCCTCTTTCGTTTCTATCTCCATATCCGTGTGTTTTCATGATTAGATGTTCTTCTTTTTTTGGTATCCCTATTTTTGCATTTAAGTCGCCCATCAGTATGTAGTCTTTATGAGCCATTGCCCTATTTACTGTCGTGTAAAAGTTGTCGATTTCAACGTCGCTTGCTTTTGCTGTAGGGGCATAAACTTGTATGATGGATAGGTGAGAACTTTTGAATTTCAGGTTTAACACTGCAACTCTTTCGGAAAGGCCGAGGTAACTTTCTATGTTATTTTTGAGGTAGTTTTTTATTATAAAGCCAATGCCATGTCTTCCAGGTGTCTGGCCTGTATGGCATAAAAAGAAGTTCTGATGTTCTTCGATTTTGTTTCCGATGCGTCTTGTTTCAGCTAGTCCTATTATGTCGTATTTAATGTGTTTGAGGGCTTCGTTCAGTTCTAGTAAGCGTTCAAACGATGACAGAGATTTGACATTATATGTTAATATGTATAAGTTTTTTGGTAGGTTTTTATCATCCTTTGGAGGGTTTTGGTCGTGATCTTCCACGGTGACCAGCCGGCTTGGAAGATGGGTTTCGTATTCTGATAGAGATAGAGATGTTTTTATGTAGGCGCTGCGAGAGGGGGTTTGTAATTGTTAAATATTATCGTTGTTTTTTTCCCCTTGCTCTGATGGGTTTTTTGGGTTTTTGTTTATCAGGTAACTCATCATACCTGGTTTCCCAATTCCCTCGGATAAGCTAGACCTTCTTTTTATATGTGTTTGGGTTTTATTTTTCTTGCTAGGCTGTGCATTAGTTTCGGTTCGATTGGTGGTTACAATTTCAAGAGAAGTTGAAAACATTCTTTTGTTGTTGCCGGATGTTTGTTTAATTTTGCGTATCACAAGTTTGTCGTATTTTATTTTTACAATGTTTCCTTTCTCTTTCTCAATCTTTGCTTGTTCTTGAAGTTCCTTTCTCTTCTCTAGAATATTTTGCGGGTAATCTTCTGTTATGTAGTATGCGGTATTCTTAAGTGCGTTTCTCTGTTTAAACAAATCGATTTTCGTACCAAGTGTAGAAAAGGTGACTATTATTGGTCGAGGTCGTTCCCCTTTCTTACCTATTCTTTTGACTTCTTAGATATCCCTGCGATCCAATTCTTGAGAGAAATGTTCTTTAATAAAGTTAACGATATTTTTTTCTAAGTTTGAGTACGATGTTTCCGTCTCTCCTAATCCGAAGAAGACAATGTTATTTTTCCTTGCCTGTTTTTCTAAGAAATACAGTCGTTTTTCTTGGTTGTCTATCTTTTCCTTGAGGTTCTCATATTTTTCATCAAGTAATTTGAACTTATCTTCCAAGATGCTGTTTATATTTTGTGTTACTTGTTCCGTGACTCGTTCCCCGTTTTTTTTCTATCGTAATTCTTTGTTCATCTAGATCCCTTTGAATTTTACGGAGCTCGTGTATGATTTCGTCCATTTTTCTATGTTTTATTCTATGTATGAATCTTAGTCAGCGATTCTTATGGTACTGGTGGCGCTATCTAGTGGATTTTTTCCGAACTTACTAAGTAAGGTTAACTCCTTGACTGTTGTTGCTGTTGGATCGGATATGTTTCGAACTTATTGATGTAATACAGAAAGCTATAAACAGATATCGCTAATACTGTCTTTGTGAAACTATATGATTTTTTGCAAGTCACTGGCCTATGTCTAGTTTTATTTGTAGATTAGCCGTAATTGTGATAATTCGCACATTGCATTGGTTTTGGTTATTAGCTAATCTTTCACTTTAAATGAAAGTTAAGTTTGGGGATAAATTTGTAGAAACGCACAATAACTCGAGATACAATATCACTTATTTTAATTTTGAGATCACTTTGAATACGGAGCCGAAGTAAACGTTGGCGTTGCAGCGCCCTCTCCTCAAAAATTCTAAACTAAAAAGTAATAAAATAACAGTTTCTTTAATGTTTGTGCTTACAACTTATAATCAACTTAATATCCTACTAATGTACCTACCTTGGCTGACACCGACTCCAAAAGTAACAATAATGACCTGGTAAATGCAAAGATTACATATTAGTAGAAGAACAAGTTGATTATAAATTGTAGGCACAAAGATTAAGGAAATTATTTTATTACTTTTTAGTTTTTTTTTTTTATTTTGAAGTCGGTTTTAATTTTTTTAATTACTGTAGTGTTACATATTGTTGTAAATCTTAAGTCCACGCATGAGGGGTCGCGATCAAAGCTGTAGGAGGTACGGTATTTCATTATCTAAGCCAGTTACCCTCTTACCATAGTTGGAAATGTCCATCCCAAACTAGGAATTTGCAAATCAAATAGAACACCATTTGTGGGTTCATTAGTAGTAGTAACACCCCATATAGGTATACCGACTTTTTCATATAGTTGTATAAACCTGAAAAAAAACAAATAAGATAGCATGGAAGGGATGCCTTTGTGTCCATCTCCTGCAGTCGGACATGTGGCATTAATAAATGTATTCAATCCTTCAAAGAATTAAAGTTTAGTTAGTAAAAGAAAGATGGAAAATTGAAATATATTATACGCCTATTGACTATTGCTTCGTATTAGCGACAGACAACCGCTACATCATGAGCAGGTGCGTCGCCGGCCTTACAATTAGTATTCTCTTTTCTTTTTCTTTTACGCCGGAAAATGCTCTGCGGCAGGGATGCCTCAGAATATTTTCCGGCGTACCACGGCGATGTGTGGTTGTGGGTATGTGGGATTCGCTGCGCCCGAAAGGTGGTAAGGTGAACGCAGCTCTACCCACTAAAACCCGGCGAGTGCCACCAATGCCGCCTTTGGTGAGGGATCTGTTGAGCTAACAGGGCACCTCGACGGCTAGTCAGTTACTAAAGGGACCGACGCCACCTCCGCAGAGGGGTTGTCTTGCACTACAGAACAACCCCTCCCAACAGTCCCAACGTCGGGACAGTACAATAGAGTAAGGTTCCCATCCTCGCCCCTTGTCCCTCTGCTCTTTTGTCCCCTCTTATAAGAGGGGTACAAAGAGCAGCTCCCTCGGCTCAATTTGCTTCGCCCAAGATACTCGGCTCACCTTAGGCTACTGAGCCCCACCGCCACGACAAGGCTTAAACCATGGTGGGGCTTCTTTCTAGGTCCCTAAGTTATAAATAGCGTCTGAACGTAGGCGCGTAAGTAGTCATGCCATTCCGAGACGAAGACTAGTCGCGTTGGTTATTAAGTACCTCCCAAACAGTTTTATTTTATCTTAGTTGAAAGGCAAACTGGCAGATGCGCCACCTGATGGTAAGTGATGATGTTGCCTATCCTGAGACAAGATTATAAGTCTCGGTGCCAGTAATTACACTGCCAGTCTTGCCCTTTTCTCTGAATCACCGAAAAGCTGTTTCACGGGAGAAACAAGCAGGGTGGTGGTACCCAAGCAGCCGGGAGCGCGGTACAGCGCATATCTCTCACCAGTAAATAAATCGACGCCAGGAGGCCGTGTGGTCGCAGACTGCACGGTTGGCGGGGGGCAACCCCCCACTTTTATAAACCAAAAGTGAGCCGAATGGGCTCACACTAATCCGATGTAGCATTAGGGTCTTCGGGCCGTTAGCATAGATCCATCCGAAAAAAAAAGTAATTAAAAACAGTTGTTTTAATCCAGAAAATGGACGTCGAACACCAATTTACGTGCTAATTGCTATATAAATAGTATCAATACTTTTTCAATACATTGAAAATGAAATATGATTAGACCAACCCCCAACTACAAAGTTATGGACTGTACCAAACTCACTCGTCTACATGCCGGCCTGCAGTTAAGTTGGCGGGGTGCGGGGGACGCGAGAGAGGGGCTACTTCGCACTGGACTAGCACTACAACTTACTAGCCAACACCGACCACACTGGGCTGAGTGGTCGGTGCTAGCCAAAAATAGGATCGCGATCTATTCAATTCGAACTTAATCAACAACTTACTATTTAACTCGCTATTGCCGTTCAAACCACAATAACAACTTAACTCGCCGATGTCGCAAGTGAACTCGCTATTGCACTTATTGAAATGTAAATCGCCAGTGTTTTTGAAATTGCAATCGCAAATCTTATTGAAATGTAAAAGCCCCATAGATCGCGGGGCCTTGGACACGTGCCCAGAGTGCCCAGTGGGAAAGACGGCCCTGTAAATCGGGCTTTACTTTAAGGTGTATTTTTCTGAGGCTTAGGTTTTTAAATAAAGAACCCCGACCTTAAGGTATACTCACTTGCAGTAATAGTCAGCTAGTGTTTGAAAATATTCCTCCTTTAATAAACTTAGGCCGTTGAACTCATTCGTCGTCTTCATCCATTTTGGCGGAGACCAGCATGAAGCCAAAACTTTTACGAAATCCTTTGCTGCCTTAATGCTCGCTTTTATCATTGGAATCTGTTGGGTTATCATTATTTTTTTTATATCATAGAATAACTTATTTATTTATATTCTAATATATTTTTAACATAATTAATATGATATTTTCTCTTGTATATGATAAGAAAAAAATTGTTATATAATAAAGACTAAGTCAAAACTAACTAACTAACTTAGGTCTATAAATATTTATAAAAAAACCTGCTTATACATATAGTTATATGTAGACCGTTTTTCAATGATAATGGGTAAGGTAAATGAATACATGGAAATAAAATGAATACGAAATCAAAATATGACAGTACCTTGTATTTCCAATCTTCAGAAATCTTCAGCCTTTAAAATATGAGTGCTCTTTTCTTGAAGGTGCCTAAGTCGGAAATATCATAGGTAAGTAAAGTACATACATATATAGTAATTGTATAGTTCGCGAGGACTTGTGTTACGGCCACTAGGAGCGGAAATAAATTTAAGAAATTGATATTTAAAATGTTATATATTAACTCTATCATCCATATCATCTAACGAGTTAATAGTGCTTTTGACTGATGCTTTAATGCCGTTAAAACTACTTTTGACGAAGAGCGTCAGTCAAATGTACTTTTAACCGCAAATTTGCAGACAAAAGTACTAATAGCCAATAATTTTCAGTCAAAACCACTTTTGACCAACCTGTTCTCTGTTCAAAAGAGTTTTGACCGCAACATATACACGTCCATGGCCCGGTGCAGACAGTGATCTATATGCATTATGATACACATATATCTCTGTCAAATTTCAAGAAGAAGGCATACCAATTATCTGTGATCTTCTTGACATTTATTCAGAAAAAAAACAGTAGTGGTCAAGATAATAGACATAAAACCCCAAAAATTTACATATGTCTCGAGAATATATACACAGTGTCTCACGCCAAAATACTTGGATGTGTTCTTGGCGCTAAGACACTAACGTGTCTCCTGATTAACTGATGATACAGATAAATAAAATTGGAGTGCCTGTTTGTACTATTAAATTAGCCGCTTTTTATTAAATGCTTAAAGATGTATACACGTACATTTACCAAAATAACATTTACAACTTTTGTCTGTCTGTCTGTCTGTTTGTTCCAGCTAATCTCTAAAACAGCTGGGCCGATTTTGACGGAACTTTCACTAGTACATACATACATAACTTAGGCTATAAAAATAATAATAGGCTTAGTAAGGGGTAGTGCCACGTTGCATTGCCGCCGAACTGGGCCGGCACGACCAGGGTGGTACCTCTCGCTCACTTAACACCGGCGTCAAGGGATAGCTATGCTGTCGCGTTTCGTGCGATTTCTAAGTTTCTGGTGGCCCATTGGGGGTATAGGAAAAAGGAGGGCAACGCATCTGCATAGCCTCTGGTTGTGCGGGTGTGTATGGGCGTCGGTATCATAAGGCACCGACTGCTCGTTTGCCCCCTTATGACATTAAAAAAAACATCATCAATCCGGGTACGGCTGTAAATCTAAGCTTACGCGGGCGAAGCTGCGGGCAACAAGCTGGTTATAAAATATGAAAGCAAGTAAGTGCTGTAACAACTAACAATAAAAGAAGTTCCCCAACCGCAATGGATAGCACGTCACGTGCCTTCCATTTCCATTCCGCAATGGACGATGGAGAAATTATATGGGGATAATGAAGTTAAGACAAAACAAAGCTATTCATTTATTTTATCTCTCAGAGTATTTTTCTATTATTTGTTGAAAATAATGATGTACTTACTTGTAAAGTTTTTGTTGAGTTTCTGAATATAGCCTTTTGTTACGTGAAACCTTAATCCACCCTAAAAATAAGTTGAATGTCATGATTAAAAGCGCTAAGAATTTTATTGGTATGCGGTTTTTTTTTTTCAAATTATATTATTAGATTGAAACTATACTATGCACCTATGACTTAAAATAATACTTCACTTCTGACTGACAGTCTTTAACAAATTAATAACCTTTCATGCACAAATTCATAACACCCGAATAAAAAAAGCGTGCGTACACAGTCATGTCAGAAGTGAAAGTTATTTGGCAAACAAATTTTTAAATCTCGTTTATATTTATACTAATCTAAAGCTTTTCGGACTTGCGATGCGACGTTCGCCCTATCTCACTCACTCCATCGGTCTTAATCACTCTCTCCCTCTTATTGGACAAAAACTGTGCAAATTTTCGTGACGTTTCATCTGTAACAAATTTACCCTCATGCACGCAAAGAAGTTTCACTTCAAAAATACTTAGAATACACAAAACACACTTCCTTTTTAATTGTATTTTATCAGCTGTAGTCTAAGCTATTCTTAAACGTACTGGTCTCCACGAAATCAGGCGAGGCAGGTGTATATTATAAATTGGCCTTACGCGAAAAACGCTGACACACTTTTAACAAGCTCAATTTCACGATAAAACTTAGGAAATTCCTATACACCTGATTTTTATCCTTCCCGATCCTTATAACAACTAAAACACGCAGTTTGTTTGCGTTTGGATCCCTTTTACTAGGGGCACCGGGCAAGATACTACTGCATTAGAGAATAGTACAGGTTAGTACTACTACTGCTTACTGTTCACGACGACTTAGGTATAAGACAATATTATTATATAAGATGATTTGCATAAGATAACTTATTGTTGAAAATAACTTAAGTATATAGGATATAATTATATATAAGATAATCATTATAAGAGAGTTTGCACATGTAGATACTTTGTAAGACGAGATTACATATAAGATGTAGTGTAACACATAAATATTGTTGTATTAAGAGATATAACTTATTCGTAGATTATAAATAGTTGAAATAGTATACAGTGATGCTAATTAGGCTTATTTGAGATGATATATAAACAGAAAAATGTATATTAGAGATATTATAAATAGTCCAATTGAGATTCTCATTGTTTATAAAACACGAGTTAATCCAATAGGAAAAGTGAGATGGCAATATTATAAATCAAGCCAAAGAATGTGTGAGGGAGGTTCACTGTGCGGTAAGGACCGGAACACCGGAAGAGATACGGAAGCGGGGGATGAGGAAGTATAAATATCGAATCAGCAGTTTTTTGCTTGCCATTCTCACACGGATGACTGAATCATGAGGTAAATAGTGTCAAAAGATGTAAAAAATGTATAATTGTAAAATAACATAAGTTTTATGTAAAAATATTTTGGTATAAATAAAGATTTCGACAAAAAGGTGACTGAGGGGGTGAGGCATGGAATGTTCTATAACATTTGGTAGAGATCATATATAAGGAAGTCGAGGCTTCTGGAAATCATTCGCAAATCGTCTCCGAAGTAAGAAACAAGTTAAAAAGTATAAGTTATAAAGTGAAATCCCTGCCTTACCTCTCAAGTTTACCTCTTTTAAGTGTTCAATAGTAATAAACAGTGTTTAATTCAAGACTCCACCCAACTTTCATCATCATCACCCCGAAGACAGTTAGAATCAGTAAAATCACAGTTTTAAAGCCAAATTAATCAGTATCATCACCCAGTTAGCGACATAGTTTGTAGCCGTAGGCAATCTACGCACATACCGTGCACATTTTATGGCCCTTCGAGCCGGATCCACTGAAGAGGATCGAACAAGAAAAAAGTGAAAGTCAAGAAACCCAGCGCGGGCTACACTATGTCCCAGAAATCAAAGCAGGGAAGTATAGTAGATGCAATGGAGACGCAGGCGAATCCTGACCCACGTTTGGGGGTCAGAACGAGGAGCGGTACAAGCTCGGCCCGGTCAGCTGTTCCTACCAGGGAAGAGGCCACCTCTGAAGACACCAGAACCACCTCCGAAGGCACAACGGCAACGTCGGAGGGCACGACGGCAACCAGCTCAGGCACAGAGCGCACTACCTCAACGGAAGCAACCTCGGCGACGGAAGAAACATTGAAAAACGCGGAGGACACGCGCCAGAATAAGCGTGCGTCGCGTCTTTCATCGGGAAAAAGTAGGAAAGTATCGAGGCTAGAAGCCGAAGAGAAAGTAGCCGAGTTAAAGCTAGAAGAGGTACGTGCATCCCTTGCTCTTGCCCAGGCGAAGTTGGCCAGAGAGATAGCGGTGTCTGGGGAAAATGAGGAAGAGGACCAGAACGAGGAACGGACCAGCCGAGTGGAAGAATGGTTGGATGGGCAGAAGGAAACCCAGACCAACGAGAACAAAGCTAAGGAGAAAGCTGTGGAAAAAAGAAGAGAAGAGCAACCGCCGACGAAAAACATGGACGTCACCTCCCTGGCCGCTGCTCTTACTCAAGCGGTAAGAATGTCAAGAGATGCTCCGAGATACCTGCAAGAGCTGCCGGTATTCGGCGGGCACTGCGCAGGGTGGCTAGCATATAGAGCTGCCTACTACGAGACAGAAGAGATGTTCTCGAAAACGGAAAATTTATCCAGGCTTAGAAGAAGCCTCAAAGGTGCGGCCCTAGAAGCGGTCAATAGCCTACTTATTAGCCAGCCGGAACCTCGAGCTGTCATGCAGGCTCTCGAGAGAAGATTCGGAAGACCGGACACACTGGCGATGAACGAAATACAAAAAATTAAGGCGCTGGGTAAGATAAACGATAACCCACGCGACCTGTGTATATTTGCCAACAAGGTGGCTAATATAGTCGCCACCATAGAGGCATTGAAGAAAATTCACTACCTCTTTAACCCCGAGCTAGTGAAGAACATAGTGGAAAAATTAACTCCTATCCTGAAGAATAAATGGTATGACTATGCTGCGACAAATAAAGAAGATACGTCGGACTTGAAAAAGATGATGACATTCTTGAACGAGGAGGCGGATAAATGTGGTGCTTACGCCCTGCCAGAGGATGTCGCCGGTGAAATTCAGCATGACAGAGTGCCAAAGAGAAGATTTGAGAGGACATACGCTGCAGATGTCGGGAAGAGGAACCAATGCCCAACATGTAGACAAGACCACTACCTTCCTGACTGCAAGCGCTTCATCAACGCGCAAGTGGGTGATTGGTGGGAGATCGCCAAGAAACATCGCCTCTGTTATCAATGTTTGAAAGGCTCGCACCGCCGAGGCAACTGCAACGCCAAACGGTGCGGGCAAGAAGGCTGTAGTATGGCACATCATCGCCTACTGCACCACAGGAGACCACCGACGACACCTCCGACTACTGAGCTGCCACGTCAAGCCGAAGAAACGACTGTCACCGTCGAAGTTGTAAATAACGCTAACTGTACGAAGAGTCGGCAAGCGTTCCTGAAGATCGCTCCTGTCACCCTCACCGGGAAGAACAACACTCGAGTCGACACATACGCTCTCATGGATGATGGCAGTACCGTCACCTTGATCGACGAGGGGCTCGCTGAGCTACTAGAGTTGGATGGGCCTCGCGATAATATGTGGGTTCAAGGTCTCAACGAAAGAACGAAGTACGAGAACAGTAAAAGAGTCGATTTCAAGATCCGAGGGCGCTATGACAGGAGTGAACATGTTTTGAAGAACGCTCGAACGGTACAGAGGTTAACGTTCACCGGCCAGAGAGTCGAAAGAAAAGACCTTCATGATTGTCCGCATCTGAAGGATATAGAAGACCAGCTAGTCTACCAGAATGCTCGCCCTAAAATACTCATCGGTCAAGATAACTGGGAGCTTTTAGTGGCAATGGAGATAAGAAAGGGGAAACAGAATCAACCTGTCGCTTCTCAAACGCGTTGGGTTTGGTTTTACATGGCTATCGCTCGTCATACAACAAACCGATAGCATTTTGTGGCCACACGGTCGCGACGTACGAGGAAAATTCTATGGAAAGTATGATGAAGAGGTTCTTCGACTTGGAAGCCCTCGGTATAGAAGCACGCAAGCAGAAGAATGACCCCGAAGAACGCGCTCTCAGAATACTGAAAAAGAATAGCAGGAGAACGCCTGATGGTCGCTTCGAAACCTCGCTGCTGTGGAAAAATGAAAATGAAGAAATACCGAATAATTACAACGATGCTATGAAACGTCTGAAATCGTTAGAAAAAAAGTTAGATCGCGACCTCGAGCTGAAAGGAAAATATAATGAACGAATAGAAGATTTATTGAAGTCTGGCTATGCCACACCGGCACCTGAGCCACCAGTACCAGGTCGCACATGGTACTTACCGCACTTCGCGGTCTGTAACCCGTCAAAACCAAAGATTCGTCTGGTACACGATGCTGCGGCAAGATCATATGGCCGCAGCCTGAACGACATGTTACTCTCCGGCCCTGACTTCCTACAGTCACTGCCGGGGGTGATCATGCGGTTTCGCAGACATCCGATAGCGGTAACCGCCGATATAAAAGAAATGTTCATGCGAATCAAAATAAGAAGCGAAGACAGAGACGCACTGCGATTCTTATGGAGAGGTGAAGAAAGAGAGAAAAAACCTCAAGAATATCAGATGACTTCGTTAATATTCGCAGCGACGTCGTCACCGTGTACAGCGCTCTACATAAAGGATAGAAATGCCGAAGAATTCATAGAGAACTATCCTCGAGCGGTGGTGGAGATAAAAAAGAACCACTACATGGACGATTATATAACTAGCTTTGCGAATAAACAAGAAGCGCTCGAAGTCTCGAAAAACGTCGACTTCATACATCGTCACGCTGGTTTCGAGTTACGAGGATGGGTGTCGAACGAAGAATCCCTGCGACGACACTTCGACGACAACCAAGAGACGTCCGTCGTGTCGATCGGCGAGACAGGTGTAGAGAAAACCTTGGGGATATTATGGGAGGCCAAAGAGGATAAACTGAGTTTCAACCTAAACGAAACGAAAATGCCTTCCTTAATAATGAAAAACGGATACATCCCCACGAAGCGAGAGGCTCTTAGTATCATCATGTCTCTCTTCGACCCTCTCGGACTACTTTCACCTGTCACGCTGCCCGCGAAGAAATTTATGCAAGAAACATGGAGGTATGGCACGGGGTGGAATGAGCCTGTCCCGGAACAACTCGTCTCGAGATGGACAACGTGGATGAGAAACCTATGGGGGGTGAAAAGGATAAAAATACCCCGCTGTTATAACCTGCACCCGGCGGTCATAAAGAGGGAAATACATACATTCGTCGATGCCAGTGAAGAGGCATACGCAGCCGCCGTGTATATGAGAATGTTGCATCGCGACGGCTCGATAAGAACAACGTTAGTAGCAGCTAAAAGTCGTGTCGCCCCGCTGAAGCCAACGTCCATCCCTCGGTTGAAGTTACAAGCTGCCCTCCTAGGCGCTCGGCTCACGAAGACCGTCGAGCAAGAACACGAATACGAGTTCGCACAGAGGATATATTGGTGTGACTCGCGGACCGTATTGGCATGGATACGAGCGGAGCCACGAGCGTATAAGACCTTCGTCGCACATCGCCTGGCAGAAATCGAAGAGCTGACGAAGGTAAAAGAATGGCGATGGGTCCCGACCAAGGAAAATGTAGCCGACGACGCCACCAGAGAAACACCGATGGACTTCGGTGCCGACCACAGATGGTTTCACGGGCCCGAGTTTCTCCGTCAGGAGGAAAATGGTTGGCCCAGCGAAGAAAAATCCGTGGGAAAAATCCACACGGGAGAAGAAAAATGCAACGTGATACGCGACTCGGCGACTGATGACTGTTTACCCGATATAAACAGAATAGAAAAATGGCAAATTCTAATACGCGCCACGGGTCATGCTTTACAATTTGTAGACCTGTGTCACAGAAAAATCCACACGGTTGCGGCGGCGAGAAAACGAACGAAGAAAAACAAGGAAAGCGACGCAACCTGGGATCCGGTATCGCATCGAAGAGCGAACGAAAAAACAAAAAAACCGCGAGTCGATGCGCAACGAACGAACTATATATGTCTCGAGGCCGAATACATTATTCGTGCCGAGAAAATGTGGCTGAGGAAAATTCAACGAGAGTGTTACCCAGCCGAAAGGATAAGATTAATAGAACACAAGCCCGCATCGGCGGGAGATCGTCTCGCATCCCTGAGTGCATTTATGGAAGACGATCTGATCAAGCTCAGAGGTCGAATCGGAGCAGCCGCGAACATGAGCCCGGAAACTAACAACCCCGTCATACTCGACGGCGGGCACCGATATACAAGAATGTACATACAACATGTACACGTTGAAATGCATCACGGAGGAATAGAGATCACCGTGAACGAGCTTCGACAGAGGTTCTGGATAACCCGCATCAGACCCACAGTCAAGACCCGGCCACCGGAGACCTACCACCGGCTCGGTTAACTCATCACGCACGTCCCTTCTCATTCACGGGTCTCGACTACTTCGGCCCGATCGAAGTGACCGTGGGACGCCATAGAGAGAAGCGATGGGTGGCCTTATTCACCTGTCTAACGACGAGGGCCATCCACTTAGAGGTAGTCGCGTCGCTTAGCGCGAGCTCAGTCATAGCCGCGCTTCGAAGATTCATCGCTAGAAGAGGACAGCCGACGGAGCTATGGTCAGACAACGCGACTTGCTTCAAGGCGGCGGAGAAAGAATTAAAAGAAGCCTGGGAGGATATCAAGAAGGAAGTCAACGCTCGCCGTATAATCTGGCGTTACATACCCCCAGGTGCCCCGTTCATGGGCGGTGCATGGGAGCGTCTAGTGCGCAGTGTAAAAGAAACACTTCGTGTAACGCTTCACGAAAAACACCCGAACGACGAGACCCTCTACACCCTTCTGGTAGAGGCCGAGAACATAATTAACTCAAGACCGCTAACTCATGTGACGGTCAACCCGGATGAACCCGAGGCGCTGACCCCGAACCACATACTATTGGGGGGGAACAGTCACGTGCCATCGCCAGGAAAATTCATCGAAGAAGATTCCTCAGCGCGTCAACTATGGAGACGCGCCCAGCATCTGGCCGACGAGTTCTGGAGAAGATGGGTGAAAGAGTACCTGCCGCTACTCCAGCACCGGCGGGAGCCTCACACGAAGGGAGCTGCTCCAGAAGTAGGTGATGTCGTCATCATATGCGACTCAAACCTACCCCGGAATGTCTGGCCAAAGGGAAGAGTAAAGGCGACATACCCCGGCAAGGACAACATCGTGCGAGTCGTCGATGTAGAAACTAGCAACGGACATGTACTCCGGCGCCCCTGTAAGAAGATGGTCGTGCTACCAGGAGTGTCACGTTCGTGACCGGCGGGAGAATGTTCACGACGACTTAGGTATAAGACAATATTATTATATAAGATGATTTGCATAAGATAACTTATTGTTGAAAATAACTTAAGTATATAGGATATAATTATATATAAGATAATCATTATAAGAGAGTTTGCACATGTAGATACTTTGTAAGACGAGATTACATATAAGATGTAGTGTAACACATAAATATTGTTGTATTAAGAGATATAACTTATTCGTAGATTATAAATAGTTGAAATAGTATACAGTGATGCTAATTAGGCTTATTTGAGATGATATATAAACAGAAAAATGTATATTAGAGATATTATAAATAGTCCAATTGAGATTCTCATTGTTTATAAAACACGAGTTAATCCAATAGGAAAAGTGAGATGGCAATATTATAATCAAGCCAAAGAATGTGTGAGGGAGGTTCACTGTGCGGTAAGGACCGGAACACCGGAAGAGATACGGAAGCGGGGGATGAGGAAGTATAAATATCGAATCAGCAGTTTTTTGCTTGCCATTCTCACACGGATGACTGAATCATGAGGTAAATAGTGTCAAAAGATGTAAAAAATGTATAATTGTAAAATAACATAAGTTTTATGTAAAAATATTTTGGTATAAATAAAGATTTCGACAAAAAGGTGACTGAGGGGGTGAGGCATGGAATGTTCTAGAACATTTGGTAGAGATCATATATAAGGAAGTCGAGGCTTCTGGAAATCATTCGCAAATCGTCTCCGAAGTAAGAAACAAGTTAAAAAGTATAAGTTATAAAGTGAAATCCCTGCCTTACCTCTCAAGTTTACCTCTTTTAAGTGTTCAATAGTAATAAACAGTGTTTAATTCAAGACTCCACCCAACTTTCATCATCATCACCCCGAAGACAGTTAGAATCAGTAAAATCACAGTTTTAAAGCCAAATTAATCAGTATCATCACCCAGTTAGCGACATAGTTTGTAGCCGTAGGCAATCTACGCACATACCGTGCACACTTACTTTAGAGGAGGTATAAGCAACATATTGTCCGCATCGTACCGGCCGTCTCGTGATCGTGTCACAGTAGCTAGAGTTGCATACACACACTGTTGACTGATTCGGCATAAACTTCTCCGCACATGGAACATCTGGCAGAAACGAAAATCTATTTAAAAAGCAGGACTGACTCAAGAGTCACTATTAGTTTTTAGAAAAATTTGGATCTCGTTCTTCCGTAGAGCCTCAGAGCTATGGAGGAAAGAGTTAGAGGAATGAGCTTCGTGCCTTATTTTTTTTAGGTGTTGTTATTGGCATTTCATTACTGCTATCGAGGCACAGTAACGGCTAATGACGAGAATCCGTTTGTTCATGAGTAAAATCCAAAAAGAGGTAGTAGAATTGGATGTAATTTGTAGGTAATATTCAGATTAGCCCAATGAGTGAATCAGTAAAATTTTATTGCGTTTGGATTCACATATTTTGTCCAAAGTTTATTAACAATGAATTAATTATGGCCTCAGTTATAAAATTAGTTCCTCTTTTCTTTTCTTTAACGCCGGGAAATGCTCTGAGTGTCCGGGCCGGGAAATGCTGTGAGAGAACCTACTAAAACCCGGCGAGTGCCACCAATGCAGCTTTTGGTGAGGTACCTCGGATCTAATGAACAAGCAGGGCACCCGTCGAGGTGCCTAATCAGTCCCCCAAGGGACCGACGCAACTCCACTGAGGGGTTGTCCCGCACCAAAGAACAACCCCTTCCAACGTCGGGACAGAACAATGGGGTGAAGTTCTCGTCCTCACCCCTTGCCCCCTGGTCTTTAGTTCCCTCTTCTTATAAGAGGGGTACAAAGAGCCCCCTCGGCTCAATTTGCTTCGCCCAAGGTGCAGCGGCTTACCCTAGACTACTAAGCACCACCGCCACGTCAAGGCGTGAACCATGGTAAGGAAAATTAGTTCCTCTGGTGTAAATCTATACAGATCGTTTAGTAACATAAAAATATAATTTCTTACCATTACTACAGAATGAAAAAGCAGAAAAAAATGTAACAAAAACAGCTAACTGCATTTTTTTATATTTTAAAATAACACTCAAACCATTCGCCTCAAATAGTGGTTTAATAGTCGATAGATACGAAACCAATACTTATCTAATTTAATGCTATAAACGTGTTCACGAATTCCGAAACTATCGGTGTATGTCTATATTATTATCAAATAGTTATTTAAACTAATTATTGTTTGCCTCATGCAAAATGTGATGACGTTATCAAGTGCAATATACGAAGGAACAGCCAATTAGTGAAGTGCATCTTATACCATGCAAAGTACTTTGATAGTACAGATGGTGTTGACTTCATCGTCTAAAAGACGCCGGACGTCTTTTACGTGACAAAAGAAATGTGTCTTTTTTACTCACATGTCTGATTGTCTTTTAAGGCTGGCGTCATACATCTGGAATGGCTTTCTGAATTCATATTATTAATTCAGAAAGCCCGGAATATCATGTAATATCAGTAGGCTCCACACTCACACACATTCAGATTTTTTCAAATTATGAATTTCGCAGATCGATTTGTAACGACGAGCGTTCTGAATTCCGGATTATAGAATACTTAAGATTATGCTCTCCTGCGGGAAGAGGCGCCAGTGCGCTCTCCCGCTACGCCTCCTCCTTCTGCGACATCACTAACTCGCAGAAGGAAAGGATCACCTGTCATGTGCTCACACTGACGGTCATCGCTCGGATCACCGCGGGTCTCCTCTGCCCAAGCTGGACACTCCGCTAGGGTGTGGTTTGCAGTGTCTTCACTGCTGCCACAGTGATGACACCTTGGCGAGTCCTCTGCCCCTGCCACCTTCCACAGATACCTTGCGAAGCAGCCGTGCCCCGTCAGGATCTGGGCAAGGAGATTTTTAGAAATAGTCTACGAAATATTCATTATAACGATGAATATCGAGCACCTCGCGCTTATTTCACTTAAAGGTACTTAGTATAAAAGAAGCAATTCCAAACTTACTGGACAATCGGTACAGCCTCATTTTTTTCCAGATCGGAATGAAAATTAATTAAAACGAGCATATTGGTTAGGATTTGTAAGGATAATAACAACATAATATACTTTATAAAATATTTATTATTTGTCATCTTTGGAACATACCATCTTGCATTTATATGATATATTTTCTCTTAGCGTATTACCTGGCATTTGAATTTGTTGTATATTCTTCGACGGTGACTCCAAACTCTCATCTTGGACATGATTATCCTTCATAATATTTGTATCTGATTTGATTTGACTACTACGGATTCCTTCTAATAGCTTATGTAAAAGAGAAGATTCGTCGGCTTTTAATTGAAACGGCGTATTAATATTATTAGCAAGGCTAGATTTTTTGTTGGGATTTGTGCGTAATATATTGTTTTTATTCTCCAAAGATGCATTTTCCATTTCAATAGTTTCTTGAGACTCTGGATTTGACAATCTGGGAACATTATTTAAGTTTTTAGATGTTACTGTATCTATAGTACTGGGTAGAGTCTTCAAGTCTTTAATTTTAATTTTCAACCTATTTGAAGGCGCAGATTCTAACGCATTTTTAATGGTTTGTGATAAGGTAGGTTTTGGTGGAGAGTTAAGTATCCCTTTCATTTGTGGAATTTTTGTCGATAATATTGAAAAGGGTCGCATAGTTGTTGTTAATATTGATTTGGATATTTTTTCTTTACCAACTAAAAACATATTTTCATTTAACGGATTAAAACTATGTTGTAAATTTAATGGTTTTCCTTTTGTTAAACCATTAGTTAACGTTGTAGGTATCCTTTGTTTCAATTTACTTTCTGGAATCTTCATTTGAGATTTTATAATACTATTTGTTTTCGTATTTGCTGCACCGTTTGTACTAAGTCTCGTGCGGTCAAGACTATTTGCATGTTTATTAATAGATTGAATCTTATTATTCCAATCCGTATGTAATTCTTGAAGCCTATCACTAAGATCATTGTGAGCTTGAGAAAAAGATCTTCTAAAATCCTCTGCATTACTCAAGACGTCTTCAAATAAGCCATTAGATTTAATTCTGTCAGTATTTTTGCCCATACCTAAAGCCTGGTTTAATTTTTGTAATGATTCTTTCCTACGCGATTTATAATTATTTGATATTAAGCCTAATGTGTCTGAGGGGTCTGATACTAAAATGTCGCTATGTTTTTTTCCTGTCGGAATATTAGCTGCTTTATCCGTCTTTTTAAAAATACTCTGCAAGTTATTATTTCTATCATTATTTTGTTTATTACTATTACTCTGGAGTGGATTTATTTTATTAGCTAGATTTTGATGTAAATAATCTCGATTCAAGAAGTCTGGACTTGACACTCTAGCAGAATAAGGCTTTAAAGACGAGCTTAAAGAATATTTTGAGTTTAAATTTCTGTCAGTTTTTTGTCGACCAAAGTCAGGTTGTAGAGCGCGATTGGCAACATGTTCACTAGCTTGAACACTCATCTCATTTAAATTTCTCTCCACACATCCTTTTTCATTATGGCTAGCTAATGGTTGATTCGATACAAATGTGTTATTTGGATCAGGTAAATGCATGTGATTAGTAATGCTTTCAATATTTTCAGACATTCCGGTATGTAAGTCTTTATAGTCCATATCTGCTTTATCTTCATTGCTACTTTTTTTATTTAAATTTAATAAGTCTGAATTTTGTCTATCATCTCTGACAGTTTTAATTAGGCCAAACTCTCCCATGCATGTATCCTCTTTACTTTTATCTGTTATTATAATTCCTCTAATAGTTGAACTTTCTAAATCGTCAGAAGGTACATCTTCATTTTTTACAAGTTCAGCTGAATTATTTGCAATTTCATCCTTTTGTGCGTCACTTCGACTTTCGACACAGTCGACGGGTTTTATTGAGTCGTTATCTTGCATTTTTTCATTTGAATCTTTTTCTAGTTCGTTATTTCGTGTGTTATCCGAGTGTAAAATCAAATCGCTCATTTTTTTAAGATCATCTAATGTTATATTTTTATCTTCTATAATATTATCTTTTGTGTTGGAAATTGAAGTATTTTCCATAGATGTCCTCATATATTTTTCATGATTTTCGTCATCAGTCAATTGTCTATCTTCTTTATCAACGAGTTGCAAAACGTTTCGCAAATTCTGTCGTAATTTTTCTTGCATATTGTCATTAACCTTTTTAAAATTTTCAAAGCTTTTTAAAATGTCTGCTCTAATCAAGGGTAATGTATTTTTGGATTTTTTTGTACTTTCTTCATTTCTTATAAAATTGGATGCATCCTTTTCTTCAATCAAAGGCTTGCTTACTATACATGGGTCTGTAGTCTCTTCAAAGGATACATTGTCATTTTTTTCAGAGTACGTTTTTAAGCCTGACGGCGAGGGAGTATAATCCTCATTTTCTGCGAAATATGTGTCAGATACTCCCTTGTTTGTATCATGACTCAATTCATCTTGATCATTTTGTAAATTTTGATTTAAATTGATCTCGGATGAAGTAGAAATAATAGAAGGTACTGTTGTAAAATTAACATCATCTGAATGATTAAGACCATTCTTCATTGTCACTACGCCAGAAGACTGTGATTCGATATTTATTACTTTTACGTTAGATGCACTGGGCTCAGCATCCAAAACATCAGTGTTAAGATGACTTTTTTCATCGTTACTTTTATCTTCTTCACACACAGAAATATTTTGTGTGTCGCCATTGTCTTTTTGTTGAATTGGATCGTTTTTATTTGTATTTTGTATCGGAATTAATTCAACATCTTTTAATTTCAATATATTTCTTAATTTCATTGGTTTTTTAAAGTTATTATTAAATAAAATAGGTTTAAACGTATCTGTTAGTTCTGGATTAACTTTTTCTGGCAAGCTAGTAGATATATTAGGTTTTTTATTACGTACGAGTGAAGGTATGTTCTTATTTGTAATTTGGTTCAACATAGAAGTTGATTGGATAGATTTCTTCAAATTGTCGACTAAAGTAGCTAATTTTAAATCAGGAACCTTTGGTAATAATTTTCTTGGTGCTCTTAAGCCAGAGTCATCAATAATATAATTTCCACGATTATCATTTGTCAATAATGTGTTATCATTTTTTGATTCTTCGGTCAATTCGTTTTGATCTTGTTTCTCATATAAACTTTTCAGAGTATAACCATTAGATGGCTTTTGCATAAAATTCTGTACGTTACTCGCTTCATTATCCATATCAAAATGGTTTCTGTCAGTGATTGATTTTTTTTCCAAAGACTGCAAACGTCGTTTAGGCTCTATGTAGAAAGACGATTTTAAGTTGTTGGTTTTGTAATTGCTTGTACCTCCTAAAGGTGAATGGATACATCTCGTTTCTTGAATATGCGAAGCTTCGGGTAAAACCTCAAAATCATTTCCTTTATCTTTTGGATTTAAAATTATATTTATTATATTTCCGGGTGAATCGACTGATTCCATTAAATCTGTTTCTAAAGCCTTCACTACACTTCTAGCAGCATCTCTAGCTAGAGCATTTTGGTATTCCTCATTTGTTACCTCTTGTAAAGTTTCTAAAACTGAAGATGCTAGACCAACTTCTGGCTTCAACAGTGGGTCTGGCTCTGATTTCGTTACATCTGGCCTAAAATATGAAGAAAAATATATTAAATCTTGCTATATTTGTGTTTTATTTTCAAATGATGGTACTTAGTAACAATTAAAATTGTTTGCCCGTCTTTTCTAACTTTAAAGCACTATATTTTTTACATTTATAATAAAACAACAACACATTATAATGAAAAAAAAAATACGAGTTGTAACGCGATTTATTTAGTTTTTATTTTAAAAATTGTTTCAATATAGACTAGCGTAAAATTTTAATATAATCGTCGATGTTTCACTTCTTACAATTACCCCATGATGACCGACTTCCATTTATTTTAAAAGTAGCTGTTGCCCGCAGCTTCGCCCGCGTTAACTTACTCAACTTAGCTACTGTTAGTCACAGCGTGATGTTATATAGCCTATAGCCTTCCTCGATAAATGGGCTATCTAAGACTGAAAGAATTTTTCGGAACCATCCATTTGAAAATCGGACCAGTAGTTCCTGAGATTAGAACATTCAAACAAACAAACTCTGCAGCTTTATAATATTAGTATAGATAAACCAAATTAGCTGTAAACAGTAATCAAAGACTTTTAATTCTCAGTAGTTATACATGTCTGTATACTAAAAACCAAACAGGTTGGTTATACTAGTCTACATTAGCGTGCGGCACAAAGCGCATGTAACAAAAAAATATTTTGTGATGCGATTCAAATAAGTTAAAGGCTCGGGTCCGATCCCGTTATGGAACCCTATGATTGCGTTATTTATTTATCGAAATATTGCTTACCTTAAAAGGGGTCGTAGCGCTTGCAAAGCTGGAGTTAGTAAAGATGACGCCGTCTCAGTATCGGATGCTCTATTTCTACAAGGACAGTCATCAAAGCTAGACATGACATTGGTTAAAGCTTTCTGGTCATTTATGACATCCTCGGGCTTCGGACACGGACAACATTCCCCAAAATCCAACTGTCTTGATTTACGAAGTGATTCATCTCGATTTGATGATATTGATTTTGAGTATGCCTGAAAAATAAGTTTTTAAATGGTCAAATCTTCAGACTTCGTCAAAATGATTTGTAATTTGAGAAAGCTTTAAAAATATTACTATTATGAAGAATTTTATGACAACAGTTATCCCATTTAATGCATATATGTATATAGGCTTAGGCACGTTTACAACGCCGATACATTTTTGGTATCCAATAAGAGGAATTTTCAAGTAATCAGCACGTAAAGTTAGTCACTCTATAGAAACTGGTTATTCTTAGTGCCCAACTGAAACAGGTTTTTCAGCCGAAACTGAAACCGAACTTTCGGTTATGCTCTCAGTTTCGTCCGAAACCGAAATTTACGCATATTTAAAATGTCTGTTTTGTACCGAGATTGTGTGTTTACACATATATATGCACACATACGGACCAGTTAAATAGTGCTATATAAAATATAAAGAAAATCATTAAAGTACCATTAAAGTGTATGTAAGTATCATTAAAGTGATGAATATAATATAGGTAAACTTATTAAATAATAAATATGTTCAAGTAACTCTTAGAAGCAAACTTTTCAACAAACATTTAATTAGATTTAGACGTCATATACCTACTATGTTTTTTTAAATACGAGGGCGGCACTGAAAATTTCGGGAATCAAGGAAGTGACTCAACATTACTATTTAAAAATGTATTTATTGCTTTTTGAAGTATTCTCCGCGAAATTTGACACATTTTCCATACGATGGAACCAATCATTGAAGCAACCATTCCATTCGGAAGTTGGGGTCTCCAAAATGGCCGTTTTGTAGGCGTCCACGGCTTCTTCAGGCGATGAAAATCTCTGACCACGCAATTTATTCTTTATTTTAGGGAATGTCGTGATGGAGGATGATACGGCGGTTGCAGTTCTCTTTACGGAGTTCAGAAACGACCTGTGGCAAACAAATGCGAGCATACCATTCTGCATTAACCGTTCTTTGTCCCTCAAGAGGAATAGTCGCAACATGACCGGTTTTGGAGACAAACGTGGCCACCATTTTTTTTGCAACACTCCGTGAACGAACAATTTTTGTTGGCTTTAACTCATTTTCGAACACCCAAACTCGTGACTGGTTTTTTGTTTCGGGTTCGTACGCGTATATCCAGGATTCGTCACCTGATACTATATTGTATACAGCATTTGAGGATCCTGCGTGGAATCTTTCGAGAGTTCTGATGCACCAAGTAACGCTAGTCGCTTTTTGCTCTTCACAGAGCAAATGCGGTATCCATCGGGAAAAAAACTTTTTTACACCTAATTGTTCATGCAAGATTATTTGTATTTGACTCATGCCAATGTTTAAAGTTGCCTGAATTTCGCGGTATGTCACATGTCGATCTTCCTCAATCAGCTTACGCACAGCATCAACGTTTTCTTGGGTGACTGCAGTTTTTGGACGACCTTGACGGAGATCATCACTGAACTTGACACGTCCACGTTGAAATTCAGCAAACCAGCGATAAATTGTGGTTTTGGATGGGGCTTCATCACCAAATGCAGAAATCATCCGTCTATAGCCTTCCTCGATAAATGGGCTATCTAACACTGAAAGAATTTTTCAAATCCGCCCAGTGGTTCCTGAGAATAGCGCGTTCAAACAAACAAACAAACTCTTCAGCTTTATAATATTAGTATAGATTTTGTTGGATAGGCAAAGTAGCAGACGTGCCACCTGATGGTAAGTGATACTACATAACTAACTCTCCCTGTAGTCGATCCCTCATATCTGAGGATCGTGGTCAGCACCAGGGTTGCATCTGGAGCAGATGATTTGTCTCCACGTTTCTGTCCAGCGCGTCTCTTACGACGAGTCTTTAATTTGATCGTCCATCTTGTTGGTGAACGTCTGCGTGATCTTTTACCTTCAGTGTTTCCAACCACAATCAGTTTTTCTATACTCTCGTTTCCTTTGCGCACTGTATGACCAAAATATGATAAAATGCGTTGTTGGAATATTGTGGATAAGCGCGTCATAATATTTGTAGCTGTGTCGGGATCGATGCATTGGTGCGTTTTGCATTCCACGAGATTCTTAACATGAGACTCCAGCACCACATCTCGAATGCATCAAACCTGTCTTTCTCGGGCCAGGATTGTCCATGCCTCTACTCCATACAGGAAGATATGGAATTCCATTTCATATCGATTTGATCTTGGTTCTGATACCAATTCCTCTTTTCTTCCAAATAATGTTAAAACGGTTCAAAGCGCTTTTTGCCATCCCAATACGCATTTTTATCTCGGGGACACAGCTGCCATCATTAAAAATTTGGAAGCCTAGGTAAATGTAGCGGTCGATGATGCTAGGAATGATGCAGTGGACGTTTGTTAACTTTCCGACACGATCTACTAATCTATAACTTACTATATATACTCTCAATTGAATAATTTAATCACAATATTTTTAAAATTAATGTAATTTTTATTTTGGCGCGGACGGGCGAGCACGAGTTCGCCGAACGACGCAAAAACATGACTCGGGTTTCGAAGCGGCCGAAAGTATCGGCCATATTTTGGCCCAAACCGTAATTCTAAGGCTGAAACTAGATTTTATGACCGTAACTGGCCGAAACCGAACTGTCGGTCAGTCGGTTATTTTTCTTAAATACCTACTTAACTTTCGTAAATAAGGTCCTTTTCTCAAATTAACCACTACATACACTTAATAGATTATTGTAAATTTTTTTTTGTAGTATTATAAAGACTTACCGAAGTCCAAATTAGGGACACTAATAAAAGTATTCGACAGCTACCCATTGCAGTCCACAGTGTATATGTTAGTGCATGACACGCAGCCCTAATATTAAGCACTAATCGTTGATGGCTATCAGTATTCTGATAATATCTAAATCTTTAAGCACGTGTGTTATCCGTCTGCAGATCAATACGTGATTTTATGGTGCTCCGCTCGAGAGAACGTTTGATTAAGTTAGTTTCTAGTATTTTGATAACAAAGACACACGATAACCTATCTTTTAATCATATCCAAAACTCTGTGCATCATTATTATCGACATCTACGTCTGATGAAAAAAATGGCTCAAAATCGACCGAATCGACATTCATTGAAAAAGGCCTGTCCAGCGATATTAGTCATAATTATGATGCGATAAATCAAATTAGTTAAACACATATTATATACATTTTACTAATTTGATATATTTGGGGCTGAAGACAATGAAATGAATTTAATTTGAAGTCAATATTGAAATAAAAAAATAAAGATTGCGTTTAAGGAACTAAAAAAGGACTAGTCAACTGTATTTATTTTCTCTTTCTTGTTTTTCATTTATTTACCAGTTTTAATGTTGTTATTTACCTTTATTTAACACAAATAACTTTCACTGATGCTATTTGGTGTTTTATATTATGTTGACTAGCATAATATGGATATTAGGTATTTATTCAAGTTAGGTAAACATTACCTACGTTACGTTAAAAAAAATTGTTTTAATTAAAAATTACAATATTAGGTAACACTTCTATTAACAAGAATTTGTCAGCTTTTTGCATCGTTAGCTTACAATTTGTACCGAAAATTAGCATTGAAAATACATCTATTGATACTATTACTGATATCTCTTATAAAAATATCACGCAGTTTTCGTATTAAAGAATATTGCTTTTTATTATATATATTCCTTAGCCAAATGGCAAAAAACGGAACCGTTATAGATTCGTCATGTCTGTCTGTCTGTCTGTGTGTCGGTCTGTCTGTCTGTCCGTCTGTCACGTCCGTATGTCACAGCCACTTTCTTTCGAAATTATAAGAGCTATACTGTTGAAACTTGGTAAGTAGATGTATTCTGTGAACCGCGTTAAGATTTTGACACAAAAGTAGAAAAAAATAATAAATTTTGGGGGTCCCCATACCTAGAACTAAAACTCAATAGTTTTTTTTTTTTCATCAAATCCATCCGTGTGGGGTCATCATTTTTGAAGACCTATCCATAGATACCTTATCTATGGATAGGTCTTCAAAAATGATATTGAGGTTTCAAATACTATTTTTTTCTAAACTGAATAGTTTGCGCGAGAGACACTTCCAAAGTGGAAAAATGTGTGTCGTCCCCCCTGTAACTTCTAAAATAAGAGAATGATAAAACTAAAAAATATATATGATGTACATTACCATGCAAACTTCCACCGAAAATTGGTTTGAACAAGATCTAGTAAGTAGTTTTTTTTTTTATACGTCATAAATCGTAAACCGCAATTTACCTTTCATTCAACTCAAATATATAAAAAACATTTAATTCCATAAACATAAACCTTAATTTTTGTTAAAGTGTCTAATATTGTTTTCTTATGTTTGCGCGAATTTCACTCATTATAATGAAACAATTTTTACGGATTTTATCGCGGTTTATTAAGATTTTTACAAGCCCGACATTTCGGATACTGTACAGCAACCATGGTGACGGGAGGACTGATGAAAGTCCCCATCATGGTTCAGGCCTTGACGTGGCGGTGGGGCTTAGTAGCCTAGGGTGAGCCCAACACCCTGGGCGAAGCTAATTGAGCCGAGGGGGCTCTTTTACCCCTCTTATAAGAAGAGGGGACAAAAGAGCAGGGGGCAAGGGGTGAGGATGGGAACCTCACCCCATTGTATTGTCCCGACGTTGGGAGGGGTTGTTCTGTGGTGCGGGACAACCCCTCTGAGGAGGTGGCGTCGGTCCCTTGGGGGACTGAATAGCCGTCGAGGTGCCCTGTTTGTTTATTAGATCCGGGGCACCTCACCAAAGGCGGCATTGGTGGCACTCGCCGGGTTTTAGTGGGTAGAGCTGCGTCCACTTAGCAGCTTTCGGGCGCAGAGAGTCCCACATACCCGCGTGGGGAGACCCACTCCCCCGCGGGATGCCTCAGAGCATTTCCCGGCGTTAAAGAAAAAAAAAAAAAAAAAAGGACTGATGAAAGTGTCTAATGTTGTATATTATGTAATGGTACGGAACCCTTTGTGCGCGAGTCTGACTAGCACTTGGCCGGTTTTTTTTTTTTTATTAAGCTACTAGCGACCCGCCCTGGCTTTGCAGGGGTGCAATGCTGATACCTACTAAATAATAAATATACTACTGACATCAGTAGTATATTACTACATAATGTCTTTATTTACAAAATTCACAGCTTTTTTGTTTAGACAATAAAAACATGTCTTCTTTAGAGGTTACTCTTGAGTGGTATATTATAATTGGGCATGTCACATGTGAAAAACACTCAACGCTCAAATCTACGTTGAAAGTTTTGACTCTGCGATTTACGGATATCCCGGACGGTTCCGCCGCAGCCCGTCAGTTAAATCTGTTATATTATATTCGAAAATATTCATTTAAAATTATATGCTGTAAAGGGCCATATTGTATTGTACAATGTAATACATAAGGTATTTAATTGAATAAGGACTAATGCAGTATTGCTTAAAATCGCTTCGCAAATAAGCCATTATTTCTCGTATAAAGTAAAGGATAAAAAAATCGTTATTGTCGCTTATCCCTAAGAGATAGACATATACGTACTACCGCCTTCAGCCGCTTTAATTTAAGGATCCCGGATAGGCATTCAACAGGATCACCTCAGCGACAGGCTGGCCCCGGCGAAGGCCAGACTACTCTTCTTAAGGGGGGACTGCCTGGCTGCTTAGACAATCCCCGCGCTCACCAAGAGACCTCCTATCCGAGACATAGGAGTTCCCACGGGATGTCACGGCCCAGGAGGACAGTGACTGCCGCCCACGATACTGTACGGTACCCCCGGATTACTCTTATCGCAATGACCCGCTGCGCCGAGCGCAGCTGGGCCTTATTCCTCGCGGTAAGGTGACCCGCCCAGATGGGTGCACCGTAAGTTGCTATACCCCGGCAGACTCCGGAGTATAACTGCCTGCAGGCGGCACTGGGTCCTCCAAGGTTCGGGAGGAGTCTGCCCAGCGCACTTGCCGCCTTCACGACCGTCGGTCCCAACATTGAGAAATGTGGGCCGAAGGTCCACCCTCCGTCAAGGATGAGCCCCAGATATTTGATATGGGGCCTCATCCTGACCCTCACCCCTCCGATCTGGAGGGCAGCCCCCGGTGGAGGTCCTTTCCGCCTCGTCCAGCGGAAGAGAACGGCTTCAGTCTTCTCAGGTCTGACCCGAAGCCCTAACCTCTCTATGCGGCTGATCACGAGGTCGAGCCCGACCTCGGCCAGCCGCGCCGCCTCCTTATAGCCTCGTCCCCGGGCGTACACGAGTCCCCGCGTAGCAGATGACACCCATCTCGGGTAGGAGGCGGTCTCGCAGGACCCAGTCGTAGCCGATGTCCCACAGGATCGGACCTAGAACCGATCCCTGTGGGACACCGCGCCTGACTCGCCACCACTCTATGGATCCACATCGGTTCTCGCAGGCTACCCTCCTCTCGGAGAGGTACGCCTCCAACAGCTTCCTTAGATACAGGGGCGCTCCGAAGAAATTCAGTGCCTCCCGTATCACACCGTGAGGGAGGCTGTTGAAGGCGTTCGCGATGTCCAAGGATACTGCGACCACCACCTCCCCTCTGTGTTCCGCCTCACCCGTCACCGCCCTAAGGCGTTTAAGGGCGTTGACGGTCGACCAGCGTGTTCGGAAACCAAATTGGGGTCCAGCGCCCTCCCTGAACGAGCCGGGAGGCCACTATTCTTTCCAAGGCCTTCACGGCTTCGCTCAGCAGCACCACCGGTCGCACTGTCAAAGCCGAGTCCGGGGTCCGCCCTGCTTTTGGTAGCAGGCAAAACCGACCCTCCTTCCAGGCCCTCGGGAACAGTCCGGACCGCAGGCAGCGGTCGAAAAGCTCCCGAAGGCTATCGCCGAGGAGCATGAGAGAGATTGCGAGGACCCTCCCGTGCTCCCGGTCTAGACCCAGCGCCCTTTTCTTCTCAGGAGGCGGGACAGAACCGCTTCCATTTCAGCCTTCGTGACGGGTGATGGAACACCCTCATCGTCCGGCGTCTGCCGAGCCATCTGCCGAGCCATTCTGGGGGGCGTATAGCCCACAGGTGTGTCGAGGAAGAGATCCTCGACAATCCTCCCCAGTAGACCCGGCTGGAGCGTCTCGTTGATTGGGGCCGACTGGGACTCTGTTGAGATCCTCAACCATCTCCAGCCAGGCCTCCTCCTTGGCTCGGCAAATGGCCTGCTGCAGGATCTTCCGTTTTTCTGTGTAGACCCTGCGCAACCTGTCGTCCCTTCCTTTTAAAGAGCCTTCTCGAGTCCTTAACTCAGCTTTCAACTGAGACACAGAACATGCTTATTCACAATTTACCACAAAACGCAGTAATCTGGTAATATAACTTATAAGTGAAGAGTTAAACAAACTGAAACGTGACAGATTTTTACTTTGAGGCAAGCGAGCACAGTTACATCTGCAATTAGCTTTGCGTTTACTTCCCCATTATTGTAGATGATCTTTTAACCTTTGAACGCCATTGTCGACTATATGTGACAAAACGAAATCTGGCCCAGACCGCCAATGACACCAATATGTGACAAAATACACGTCGCATCATATCATGAAATAAACTATCTAACCATTACTTTTGAGTGTTTATATTTATATAATTTAAAAGTATAAGCTTCCGTCTATATTTGATAGCATGAAATTATTAAAAATATATCATTAATATTGAGAAATTCAATGTTTTAAAAGTAGATGTTAAATGCGTATAAAAGGAGTACCCCACACGCCATAGTCTAGCTATATTATGTGACAGCTAGTGTTGCGACATATTATGATTATAATATCGATAAAAAATGTTTATGAAATTTTAGTCCAGACTCCAGAGTTATGCTATTTATTCGACCGACTTACAAAAAAAGAAGAGGTTCTCAATTCTTTTTTTTTTTTTTTTGTTCTATTCGTTGGTATCAATTATCAGGATAGATAAAACGTTTTTTAAACAACGCAGTCTTATAAAATCATGCCTGTAGCTACACAATCAAAAACAAAATATGAAAATGTCTAATATCGACACTGGCTAATCGCATTATAATTGTCGTATATAGCAGTAGAATAATAAACACTTTTTTTAATATTTTCTTATTAATTACACCAATTCGAATTCATTATTCATAACTAAGACAGGACTACGTCTGTCGGTCAGCTAGATATATAATAAAAATCTTAAATATAATATAATATGTATAATATAAAAGTATTAAATATATTTCCGTTGTCTGGTACCCGTAACACAACTTCTTCGAGAACATACCACATGACCAGATTGACTTCTATATTTCTAAATACATACATATTATAGATAAATTACACCCAGACAGTACAAACGATCATGCTCATCACACAAACATTTGTACTGACTGGGTGGGAATCAAACCCACAGCCTTCTGGTTTAGCAGTCAGGGTCACTAAACACTAAACGAACAGGCCAGTCAATATCAGGTTCACGTTAATACCACATCTTATTACTTTTAATATATAATTTGTGATTTTAAATATTAATATGTGATTTATCTAATGTAGTACTTAGCATAATATAAGGTTTATTTCAAAGATCTGTGATAGTGTAAGATTGATTCGTAATTCTATTATTTTATTTTATGTAACCATCGAGCATAAATCGTACACACTACTACAGTAATGTGAACCATAAATTTCCGAAACTGGTCAGTGATTTGTCACTGACATTATAGAAATTCCACCAAATAGTGATGTGTATGTACATCCCATTTGCCGATCATCAATCAATGGCCATCAGTTGAACAATCAGAGCTCAAAAAAAAAACGTTGACCAAACAAAAAAATAATAACATTACCGCTCTATTCCGGTTATACGTTCGATGTATGTAACTTTTAATATTTTTATTATTCTTAAGAAAAACAATAATTATAAAATACTGATTTCCATTTAATCTTTTCATTATAAAATTTTAAAAAATCACGCATTTTTAAATATTATGGTTATTATATTAGTAAGAATACTTCTCTAGTAAAAGGTAATGCCTCCTTGTAAAAAAAAATTAATACAATTGTTTAACAACGTGTACACTACTACATCCCTAATTCAGATGCGAGTATGTCAAAAAAAAGACTGGCTGGCCACGCCATTGTCACTATACCCAGACAAAATATGTTGAATAATGTTGTAACCATATCGTAATTTGTTATTATTTTAAAGTTTCTTATATCTGCTTTTACATTGATAAAGACTCTGTTAAATGCGGTGTAAAGATTACTATATTATTACTATATTGGGATGTAGTTGCTGGGTAAATAAAATACTGTTGGGAGCACGGTTTATTAGAAAATGGAAGACGAAAATTAAAACTCAGTTGTATATGTATCGATTAAGTTTTCAACATCCCTATAATCTATAAAGGTAATTTTACAGAAATAGTGGCTTGGCGTCTGGGATACGGCGAGACGTTTATACGCCGGCGTTCAAAAGGTTAATAATACTCAATATAGGTACCAAATTAAAAAATGTGATTTAAAATCTACAAATGCGAAATTGATACATATTTTCAACATTTGGATTTACTAGTTTTCAGATTGCGATAATTTAATTTGACACTATAGTTTCATAGACTTCTTAAATCTAATTCTTAAAATACTTCCCTGAAATCCTGTTTGACAGTTTTCGTACTTTAGTTATTTGCAGGGGTACGATTTAGATTTACTAATATTTTATTAGATTAATTTTATTTTAATGGCTTAGGTTAAGCGAGAAAAGTATTAGGTTAAATTAGGTTAAAAATATTAGTAGTAAAGTTTCGATGTATTAAGTGCCTAATTTATTTTTAATATAGATACTTGGTTAAACTCATAATAGGTACACAAACATTCTTGAATGATACATTTACTTCTTTTCAGGTTTCCAAATGATGTGCACTTGTGAAATTCCTGGTTGGTAAAAATGAACGTGACAAATTGGCAGCCCACAAATCTTGTCTTATGTTCAAAACATTTTGACAGTCGTAATATAGATAAAAGTGGGTTTAATGGAGCAATTCCAACAATTTTTGATTTACTGTTGCGAGAGGTATGATTTTAATTTCATAATATGGTTGCCATGTGTAATTACCACATTAAAAACTTCATAAAAAGTATAAAGTGGTCACAAGACGAGTACTGAATATTGCAAAATCTTCTACCTATGCCTACAGGCATTTATTTTTGTATTTGTCGAAAAATATACTATTCCAAAGATAGTAATACTTCATTGGACGTCTTGGGGTACGTGTACTATAGTAGTGGCTACGGCAGTTAATATTTTAAGTACTTATATTAGTTGGTAAATGGTAGTAGATATCTTCCCGGTGATGAATTTATCACTTATTTTATTATTTTTACTATAACTCTATTACTATATATACTATTTGTGTGTTGCCTATCCTGAGACATAAGATGTTAAGTATCGGTGCCAGTAATTACACTGCCTGTCTTGCCCTTCTCTCCGAAACACAGCAAAGCTTTTCACGGGAGAAACAAGCAAGATGGTGGTACCCATGCAGCCGGGAGCGCGACACAGCGCTTCCCTCCCACCGGTACTCCTTATGTCAAAATTTTACATCATATTGATGATTTTTAGAATGGCAATTGAAGGTTACATAATAGGTGGTAATTATTTTTTTACTGGCCTTACTACTTATCAACATGCATATTTACAGATAGACGAAAGCTAACCTGCCTTAGCGACAACTGCTAAGGAGCAGCCTATTAGAATAAAGAATCTTCAAAAGGAAATAATGAAGTTGAGAAGCACAATTAAACTAAGGAAATAAAGGCATTTTGAAAAAAAATTGAAGGTTAATTAAATTATGACATTTGTTTCGCAAAATAAATATCATGATTATTATCACTTGCATTTATTAATGGGTTATTAAGTTTTACGTACAATTAAGGTGTAAAAACGATGCAAATAAAACTAACCTTACTGAACGATTTTATTTAAAAAAAATATATCTAAAAAATAAATGATTCGTAAATTATTTTTGGTTTCATTTTATTTTCCAACTCCAATCTACGTACATACGTACCACTCCGGCCGGCACGACCGGGGAGGTACCTCTCGCTCACATAAAACCCGCGTCAAGTGACAGCTACGCTGTCGCGTTTCGTACGGTTTGTGAGTTTCCGGTGGCCCATTGGGGGGATCGGGGAAAGGAGGGCAACGCATTTGCATAACCTCTGGTTGTGCAGATTTCTATGAGCGTCGGTAGTCACCATGGCTCCGACTGCTAGGCTGCCTCCTATGACATAAAAAAAATATGTCTACGTATTTATAAACTAGCTGGTGCCCGCAGCTTCGTCTGCGTTAACTTAATTTCACAACCGTATACCGAACCATTATGATTATTTTTATAGCCTATGTCCTAATTCGGGATATAAGCCACAACCATTTTAACTTCCAGGCAAATCGGTTCATCCGTTTTGCCATAAAAGAGCAACAAACATGCCAAACTTACATAATATTTTCGCCTTTATATTAGTATTATTACTAGCAGTCCCGATAGGTTGTTCTGTCTCAACTATGACTTGGAATAAATAAATAACTACAACTAAATCTACTACATTTACAACCTACACCTACATACACCTTTTCCAATATTTCTTATTTTTTAAGTGCTAACTTTTTCCGAAATTTCTCATCGTATATAACTTCCCAGTACTTATACGATTATTCTATGACCAAAATTATCGAAATCCGTCAAGCCGTTCTCGAGTTTTAACAATGGAATTGCAATCCATTTTTCTAAATAAGATATAAGATATGTCTTGTAATTTTATACTTATTAAGTACTGAATACGGCCCATGCCATTGTTTATGTGTGTATAAGTGTGTCTGTGTTGATAGTTGCCTCGGTTTTGAAGCTGTCATGTTCAGTCTGCTTCTCTTATATGTCTGTGGTTTATGGTAATATATTTCCTAACTTCATATCTTAAAATATCATCTGGTATGTAACGCTTTATGAGCAAACTGTTATATTTTATAGATACAAAATATTTAAAAATAGTCTATCTTTGTTCGCTGCAACAATTATTAGTTATAAATTTAAAATATGTAATTAAGTTTTGCAGCCGTATACACAAACTTTTGATAGTAGCAAAAAAATATTGATTCCAGTATTATTAGTATGACTGGATAGACAGAGTGAAAAATAAAGATTAAATCTAAAAATATATTGGCATAAAAAATCGCATGCATTTTCTTGGGCATTTTCCATTTGAAATAAAAAAGGTATGACACATATGGCAAGTGGCAACACTGAAAGAAACTTCAAAAAATTTAAAACTTCGTTTGAAAGTCGTTACAAAATAAAAGCTAAGCTGCCTCGTTACAAAATCTATAATTTTGCAAATATAATAATTGTTAAACGCTAAACTGTATCAAGTGTGTGTGTAAAATAATAACAAGGTGACACAAGAATTAAATTTACCTAACTTTCCTTTTAAAATCCTTTTGATAAAATCATTCAAAATTCCACACTACAATATGGATGATTTCCTGAAAATAGAAAAGATTGGTGAAGGTACTTATGGTGTAGTGTATAAAGGTAAAAATAAAATCACTGGACAGTTTGTGGCTATGAAAAAAATTAGGTTAGAGTCTGAAGATGAAGGCATTCCGTCTACCGCTATAAGGTTTGCAAACACCAATTACTATTTGTATAAAGACGTTTAAACACACGATAAATTCTTACGTGTTTCATTATTTTTAGGGAAATATCGCTGTTGAAAGAACTAAATCATCCTAATGTAGTAAAGTTGGAAGACGTCCTAATGGAGGAATCACGGCTTTATCTAATCTTCGAATTCTTATCCATGGATTTGAAAAAGTACATGGATTCCCTTGGTTCTGGGAAGGTAAACTACAACCATTATTTTTATAGACAATATTAAGGTTACAGTTTCAAACATATAATTAAGATTTGGAAATATATTTTCAGTTTATGGATCCAACTGTGGTCAAAAGCTATTTATATCAGATCAACAGTGCAATTTTGTATTGCCACCAGCGACGCATCCTGCATAGAGATTTAAAACCTCAAAATCTTCTGATTGACAAAACTGGAATTATTAAGGTAAATTGACTTTTTTATTCAACAGTATCATTTTTGATGCTATACCTCAAATTACAGAGGCGCATGGTCTGCAATGGACAATGTGGTAGAGAGTAAATGAAAGATGAAGTTGGAATTTTCATCATTTTATTATTGAATGTACTCTAAATTCAGAATTGAAATTTAAATAATAGTATTTTTTTTTCTCTCTAAATGTAAAGATACATACATAGTCTTGTAATTGCTGTGTTCATATTTAATGTTCATCTGTTTGTAACTGGGTCTCATGTTTATCGTAATGCCCTTTTTTTACCTCTGTGGCTTAGTGGTAAGCGCGTTGGCACTCAAGCTGGAGGTTGCGGGTTCGAATCCCGCCAGGGAACAAAAAAATATTTTCCGAGTTCCTGGGTCCTGGATGTGTATTATATAATAAAAATCTTAAATATATGTATAGTATAAAAAGTATTAAATATATTTCCGTTGTCTGGTACCCGTAACACAAGTTCTTCAAGAACTTACCACGGGACCAGATTGACGTGGGGTGAAAGCGTCCAGATATTATTATTATTATTATATTACTTTGCAGGTAGCTGATTTTGGTCTTGGTAGAGCTTTTGGGGTTCCTGTACGAGTTTACACCCATGAAGTTGTAACACTTTGGTATAGAGCTCCAGAAGTGTTGTTGGGAAGCCAAAGGTAGCATATATTTGATAATTACCCATATAGACTGTATATAACCAGTTCATCATTATCAGCTTTTATTGTCCACTGCTGGGTATAAGCAACATAGCAACTGTATTGAAGTTTATCAACAGACTTTTTTCTATTTCAATTGTATATAATACATAAGCTGTTCTGATTTTGGAACTTAATATGATTGTAGTATTTTCTCCTTCACATGATGCTGAAGGCTTTTTTTTATATTTTCCTTTTCTACAAACCAAGTAACATCAAAATATTCAATAATAATCCTCAGTAGAAACATTAAAATTTATGTTACTATTATTTTCGGACTATGGGTAAGTGTCCATGTGTGTGCATTTCATCAGATGGATTGTAGTATTCTTTGTATAGAAAGTGACACTTGAGTGCGATCCATACGGTGCGGATTAGTGGATTTACTTGTATGACTTTCTATACAGAGAATATGTTGCATTGTGGTCATGTGGACGCATACCTTATATTTTGGTGTTAATAGAAAGAGACTTGTTTCTAGACGGGTACAGATCTCTAGTGATGATAATGAAATATCAAATCGTCCTTTCAAATAAATAAAAAATGATTTTTTTTTTCAGATATGCATGCCCTATTGATATGTGGTCAGTGGGATGTATCTTCTCAGAAATGTCATCAAAAAAACCATTGTTTCAAGGGGATTCTGAGATAGATCAACTGTTCCGCATATTCAGGTAATCCTGTTTTATCCATCATTTTTCTTCTGGATAGCATAATATTGTAACATATGTAGCCTTTACATCAACATTATATCAGTGACAATTGACAAACACAATTTTTACGATATTTCTTATCTTTTGGTATTGTCACTTTGCAGGAATAAATGTAAATTATTGAATTGATGGAAATAATTTTATGACCAATATAGTTTAGAAAGTAAGTTTATGTATCTCACAAATAAACCTCACCTTCGCATTGCTGATTGTTGTAATATATATAGTAGTAGTCATAAATAAATATGTTACAGAATGTTGAGAACTCCTACAGAGGAAATATGGCCAGGTGTCTCATCTTTACCAGATTATAAACCAACATTTCCCAACTGGACAACATTTAATCTTCATAACCATGTAAGCATCAATTACAATTTTATTTCATTTATACTTTAATGTATTTACACATTATGAGCAGATTGTGTGCATTATACATGATACTATTCAAGATTTATAAATATATTCTCTAGCTTCTATTAGGAAAAGTGACAACTAGAGGCAATGTTGTGGTTTCCTATTTAAATAAACAAGACAAAAATACTATGACATGGTTAATATAAATATATTAATTTGAGATTTTTTAAATGTAACATGAGAATTTTATATCCTTTAAATAGTACAATGTATCATATAACTTACCTGTATATTTTTCTTTTGTATATAAATTCAAATACATGGTAAATGTAGGTCCAAAACCTGGATGACATTGGAATGGATTTGCTGCAAAGAATGTTGGTGTATGATCCAGTGCGGAGGATCTCTGCGAAGGAGGCTCAACGGCACCGCTACTTCCGCGACGTGAAACTCCCTCCCGGTCTTGCCGCCGCCGCCGCTCCACCCGCGCATTGCACCCCCGCGCAGCCTATTGCGCCCTCCATCACTTTAGATGCTACACAAAGCATTTAGCATATGGTTCACACTATTTGAGAACTGATAGGAAAAAAACTTATGTGGTTTCAGATCCAATCCAAACTGGCTATAAGGCTGCTTTGGCTATGGAAAGAATTTTCACATGGTTACATTTTTGGTGGTGTATGAATAGAACAGAATCGATTTTATTTATTAATTGATCTTGTAAAAATATTACAGTAAAAAAGTAAAAGCATGAGTGATTTTTTATGATGCAATAATTATTGCTACCACACCAAACTGTCAGTTTTGTATCAATAATTCATAATTTTGCCTATACACATGTTGTTCCTTCTAAAGATTATATGATGAACCATTTACCAACTGTATTTTTCCCATAGTGTATTACCACTATACTGTAATCTATCTGCTACAGCATCATAAGTACATGTGCAAAATGTTTTAAATCCCTGCATGCAACTACATGGAGATTATTCATCAGGTCATACTTCCTGGTCAGGAACTCAACCAATTCTACAAACATTGAAACTTCTCTGTTATTCTTTATTTAAAGGTCTCCGTGGTCTAGCCAACAGCCAAAATTTTATTCAATTATTATTGTACATGACGATTATGTATTAGTTTTATAAGACCTATGTTACCAAGACTTCTAAAATCCCATCTCACTTAAATGTTGGCATACATGAATAACATTTATCCAACTGCAATACATCAGATGTATTGTGTTCACTGTCTATAATTGTGCCACAATTAATACACTTTTCTAAAATATATACTTCGGTGCACCATGTGGATGAAACCATTAAACAAAGTTTCTGTATAATATAATTATCTTGTAATTTTTAATTGGTTTAATTAGTTATAGCACTAGGAATGATATGTTTATAATTAATTGGAAAATTTATTATAATTTTAAGATTTTTTTTACATGAGAGGAATGTTAAGGTTTGAAATCGAATTAGACTGTTTTATCATAAGTACTGATAATTAATTAATTGTATGCTTAGCATAGCTGATATTGCTAGTGTACTTTTCAAACTTATATCTTAATGAAATCCTATATAAGCACACTTAACTATAGTAGTTACGTAAAACTCAACACGAATAAAAAACTACGATTTACGTTAACTACTTATATACGTAACGTAACGTTAACGTAAAAACACAACACGAATAGAAAACTATACCATATCGTAGTTTTTTATTCGTGTAGCGTTTTACGTAAATACTATAGTTACGTTATTTACGCTTGTCACAAAACTCATGGTAGATGTACTGTATTATGGTGATACCATTATACCATGCCATTCTAGTAGAAGTCATAGGAATGTTCAGATTACTTTGGGTTTACGATAGTTCATAGTACAAATACCTTACCTTGTTGGTTTGTTTGTTTGTTGGTATGTTTTTTTTTAAATTGCAAATTTTTACCTTATGCCAAATATGTATGTGCTATTTCGGTTTTATTTATCATTTTTTTTTATTTATACATTATTTTCAAGACATTTACAGGATATCCTAAGTTAACATAAAATGTTAACTTAGGATATCCTGTAAGATAACATTTTTTTACAAATTTTTAAATAACTATAATATTTAATTAAATTAAAATTATTATATTTTTTAACTCTACAGACATAAGACTCGAAAATAGAATTAAATATTACCATCCATTTGACTGGTTTACTGTATCTGTAAATAATAAGCACATACACATAATATGTCTTAAAATATATTTATTAAACCATTCACATACTATGTTTGTTGGCTTATGCAAATGTCCTTCTGTCGAACCTATACTATATGTATGTTACAATAAAACACGATACCGTAGTTCGTAGTGCGCAAAAATTAAAATTATAATAGTCTTATCATCTCTGCCTGCCTGCCCATACAGCGAAAGTTAAGAGTTGTGCCCAGTTAGAATACATTTAATTTAATGGAAATATGAGTTGCATGTTCATTGTATGTTATGTCACTTAATTATACTTGTAAAATAAAACATATTTTAAGATAAATGTACTTTTTATTCACATATATACAGAGACATAACAAAATAGAATTAAACTAAGGCCAACGAGACGAGATTAATAATGTAAACAAGCTAATCTTTACCGAGTTACATTGCGATAACGAGCGATTAATTATTATATCCGTCCTTGTCTAGCGCACGCAGTAATGGCGAAAGTTTATCGACGACAGCTGTCGTTGGGTGTTTCAGGAAAAGCAGTCAGTACCGCAATTGTCAAAATTAGGTCCGTCATTTGGTAAACAATTGCATTCCTGTTTGGATTGCGTTATTTTTAGTATTGTTAATGTGAGTAGTTGGTTTAAATTCCACTGATTTAACCAACCTTTGAAAGATACCAATTGAACTCACAAAAATCGTCAAGAGTTAACTTTTTAATTCATATGCACTTGAACCACTATCTTATCTTTGATTTTTAAGATATCAAAAAGGAAATTCTTTTTTTAAATATAAGAAAAGGAAGGAACGATTCAAAAGGAAGGTTTTCATAATACATGCATAATATAGCAAATAAACAATATTTTTTTTTTGAGATTTCTAATGTGATGTTAATAAACACATTCTTTTGTGCTTACATTTCAAACGCTGATTGAACCCTACCAGTACACCTTAAAAACAAACAAAAAATTCCGCGATAGTAGTAGTAAGAGGTAGACATAATATGTCTATCTCTTAGGGATAACCATTTTTTCCCTTTACTTTTTACGATACATAACGGCTTATTTACGAAACTAGTTTAAGCAATACAACATTAATCCTTATTCAATTAAGTTTAATTTTTATTAAGTTTAAATTAACCTTAAATACATTGTTCATTTAATAAAGATCAATATGGCCCTTTACATTATATATATATATATATATATATATATATATATATATATATATATATATATATATATATATATATTTACATACGCCATTATTAAATGAATATTCTCGAAGATATTACAGATTTAAAATTCAGGGACATAGCGGCTGCGGCGGTACCGGCTGAGATATATACGATTTTATCAATGACCATTAATAAATCGCAGGGTCAAACTTTCAACGTTGCAGGCTTAGATTTGAGCGTCGAGTGTTTTTCACATGGGCAATTATATGTATTGTTGCTCAATCAAGAGTGAAAAAAAAACATGTTTTATTGTCTAATGACAAAAAAGCTGTGAAACTTGCATATAAAGACATTTTGTAGTATTAAGTATCAGCATTGCAACCGTGCATGCGGTAGTGGTACTGGACAATTCTCCTTACCACTCCAAACGCCAAAAAAACTCCCATCACAGCATGGAGAAAAGCAAGTATTGGCTGCGTAATAAAGAAGTAAGCTATGATAAAAAAAACGTAGACATTTTTTTTTAAAAGAAAGTGAATGACTTACATGCGAACTACCAAACGTTGTGGATGAGCTCGCAAAATATATAAGAAGCCTTGAGACTACCACCTTATCATTGCGAGCTCAATCCCATTAAACTTGTATGGGCTAACATAAAGGTAGCTCGCAATAATACCACATATAAAGATGTGAAAAAATTGCTACAAGAGGGAATCCAACGTGTATCTGCTGATAGGTAAATGGCTAAATTGTGTGAATCACATCGTCATTTTATAGCAATATTGAAAACATTATTGATAATATAATTGATAGTTTTGTCATAAATACGACTGCTTCCGACGAACCGTCTTTGTTTTATACAGACGACAGCGATTAGAATAGAGAATCTAAAATGTATGTAATATAATTTATTCAAATAAAAATGTTTTGTACCCCTGAAACTTTGTTTACATTTTTTTTATCTCGTCTCTTTACAATACTCGCCTTACTTTACAATAACTACATAGTAATAAAAGAATAATAAAAACTAAATATGTATTTATAATTCTAGTGATTTTTTTATACAAACGATGTTAGAAAAAGTGAAGTTATGATTTAACTCTACCCAATTTTATTCTACGCCGACGCTAAAGAGAATTATTACTTTACAATGAACAACCAAGAAAAGAAACTATACACGCCAGAAGAAATCAAGAAGATAGTTCCAGGCTACCGAGGAAAACCGAAAAAAAACGATCGAAAGTTGGTAAAAGAAGTTTCGCCTCACAAAAATCAAAAGCAGGACCTGCATCCGCAGAAATCCCGCTTCCGACCGCTCTAGACAGCGAAAAAGCCAACTCCTCAAAAGAACAGTCCTCTTTTGTGTGATTATATCTTTGAATTGGCGTCGCTGTCGGGTGGTTACAGTCAACCAGGAGATCACGCCGTCTTACGCGCGACTTTCAGAAGTGGTTCACGAAGTGTATTCCTCCATCGGAGGTGATGACACCCACTTAAATAAGCAAATGACCAAAGAGATGTTGATGTACTTATAGCACCACACTCCTATGGGCACGTTTGTTAGACATCAAGGCTAAGCGTGGAAACACAAACTTGAGCTTTGAAGAATAAGATTAGGTATTGCAAAGCAGTGATGCAGCCTTAGTATAATGTGCCACAACCCATATATCTATTTCTGAAAGGAATTGGAGAGGTCAAGGATCCTACAGGTAAAACTATACACCTTTGCAAATCACCAACTACCGACGACAGTAGGTCAAAGTGGTGGTGGCTACCACTCAGCAGTCATCGACGCCGCAACTCACAATCTCTACGAATAGATTTCTTCTCTAGGAATCTGTAGGGATAAAGTGATGGCAATCTTCAGAAGCGGTAAATCCCGTACTAAACTTCAACTTCAGAGTTCTCCTGGCACACACCAGAGCTACCACGTCATTGGTCGGTAACTTTGGAGCAATAGGTGCTCGGAAAGGGGAAGTCCGCATCCTACTGTAATCAATATCAGTAGTAATCGACTAAACATCAATTTGGTTCAGAAAGTCAGCGACTATTGTGTGGGATGGCCACATTCCGCAACGAAAAAGTCAAACTCGACGCTCTAACTATTGATGGGGACGGAGTTGAACTCATTAAGTCAATTCTGACCAGTGAGAATGTAGACCCAAACGCCAAGTGGACGAACCTGATCATCAGGCCAACCTCCGCGAACGCGAGTTCTACATTTGGTGGATCATGGGTATGGGTTACCAAATAGAAAAGACTGCGATCAACGGAAGCAATGCCAACTGGTGTTGCGTTGAACAAACAGCACAAGCTCGTCCATGGGTAATTCCGCCCGAATGGATCGAGAACCGCTATGAGAGGAGTGTTCTGCCACCTGGCATGGACACATCGAGATTCGTCTCAATCTCCGACTCGCAGCGAAATCGCATTCATGCAATTATGCGAAGAATGATATATAATCAGCCCCTGCTGAATGTCTTTCAAACAAGGAACCGCGGCGACGGCGAGTAGCATCGAGGGTACGGTTTCAAAACCTTTGTTAAAAATTAATTAAATAGATATTAAGTAATAGTAATTTAACTATTTAAAACTTAGCTTAGGGTTTAAAGGCTATATGCTTTTAAAATAGGATCCCAGGAAACGTTCAAAAGCTATCCATAAAAAAATCAAAAAAGTTATTAAAGAGCGTAGGTACTTATATGTGGGAAAGTAAAATATTTCATGAAATATACCACACCTTGGGAATAGGGCGTTCCTCCAAGGCATTTCAGGATAAGATGTAAAAATTGTTATAGAATGCATATTATTTGAAAAGATTAGTTCCACTAAGTTTGTTTCGCCGGTTCTTCTCAGTGGGCTCTCAGCCAGTCAGCCCTGGAGCCGGTGTTAGATTCAATTGACGTTCAAAAAGATACTTAATTGGTACTATTATGAATGAAAAAATTGATTTTCATTTTGAAGTGTCATCGACTATCGAATATAAACATAGTTTGACTAATCGATAACTACCCACAAATTCCTATATACTACAATCGTAGCTGTATATTATTTAAATACGAATTTACGATTTAAATAATATACAGCAGACAAAATTACGATTATATAACGCTACTGGGCGACACCCCGCGCCCGCCAGCCGTGGCGAAACGTACAGCCCGCCAGCCGCTATGCCTCTGCTTTTTAAATATCTCTGGTAGAACGTATGTTATATGTACCTAATGTATTTAATTGATAATGATTGGCTGTAGTGTATAAAATCTTAGAGTATACATAATATATAGAGCTAGTGTCACGCCGCTTCATTGTCCGATCGTAAGCACATAGATTATAGATATTTTTCTATAGTAAAGTTCAGATAAAATGACCTTTCATGCGTAATGCAATAAAAATATCGTTATTTGAAATTAGGTCATTCATCATTATCAGACTCTATCGATCCACTGCTGAACATAGGCACCCCTCAATGAACGCCAAAACAGATGTTATGGGTTCTTTTATTTTGCTTCCAGGAATTATTCTTACAAATTGGCACTTCACATTTTACCATTTTAACATAAAAACAAATTATACATCGTTCGCGGACCTAATGTGACGTTTGTTGTTTTGATACTGATTGAACGTTTCCAAGACAATAGTCTATGTTCATACCTGTGCTTACAGTTCATTATAATAATATGTATACTCTTAAGTATAAAATGGCATGGTAAATAACATTTTTTTTTGTATTACCTATGTAAAAGATAAGAATAGTTACTGTGGGTTATACTTTGGAGATAAGTATATGCGTATTATATAGGTACCATCGCGTACTTTTAGCGCGCAAATAGCCAGGCGTTTAGCCAGCGTTTGCGTTTTAAGCACACAAAAAATAATTTTCGGCTATTCTGAACTACAATATGTATGTATTACACATATAAACCTTCCTCTTGAATCACTCTCTATTGCTGAAAACTGCAATAAAATCCGTAGAGTACTTTAAAAGATTTAAGCGAAAAGACAGCGGAAAAGACTTAATTATAAACTAGGTAACGCTATCACAAGTTCCGACCAATTCGATTAATTTAAATAACAGGATATAAATATTTACAGAATATACTCATTTATATTACAGCAAATTATAAATATAGTAATAACGTTATAACAAATCTATAAAGATGGCGTATTTTTTGAGTAGCTGTAGTAGTAGAATAGTATAATATATGCTACAATTTATATTTAAAACATTTAATACTATATACTTTTTCTTAGTATATTTATATACAATCTACCTTATTGTTTACATTGGCTTTATTTTTACTTTAAAATCGCCTCGTATAGTTAAGCAGATATTATGAAATAAAATTAAAATCCGGCAAGATTCAATTTGATCACAAGATCATTGCTCAATCAAGAACATCAGGTATCCAGTGAATATTTTGTTACTTAATTAATACTAGTTTATGTAACCTTCGTTTCATTATTAGTACAAACTACAAAGGTACGTGTTTAGTGGTGTATGGTGTAGAGTGCGGGGTGCGAGGACGTGGCGGGCTGCTGCAGGATGATGCGGTGCGCTACGCCCCCCACCCCCGCGCCCACTCCGCCCAGATCCTGAGTCACCGCCACTGCACCGCCTTGCAACTGCATCATGATTTGAAACAGCATTCATTAGTCATATTATAATAAATCTAATAATCTAAATATAATCATCATCAGCAGTTACGAATCCGTCGCCTCCTGGATATTTCCTACCTAAATTGAACCTCGCTCGACCAATGAGGCATAAAACAATACACACTAATAAAATACCATTAAATATACATATATTAATGTGAGTTGCGTTTTGTACCTGTAGTATGTTCGGCAACATGGTCTGGCAGCTGGAAGTGGCCACATGTAGTTGCTCCTGCTGCACTTGTTGCATGCCAACCGCCTGCCAAACAATACAATGCCACATATGTACATGCCAGACACTATGCCAGAAACGAAATGACCATACTATAATATATAGCATTATTATATTATATTATATACTTACATGTATTTGTATGGGCTGGTGCTGCGGATGAATCTGTATGGTCTGCAGCTGCAGATGTTGCGGCTGCTGTGAACATGTAGTAAAGGATTATATAATACTAGCTGTTGCCTGCAGCTTCGCCCGCGTTACTCAACTCCTATATGTCACGGCGTGATGTTATATAACCTATAGCCTTCCTCGATAAATGGGCTGTCTAACACTGAAAGAATTTTTCAAATCGGACCAGTAGTTCCTAAGATTAGCGCGTTCAAACAAACAAACTCTTCAGCTTTATAATATTAGTATATTATAATATACACATCAAGTATTTTTTCTGGTTTGAATCTTCTTACATTCTTTTATTTTGTAAACTTTTGCAACAATTATTGATATGCTGGGATGTATGCTGAAAAGCCTCAAAAGGGAGATCTCCGACCGAGCGAGATGATATGCTCGGTCAGGTCGAAGCCCACTTATTATCATTTCAGCTGTCGTATGTACAGCGAAAAACTGTGGAACTTCGATAGCGCGATTCAGGATTGTGGCGCATATTAGTCCGCCACAGTACTATTTGATTTTTTTTATTAGACCTTAGTATTATAAAATATGACGTTAAATTTTAAATTTTTGATGTTGAGTTAGATAAAACTAACAGTTGGATTGCACATCATGCACAATAGATCTCACAGATTCTCACACAAAGTTTCTGCCCAGAAATTCGTAAGTTCGTTGCACAGTCCTACTAAGCTGGTTTCAAGGTTTATTTAGCCAATACTAATTTAAAGTATGTTATTATTTACTAACCGTGTTGACGTGATGAGTTTGCTGCAACTGGACCGATTGGACCGACGAGATCACAGGATACTGTTGGTTACCCTAAAATAGAACAACATATATGACGAGATTTGAGAACATTTTAGAAAATCGTGTCCATAGACAATTTTATGTCTTGTTCACATTATATCATAATCTTTAGTTCTTTTTTTTTTTTTTTTGAAGACTACCACTCAATCTACTCAAGCCCTACGTAATTTTAGTGTTCGGACCTCACAATAAAAATAACCAAATACTTAAAGTATTATCCACATAGTCAATATTGAGATGACTTTATCACTAAAATATAATAATAATAATATCTATGGACGCTTTCACACCACGTCAATCTGGTCCCGTGGTAAGTTCTGGAAGAACTTGTGTTACGGGTACCAGACAACGGAAATATATTTAATACTTTTATACTATACATATATGTAAGATTTTTATTATATAATACACATATTTAATACACATCCATGACCCAGGAACACAGAAAATATTTTTGTTCCCCAGCGGGATTTGAACCCGCAACCTCCGGCTTGAGCGCCAACGCGCTTACCACTGAGCTACGGAGGTCGTCATAAAAGGGAAATAAATACTGTATCAACAGTATATATTTCTCTTTCATTGTGTATAAACAAAGAAGTATTTATAAAAAAAATCATTCACTCGCTTTTTCATAATACCTACATAGTACTTTCAATTTGGCTTATAAGTTTCCGCCCTTATAAATATATAAGACAGGCAGTGTAATTACTGGCACCTAGACTTAACATCTTGTCTCAGTGTAGACAACACATAAATGTAGGTATTTATATGTAAATTTTATATCCATAATAGTATAGATAATATATTAATAATAATATATTTTTAACCGGTGGGAGGGAAGCGCTGTGCCGCGCTCCCGGCTGCATGGGTACCACCATCTTGCTTGTTTCTCCCGTCAAACAGCTTTGCTGTGTTTCGGAGAGAAGGGCAAGACAGGCATCTTATGTCTCAGGAAAGGCAACACATAAATGAGTTGCCTGAGCTTGTTCCAGGTATACTAGTTTATGTTCATGGGCGACGTCCTAAGACACATCGGTTCGGACCTACCGTGGGTTGCAGTAGGTTCCACAAATGTCATAAAAATCGCACTTTTGTGTATACTTTTGGATCGAGCATATAACTGGATATAGTAATCTGAGCCATCCGGTGCGGACGTCCACAGCTCTCGCGCTGGATCACCTAGACGACGAGGAGAACACCGCTGGGGTTTAGTGGGTAGAGTCTGCGTCCACCTTACCACCTTCTCGGGCGCAGAGAGTCCCACATAACCCCCGGGCCCCCCCCTGACCCGGTGGTATGCCTAAACGCATTCCCAAGCGAAACCAAAAAAAAGTGATGTGAGCCATAAATTCCAAAACTTGATTCCAAGACTTGATCTCAGTGATTTGTCACTGACGTTATAGCAATTCAACCAACCAGTGATCTGAATGTATGTCCCATCGGTCAATGGCCATGAATCGGCCAATCAGAGCCCAGAACCAGCGCAGCATCGCAGCACAAATTTGGCTGAATTTGTTTTCATACAAAACACATAACATTACCGTTCTATTCCGATTACATCGAGCATATAACCGGAATATAGCAGTAATGTTATGGGATTTTCAGACACAGAGGTGGTGTCGATGGAATTTTTAATTTTGAAACATTGTCCAATAGAATAAAGTAAAAAATATATATATTAAAATATATACATAATATAAGTATTTTATTGAAACTACTACCAAAGTGGTCTAGCCACTGAGAAGAACCAACGAAACAAATTATTGGCGAAACTAGTCTGTTAAATATTTTATAATATTATATTAATATAAGCCTCGTAGCAAACGCCTTATTCCCAAGGTATGGAAATGGTTGTCTTCAATGAATTTCATGTACTGACCTGCATTCCGGAGACGGTGAGGCCGGGCTGCATATGCTGTGCGTGGATAGGCACGGCCAGCTGCTGCACGCTGCCCACCTGTAACACCTGCTGCTGCAGCTGCTGCACTTGCTGCTGTTGCAGCTGCACGTGGTGTTGCTGCTGCTGCTGTTGTTGTTGTTGTTGTTGTTGTTGTTGCTGCTGCTGCTGCTGCTGTTGTTGCTGTTCCTGCAGTTCTTGCTGTTGCTATAAGAAACGACGAAGCAATAATTATTATACCTACAATTATACAATTTTGGTTATTTGAATTTTACTCGAAATTTGTGAATTTTCATTTAATGTTTCATTATCATCATCATTTAAATTCACATTTTCAATAGACTATAGGGGATTAAAATTAATTAGCACTCAATTGTAAATCAAGTCAAATCAATTTTTTTTATTCAAAATAGTACGTACAAACAGAATATCTTTTTGTCAATTGAATCTACCACCGGTTCCAAGGCAAGCTAACTGAGAAGAACCGGCGAAACAAACTCAGTGGAACTAATCTTTTCAAATATTTTATGGCTCACCCGGAAGGCGTACATGCGCTCGGAGCCGTCGGGCGCGTACACGCACATCTGCACGTGGCTGAGCATGTGCTTCTTGAGGCTGTGCAGGTACATGTAGCTCTTAACGCACAGCCCGCACTTGAAGCGCCGCCCGCCCTCCGCCACCACCACGCCCTCCGCCGCCACCACGCCCTGCCCCTCCTCCTCTATGGCTACCTCCTTATTCTCCAGCTTTTCCTCCACTTTAGCTTCCAGTTCCACAGTAGCAGGTTGTTCGACGTCGGTCTTGACGTTTTCGTGTGTCTTCATATGCTTTTTGTACGAACTCGATTCTATATAAGCTGTAACATGAATTATACGTATATTATATATAATTACGATTAAGACGTTATTTACTTAGTCAGTTTAACAGAATGCATAGCGGTGATAATTTTTAACATGCATGCATACGGAACTGTTCAAAACATTCTTCGGTCATAATATTCAAAAAATTAAAGTCACATCTAAATAAGGTACTAGAAATAAGTTATTGTCCGATTACTATCAAATTGCCATTCTGCGATAAACGGTGAGCTATTCAATTTGTATCAGATCTAAATCTCTTACCACCTGCTTGAGATCCCATTATTAAAATAATTAAATCAAAATAAAAGCATTTGTCACAAACTTCAGCACTTTCTGCGTAGGTACACTAGACGTTAGTAGTTTCGAATAAGAACGTCTGGCATGTAAAAAACATAATAAACCGCGGTAAAATCCGTTAAAATTGTCTTACTATTTAGGGAATGTTTGTACTTTGTATATATGTATAGCGCGAAGTTCTGATCAGAAGAATTAATTAATCACACGTATTCCGTAACACTTATATTGCGACTTAAGATTATAGTCCAACAAACAGTCTTACGAGGCTTTTTTTTTTTTTTTTTATAGAAGAGGGGGCTAACTATTTATCCTAACTACATCTTATAACTAACAGAGAGAATGGTTGCGGGCGGAGAGTCAAGGCGGTGGTGGTGGTGTGTTTACACATCTACATCCGGTGTCAGATGCTGGTGTCCCCTGGACCGCTAGTTGTATTAAGCCACGGATGTTTATCCTCTTAATTCGTGTCGACCTCATTCGTGTAATCAAACTATGGTCGCCTTTATTGCGGTAACATGACTCGCGCCACGCTTAATATCATGATGTATTCATGTGACCCTAAAAGTTATAATCAGATCTAAATCGTATTTTCGGGCGCATCTCGATTAAAACCTGTAACCACTAACCACCCCACCATGGTTCAGGCCTTCTCGTAGCGGTGGGGATTAGTAGCCTTGGCTGAGTCCACCACCTTGGACGAAGCAAATTGAGCCGAGGGAGCTGCTCTTTGTACCCCTCATATAAGAAGAGACAAAAGTTAAGGCGGGACAAGGGGCGAGGATGGGAACCTCACCCCATTGCACTGTCCCGACGTTGAGAGGGGTTGTTCTATGGTGCGGGACAACACCTCTGTAGAGGTGACATCGGTCCCTTGAGGATTAGACTAGCCCTGTTGCTCAACAGTTCCGGGGCACTTCACCAAAGGCGGCATTGGTGGCACTCGCCGCGTTTTAGTGGGTAGAGCTGCGTCCACCGTACTATCTTTCGGGCGCAGCGAGTCCCACATACCCGCCTGTGGTATCCCCCCTCCCCCGCGGGATGCCTAAGAGCATTTCCTGGCGCAAAAGAAAAAAAGGAGCACGAGCCACCCTCCCTCCCCCTACCTTTGTCGCACACGTTACACTTGTACTTCTTCTCGCCGGTGTGGGAGCGGCGGTGCACGGCGAGGTAAGAGGCGGAGCTAAACCGCTGGGAGCAGTGCTCGCAGCCGAACAGCTTCTCGCCCGTGTGCTTGCTCGAGTGGACGCGCAGCTCCGTGCGGGACGAGCAGCCCTTCATACACACCGGACATACGAACCTACAAATAGTAAATAATAATAATAATATGCTAATAAATATCTGCTAAACCAGAAGGTCGTGGGTTCGATTCCCACCCAGGACATCAGATGGACGTGTGAGTACGTATTAACCCAACGTATTAACATATTATAATAATTTGTAATAATAATATGTTGGGACAACTCACACACGGTCTTCTGATCCCAAACTAGGCAAAGCCTGTTCTTATGGTAACCAGACAACTGACATATACCTACTTATATATTTTTAAATATGTACATACATATTATAGATAAACTACACCCAGACACAGAACAAATGATCATGCTCATCACACAAACGTTTGTCCTGGGTGGGGATCGAACCCACGACCTTCTGGTTTAGCAGTCAGGGTCACTAACCACTAGACTAACAGGGCAGTCTACAATTAATGTATGGCCATTTTTCTTATTTAGCTTATTTCTCGTCATCGTCCTCAATTCTCAAGGTCTTTCCTCTCAATAAGGGTCATTGGGAGGAAAGGAAAAACCTTATGGTGTTTCACCATCTCTGCATATTCTCCGCGACGTGTGTAACTGGGGAGACCGTGGAGCGTAATTGCGATTTTGCTCTCTTGCCTTCGACTTTAACGGTAATCATTAATTTTTCATGGTTGTCGCCGTTATCCCTAGCGGTAGGTCGAAGGACGCGGACAAAGGACTGATCTTACGTATATGTGCATATTAGGTACACCTGAAGAAAATATTATAGCATTGAATATTTAATAATTATTATTATTATATCTACAATATCTATGGACGCTTTTACACCACGTCAATCTGGTCCCATGGTAAGTTCTCGAAGAACTTGTGTTACGGGTACCAGACAACGGAAATATATTTAATACTTTTATACAGATACATATCTTTAAGCTTTTTATTATATAATACACATATTTAATGACCCAGGAACACAGAAAACTTTATTGTTCCCTGGCGGGATTCGCACCCGCTACTTGAGCGCCAACGCACTAACCATTGAGCCGCAGAGGTATAATTATTGTCCACCGGTGAGAGTATGGGCTTTGTGCCGTGCGCTCATCTACAAGGACCAATCACCGTCCTGCCTGTTGCTTCCGCGACAACTCCGTCTTGTCTCGGGGATAGGTGACGAGGCCAGGCCCTTGCACGGTGGGAGCTCGTGTGAAGTCGTTTGACTTGCCTAGTCTCATCCGAGGTGGGCCCCTTATAGGCGACGCTGACCACTTACGATCAGGCTTCCCTGTTCGTTTGGCTATTCAAAAATTTTTATTATGGCGAGAAAAATAAATACCAATATTTGATGGTACAAAATGCTGGACGGTTGACGTGCCACTACGACGTACCTCTTGTGTCCAGTATGCGTGAGGAGATGGCTGTTCCTGGCGGAGGTGGTGGTGAAGCGGGCGCTGCACAGCTTGCAGGCGTAGGGCTTCTCGCCCGTGTGCGTGCGCCGGTGGTAGATGAGCGCCGACTGCTGCGCGAACTTGCGATCGCAGAACTGGCACGAGAACGGCCGCTCGCCTGCACGTCATTACAGTCAAATTATCTTGTCTGCGTGAACCATAGAGGATATAACCGGAATAGAGTGGTAATAGTATGTGCTTTGTATGAAAATAAATTCCACCAAATTTGTGCCGCGACGCTGCGCCAGGTCTGCGCTCTGATTGGCCGACTGATGGCCATTGATGGATGATTGGCCGATGGGACGTACATACAAATTACTGGTTGATTGAATTGCTATTACGTAAGCGAAAAATCACTGAGTAGTTTCGTAATTGTATGGCTCACATTACTACTCTATTCAGTTATATGCTCGATGGCGTGAACACAGCAACAAATGTTGTTTTCTAACGTTTACGCGAATTTCAACAAATGGCTACGCAAAAACCCATTTTTGGCTAAATATGTTTATGTGCAACTAACGCAGTATTCACGTATCAAAGATAATAATTAGACCTTATTGTACGGTCTACTTTAAAGCCCGCTTGGAAATTGGTATAATCACACATAATGAATATATGATAAACTTCTTACTCTACTATAATATATCTGCCATATTCAATTATAATTATAGTCCTCCGAACGTTACTAAATATCGAAATGAACACGGCGAATAAAAATTAAAAATATTGTTCGCCTATTTGAAACAAACTTTCAGATAGACAAAAATTCTATAAAAATAACTTTAGATTAGGCGTGGAATGAGAGCAATTTAAGTGTTTGAATGATTATATTAGAAAATGATCAGTCAAACACTTAAATGTATCATAACAATAAAGAGTAACAGTAGCTGATACAGGATATTTGTTTGCACCTCTTCCCATCTCCTATTTTTAATTGGTTATAATTAAGAATAGGAGATGGGAAGAGGGATTTCAAGTTTGATTGAAATTTGAGGAGCTAAGGGTCTAAAGCCGCGTTTCCACTAGGCAACAATTGGCGCGCGACATGTTGCCCAACATGTTGAAAGTTAGCGCGGAACTTTTTGATGCGTTTTTCGATACAATTATAACCACTGCCGCTGATGTCAACACCGGCTCCTCTGGCGACATGTTGTCGCGACTGACATAGTATAGTAGTACATGCGTAGACAGACAACGTTGTTAAACAAAAGTTCCGCGGTAACTTTCAACATGTTGGGCAAGATGTTGTGAAATATGACGCTCGTCAAATGTTACCTAGTGGAAACGCGGCTTTAGATCCTTAGCTCCTTGAGTCCTACCCTTATGACCTAACACGAACCAAAGTATTACCTACAAAGACAAAGTCGTGACATACCCGTGTGCACTCTCATATGGGCATTCAGTTTGGAGACCTCGAAGAATGCCTTGTTACACACTTGGCACACGTGGTTGCGGATGCCTTTGTGTTTCTTAATGTGCTGGCATAGAGTCGAATGCCGACGGAAGGTCTTGTTGCACTCCGTACATTTCAGGGGTTTTTCGCCTGTGTGTAATCTAAAGTGAACCTGTCCGAATAAGGTACATGTGTTTCTTAAACATATTATGATCTCAAGATAAATGTTTCGGTTATAAAAGTTTCTATTAACATGCAAATTAACTATACCTTTTTTTCGAATGGATCTATGCTAAGGGCCCGAAGGCCCTAATGCTACATCGGATTAGTGTGAGCCCATTTGGCTCACTTTTGGTTTGTAAAAGTGGGAGGTTGCCCCCCGCCAACCGTGCAGTCTGCGACCACACGGCCTACTGGCGTCGGGTCTGGAATTAACTATACCTATATATGTATAATCATACTAATAGCGCCCCGCGGTTCCCATTCCCGTGGGAGTACAGGTATAAATTATAGCCTATATGTTATTCTGATGTATAAGCTATATTATTATAAAGAATCCATTCGGGAGTTTTACGTGAAAGAGCAACAAACATACATCTATATATTATTACAAACTTTCGTGTTTATAATATTAGTAGGAAGTAATTTCGTCGTTTAGAAGAAGTCGTACTTCACCTACCCACACACACACACCCGCAACCCCAGCTGGCACGACAAGCTCAAAATTTCGATGCTCCTTAAATTTACTTCCATTTTAAAAAACTCTGTGAAATTATATCATTAAGTGTTGGCAATTAGTGCTCATATAATCGTGAATGTAGATAACAAAAGAAAAGAACAAGGATTATCTATCATTGAAACGATATTTGAGAGGATTGATAAAAATAAGTTTACATCATACAATCACAGGCCCGTATGAAAACAATAAATATTAAATGACATTGACATTGACAGACTTCAGCTATCAATGTTTGATTTAGAAATATATAAAACTGATATTATTATAGTCTTTATTTTACGAATATTATTTTAACAACATAAAGGGCAGAGTTTTAACACAATATCTCGTCATGGGTATCGATTACTACAGCGTTCTGAGCGTCAAGCGATCTTGTAATCAACTCGACATCAAAAAGGCTTATCGGCGCCTGGCTCTGAAGTACAATCCGGAAAAATACGACAACGATACCAACATGAAAAAAGTGTTCGCTTTAATAGGAGAAGCGTATGAAGTACTGGTAGACCACAAGCGCAGAGCTGTCTACGACCAGTACGGAGAGGAGGGACTCAAAAAAGGCGTCCCGGGTCCTAAAGAATACATCCAACCGTACGCCTACCACGGCGAGCCGTTAAGAACGTTTCAGGAATTTTTCGGTACGATGAATCCGTACGCCGACCTTCTAGATTACTACGAAGATCCACCTCCGATGTTCGATTCACCGCTAGGCAAAGGTTACAAGGAAAAGGACAAAACAATAGTCCGACCTCTTGCTCTATCGTTAGAGGAGGTCTACCGGGGCGGCCTCAAGAAAATGAAAATACAGCGGCTAGTATTCACAGACGAAAGCTGCTCTGAACTGAAGCTACGCGAAAAGATATTATCGATTCCCATCACACCCGGAATTTTAGTAAACACAGAAATAAAGTTTAAAGAGGAGGGCGATCAAGGACCGACCAGGATACCGGCGGACGTTGTGTTCGTTACCGAAGACCGGCCTCATAACACGTTCTCTCGGGTCGGACGAAGCGACTTACTGATGGTTCAAACCATATCCTTGAAGGACGCTTTGTGTGGAATAATGCTGACAATAACGACGTTGGACGACAGAACACTGCGAGTCAATATAACCGACGTTATATCACCGACGTACGAGAAAGTTATCGAAGACGAGGGCCTGCCGATACCGGCATGTCCTAATAAAGCTAAAGGCAATCTTGTGATACGTTTCCAGATTATTTTCCCAGAATATTTGTCAAAGCGAAGTAAAATCGCGTTCGAAGATGCATTTCGTATTAAGGAGGACGAAGAAAATAAATTCGAAAAATTACCTTGTGGGACTTTATCACAATCTTCCGTCTGAAAGATATTAGAGATTTTTGTCTCGTTTTGAAACGCATTTTTAAAACTAACATTAACCTATTCATACTTTTTTGTTTAAATCGTTATTAAGGTATGGATTATGTATATTGTGAAGGTTTAAAAGACCTATGTTTCAACAGTTAGACTATTTTTACTCAGCGGAAATTTAGCTAAAAGTGGTAGGTAAGTAAGGTTTCACGAACTTCATGAGATTGTGACCACCTAAGACGTTACACACATAAAACTAGCTTAGGTACCGGTGGGAGGGAACCGCTGTGCCGCGCTCCCGGCTGCATGGGTACCACCATCTTGTTTGTTTCTCCCGTCAAACAGCTTTGCTGTGTTTCGGAGAGAAGGGCAAGACAGGCAGTGTAATTACTGGCACCGAGATTTTACATCTTTTGTCTCAGAATAGGCAACACATAAATTAGTTGCCTGGGCTCGTTCCAGGTAAACATGTTTATGTTCATGGGCGACGTCGACCACTTACCATCAGGTGGTACGTTTGCCAGTTTGCCTATCCAACTAACATAAAAAAAATAAAAGAACTTTCTTTCTGCATAGAAATCCTCTTTTAAGAATGTTTCCAGTAATTCACTAATATTACCTTTAGATCGGTTGCATTGTAGAAGCTCTTAGAACATAAGGCACAGACGTAAGGCCTCTCGCCCCTGTGGCGCGCCATATGCGAGCGCAGCGCGTAGGCACTGTAGAAGCGCTTCTCGCAGACGGTGCACTGGTGGTTCTTCTGTTCGAAGTGTGTCTGTCTGTGACGATACAGGATGGTCTTGGTCTGGAACACCCGCTGGCATACAGAACATGTCGGCGGCTTGGGCGGGCGCTGTTCGTGCGTGCGCATGTGCATTTTCAACATGCCTGGACCCTGTTCAAATCAGTTGGTTCAAATCATTGACTGATCAAAATCGACTCAAATGCTGTGCAATGGCATAATGCTATCATTTCTTTATTTTATTCTAGATTTAGTTTTAATTATAAAAAATATATTATATATTCTTATATTAACATACATCATGAGCTGCGGGGCCATTCCATGATGGTTAATTTTTAAATTTCAAACTGTTAAACATGTTATCTAATGGTGGCGATCAAGGTCTACATATGAATCTCCACCAAGATTCAAGCCTTGTCGTGGCGGTGGGGCTCAGTAGCCTAAAGTGAGCCCAGCATCTTGGGCGAAGCAAATTGGACCGAGGAGGCTGCTCTTTGTACTATTTTAAGAAGAGGGGGACCAAGGAGCAAGGACAACGGGCGAGGATGGGAACCTCACCCCACTGCACTGTCCCGACGTTCGGAGGGGTTGTTCTGTGGTGCGGGGCGACGCCTCTGTGGAGGTGGTGTCGGTCCCTTGAGGGACTGACTAGCCGTCGAGACGCCGTTTGCTCAACCGATGCGGGGCACCTCACCAAAGGCAGAATGGGTGGCACTCGCCGGTGGGTAGAGCTGCGTACACCTTACCATCTCTCCGGCGCAGCGAGACAGAGCATTTACCGGCGTTAAGTAAAAAAAGAAGGTCTACATATGAACGAATAAACCCAAAGTGGAAAGACAGGCAAAATTACAATCTCTTTGCCACCTATCCTGCCCTTATTTTTCTACACAATTCTACTAATAAAGTAAGTAGGTATTATTAACATAACTGTGCAATTTGAGTAATTCGCAAATTAAAAAGAACAAGCTAAAAGAAGGGAACACTAGTTCTGATGTTACCTACCTTAAATGTTCTCTCACAAATAGGGCACATGGGTGGTTTCTTACAGTTTGCCTTTATCCAGTTTGTATGTGAGTGCATATGCAGCTTCAACCATCGGGCATGTTTAAATTTCTTATGACATAGATTGCAGACATGATTTCCTGGGCCCACCGATGCGTTTCCTTGAAAAACCACCATTTGCAAGTAGCTCTCTTCATCTGAATTTAAAACATCATCATCTTTTTCCGTATTCTTTGGTGGTTGTGTTAGCTAAAAAATAGTTTTAAAATAGTCTTGAATGTTTTATATTGAAGCTAACATCATAATGATGGCCAGTTGATCTTACAGAGAGGTGACGGTGAGAGAGTTAAATTTCTAAATATTATTTTCATATCTTTTTTTTATGTTAGTTGGATAGGCACAGAGCATCCCTCCCACTGGATGAACCTAGTATCCATAATACAAGTATTTATTTACTTACCAAGGTCTAGGTTAGTGGTATGATCATAAAAACCAATATGAGTGGTGTGATGGTAACAACCACCTTATATAATATGTGGTAGAATATAGAAAGTGTTGCTGTTGTTGCTAGGCTTTCCGCCTAATATTTTGTGATAGCAACAGTTGTTTCTTATTCATTAGTCTGAAGTTATGTTTTAGTTTTGAAGTTAGTTAATTATCTTAGTATAAATCCCGCTATATTGTAACCCCTCCTCTGCTTTTTTCAACGACATTCGGTTAGGACAACAATTAATTAATTATAATTTAATATTGTATATAAAATTCAATATTAATTATATATTGTAAAAGTATAGTTTTTAATTTTAATCATAATTGCAAATCGTCCACTACGAGACGAAAAAGAATGTTCGAATGTGAACGATAGGTACCTTGTCAATGTCAAATACTTCCTCCTGCAATGTTTCTTGTTTGACCATTTGATCTGGTGCTTCAGAAAAGAAACCATTAAGAATTTGATTAGAATTATTACTTAGAGGAGGAACTTCAATGAACTTAATAAATTGTGCCGAGTCTGTACAATTCATACTCAACGCCTTTTCCATTTCCATCTGTAATGTGTACATTTTTTAGACTGTTAAATATTAATTACAAATACATACTGATTTAGGGCCTGCACGGACAAGGCACTGTCCCCCAGGTACTTTTTTCTCTTATAAATTGTATTGAATAATGCGCACAAAAGTTTAAAAGTACCCCATACAATAAGTCCCACAATTTTCTGAGGACATCGTGAGACTTACGTCCATGACAAGTACTCGGTGGACATTTTTTAAACGATTCAGGGACTTTTTCCCCATGGGATAAAAGTCCCTCGTCTGCACAGGCCCTTAAACTTACACAAAACTGGTCCTATTAAAATCTTTTTATGGTCAAAATAATTTATTTAAAAATATATCCATAAATTTAATCATGAACCAAGAAGACATGTCCCAATATATGAATAAAAAACATACAATATAATTTACTTTTCAAACACTGCACTGGATAAACCATATAATTTGTTTGCTACTTGGGCAATACGAGTGGTACCCAAACAGTGTGGCACGGCGCATCTCTCCCAATAAAAAAGGATTTTTTATATATATTCAAATGATGAATATTATTTACCAATACAAAATGTATAGATATATAACAGATAGCCTGGCCAAAAATCCATTTGCGTAATTTGGTTAATGTTGACACAAAGATAATAAATTATAAAAACTCATTCAGTCATATCTGAAGCGTCCGCAAGGTAGGTCTCAGTGTGAACAATTATACTGCCTGACTGGCCGTTCTTCTTGGAGCACAGCAAAGATGACTCTATGCTGCTGATATTCTTTTTATGTCGACATGCAATATAGTAGCAGAAAACATAATAAAAAAATGTAAACCTCTGTGTTGATTTTAAGTGCTTCTTCAGCCATTGCTTTTGCTTGCTCATGTAATATGCCATCATTTCTTTCAACCATCTCCTTGAATGCATGGCATCTGGATATTTGGTGTACACATTGAAGACAAAGTTGTATTGGAAGACCATCCCCAACTGCCACCTAAAAATATTATAAAAAATATAATATATAAATAATTATCATTATGTTTTTATTATATTATTATTATATAGATTGATAGGGACTGATGATTGATATATATTAATCATCAGCCCCTATCCATCCACTGCTGAACGTAAGCCATCAATGAACGCCAAGACGACCGACACTTATTTTATAATATAAAATACTTAAAACTATATTTAAAAAAATCCAAATATGTACAAGTTTTTATTATTAAATTTGATACAATTTCATGTCATGCAACCTATTCATACATCCTTACCCGAATCATTGGGGATAAACAAGGATAGTAAGACTATACTACTATACGCACAAATTTTTTAATGAAACCAATATAGATATCGTGTCTTTCATACAAAGATGACCGGATAGTCCTGTAGTTTCGAGTATGGATATTTCGATGCGAGTGAAAGAGATAACAATAAATTACCAAAATATATCCAAATTAATTAGTCATCTCACCTGCACTTTAGATATGTCCATCAACATAGTTGCAGTAAGTTGTTCAAATAAAGGTCGCATATCCTTCTTTATTTGCAAACAAGCACGACAAACTTTTTCAAAGTTGTATTTTTGCACTTTATTTGTAGTAGCCATTTTGAAGGACAGGTATCTTTCGTATGTCCTTTTTATACTATGATTGTCTATTTCAAAACAGAACTTATTTCACTTGCACTCATTATCAACTAATTGTTCTATGAAACCAAAAATATTATTAAAGTAAAAACAGAAAATTTTCGACATTAGAGTAAGACATATGTACGAAACAAAGACGGACATAGGGAACAGGGATTATAGATTCTATGAAGCAATTGCCAATAGTGATTGGTGGGGGGAGAAAAGAATACTTCACAAAAAAAGCTGGATTTCAACGTGTGCAAGGGAGAAAGATATATGTAACCAACCTTAAACACGTAGTCTCTAATGTCTGGTAATTTCGTATTTGCGATATACCTAACTTTTATTTATTAATATTATAATTTTGTTTGCATATTAAATTTACATTGAATAAATTATACATTGAAAACAGCAATGACAGTAATTATCTGTATATTTTTTTACATCCTTTATTTTATAGCAAATAGCTTGTCTTCCTCTAGCAATTGCAGTTGAACGTAAGTAGAAAAGAGAAAGGTATATTTAATCAAGCAACCTCTGTGCGCAGTTTTTATATTGTTGTATTTAAAGTTTAAAGAATTTTCGATATCTCCAAAAATATTTCTTAAAAATTTAATTTAAAATATAAATCATGAGTAATATTTTATGTTTCTTCATCAATTTGTGAACAGAATCTTTATCAAATACTGGGTGTATTTGTCTCTTTCACTTAATCCAAATTCTACTAAGACAGAAAAAGATAGCATATGTATTGCATTTTACAAATAAATTATACATACATACTGGTAATTAAAATGACAAAGGCATTTTGTGTATGTTTGTCATATTATAGACACATAGGTTCCCTTTTTTTCTTCAACGCCGGGAAAGGCATTCCGCGAGGAAATGGGTCTCCCCAGGCGGGTATGTGGACTCACTGCGCCCGAAAACTGGTAAGTGGACGCAGCTCTACCTGGCGGCGAGTGCCACCAATGCCGCCTTTGGTGAGGTGCCCCGGATCTGTTGAGCAAACAGGGCACCTCGACGGCTAGTGAGTCGACGCCACCTCCACAGAGGGGTTGTCCCGCACCACAGAACCTCCGAACGTCGGGAGAGTACAAAGGGATGAGGTTCCCGTACTCGCCCCTTGCCCTCTACTCTTTGTCCCCTCTTCTTATAAGAGGAGTACAAAGAACCCTCGCTTCTCAATCTGCTTTGCCTGAGGTGCTCGGCTCACCCTAGGCTACTGAGCCCCACCGCCACGACAAGGCCTGAACCATGGTAGGGATATATAGACAGTTTATTCAATCCGATCCATATATTACGATCTCGAATCGATCAAGAATAATTTTATTCAGATTGAAATATTTTATGAATTACTTTTAATCATATATTATAATACTAGCTGTTGCCCGCAGCTTCACCGGGGTTAACTTTGATTTACAGCCGTACGCGGATTGATGATGATTATTTTTATAGCCTAAGTTACTCCCCATAACATCAGCTATCTTCCAGTGAAAGTCCTGTCAAAATCGGCCCAGCCGTTTCAGAGATTAGCCGGAACAAACAGACAGACAGACAAAAATTGTAAAAAAGGCTATTTTGGTATATGTATCGAGTATACATCCATATGTATTTAGTAAAAAGCGGTTATTTTAATATTACAAACAGACACTTCAATTTTATTTATCTGTATAGATGTATAGATGTACACGTTAGCTAGGAGTTTCATTACTTTTAAATTTTTTTCTGTTCCTGTATTACCTACGATATTCATAATTTCTTATAACATTTTTTTAACTTAGTGTTTATTTAGATCAAGTATATATATTAAACTGATTGTATAATTATATGATGAAAGATACTTGTTAAAAGCATTATTTTTTGCATTGTAATTTATCAAAAACTAAAAAAGTTCGTAGGTAAGTACTCTTTAACTTTTAATAAAAAAAACTAGTACCTATGTTTTCCAATTATTAGCACTACTCGCATTATGCGGCATAATGCTCACTGTTGATGTTACAATTACAGCACCGCTTTGCACAATCGAGAATCGAGCACTTTCAAAAGTACCTTGTGCTTTCGAGTGATGCGGTGCCAGAAAATTAACAAGTGTTTGTTCTTCAAGTTGGCATTGATCTAAATTTTATTTATATTATCGTTAGTAGTTATTGTTTAAAAAAATTAAAGTTTTCGTAGTAGTTTTTTTGGAAATAATAAAAAGTTAGGTACCTAATAATACACATCCTGATGTGTCAAAAACGCTCTGCTAGTGCACTTGAAAACTTTCTCGTATCAATTAAGCATTAGCATAATTCGGCATTCTGCGGCACTGAGTCGTATTATTATGCTCTGTAATTGGAAAACGCACTATGTGTATGAAGAGTTAGTTAAATATGGGTTTTTGAACTTAGTATTTATAGCCTCAGGTGGACACTTTTCCATTACACATTCCATTACAGGTCTAATTACAGGCCAATATCTCTAGCAACTATCATCGCTAGGGTACTGGACAGGCTGCTTGAGCAACGGCTTTGTACACACATAAGACTAAACGACGCACAGTTTGGTTTCAGACCAAACCTTTCCACTGAAATGGCTGTTATGTGCTTGAAGCACTTTCACTATTTTTTTTGAAAACTGAAGCACCCTGCTGGTGAATTATAAACTTTCACGTTCCAATTACTTAATTGATGTTGGAATTACAGCACTGCTTCGCACAACCGAGCACTCTCAAAAGTAGTGCTTTCGCGTGATGCTATGCGAACAGAAAATTAACAAGTGTTTTTTTCTTTAAATTGGCATTGATGACTCAAGAAATTTCATTTATAATATTATCGTTAGTAATTATTGTTTATTGTTGAAAAAGTCCACATATTAAGTATTAGCACAATTCGGCATTGTGCGGCACTGAGTCGCATTATGGCTCAGTAATTGGAAAACATACTTTGTGTCTAGTCTCCGTAATACATAGGATACCTAGCTGTTGCTCGCAGATTCACCCATGTTAACTTAGATTATTTACTACATTAGTTATTATAGGCTCTGGCTCAAGTTGAGAGCCAGTTATAGTTCATGGCGTTCGGTAACTCACAGAATAATTCTTTCTGCGCACAAAACTATATTCTTGTCTTTACAACAGAATCCCAGAATTTAATAGATACTGTACAGACTATTTTTATAATTTATATTGGTCTTTACCTGTGAAATTGCCGTTTTGTATGAAAAAATTTAAACGATTTTTTTCATGTATTTTTTATTTGTATTAATCGCAGTAATCACCCATACAATCAATGCATCTTTGCGAACGCAGTGGCAGTTTATTGATGCCCTTCTTAAAGAAATCAGCTGGACGGAGGGGAAGTTATCTAAATTCTGGAAAAAGTAGTAGTCTGTAGGCGCAAGGTCTGGTGAGTAGGGCGGATGACGGAGAGTGGAGAGGACCACCAACTAGTGACCATCACTTTTCTAGGGGTAAGTTTTCGTTTAGGGCGTTGTTTAGGTGCTGAACCAGGATCCAACAAACTTGCTGAGCGCTTGCGGTTATCAAACAGAATCCATTTTTCATCGCACGTAACAATGCGGTCCAAAATTCCTTCATTTGTGTGTCTGTTGAGCAGTGCAAGGCACGTCTCGACGCGTACTTCGCTGGCGATCATTGAGTTCGTGGGGCACCCATTTGTCAAGCTTTTTACCTTGCCAATTTGACGCAAATGGACCAATATTGTTTTGACGCTAACGTTGAAAGCTACTGCTAATTCAGCCAAAGATTGTGTATCATCAGCTTCCACAATCGCCTTTAATTCGTCATTGTTGACCAAAGTCTTCGGACGACCGCGGGGTTCATTTTTTAGGTCGAAATTTCCAGAACGGAAGCGAGCAAACTAATAACAGGGGGTGCGTTGGTTTGTAGTGTTAGCTCCGTAACCGTAAACGTCGTTGATGTTGCGTGCCGCTTGTGCCGCGTTTGCTGCCACGGCGGTACTGGAGGGTCTCCAGTCGTTAGCGCACCCCCAGCCGGGGTACCTGCGGTCCCCCCGATTGGGACACAAATGTACGCCATCCTGGCGCACAGGGCTCTGCCCAGGATGCCTCGTCTCCCTGACCCCGAAGGTGGAGACACCAGAGGGGAAAAGTATTGTCAAAGATTAGTACCAAAAAGGAATACACTCTCCGGGCGGGTACCGCGAATCCCGCCAGTCCTAGGACTGAGGCCCCGTGTAATACGGAGGGGGCCAAACAATACTTCGTAGGTTCGGCAACCCCGAACCCACGCGACCATGGCGAACACACAACGGATACCGATGCAAGTTATTTGGCAAAGAGACACTTAGCTGTCTCCGATGTTGAGGAGATGAGCCAAAGTGACTCCGCAGAGAGCGCGAGGTCCTCGGGCTCAACCTTGAAGGTTAAGAGGACGCGGCCCTCGTCGTCGGAGGAGGAAACGATGACGAAAGGGCTAGTGGCTTCATTCAAGAAGTCTCCACCCACCAAGCGTGGAAGAGGGCGCCTACAACGGGCCAGTACGTTGGCCGCGCAAAAGCAATGCGTGAGCAGGCGGAGGCAGAGAAGGAAGCCATGGAGATGGAGGCAGACCGCGGTGTATTCGCGCTCCCGCGCCGCCTAGTCTCGTCCCGCCTATCGGAGTCGTCGGGGTCGGAGGTAGCCCCAGATAAGATCGAGACGGCAAGCGCTCTGGGGTCATCTATATCTAAGGCCCTGGAGACAATCCAGGGCGTAAGACAGAAACGCCGGAACCAGAAGGGCCCTATGGTCAAGGCCCTGAAGGACGCGGAGGACGCAATTCAGGGGGCCGCAATGGCGCTCCTAGACCGCACGTCCTCTGCTGAAACGAGGGCGTTAGAGACGGCCAACAAACGGCTGTCGGCAGAGGTTGCGGAGCTGCGTCAGGAGTTGGCGACGCTCAGGAGCGAGCTCACCTCCTCCCGCCAGCTGCCGGTCACGAGTCAGATGACAGCAGCGCCTTCAAGCGCCCGCTTAAATGCCCGACTCGAAGGCTTAGAGTCACGACTCCTGCCAGAGCCGCGGCTGCGCCCGCCCCTCGCGGCGGACAGAAGGGCGGCAGCGGAAGTGCCAGCGCCAACATCCGCGGCTACTCCGGGGCCATCAGGCACCGCCAAGAAGAAGGTGTCAAAGAGTAAGGCTCCCACAGCATCGACAGCACCTACGACGCTCATGCCACCGGCAAATCCTGGGCCGGTCGGCCCCAAGAAGAAAGCGCCTAAAAAGAAGGCAGCACTGAAGGAGGCAACGGAGCCAACTGGCGGTGAAGAATGGACGACCGTCATCAGAAAGAGGAACAAGACGTCAAGGGCGGCGCCGAAGAAGCGGACCCCGCCTAAGCTGCGAACGCCGAACTCTTCGGTGGTTGTGCTGCAGCTGCAGCCGGCCGCTGCTGAGAGGGGCCTCACTTATGCCAATGTTATTGGCAAGGCGAGATCTGAAATTTCCCTGGCGGATCTCGGCATAGAGTCGCTCCGCTGCAGAAAGGCGGCTACCGGAGCCCGTCTGTTTGTGCTGCCAGGCGCGGCAAATAAGGAGAAGGCCGACTCTCTAGCCCTTAAAATAAAGGAGGTGGTTGGCGATGACGTCGTCAGGGTGTCCAGACCCACTAAATGCGTCAGCGCACGTGTTTCGGGTCTGGATGACTCGGTGACAAAAGAAGACGTCGTGGCGGCGCTCGCGAAGGCGGGTGGAGTTCCTCAAGAACAGGTGCGGTCCGGGGAAATAGGCCGCAGCGCGTCTGGACTCGGGGCGGCAATAGTTCAATGCCCCGTCGAGGCTGCGAAGGCTATCGTCGCAGGGGGCAGGTTACTTGTGGGCTGGGTGTCCGCGCAACTTAGACTGCTGGATGCCCGGCCACTAAGGTGCTTCCGGTGTCAGGAGCTGGGGCATATGGCCGCGGTCTGCACGTAGAAAGACAGACCGGAGTAGCCTGTGCTTCCGCTGCGGAGCACCGGGACACATTGCGAAAACGTGCTCGGCTGCTGTCCCGTCGTGCGCAGTCTGCTCCGAGGAGGGACGAACCGCCACCCATAAAATGGGTAGCGGCGCCTGCGTTGCCCCACGCCGCAGTCAACGCCGTGGCGGCGATAAAGTAAAGACGGCTGGCGATGGCGCTACAGCCTCTCCGCAGCCTGAAGCGCTGACAACAAGCAACCGCTTCGATGTCCTAGCCGAGGAGGTTCCCATGGCCCTAGAGTGATGGCACGCCTTTACACTCAAGTCCTACAAAGGAACCTCAACCACTGCGCCAGAGCCCAGGATCTGTTATTTCAAGCACTGGCGGAGTGGTCGGTGCAGGTGGCCGTAGTGGCAGAGCCCTACCGCGTCCCCGACTCGCCAAGTTGGGACGGGGACGAGGATGGCTTGGTAGCAATCGCCAGCCTAAACGACTCGCCATCGTTCGGCGTCGTGGAAAGGGGGCGCGGCTACGTTGCGGCCGAAATCGGTCGCGTCCTGGTGATCGGGACTTATTTCTCGCCTAACCGGAGCATCGCTGAATTCGAACGGTTTATGGCTCGGATCGGCTCTCTGGTGGGGCGAGCTCGTCTCGATCACGTGCTGGTTGCCGGGGACCTCAACGCTAAATCAGCGGCGTGGGGTTCCCCCGTGTCTAATACGCGAGGCCCAATCATGGAGGACTGGTTGGTCGAGGTAGGGCTGGAGGTGCTCAATGTGGGGTCCAAGCACACGTGCGTGCGACAGCGGGGTGGCAGCATCGTCGATGTCACATTCGCTGATGCCGCTCTAGCTCACCGTGTGCAGGGCTCGAGATCGAGACGCTATCGGACCATCGGTATATCCGGTTCCGATACAACGTCTTCCTCCCCCCTCCCCAAGCCGCGGTTCTGATGTGGAGTGTGGCCCTCGTTGGGCGCTGAGGAGGCTGGATAGAGAGGCCCTACTTGAGGCAGCCATAGTCCAGGCCTGGAACCTGGACTCACAAGTGAACAGGGCAGAAGTGGAAGTTGAGGAGGAGACCGATCGTCTCGTCGATGCTCTGACACTGTCGTGCGACGCGGCCATGCCGCGAATCGGCCGGGGGCCGCCGCGGCGTAAGGAGGTGTACTGGTGGTCGGAGGAGCTCGCCAATCTACGCAGAGAGTGCGTTGCGGCGAGACGCCGGTACACCCGAAGCCGCAGACGACGACGCCGGGATGAAGCGGAAGAGGGGCGGCTCTACTCTATCTATAGAGCCACCGCCGGAGAATTGCGGACGGCTATAGGTCGTGCCAAGGAGGCCGCCTACGAGGAGTTCCTGGAGACTCTGGATCGAGATCCGTGGGGGAGGCCGTACAGGATGGTTCGCAACAAAATGCGCCGCTGTGCTCCTCCCCTGACGGAGAGTCTCCAGCCCCAACTCGTGGCTCGCATAGTGCCGGCCTTGTTTCCTGGACAGGAAGATTACACGCCCCCGACAATGGCTCCACCAGATAGTGGCCCGTCGAGGTTAGACGACGAGACTCTGGCAGTCTCCAAAAGAGAACTGGACGTGGCGGTAGCGCGGATGAAAGCGAGAAACACGGCTCCCGGTCCCGATGGTGTCCCCGGGCGAGCTCTGGTTCTGACCCTGGACCCACTTCAGTCTCACGCCAAGCGCCTGTTCAGCGCTTGCCTGGCGCAGGGTCGCTTTCCCACGGTGTGGAAGGAGGGAAAGCTGACCCTGATCCGGAAGGAAGGGCGACCGGCAGAGTCGCCATCGGCTTACAGGCCGATCGTGCTGCTCGACGATGCGGGTAAGCTGCTGGAGCGGATCGTAGCTGCCCGTATCGCCGACCACTTGGAGGAGACAGGCCCGAATCTCAGCGCCTACCAGTTTGGCTTCCGGTGGGGCAGGTCCACCCTGGACGCTCTGGACAGGGTGAGAGCCCTCGCTGATGAGGCGGTCGAGGGGGGAGGGGTGCTTTTGGCAGTGTCCATTGACATTGCAAACGCATTCAACACCCTAACCTTTGACACAATCTTGGAGGCGCTGAGATTCCATGGAGTGCTGGCGTATCTGCGCAGACTGGTAGGGGATTACCTGTCTGGTAGGTGCGTCGTGTATCCCACGGCTGGCGGCTGGGTGAGGAGGAGAGTGGAGTGTGGTGTTCCACAGGGCTCTGTCCTGGGCCCACTCCTGTGGGACATCGGGTACGACTGGGTCCTCCGCGGTGCGAATTTGACGGGTGTCGGCGTTACGTGTTACGCTGACGACACCGCCGTCACCGAGCGTGGACGTACCTTTTCGGAGGCCCGCATACGTGCGTTTGCCGGAGTCGCCCAAGTCGTCGCTAGGATCCAACGTCTCGGGCTCGAAGTGGCCCTGGAGAAGAGTGAGGCTATATGCTTTCACGGGCCACGGCGAGCCCCTCCACCCGGATCTAGCTTAATGGTGGGAGGAACTTCCATCTCTGTCGAGGCGAATATGAGGTACTTGGGCCTCATTCTCGACAGCAGATGGAACTTCAAAGAGCATTTCCGGCGCCTAGTGCCGAAGTTGCTCGGAGCAGCGCGGGCACTAAGTCGTCTTCTCCCCAACGTGGGTGGGCCAAGCGCTGGCTGCCGGCGCCTATATGCGGGAGTCTTGCAGTCCATGGGGCTGTACGGCGCGCCGATATGGGCGGGCGCTTTAACGGGAGAAAACGTGGCTCTCTTGCGACGTCCACAGAGAGCTATGGCAATCAGGGCCGTCCGTGCGTACCGCACTACCTCATACGAGGCTGCGTGCGCACTGGCGGGCTCTGCACCATGGGACCTGGTGGCAGGTGCCCTGGCGCACTCCTGGCGGAGGAGGAGAGGGGAAGCCGAGGAGGAGGTCTCGAATGGTGACGAGGCCGAGGGAGACGAGGAGAGCTGGCGGAGGCGCGTGAGAAGGCGAGTGCTCCGCAAGTGGAAGGAGCGACTGGATGAGCCGTGTGCAGGTCATCGCACGGTGTCGGCCATCGGTCCAATCCTGGAGCAGTGGGTTGACCGACGGCACGGTATAATCACCTTCCACCTTGCGCAGATCCTGACGGGGCACGGCTGCTTCGGAAGGTATCTGTGGAAGGTGGCAGGGGCGGAGGACTTGCCGGGGTGTCATCACTGTGGCAGCAGTGAAGACACTGCAGACCACACCCTGGCGGAGTGCCCAGCTTGGGCAGAGGAAAGGGCGCCACTTATTACTGAAGTGGGCGCGGACCTGTCGCTCCCTGCGGTCATCCGAGCGATGACTGACAGTGAGAGCGCATGGCAGGCGGTCCTCTCCTTCTGCGAGGTAGTGATGTCGCAGAAGGAGGAGGCGGAGCGGGAGAGAGAGCGCACTGGCGCCTCTTCCCGCAGGAGAGCACGGCGGCGACAAGCAGTCGCATCGCCGTGAGGGACCTGTGCGCGGCCTATCGGGGGATCCGCCGCGCACGCTAAGGTCCGGGCTATAAGGCACCCTTTGTGTTCCGGGTGCCTTAAGCGGAGTTGGAGGAGGGGATGTCGCCCCCCCTGCCTCCAGAGGAGAGTGCCAGATGGCCCGGTGCGGACGTCCACAGCTCTCGCGCCGGGTCACCCAGACGACGAGGAGAACACCGCTGGGGTTTAGTGGGTAGTATCTGCGTCCACCTTCGGCTGTACCATCTTCTCGGGCGCAGAGAGTCCCACATAACCCCGGGTCCCCCCGGACCCGGTGGTATGCCTAAACGCATTCCCCAGCGAAAACAAAAAAAAAAAAAAAAAAAAAAAACCTATTATAAGAATAGACTATGGTCCGTTAAGACGGAACGACGCACTCGTATCACGTATGCATCTCCCGGGCTACTGAGTACTGAGTAACCACTGTCTTTATCTTTAACTATTGCTGACCCGACAGACGTACTTACTCCTGTCTTAATTATGAATATTGAATTAGAATTGGTTAATTAATAATATTTTTTTTTATATAAGTGTTTATTATTCTAATGCTATACGACAATATGGCTAAATTATCTAAAATTTTATATGGTGGTTAAGTATTCTTAAATTTTCTTATTTTTCTGCTCAATATTCTAAATATTTTTTTTCATAAGAACCTTCTCCTGACAATAACAAACACAATAAAAAAAGAATTAGCGATATCGGTCCAGTCGTTCACGCGTGATGGCTTGACCAAGAGAAATAGGGATTCATTTTTATATATGTATTATTGATAAAAGTTAAAACGCGGCCGTTAATGTCGCATGAAAAGTGTCGGTTATTCTGATTATTCTCGGCGGCGATCGGCGTAATCTCCCGACACAGCGAATGTGTTGCCAGCCGTGCGCTATAATAGATTATTACATCCAATGATATAAGTCTTTATAAAATAATAAATACCTTAAAATAAAATTGAATACCAAAAATTCAAGCCAAAAATAAAAGAAGTAACATAATATTATTTAAAAAAAAACATTAATTTTGGGATTAACAAATACCCATAGATAGTTAGTAGATAACAATATAATCTTAAAAACTATGTTAGTACGTTATCTAAATTATAATTAAGGGAAGGTCTTTGACTAAATGTACACGAGTCAAGTGCTGCATTAGAGCACTGTCCACACTCCACGTCCAATCTGGCCACCACTGGGCACTGTCATCACCAGACTGTTGGTGCTCCACCGCACTCGATGAATCAGGGACGCTGTGCGCTTTCTTATAATCAAGGATGGGCAAATAGGGATGTTGACATTTTTCAGAAATGTTTTTAAGTCATTTATAAATAAATATCTAATGGAGGCCTAAATATTATCAACTTTTGCTTAAATACGTCTAATGCCTATAAAATCTTGCATTTATTAATGCATTTTAAATTTCGTTCCAAAACGCTAACACTTGTCACGTGACGTCATATTAAGCATCGTAAAAGTGATAAAATGATTCTAGTTGTCGTTAATAAAAAATGGCTTATAATTTTTATAAGTGTTGTACGGTGCCTATGTGTGTGTGTACACTGTCAAAACGCCTGAAAAATAGTTTTTACAATATGTACTGCGTACGGAAAGTGGTGTATAAAAGTACGTCAACATTCTTCCGCTTCCGCTAAATAGGATCTGGTGACGTCATTACCGTTTATTATCACGTGACCTATTTTAAATTTTGTTACATTTTATTTATAAAATATTAATTTAATCATATAAAAATAAGGTAAAATATTGTATTTTACCATATAAACTACCAATTAACATCAAAATTATATTTTTATATGAATACTGTCAACATCCCTATTGCTAAAGTATATCGATATATGTCTCATCGCTACGTCTGAAATGTATCGATATATTTTTACAAAAAATATCGATATTTCGATATTTTTTTTCCCAAAAAGCGGCTACCTATATTAACACTGTCAAAAAATAGATAAAAATGTAAAGTACCAATAAAGTAAAAAAGTGTTTATTTATTCCGAAATCAGAAATCATACAATTCGTACAACTTACTCTCAGATGGTACTCGTCAGATGTAGACATCAGCAGGACTCTTTAACCTTTTGAACGCCAGAGCTTATACTCTACGTTTATACGTCTCGCCAGACCCCTGACGCCAAGCTACTTTTTCTGTAAAATTACTTTAAAAAATATAGGGATGCCGAAAACTTAATCGTTTTCAAACAAATTTTGTTTTCAATCACAACTGAGTTTTTATTTTCGTCTTCAATTTTCTAATAAACCGTACTCACAACACTGAAGTTTTATTTACCCGGAAACTACATCCTAATTTAGTAATCTTTACATTGCATTTAACAGAGACTTTATCAATGTAAAAGCAGAAAATTAGGATAATAACAAATTACGGTATGGTATAACCCTATTCAACATATTTTGTCTTAGCATTGAGACAGTGGCGTAGCCTGCCAGTCATTTTTCTGACATTCTCGCCTATGAATTAGGGATGTAGCAATCTACACGTTGGTTAACGATTACTTCATTATTGGAAGTATTCTTACGTAATGTAATAACCATATCTAAATTTAATAATCGTTTTTTTTACAAGTAAAAAAAATACACAGAAATAATTTACGAATTACTAACCCCCAAATACTCAAACGAATCTCAAATTTAAGACGTACCTACTTAAACTCATGCTACGACGTGTCAGATTCAAAGAAAAAAGAGGGACAACACGAGTTTAAGTACGTCTTAAATTTGAGATTCGTTTGTGTATTTGGGGGTTAGTCTTACAATATCACGAATCTTTGAAAAAAGTACTTTAAGTATAATATTAAACTAGAAAGAACATTAGCTAAGTACCTTAAAGGTTAACATAAGGAATAACAGGAACAGGAGTAATCCGCCTTGTCGTGGCGGTGGAGCTTAGTAGCCTAGGGTGAGTCCAGCACCTTGGGCGAAGCGAATTAAGTGGAGGGGGCTCTTTTTACCCCTCTTATAAAAAGAGGACAAAAGAGCAGGCGGCAAGGAGTGAGGATGGGAACCTCACCCCATTGTACTGTCCCGACGTTGGGAAGGGTTTTTTCTGTGGTGCGGGACAACCCCTCTATGGCGTCGGTCCCCTGAGGGACTGACTAGCCATGGAGGAAACAAAAGGATTATAATATAATAATAATATATTGGGACAACTCACATTTGATCCCAAACTAAGCAGACCCTTTTTTATGGTAACCAGACAACTGATAAATACTTATACATTTCTAAATAGGTACATACGTATTATAGATAAATTACACACAGACACAGAACAATTAATGATCATATTCATCGCACAAACATTTGTCCTGGGTGGGGATCAAACACCCTTCTGGTTTAGCAATCAGGATCACTAGCGACTAGACCAACAGTCCAGTCACTTAATATCACAAGCAAGTAAATAATATCACTTTCAACCAAAATATATTATCTAATAGCAAAAATGTTGAGAAAAGATATTTAAAATTAACGATGTACAGTATGTAGGACATGATAAATACCAGACGTCGACTAGCTTCGTGTTTCCATAGTACCTACATACATATTTACAAAGACAACCGATGGTTACGAGATGGTATAATTATAGAGTTGTTCTTACTCTGCCCTGAATAAAAAAATATAATAATAATATTATTATATATAATAATAAATAATAATATAAAAAAAATATATATATAGTAATAATATTATTATAATTTTTTAATTTATAGGTATAGATAGTGTTTATATTTAACACGGGTTCAAGTAGCAAAAATAGAAAACAATAATAAATTTATAAATAAATTTTATGGATATGTTTATGTTAATAACGGAATAGTACTGTGAAGTGTGAGCTATAAAATTCTGAAACTGGTCAGTGATTTGTCACTGACGTAATAGCAATTCAATCAACCAGTGATCTGTATGAACGTCCCAAAGGCCAATCATCAATCAATGGCCATCAGTTGGCCAATCAGACAGACAAATTTGGCAGATTTTTTTATCATACAAAATACATAATATTACCGCTCTATTCTGGTTATATGCTCGATATTACAATCATATGTCACAAAATTATCTGTCTCATATATAAGTGTACGGCGTGTGAGACACTCTTTTTATACGCATTTAACATCTACTTTTAAAACATCCAATTTCTCGATATTGATGGTTTATTTATATTAGTTATAAGCTATCAAATATAGATGGAAGCTTATAATTTTAAATTATGTAAATAAAAACAGTCGAAAGTAATGTATAAATTGTTTATTTCATGATATGGTGCGACGTGTATTTTGTCTTATATTACGTTGGCGTTCAGGGCCAGATTTCGTTTGTCTCATATATTAGACAAAGCTTTACATATCAAATATTATTGAGCAGTTTCCGAAAGAACCGGCGTGAAATGTGGCAATTCACGCAAAATTTATTTTGATTGGACGTCCTCTCAAGAAATGATTGGTCCAGATAGCTCAAGCTCATTGAGGAAAGAGCCAGAGCTTGGGACCTTCTAGCGTAGCTGTACTCAGATTTAATAGTTTTTCCTAAAGTATGTACCTTTCTCATGGTAGGAAACTACCCATACAGCATACTAAGCCTTTTCTTTAGAACATAGATTGAATTGATCGGATACATGACGAGGAGCTTGAGCAAAGCTGTTAAAATAGTCGGGTAAAAATGTATCGGTTTTGATATCCGAAAATGAATATTGTAAATCGATATATCGAAAAAAATCAAATCGCCGATATATCAATTATTATTTTCTGAAAAAATACAGACAGTTTGATTTCCAGCTTCGGCCAGTATCGCGCCGACGACGCATGCACTGCAAGAGCAGCACTGGCATTTAATAAAAACTCATTGCCATAAAAGAAGAAAAATAAAAGACTTTTTGCCGGCCGGGAAGCACAGAGTACATTAAATATATACGGAAGGAAGTATCATGGGTATCATGGCGTGCGGGTGTTTGTCTTAAAAATATATGTTGTGGAGGACTGTCCTGGCGGTTTTCTATAGTATTTGTTTTAAATATTATGTAATTGGTTGGTGAATATTGTAATGGACTGTTCTGGGTGTATGGAGTGGGAAGTGATAGTTGATTGATTGGGACTAGAGGGGCGAAGCTACGCTCCTTAGGGTTTCCCGCCGTTTCTCCACAGACTAAATATTGTATTTTGTATGGCTAATAGCTTAGCATGATATATGTTAGCTTAGTAGCTAATGCTATGCTAATATAAATAAATTCAAAGAATGAAAAAAAAAGTGACAACTGACGAATTACTAACGTTTGGGGAATGGCGGGAAGCATCGGGGCGCGCGGTTGTGTTTTTTTGGTTTCCCGTTAATTAATTGTTATTTTGTGTTTTGTCCATTCAGAGTGGTTTTCTATAGTGTTTGTTTTAAAAACTTGATCTTTATATATTTTGATTGGTTGGCGAATCTTATGGAGTACCGGTCTGGAGTGGTTTTCGTAGTAGGGCTGTTCTGGCGGTTTTCTATAGTGTTTGTTTTAAAAACTTAATCTGTGTAATATATAATGTGATTGTTTGGCGAATATTGTGGTGGACTGCCTAGTGTGGATGGAATGGGGAATGATAGTTGATTGATGGGGGCTAGAGGGGCGAAGCCGCGCTCCTTGGGGTTTCCCGCCATTTCTCCGTATTACAGACCGAATAATTGTATTTTGTATGGCTAATAGCCTAGTAGCTAATGCATTTAAATGAAAATAATAAAAAATAAATATTACTAACGTTTGACATTGATATGAGGAATGGCGGGAAGCATCGGGACGCGCGGTTGTGTTTTTTTGGTTTCCCGTTAATTAATTGTTATTTTGTGTTTTGTCCATTCGGAGTGGTTTTCTATAGTTTTGTTTTAAAAACTTGATCTTTATATATTGTGATTGGTTGGCGAATCTTATGGAGTACCGTTCTGGAGTGGTTTTCTTAGTAGGGCTGTTCTGGCGGTTTTCTATAGTGTTTGTTTTAAAAACTTAATCTCTGTAATATATAATGTGATTGTTTGGCGAATATTGTGGTGGACTGCCTTGTGTGGATGGAATGGGGAATGATAGTTGATTGATGGGGGCTAGAGTGGCGAAGCCGCACTCCTTGGGGTTTCCCGCCATTTCTCCGTATTACAGACCGAATAATTGTATTTTGTATGGCTAATAGCCTAGTAGCTAATGCCTTTAAATGAAAATAATAATAAATTGACATTGATATTTGATTGAAATTTGATACCGGAAAAAAAACGGCGGGAAATTTCAAGGCGCGCAGTTGTGGTTTTTTGTTTCTCATTAATTTTTTATTATTTTAGTCATTCAGATCAGTTTATTATAATATTTATTTTATAAATTTTATTTGTATATATTATAGTTAGTTAGAAAATTCTTGGTTGGTAAGTTTCTTTTTACATTCTATTGCAACATGAATGAACCCCCGGATCCCGGGGGAACATGTAAAGTGCCCGAAGCTTGCAGTTTTGTTACAGTAGAATATAATGATTCTAGTATGGACACTGACCAATCTTCCAAAAAAGTTAGTTTAAAACGTGGTCGCCTGCATAAAATATGCAAAAATTGTAACAAAAAGAAAAGAAAAAATACGGGAAACCAAAAGGACATTGGATGTCGTTGTGTAGAGTCCGATAAATCAGATGAGGGTAAAAATTTAACTAATATTCCACTTGCACAGCCTTTATTACAATCAGATAATCCAGTGCCTCATAATATTAATGATTCAGTCAGTAAACCAAATACTCCAATTGGTCGAAATCTTTACAATGAACTAGATGCGCCTCCTTACATTATTCATGTTCAGAAGATCCAATCCTCTGATAATGACGGAAAAATATTGCACCCGATAACCTTCGGAAATTTTCTTTTAAAAAATAAAATTTATAATATAGTTAATGGTAGTGTTAAGAGAATTGGTCGAAACCGTATGTCTGTTTCCTTCACAAATTATGTTGATGCTAACTCTTTTATTAACAATAGTATAATCACCGACAATAATTATAAAGCATATGTCCCTTCATTTAATATTTTAAGAATAGGCATTGTTAGAGGAGTTCCAACAGATTGGTCTCCTGAGGAAATTATTTCTAATATCTCAACCCCTGTTGGCTGTGGCAAAATAGTTAAAATTAGACGACTTAATTATAAAACTATTGTTGATGGGTCTCCAATATGGAAACCCACACAGTCGGTAGTAATGTATTTTGATGGTCAGGTACTCCCAAAAAGAATATTTATCTGCTACAACTCTCTGCCCGTAGACTTATATGTTTTTCCCACCATCCAATGTTATCACTGCTGTCGTTATGGTCATACAAAGATGCAATGTCGTTCCAAACCAAGATGCCTCAAGTGTGGTCAGGATCATGTTAGTGATTCATGTAATGTTGAAGATGACTATTACTGTTGTCAATGTTCTGGTCGCCATATGGCAAACAGTAAATCTTGTCCGGAACTTAACAGACAAAAAGAAATAAAACTATATATGTCCCAAAATTGTGTTTCTTATCAAGAAGCAAGTAAAATGTTCCCTATACTTAATAAATCATTCGCTGAAACCTTGTCCAGTCCTCAAAGAAAATTATCTTTCCAAAATATTAATACTCCATCTTCTTATACTCCACAAAAATCTTACAAGAAAACAGTTATATCTAAACCTTCCCGCCCTATACAAGTTGGAAAAGGTTAAGACAAAACTGCACATGATAATATCATAAAAGAATTTTCCTTTAATCAATTAGATAAAAATTATAGCCCAATTTCAAATGATACTCCCTCCACACAAGAACCAACAAAAATATCAGACATTATATCTTTATTACAAACCTTTGCCCAGACCAATAATAATATACCGTCCATCGTTGCCCCCTTAATGGAGTTAATTGTAAATATAATCAAAATAAATAATGGCCAACAAAATATTACAATGGAACGCTAGAAGCATAATTAATAAAAAAAGTGATCTAATTTACTTATTAAATAAATATAACCCTTTTTTATTTTCATTATGTGAAACTTGGCTTAGACCAGGTTTTACATTAAATATTAAAAAATATAATACTGTTAGAGAAGACAGATTAGATGGATATGGTGGTGTAGCATTTCTCATTAAGAAAGGCTACCCTTTTAATATAATATCCACTCCTGTACATAGTTCTGAAATTTCTATTTTAGCCGTAATTGTAAATAAAGTTTGTTTTGTTTCTGTATATATTTCACATATTTCTATTAATATATTAAATGAAGTTGGGGATATATTCTTATCCCTCCCTAAACCATTAATTATAACTGGTGACTTTAATTGTCATCACCAGTCTTGGGGCTGCTCCATGACAACCTGTTATGGTAATAAACTTTTGGATATTCTAGATAAAAACAACTTGTGTATCATCAACAATGGTAATTCTACTAGACGTACAAACTTATCTGAAGGAAATAGTGTAGTAGATCTAACTATTTGCTCACCCCTTTTTGTATCTCAGCTGTCAAGTTCTGTTTTAACATCCACATTTGGCAGTGATCATTATCCCATTATTACCTCATTTCCTCCTGGCAAATTAATTAAAACTTGCAATGAACTATTCCCGAGATACAATATATCAAAAGTCAATTCTGACACTTGGACTCAATTTAGTAGTAAAGTTGATTTAAAACTTAGTCAGAAAATATCAGAAAATATTAGTGATTCTTGCGGTGCCCAAATTTTTTTAGATACATTAATTGAAAGTGCCAATGAAGTTTTTAATATAAAACATGGGAACCCTTATATTCCAAGTCCTCCATGGTGGGATGTCGAATGCAAAGAATTTTTAAATAAAAGAAAAAATGCTGAAAAAATATTTAATAATAATATGACATTAGAAAACCTCTTATCACTAAAGGAGATTACAAACGCAACAAAATTACTTTTTAAAAGAAAAAAAAGAGACAGCTGGCGAAAGTTCTGCTCATCTTTATCTCCCAATACTCCCTCATCCAGTGTTTGGGAAAACATTGGAAGATTTAGATCAGCTTATAATACCACCCCATCCCCAACTTTTCCATCTTTTCTAGTAGACGATTTTCTTGATAGAATTGCTTCTCCCACTGTTAATTTTCGTAAAGATAACTTAAATGATAACGGTGCCTTATACAATGAATCATCTGAATTAAACTCTCCCTTTTCAATGACAGAATTAAAGAACGTTTTAGAATATGCATCAGATTCTGCACCTGGTCCAGATGGAATATATTATTCTTTCATTACTCATTTAAATGACATAAGCATGACATATTATTTAAATTTAATCAATTCTATTTTTCACTCTGGTCACATTCCTGCAAATTGGAAATCACAAATTGTAATTCCAATATTAAAACCTAATAGAGATCCTTCTTCTGCTTTGTCTTACCGTCCTATTGCCCTTTCATCTGTCCTCCTAAAAATCTGCGAACAATTAATTAAGAATCGTCTAGAATGGTTCGTTGAAAGCAACAGTTTGCTATCAACAACTCAATTTGGCTTTAGACGAAACAGAAGTAGTATAGATAATATTAGTTTACTTACAACCGATATCAGGCTAGCCTTCTCTGATAATAATTTTGTCATTGCAGCATTTTTGGATTTATCTAATGCTTATGACAATGTCGTGATACCAATTCTTAAACAAAAACTTTTATGCCTTCAGATTCCCAGAAAAATTATTTCTTTTGTTATAAATATGCTTAATGATAGATCGATTTTGTTTACTGATGGTGAACAAAAACATTCTAGAATGTTATCCAAAGGCCTTCCACAAGGGTCCGTTTTGAGCCCCTTATTGTATAATTTATACACATATGATCTAGACTTAGCTATTGATAGAAAGATTGAAGTTTTGCAATATGCGGATGATTTATTATTATATGTAAAAAGTAAAAACATTAAATTAGCATGCACAGAGTTAACGTCATCACTTCAATATTTAAAAAAATGGCTTGATGATCATGGACTATATTTGTCCCCATCTAAAAGCTCAGTAGTTTTATTCTCCCGTATGCGAACTATCACTCCAGTTCATGTTTATTACGATGAGACCATTATACCACAAAAAAATGATTTTAAATTTTTAGGTGTCATTTTAGACAGGAAACTTACAGGCATCCCTCATTGCAATTTCATCGCAAATAAGTGTGAAAAAATAATAAACATCATAAGATGTTTAGCAGGAGTTTGGTGGGGTGCCCATCCCTTTTATTTGAAACTCGTGTATAATGCTCTCATACGTAGTGTCCTCGAATATGGAACCTTCCTATTGGAACCGGGCCTTCTTTCTGGATTTAAAATGTTGAACAAAATTCAAAACAAATGTTTGAGAATCATTTGTGGAGCAATGAAGTCTAGCCCAATTAACGCTTTACAAATTGAGTGCTGTGATCCTCCGTTACAACTACGTCGTCAGTATTTGTCTGATAAATTTCTCTTTCGACGTCTACAGCTTTCCAATCACCCTCTTATTGAAAAACTTCATCTTTTAGCTTACTTAGTATCTAATTCACCGTATTGGATACATAAATCGAATCCACATTTAATTAATAGCTATTATAAGTTTAAATCTCTCTCTGCACCTTTACATCAATCTAACATGTTACCTTTGTTTTCTTGTTCCTTCGAATCTCTTATTCTATCACCACAAATATTAAATATTGGTATAGCTAAGTCAGATTTTTTAATAGCTAATGAAAAATTTAATGCAATTGTTGAGAAAAAATTTAAAAATACCCATCTCATATTTACAGATGCTTCGAAACATAATGTTAACGGTTTAGTAGGCGTAGGTATATTCCACCGTCAATATAACATTGTACAGAAGGTAAAACTCCCTCCAGAATCTTCTGTTTTTTCTGGAGAGTGCTTGGGTATTTTCAAAGCCATAGATTATATAATACTAGCTAAACTCAAAAATTCAATCATTTTTACTGACTCACTTAGTTCTTTACAAGCCTTAGAAAAAAACCCATTTAAAATTAAGCAACACAACCCCATAATATTTGACACAAGACAATTACTAACAATATGCATAGCAAAACATTACAATATTAAATTTTCTTGGATTCCTGGACATTCTGGAATCCAAGGAAATGTTATAGCAGACGCTCTCGCTAATGAAGCTATTTCATGTGGTGACCTTGTTCCGTATAAGATTTACTGCTCAGACTTGTTATCAATACCTAAACTCGATCTTGATACATGTTGGAAAACGTCATGGGAAAAAAGCAGTAAACAAAAAGGTAATTATTATTACTCTCTTCAGCCTGATATTTTATCAAAACCATGGTTTTTCTCAATGAATTTTAATAGGAGGTGCTCTAGTATCATCTCAAGATTGAGACTTGGCCATACTTGTACACCTGCTCATCTTTCCAAGTTTAAAATTATTAACGACTCTTCTTGTTTGTGTGGTTGTGAAACTGGCGATGTAAATCATTTTTTCTTTTCTTGTCCTTTATATGACCGTTCCGATTTCCTGAAATCCTTACTAGATCATCAAATCCCTTTTCCAACCTCAATTACTTGTCTGTTATTTATAAAAAAATATTACATATATAAAATAATTTCAGATTATATAATTACTAATAATATAGAAATTTAGGTTTAGTATTTATTTGATGAAAGTCTTGTGTGTCTATAATATAAGTAATATATTTAAATATATGTATAGCTATATAAATTAATATTTCATAATAATATTATTATTATCTTGTAATACATATCCTATATCCTGCCCTGAATGATTCCTAAATTTAACATCTCTCGTCCCTTTATATACATGGAAAAATTTCTCCCGTTTGATAATGGCAAATGTACTACGTACGAGAACTGCCAAAAAAAAAAAAAAAAAAAAATTTGATACCGATTACCAAGAGATTGGACTTTAGAGATAAATTGAAATTACTGAAATCGGGAGCAGAGAGAATACATCTTATATTTACCTATATAAGATATAATTTTGGCACGATTATGCCGATTATTTAGAACTAAGTCAATGATATGGATAAACAATATTTTACCTATAATTTGTAAACTGATTTATAGATTTACAAAACGTCTTTATTGTAAGTATAAATAGTTTTATAGGTGCAGTTCGATGATGTATATTTCGTCAAATAACATTGTATATTTTCTTTGCAGTTGTTGGAAACTATGTCTGAGCATTTAGAGTTACAACATCTCGTTGACCTATCAACCGGTAGTGGTGATGAATCTATACCAAACTTACTAGAAAACAAAAGGCCGCTAATCAAGAGATGCCCGTACATCGGATTGATTTTAGCAACTTTATCTTCACTTTTCTTTTCTCTATGTTCAGTAATTGTTAAAAGTTTGGTAAATATTGACCCAATGCAATTAGCAATGTTTCGTTTCATAGGAGTTTTATTACCAACTTTACCAGTAGTGATCTATACAGAACAACCAGTGTTTCCCAAAGATAAACGCGTTTTACTTGTGCTTCGTTCTATAGTGGGTACAGTGGGCTTGATGTTGAGTTTTTATGCATTTCGCAATATGCCCCTAGCTGATGCATCTGTTATTGTGTTCTCGGTACCTGTTTTTGTAGCTCTTTTTGCGAGAGTGTTTCTAAAAGAACCATGTGGCATATGGAACACTATATCTATAATTTTGACTCTATTTGGAGTGATATTGATCACCCATCCTCCCTTTCTATTTGGCAGTAATGCGTCAGAACATGACCAAAATTATAATAACTTGAGAGGAGCAATGGCAGCGTTTGTGTCAACAATTTTTGGTGCAAATGCATATGTATTGTTAAGAGTACTAAAGGGGTTGCATTTTTCTGTGATCATGACAAATTTTGGTGCTATTGCCATATTACAAACACTGAGCTACTGCGTAATTATTGGTGTTTTATGTATGCCCAGCTGTGGCACGGAAAGGTTTTTAGTGGTTTGTCTTGCTTTATTTAGTTACTTAGGACAAATCCTTTTAACAATGTCATTGCAATTAGAGCAAGCAGGTCCTGTGGCTATCGCTCGCTCTGCTGACATTGTCTTTGCATTTTTGTGGCAGGTAATGTTTTTTAATGAAATACCCAATAAATTTTCAATTTTTGGAGCGGTTCTCGTTTTAAGTTCAGTAATGCTTGTTGGTTTACGCAAATGGGCAGTTGCTTTACCGAAAGATTCACAGTTGAGAAAAAAATTAGGTGCTCTTGCACAATAAATTATTTAAGTATAATTTTATTTATAGGGAAAACACCCTCATATTTGTATGTAATTTGTTTGGCTATTTATTATTATGGCATTCTAATTAGGTGAACCAACTTTAATTCTATTATTAAATAATGTACTTATAAAAATTTTATGGAGACAAATTAAGGTAATAATGTTTTTTTATCTTAGTATTATCTTTTCTCTTTTTATATTTTTTTTTAATATTTTATGGTTATGTATGGCTATTCTTTATATTTGAGGTTTTAAGTTCCATTAGTTGTTTCTGGTAATACTTATATCCAGTTTATGAGCTTTTCAAATGATCCTGAAGTTGTGATTTAATTTTAAGTGTAAATTGTTATTTAATTTATGAATTGTATGTAATATACACTAAACATATATTCATATGTAAGATTTAAAATATATTGAATTACAACATAATTATTGATGTACTTCTATTATATAATTAGTTATTATGTATCCCAAAAGACTGTATGTTAAGCCTAATTGCTTGTGGTATAGTGTGTCCAATGGTTAAATCTTGAATCTATATAAATGCATTTTTTTCATTATCTTTATATTTAAATAATTTTTCATACTTATACCATATTAAGATTAAGCGTTTAAGTTATTATTACAATTTTATCATGAAAGTGTTATGTTTTCATATACTTTTAATAGCCCTAAGAAACAATTCTAGTCAAGATTTATTTTGTTTTAAGCACGCTAATTTTCCTTGAAAAATAAAACAGTGTAATTATTTTTTGTTTTTGTTTTCTCATGTTGCGTAGGAGGCATAGTTACAAACTTGACCTCGCCCTCACTAACCCTCCAGTCTACACGACATAAAAACGATTGTATTGTTTTTTTACGAATCTTGTTGTAGATTGAACTTATTGCTAACTTATTGCTTGAAATCTAAAACTTAAAGCGAGAACTTTATTGACCATCCTTTTAAAGTGGTAATTTGCAGTCTGATCCTCACATATTTATAGGTTTATTGAGGTCCCGATATTTCGGCAATGTTTCAATTGCGCTGTGCCGCGCTCCCGGCTGCATGGGTACCATCTTGCTTGTTTCTCCCGTGAAACAGCTTTGCTGTGTTTCGGAGAGAAGGGCAAGACAGGCAGTGTAATTACTGGCACCGAGACTTAACATCTTGTCTCAGGATAGGCAACACAAATGAGTTGCCTGGGCTCGTTCCAGGTTTATGTAGTTTATGTTCATGGGTGACGTCGACCACTTACCATATGGTGGTACGTTTGTCAGTTTGCCTATCCAACTAACATAATAAAAAAAAATGACATGATCACGGGGAGACTGACATATAGATAGATGCTGGTAGATGTCGACAGATCAGAAAAATCTGTCTACCTTCTTCGTTTCGGACGACTAGTTTTGGCACGCGGACGCACACAAGATGAACAATCATCACGACACACTGTACTGATAATGTCTACTTATCTATCGCACACCTCTAGAGTGTGCTGGGCCGAGTCCTCCACAGTGCCACACTCGTGGCAGGCTTACGCCCCGCAACAACCGTGTCCGGTGAACACTTGTGTCAGGCGGAAGGTGAGAGGTTTCTTCCGGCGGCGCATTCATGTCGTCAGGACGGGCCGCAGTTCCTTGGCTGGACGTTGGCCGTACGGCGACTTTGCCAGGACCTCTCCCCACCTTCACAGCAACAACTGTTGCCCCACGCGTGCCGGCTCTCACTCACTGAGATGTGGCCTCTTCTGTAAAATGAGGAGGCGTACCTAGACGAGTACCAACGCCACAAGCTTCCACAGTGAATCTCCAGCCAAGGCAGTTACTGCATTCCAGGAGCGATCTTATAACCTATTTTTGGCTAGTACAGTGCGGCCCCTTTCTCGCGTCTCTCGCACAACTGGCCAGCATGTACAAGAGAGAGTTTAGTACAGTCTAGAGTCCATAATTTTCTAGAATGTGGCGTTTGGGTTTCGATCTATTCAATTCTATTAATATTTCGTTTACAATGTGTTGTAAAAGTATTGATAGGTACTATTTCTCTTTAGCATGTAAATTGGTATTTCAACGTCCATTTTCTTTATTTGACGGCCAGCTAGTCGAGTGGTGAGACTACTGGATACTTTACACAGCGGTCGCGGGATCGAATCCCGCCAAGTGCAGATATTTTTTATGATGAATACCTATAGAATATGTCTGCACCGGGTCATGGACGTGTAATATATGTATTTATATAAATTTATTTCCGTTTTTAATACCCGTGACACCAATTCTTACGAACTTACCACGGGGCAAGGTTAACGTGGTGGACTTGTTGAATTATATTTATTTGTTATTATTACAGTAGTGAAAATAACACGGTTTTTTCTAATGTTTACGCGAATTTCACTGATTATAATGAAACAATTTTTACGTATTTTTTCGGGGTTTATTATGATTTTTATAAGCCCGACGTTTCGGATACCCTATGATACATCAATATTTTGGTTAGTCCTATGCAGAAAGTGCTAACTGTATCTTTAATCTGTGACATATTATGCTTGGATTTTGATTTGATAATATTAATGGGATTCCAAGCAGGTGGTAAGAGCCAGCCATCTTCTCTATTGAGATTAGGATGTTTTTTTAATTTCCATGGCCTTACGGATCATCCTTGGTTGGAATCGGTGTTCTTTTGCGAAGACTTGTGGTTTATCAAATCTAATATTATAATGGCGAGCTTTGCCAAGACTATGCCATGTTCACAGATGGCAGACTTAGTGTAGCGACGGTGTTTTAAATCAGCTATCAGAGGCTTTGATGGAAGCTCGCTTTAGGACATAGCTAGTCTTGTCAGTGACTCCTATCATAAATGGTAGCACAGCAGGTACTCGCTCAACAATGGCTGCTTTCACGCGGTCACGGTGATGAAGACGCGGCACCCGAAGCTTTGTTGTTAAGCAAGTATTGCGTTGTCTCGCAATACTTGCTTAACTACTAACGTGTTGAAGCTCGGTTGCCAGGTGTTGCTCATCACAGATCCCTTGTGCTCTCTGAATCATTAAAAACTTGGGCTTGTAAAAATCTTAATAAACCACGATAAAATACGTAAAAATTGTTTTATTATAAAAAATAACGTGGCTAAAATAGACCTATCCACTTCTAGGGATGTGAACTTGGTGTGGGGATAGTCTGCGCTTCTTGTTGTTAATTATTAAGATTCTACAATTCTATATTATTTACGACAGCATGGCCTCTGGTCTTAACCGGATCCAACAGGAACAAAAATACCAGAAAAGGGAGGACGGTGGGAAGTATCCATAGACTTAGAATAATATTATATGTTTATGGAAGTATCATGGCGTGTGGTTGTGTTTTTTTGTTTCTCGTCAATTAATAGTTATTTCATCCATTCATCTATTCCGAGCGGTTTTCTTTAGTGTTTGTTTAAAAAACTTAATCTTTATAATTTCTACCGTTAATATGATTGGTTGGCGAATATTGTGGTGGACTGTTCTGGGTGGATGGAATGGTAAGTGGCTTCCGCCGTTTCTCCAAAGCACAGACAAAAAATTGTTAGCACGACAGACTTGACAGCATGGCTTTTGGTCTTACCCGGTTCCAACAAGCAAAACTAAAAAAAAAAATTTGAATGTTGACAATTGCATGAGAAATGGCGGGAAGCATCGGGACGCGCGGTTGTGTTTTTTTGGTTTCCCGTTAATTAATTGCTATTTTTTGTTTTGTCAATTCAGAGTGGTTTTCTATAGTGTTTGTTTTAAAAACTTGATCTTTATATATTGTGATTGGTTGGTGAATCTTATGGAGTACCGTTCTGGAGTGGTTTTCTTAGTAGGGCTGTTCTGGCGGTTTTCTATAGTGTTTGTTTTAAAAACTTAATCTGTGTAATATATAATGTGATTGTTTGGCAAATATTGTGGTGGACTGCCTTGTGCGGATAGAATGGGGAATTATAGTTGATTGATGGGGGCTAGAGGAGCGACGCCGCGCTCCTTGGGGTTTCCCGCTATTTCTCCGTATTAGAAAGAAAGAAAGAAAGAAAGAAAAATTACAGACCGAATATTGTATTTTGTATGGCTAATAGCCTAGTAGCTAATGCCTTTAAATGAAAATAATTCATGGCTAATGGCTACTGTTTTGAGGAATGGCGGGAAGCATCGGGACGCGCGGTTGTGTTTTTTTGGTTTCCCGTTAATTAATTGTTATTTTGTGTTTTGTCCATTCGGAGTGGTTTTCTATAGTGTTTGTTTTAAAAACTTGATCTTTATAATATATTGTGATTGGTTGGCGAATCTTATGGAGTACCGTTCTGGAGTGGTTTTCTTAGTAGGGCTGTTCTGGCGGCTTTCTATAGTGTTTGTTTTAAAAACTTAATCTGTGTAATATATAATGTGATTGTTTGGCGAATATTGTGGTGGACTGCCTTGTGTGGATGGAATGGGGAATGATAGTTGATTGATGGGTGCTAGAGGGGCGAAGCCGCGCTCCTTGGAGTTTCCCGCCATTTCTCCGTATTACAGACTGAATATTTTTTTTTGTATGGCTAATAGCCTAGTAGCTAATGCCTTTAAATGAAAATAATAAATACTATTGTTTTGATTTTTTTTGATTTGTGTTGAATTGTGTGTTGAATGTTGGTATTGCAAAGAATTAACAAAATTTTAATTTATACGTAAACATAATATTTAAAAGTTATTTAACGAATATGGCTGATCGACTTACTCAGTTACAAGATACTATCAATCAGGTACATAATAAAGGATGTTTTACTAATCTGATATTAAAGTAATACAATTTTAACATTTTTAAAATATTACAGCAAGCTGAACACTTTTGTAATAGTATAGGAATACTACAACAATTTTCAACGCCGAGTAAATTTCCCGGGTTTGACCGTAGCGGTTCGCAAACCCCGCAGCAACAGCAGAACCAAGAAGACTATGCTGTACTCTTCGCTACGTTAATATCGCGATGTGCAAAAGACATTGACACTCTAATAGAATCTCTGCCAAGTGAAGAAAGTTCCACTGAATTACAAGTACAGAGTTTAAGACGACTTGAGGCTGAAAATAAAGAAGCTGCTGAGCAATTAGAAGAGGTTAGTAGTTGTATTGACTAATTGTTTTATTATATTTATAAGACCATCATTTTGACAATCTACATAAATGTATCACATACATACTCTAAGTAAGTATTTAATTTATTTTAAATTTTCTAAAAATAAATAAATTATAAGGTAAATGTTAATATTAGATCAGCAAATTAACAGAACAAGTATGAACACATGTAAATATGTTTTTACAATGAATGTCTTATTACATATTGTGTGCTAATATGAGCTTGTTTTTAAATAATTATATAATTGTAGTAATTTGCAATACATTTTTTTATTGGAAAGATAATATTATCTTTAAAAAATTAAGTAAGGTATCTTATATTATGTACCATGAGAAAGACCTCTCCCCTCCCCCCGCCTCCACTCTTTCTCCCCTCGCGCACCTTCCCTCTATATAAAACCCAATAAATATATTTAAACATGACAATTACATATAACTCATATAAGTATTATTTTTCCAGGTGGTAAGACAAGGTGAAATATTGTTGGAAAAAATACAAAGTGCACTTAGTGATATAGCTCAAAGTCAGCTTGATATGCAAAACCCAGCATTGATTTTAGAGACTGATGTCAAGCCAAAGATATAGAAACATTTTTGTATTATCATTTCATAATATTTTTTCATGAGTACTTAACTACATATTTTCAGATCAAACATTTTGTGCTATGTATATATTATGCATATAATACCAATATTAATTTAAAAAAATATCTCCATTGGTTGAAGGCAACTTCAAATACACTTGCAAAATTTGACCCCAACATATACATTGCAAGTGAAATAAAAACATTGTAAAACTTCTCTCAACTTGTTCAACATTTCTGATCTATATATAATATGAAATTTGATTGATCTTTTTCTTGGACTGTGAAAGTAGTTTGTTTGAAATGTACCATATTATGTAATTTTTGTACATATTACATCTCCTAATGTATAGTAAATAAATGTATTAGAAAATTGTTTCCTTTTTGTGCCATATAAATATTTCTGGACACGGGCCACCGTTATAACCCAGCAGTATTAAATTAAGCCCTTTCAGAGGAGTGCACATAATTGAGACCCGCGCCCAGCAGTGGGACATATAAGGGTTGATATTATTATTACATATATGTATGTCAGAACCAGGCTAGTAGAATAATAAACAATTTGTCAGGTGGCTATGAAGCTGTTTATTTTTTTAACATAAGAAACAATTATTTCTGGAACCGCAAATCTATCCACTGTTCACCGTAGAAGGTACAGTGGTTTCCCGGTCAATGTTTAGGTTGGATTTAGGGTATACAGCAACAGGTCTTTGTGGCTTTATGAGGGTAGCTTCGAATCATTGTCTTTGACAATTGATTAAGATTAATCGTATAGTAATTAAGAATATGAATTTTTGTATTGGAACAGTATAGTAGTTTTGCATAAATATATAAAATTGAATGGCTCTTCACCTCATTGTTATTTAACATAGTAGGAGAGCCGAAGCGGGGATTTGGGAATTTACGCGTGCTCGGCAGTATGGGTCAATAATTACATCTTAAAGGTGTACATTCCAATAATCTGACCTTGTGGTCTGGTTTAATTTTAAAGTTGATGTAGATGTAGTATGATCTTCTTCACTTTTTGGTTCACTCTATGGGTTCACTAGTGTGGAATTGAGGTACTTACTAAATTAATACATCCAATCTATATACGCAAATATATTATAATATTTTTTTGAAGATTATTTTGATTAGAGGAATCTAATAGGTAACCGCAGACCTAGACAAGGCCTAGGCAAGGTGTGCCCAGCACCTTGGACGAAGCTAATTGAGCCGAGGGGGCTCTTTTTACCCCTCTTATAAGAAGAGGGGACAAAAGAGCAAGGGGCGAAGACAGGAACCTCACCCCCATTGTACTGTCCCGTCGTTGGGAGGGGTAGTTCTGTGGTGCGGGACAACCCCTCTGTGGAGGTGGCGTCAGTCCCCTGATCAGCCCGCCTAGCCGTCGAGGTGCCCTGTTTGCTCATTAGATCGGGTCATCTCACCAAAGGCGGTATTGGTGGCAATCGTCGGGTTTTAGTGGGTAAGCTGCGTCCACTTACCAGCTCTCGGGCGCAGCGAGTCCCACATACCCGCCTGGGGAGACCCACTCCCCCGCGGGATGCCTCAGAGCCATGGGCGTAGCCAGCCATCGGCTCAGGGTGGGGCAGCACCCTAAAATACCTTTTTTTCCCGCTGGGGAATAATCTTATGCATACCACCGAGCCCGGGAGAGCCCGTGGGTTATGTGGGACTCCCGAAAAAGAAGGTAAAGTGGGTACCGACTCTACCCAATAAACCCCAGCGGTGTTCTCGTCGTCTGGGTGACCCGGCGAGGGAGCTGTGGACGTCCTCACCGGAAGTCTAAATAAAATACCTAATAGTCTTACCCCGGTTATTTATTACATACGAAAAGGTAAGAGTCTATTGGATGTAGCATCCTGTATCTGTATGTATAATTCGCATTCTCCAAAATACTTTCTTATTGCTCACCTACCTACACCACAAAATCTTCCATCCATAAATGTGTCTCTAACTAGTAACTACAGCCGTTTGGGCTCTGGGCTCAGGCTCCGGCCTGAGCCACATCTTGACCCGCCATAACATACTGAAATACCTCTCTATAGTACAGGTCGTACACGGATGAGCAAGCGCAGTTTTTATGCTCGCATAAACCTTTCTGAATCCTTTATCAGTTTTGCCATTTCCATGTCTTTCAGAACATTCAATGCCATTTTTAATTCCAAAAAATTGTTACACAGTTCACCTCGCTGTGGAAACTACCATTCAAATTCGCAAAAGACCTCTGTTTATTTTTAATCCTTCGAATGTCATTGCAACATATTATATGGGTGTGGGCGGTGACGGATGAGGCGGAATACAAAGGGGAGGTGGTGGTCGCGGTGTCCTTGGACATCGCGGACGCCTTCAACAGCCTCCCTCACTGTGGTACGGGAGGCACTGAATTTCTTTGAAGTGCCCCCGTATCTAAGGAGGCTGTTGGAAGCGAGGAGGAGGGTAGCCTGCGAGAACCGGTGTATGTCCGTAGACCTACGAGTCCGCCTCCTCCCCGGGTTGAGTGTCATCTGCTACGCGGATGACACTCTCGTGCACTCCCGGGGACGAGGCTATAAGGAGGCGGCACTGCTGGCCGAGTTCGGACTCAACCTCGTGATCAGCCGCATAGAGAAATTAGGGCTTCGGATGAGACCTGAGAATACCGAAGGATCTTCCGCGGAACCGGGACCAGGGGCTACCTTCCAGGTCGGAGAGATAAGGGTCAGAATGAGCTCCCATATCAAATATTCAGATATTTGAAGGTCCACTCCGTCCACTCCATCAAGAATGAGCCCCAGGGCTCATCCTTCACATTTCTCAATGTTGTGACCGAAGGTCGGGAAGGCGGCAAGTGCGCTAGGCAGAAATTCCTCCCGAACCTCGGAGGACCCAGCGCCTCCTCCCGCTAGCGACAAACGGGGGTGGGTAGGAGGCGCTACTTAATGCGTAACGCCCCTGTGTTTGTGTATGGCACGACGTCGTGGGGACTGCTTAGTGGCGCCCTAGCGGGCAGGGCACAAATCAAATAAATATTTAGTAAACTTGAAAGTAAACTAGTAAACAAGCAAACAATACGAATCGCGCCGCGATAGAAGAAGCCACCGACCACAGCCCTGGGAGCTTCTGCTCGAGGAATCGCATTCCTGCTCAACTCAAGCACTCACACACACAAACGAAAAATAAAAGGATTGTTTTTGTGTTTTTCCCTCCATTTTTACACAAAAAAGTTCACAGACGCTTGTCTCAATCTCGCCTCGCATTGTGCCTGATGGTCCGCGAACGGTGTCTATGTGCGCGTTGCTCGAGCGCACATTGTATGTAGATTGCCTTTTGTTCATATCTATTTTATGGTGTATGTATAGTTAAGTAAATACACGTGATTGTCTTCTGCTATAATATATAGTGGAATGTCCGACTGCTGCGCGCTGAGCTGATCTTCTTTTTTTGTGTCGACTGTCGAGTGTGAACTTTCTTACGAAATTTAAGTATTGTAGTTAGTATCTACCAAGACAATTTATTTTTTTAGGTTTGGTTAAGTACCTTATAGGGTAGAGCCCAGGGTGGGGCAAGTGCCCCACCCTGCCCCACCGTGGCTACGCCCATGCTCAGAGCATGTCCTGGCGTTAAAGAAAAAAAAAGACCTAGACAAGCGATAAAAATGTGAAAAGATATATTTTGTTTGTTACTTGGATTGGCAAACTGGCAATCGTCTAGGGACGTTAATGGTAAGTGATCAGCGTGCCTATGAACATAAACGAGTTTACCTGAACTAGCCCAGACAACTTATTCATGCGTTGCCTATCCTGAGACAACGTTAAGTCTCGGTGCCAGTAATAACACAGCCTGTCCTGCCCTTCTCTCCGAAACACAGCAAAGCTGTTTCACGGAGGAAACAAGCAGGATGGTGGTATCCAAGCAGACGGGAGCGCGGCGCACCGCAACCGGTAACTTTGGCTCGCCATAGATGAAACGCTACATTTTTTTTCCTGTATACGGCGTAGATTGAACAGATCAGTAAAGGAAAATGATAATAAAATTTATAAACAAACAAGTGAGAATTTGTTTTACGGGTATAAGAAGGATATTAACATTTTATAAGTAAAGGTAGTCACAATTTCATAAATCCATAGATTTGTTTTGTTTGTTGTCCGATGAAATCCGAATCCGCGGTCGCAAGTTCGCAACATGACTTGCCCAGTCTCGCGACCTCTGCTTCAGCCTTTTTTTTTTGTTTTTTTGGTCTCGCTGAGGAATGCGTTTAGGCATACCACCGGGTCCGGGGGGGCCGGTGGTTATGTGAGACTCTCTCTCTGCGCCCGAGAAGATGGTAATTTCCCAGCGGTGTTCTCCTCGTCGTCTAGGTAACCCGGCGCGAGAGCTGTGGACATCCGCACCGGCCACAACGTTGTGCCATCCGGCACTCTTCTCTGAAAGTGGGGGTAGCGACCCCCCACCCCCTTCTCCGCTTAAGGCACACTAAACACATAGGATGTCTTATAGCTTGGACATTGCGCGCGCGCGGCGGATCCCGCGATCGGCCGCGCACAGGTCCCTCACGGCAGTGTGACCGCCTGTCGCCGCCGTGCTCTCCTGCGGGAAGAGGCGCCAGTGCGCTCCCTCTCCCGCTCCGCCTCCTCCTTCTGCGACATCACGTCCTCGCAAAAGGAGAGGACCGCCTGCCATGCGCTCTCACTGACAGTCATCGCTCTGATGACCGCAGGGAGCGACTGGTCTGCGCCAACCTCAGCGATGAGGGGCGCTCTTGCCTCCGCCCAAGCTGGGCACTCCGCCAGGGTGTGGTCTGCAGTGTCTTCACTACAGCCGCAGTGATGACACCCTGCTCTGCTTCAGCCTGCTGGCAAGATATAGGAGCTCATACTCCAAGAGACCAACGTGGAGAGAGTGAAATCTGAACGAAGGAGAGTAGGTATAAAACTGGCTAGTTTTATATACTCAACGTTGTTCGGGAATCGGAAGACACATGAAATAAATGCAATATTAATCCATTTGCAATTCAATATACACCAAAAATACAATATGTACGTATTAGATATTTATTGATGCATTCTGTGACTGCACACTAACTTTGAATGTATGTATAATTTACATCTTAAATGTTACCTTGTTTTTGTGCAATAAAGAAAGAATTACGAGGGCGGCACTGAAAATTTCGGGAATCAAGGAAATGACACAACATTACTATTTAAAAATGTATTTATTGCTTTTCGAAGTATTTAAGTTAGAACTCGCATTGTCGTGATGGAGGATGATGCGGCGGTTGCAGTTCTCTTTACGGAGTTCAGAAACGACCTGTTGCAAACAAATGCTAGCATACCATTCTGCATTAACCGTTCTTTGTCCCTCAAGAGGAATAGTCGCAACATGGCCGGTTTTGGAGACAAACGTGGCCACCATTTTTTTTGCAACACTCCGTGAACGAACAATTTTTGTTGGCTTTAACTCATTTTCGAACACCCAAACTCGTGACTGGTTTTTTGTTTCGGGTTCGTACGAGTATATCCAGGATTCGTCACCTGTTGTATACAGCATTTGAGGATCCTGCGTGGAATCTTCCGAGAGTTCTGACGTACCAAGTAACGCGAGCCGCTTTTTGCTCTTCACAGAGCAAATGCGGTATCCATCGGGAAAACAACTTTTTTATAATAATTGTTTATGCTAGATTATTTGTATTTGACTCATGCCAATGTCTAAAGTTGCCTGAATTTCGCGGTATGTCACATGTCGATCTTCCTCAATATGCTTACGCAGCATCGACGTTTTCTTGGGTGACTGCAGTTTTTGGACGACCTTGACGGGGATCATCACTGAGCTTGACACGTGCACGTTGAAATTCAGAAAACCAGCGATAAATTGTGGTTTTGGATGGGGCTTCATCACCAAATGCAGAAATCATCCGGTCAACACACTGTTTTTGTGTTAAACCACTTCGAAAGTAATAATAAATCATCGCTCTAGAATTTTCTCGAGTCAATTCCATTTTCTCAACGACTAAACAAGTTTGACAAGACCGAGAATCTTTTTTTTAAATAAATAAATGGTATTCGATTTTTAAAACCAAAAAAAGGAGGTTTCAATTAAAAAGATTTTAATATGACAGGAACAGTGGAAATATTCCATTCCCGATACTTTTAGTGCAGCCTATGTATTATTCTTATTAGGAGCGAATGTTAGAACAACGTAGGTACTATTCTGAAATAGATTAGAATATATTTGAAATAAGTATTTCTGTACACTCAACTGTACAGGCTTTTTTTATATGTATACTTATCAGTGCCGCGGGGCGCGACAGCATTTGAATGCCTTTAAATTGTAAAATAACTGTAAGTTTAAAATAGTAATGATAAATTACTCATAGCAGAATGTTGTGTTATTTATCACTTATCACGCCAACTTCTGCCTCTATCACCTGTCATCTATCACCCAAGTGTGAGCGCGGTCAGCAGCCTACACATTTTTTGGTCCTTCGAGCCGGATTTGAACCAGCGACCTATGGATCAGCAGCCCTCACAATTTCTATGGTAGATACCAAACACCAATGCAGACAATTGCATGGCAAAAAGAGCTCTCCTCACTCCTCAAATCTCTCACTATTACTAGTAGAGCTGCACTCTACCAAGATTTTTCCTTACTACGTTTCCCAGTGCCCTACTAAAGTTGATAAAAAATCTTATCCTATAACATTATAATATATATTATATTCTATTGACACACCTGTATCAAGTATCCGTTTGGTTCAGAAAACCGGCTACTATGACATTCTCGTCAATTGAAATATAGGTACACTAGTCAATAGACGACCTTATGTTCGATTGTAGACTTTAAAATCTTCTCAGTAGTATCGACTTTATATGTTGAAGATTTCAACTCGTTAACTAAACTCAGCCTCTCGCCGATGGCGCGTCGGCACCCGCGTTTCTTCAGTTTTAGTTGATAACTTGCCTCTTAGTCGAATGCACGCGATTCAGACCGCGAACTTAGCGATACCGAATTCGAAAATTAAAAATCTTTTGAACGTAAGCGTTTTGTTTTTAATATTTTTTCGAATGCTGTTTGTTTAGTGACTTTCGTGTATGTTATACTTATAAGTGGATATGAAGATTTTCGTGTTTGGATCTTTCCTGCTTATATAGGTAAGGGAAATATTTCTAGTAACAATTAGCCAAAATATAAATTGTACTATAACTCTTTAAGTTTATATGATTTGTTTTATTATTTAAGTCCTTAAGTCTTAAGGTGGAGAATGTATGCACCTATATGTCTTTGTAAATCTCATGAAGTACCAAATAATATGTTTGATGAGGTTTTACGTTAGATAGTAATATCAAGAATGTTGTTAGCGAAATGTAAGCTGTTCAATGTAATTAAACGTAGACAAAACTGCAGGGCATATATTATATTGTCTTGAACTTATATATAATATATAAGTACAACACCTTCACACAAATTGTTAGAAAATAGAAATGATATTTTTTATCAGAAAGACGTTTTATTTTAGAAATATTTGACAAACTTTAATTGCTTGCTATTATTGTAACGTAGGTACGTAGGTACGTATCTAGATGGTTCTGGTTTTCCATGACTTTTAACACAATTTAGGCAAGGACATGATCGTTTTATGTCAATAAATCTGTGATTAACATAATTAATAGGTACGTATTATTTTTATTACTGTTGGTGCTTACATCATTTAGTAAATAATAATTTGTAAAAGCTCTGGATTTTTTTTAAATAATTTGGTCTCTGACTCTTTTGGCGAGAATTGTGGCGAGTCTTAAGGCAAGAAGAGTTGCAGCGATGAAAAGAGATAGACCAATTAATTGAAAAAGAATGAAAATTTATTGAAAAAAAAAAACAGAATATACGGGTAGGAGCGTTGCACTATGATGCCCGTCGTACGTACAACCATCCTGCTTATTTCTTCCATGAGGAGACAGCTTTGCTTTGTTTCGGAAATAAGGGCAGTAAAATATTGGCAATTATTACACTGCCTGTTCGCCTGAGACTATCCTACTTCTCAGGATAGGCGGCGCATGGATGGGTTACTTGGGCCAGTTCCAGGGCATATGTTCAAATGTGACGCTGACCCTTTACCATTAGGTGACTCAGAGAGAAAGAGAATAAAAGGTTTCTAAGTGTGACCAAAATTTCAACTATTATCAATGAGTTGCTTTAAATTTGTGTAGTTTTAGTGTACTCTTGACACTCGATCCTATTGAAATTTAGGATTGGGATCGAGAACTTGTCAATCGATCCTATTTTCTCGGTGAACTGTGTGAATTCGTCATTCGATCCCAAACTCGATTTCGAAGTCGATACGTCAACGTCAAAATATTGTCAAGAGTGCGAAAAATGTACGAGATTGAGAAATACCAATTTCAATTAGTTACATAAAATTCCACTGTAATCGAGTCAAATCGTGCGCTAGTGTAGCGTACAAGAGTACGAATTGACAAGTTCTCGATCCCAATCCTAAATTTCAATAGGATCGAGTGTCAAGAGTACACTAAAACTACACAAAGAGTAAGGCCGCTGGTCTTGTCGTGGATCTACAAATAAATTTCCATAAGACTGAAATAGAGAAACGTTACTACATTACTACGTTATAACAGTCGACAATAATACATTTCAATGTGACTTTTTATAGTCGAAAAATGCTTTAAAAATTTTCGGATATTAAATATTAATTAAGATTAGATTTTTTTTTAATTAAGTACTCCAATAATAGTATTTCATCAAGATTTTTTTTGAAAATTTGGAGATAAATTTCATCCCTTTCGTTGTAACCAAATGTTGCTTGAAAATTCTTCTAGGACTTATCAGATAAACTACTTAAAACCTTTCTATTAATTAATAACTAAATAATAATAAATAAATAAGAATAAATAAAACTAATTGTATGAAGTTGCGTGTTAGCCAGGCTAGTAAAACGCGCTGTGCCGCGCCTCCATGGGTGCTTCCATCCTTATTCTAATCGGGAAGCAGCTGTGTTTCTGAAGAAAGAGCTGAACACTATAATTAGTGGTATTTAGACCTTGCGTCTAAGTAACGTATGGGTGAATCGGATGTGCCCGACACAATTAGGGCTGTAAGGCACCAGGTGACCTCACTTGTGACAAGGATCCCTACGCACTGATGACCATAAGGCATTAACCGTCAAAAGATTGGTCTATTATTTTGCATACCTTAGCTAATGTCTAATATTAAAATACCTATAGGTACTGGTTGTTCGTTGGTCTTCGCTAGTGTGAATATGAATCTACAAAAGAGCTTGTAATTACATTAATATTGATAAATCTTATAATGTTGATATCGATTGTCTTGGCGTTCATTGAAGGAGGCTTATGCATCATCAGCCTCTATCCATCCACTGCTGAACATAGCCCCCTCGATGAAAGCCAAGACGGCCGATATCAACATTATAAGACTAATCAACATAATATATTTACCATGTTTAATGTTTTTCACTTTTATTTCGCGGAGCTCGATATTTCGACATCGTCTATGAATGTCTTGTTCACGAACTTGTTCTAGTACTTTTTTTTTCTTGAACGCCGAGAAATGCTCTGAGGTCTCCCCCGGCGGGTATGTGGAGTTTCATTAAAATTAATTCAGTAGTTTTTGCGTTATGTCTGACATTTTCAGACAGAGTTTCTCCACCATTCTAAAGAGTATTTGACACGTTTCAAACTCATGGCCCTAGTAGTAAAAGCTCGTGTTGCAGTCACTAGGTTTTCCGGTAAAAAAGTTGCGGCCGTTTAGTATTAACCAGTAACCTACATACTATATGTGACAAGTTACTAGTTTTAGCTTGCATCCGTCGCCTACTTGTTCCGTAACCTGTTTGGGAACCGGGAGTATCTCTCCTTATACATCGTGAACAAAACATCGCAATGCAATATAGTCATTAAGTCAAATCACTTCATTATATTGGGGTGGTACAAGGAAAATGAAACATCAAATGTCAACATTAACTCTTTCACGTCAAACAACCTTTTTTACGCCGTGAAATGCTCTGAGGCATCCCGTGGGGGAGTGGGGATTCCCCAGGCGGATATGTGGGACTCGCTGCGCCCGAAAGATGGTAAGGTGGACGCAGCTCTACCCACTAACACTTGGCGAGTGCCACCGATGTCGGATCTGTTGAGCAAACAGGGCACCTCGACGGCTAGTCAGTCCTGCAAGGGACCGACACCACCTTCACAAAGGGTTCGTCACGCACCACAGAATAACCCCTCCCAACGACGGGACAGTGCAATGGGGTGAGGTTCCCATCCACGCCCCTTGTCCCCCTGCTCTTTTGTCCCCTCTTCTTATAAGTTTCTAATGTTTAAAAATACCGTGTCGTGATACGTTCACACCAAACTACGAAACGGCGACTTATAAAAGACTAGCTGGTGCCCGCAGCTTCGCCTGCGCTGACTTAGATTCACAGCCGTATACGATATAATAATGATTATTTTTTTAGCCTAGGCACCTCGACGGCTAGTCAGTCCCTCAGGGGACCGACGCCACCTCCACAGAGGGGTTGTCCCGCACCGCAGAATAACCCCTCCCAACGTCGGGACAGTACAATGGGGTGAGGTTCCCATCCTCGCTCCTTGCCCCCTGCTCTTTTGTCCCCTCTTCTTATAAGAGGGGTACAAAGAGACTCAATTCGCTTCGCCCAAGTTGCTGGGCTCACCCTAGGCTACTGAGCCCTACCGCCACGACAAGGCCTGAACCATGGTGGGGAAACGTTACATGAGCCTGACAAATAATGACTGATCCTGGGTAACATTGGCCACTTACCATAAGGCGTCTTATTTGCCAGTTTAAGGGCCGTTTGTTTGATAAATGAAGAACCACGTCTATTGATATTGATCATACAACTTGTCTGCCCCAGGATTCGAACCACATGCGTGTCCTGCACTGACCACTATAGCACAAATACTATAGGTACCAATCAGTTGTTACCTATTTTATATTGTTTATGCTATGTCCGTTTGAAATAAAATCGAAGCTTTGTGGCGGGAAACAACTAGAATATTAAAAACGTTTTTTTGTAACGACATTTCGAAGAATGCAATGTGAAAAATATTTTATAACCCGACTGGTTAGCCTTCACCTTCCGTCGAAGAGCGAGATCGTAATTTGCCTACTAAATAATCATTTAAAATAATGCTAATGCGTAGATTGAAATTGTATAATATCAAGTTTAGCTTCTATATTTAGATTGTTTCCCCGCGTAGTTTCCGTTCCCGTAGAAATACGGGGATGGAATAACCTATCACGTCACGAAGAGGACAACGATAATAATTACCTAATGTTGTGTTATAAGTATAAGTACCTTCCCTTCAAAATCCACTTCGACGTATCATCGAGTATTAAAAATCATTATCCTTAGGTCATAGGTGTCTTTCGTATTAATGTATTTATTCAGGGAGTGACGCAGTTTTTATGCGTACGGTCCGAACATCTGTAACTGCGGCTTTATAAACGCTAAATGGCTAGGAAAAATTCTTCTAGAAAATTCTCCGCCCTCCAAAAGCGATGTTAGCAAAGCCCTGGCACAGGTGCCCGTGCCAGGGTTTTGCTAACATCGCTTAGTTACGGTACTGTATATACTATATAGGCTAGCTTCGCCCACTCTTTCATAATCTACGTATGCAGCAAAAGGAAGCATGTTAAGTAATGCATCGATTACTAACATCCAATCGATATAATCAATAGGGTGTGTAAATATTTGGTTCCTCCAACATTAGAACAAAAAGTATTGAGTGTTTGTATCTTGACAATGTCATACACCGATGTTGATAGTAGAAATATTATGATTTGAATATCTGAAATCTAATATACTACTAATATTATAAACGCGAAAGTTTGTAAAAATATATGGATGTATGTTTGTTACTCTTTCACGCAAAAACTACTGAATGGATTTTAATGAAACTTTACAATAACATAGTTTATACATCAGAATAACATATAGGCTATGATTTATCCCTGTACTCTCACGGGAATGGGGAAATCGCGTATGATACCGCGGGACGCTGCTAGTTTTAATAATATATCGCCCACGACCGGAGAAGCGCCAAATGCAATAACGTTAATAAGTTCATCATTCCATTGGGCATGAGTAGTTGTGTGTTCACGATACTCCAGATTCTTCTATACCAGAATCAAATTAACAATACAAATATTACGCTTGAAATGATCACATTTACACCACACTCTTAAGTCGATTAAAACTTTTCTTATACGCCCATTTCCCCATTTGCCGAACAGTTACGGCGCTTGGAAAGTAGACAGAAGGATAAGACTTTACTGTACTGTCTTAAGGTAACGCCTCCAAGCACATCCCGGGTGTATTAGTAAATTTATTTAGAAAACAACTTAATCAGAAAGGTAAGGTTTGAATTTCCATTCGATTGGCGTAAAAATAGTAAACAAAAAATGGTTACAAAACACATACAAGGGTGGCCTTATTTAATAATTTGTGATCTATAGGATTTAACTCAAACACGTAATTCATAGGTAAAGATCTTCAAAGACGAGACGAGAAAGTGACCTCCCAAACCGGCTCGAGCGATGAGCGTTAAGAACTTGAGACCAGTCCACCGACCGACGAATATTCATAAAGCAATCCTCTTTATTCACTAGTGCGACTGTAATTATCAAGAAAACGTTTTACTTTTGTGCTGTGATTAAACGTTACTTACAATTATAAATGTATTTAGTTTTATGTTAATGTATATTAATAGTGTTATTAGTAAGTGTTACTTGAACCAGTTTATCATTTATGAATACGTTACTTCACTTTTTAGAATTTACTTTACATCTCGCGGCCCGCGGGGCAGAGGGTCTCCCCAGGCGGGTATGTGGGACTCGCTGCGCTCGAAAGGTAGTAAGTGGACGCAGCTCTACCCATTAAAACCCGGCGAGTGCCAGCACCACAGAACGTCCCAACGTCGGGATAGTACAATGGGGTGAGGTTCCCGTCCTCGCCCCTTGCCCCATGCTCTTTTGTCCCCTCTTCTTATATGAGGGGTACAAAGAGCCCCATCGGCTCAATTCGCTTCACCCAAGGTGCTCACCCTAAGCTACTGAGCCCCACCGCCACGACAAGGCCTGAACCATGGTCACGAGTCACGTGAGGTCTAGTAGTATAGAAAATATTGTAATTATTCTCATTCATAATTAATCCTGATAGAAAGTTTTTAATTAATCTTAAATGTAGCTAATTATACTCAGTTTCACTTTTATTCTTTGATCGTAGGAGAATTATGAATATTATCAAAAGTGATGCTGTCGTTTAAGTAGTCCATTATGACAAAGATCTTGCAAGGATCGAAATTCAAACTGATTCGCTATTTGATTGTTTAGACATTTAATTTTGGATAGATAATTTTTGGAAATATCTTTTATTCATCTTTTATTTAATTTGATGACCTCTGTGGCTCAGTGGTAAGCGTGTTAGCGCTCAAGCTGGAGGTTGCGGGTTCGAATCCCGCCAGGGAACAAAAATATTTTCTGTGTTCCTGGGTCATGGGTGTGTATTAAATATGTGTAATATAATAAAAATCTTAAATATAATATGTATAGTATAAAAGTATTAAATATATTTCCGTTGTCTGGTACCCGTAACAGTTAACACAAGTTCTTCGAGAACTTACCACGGGACCAGATTGACGTGGTGTGAAAGTGTCCATAGATAATATTATTATATTTAATTGAAAGAAATTCACACGTAGGTATTCTCCTTATGATATGGTTTTTTGAACTTCTGCGCCATATATGTATTATTATTATATACTCTAACTACGCCGAATCTCTCACTTTGATGAAGATATTTATCTTGAAATGTATCTTCATATTATATTTATCCAAATGAGATTTTATCCATCAAGAATCAGGTATGACAACTTATTTTCACGTCGTCTATAAACTACAACCTAAAATTATGATTTTAAATATTCTCGTCCCGTCCTCGTCGTATGTGTCCGATCATAATAACCAAAACGGCTGAAGTGATGATTAAATTTGTTATCATCGTCATCATGGCGTACCATCTTCATGTAGAAATTTGGAGGTCAGCTTTCGGTACTCCCTCCGATCACGGGTTATTCTCTTGATCTTACCACCAGGGTAACTTAGACGTTCAGTTCAATCCTTGATGTCGTCAAACCAGTTTCGCCTTGGTCTTCCTGGTGGCAAAAATTTAATTTGGTATTTAAAGCAAGAAATAATTGATAGGCCGATAATAATGATGATCGCAAAATTAATTTTTGTTTTTCTGGTGTTTATGTGTGTGATTGTGAATTTAATGCTGTGCGGGTGAAACCACGGGAACAGCAGGCTCTATCAAAATGTAATTTTCTCTACTCTACTCTCTAACTCAAATCGAAAACTCTATCAAAGTATAATATTATAAGAGCTAAAAAACAAAAATCTCGAATTTTGTTTATTTAGAAGGCGAATTGCTGACGTAAGTCCTATTGTGGTTTGACGAGATCAGATTTGTTGATAGAATACGATAATGTTCACATTTCAGAATAAAATCTTTATCATAACTCTTCACAATCTATTTTTACTAATAAGAAATGGAAAGCTGCTGTTTCTAATTATTAAAATTTGCAAATACTATCTAAAAAGAAAATTTAAAATCTTTGTATCTAGAAATTTGCGTTCAAGGTGAAAGTGGTTTAATAAATTAACAAAATTATATGAATACGTTTTAAACGGCGTACGTAGTAGGTACGTTGGAAGGCCTTGGGAATTCCTGGCCCTAGCATAAAAATACTTCTAGTAATGTATCGATTTGTACAAGTAACATTTAAGTATTCACGCAGTCCTGTAATACGGCTATCGTGTTGAAATATTCCCAAACCTATTCTCACGCTACTAAAACTAGTACTTAGGTAGTAAAGAGGTTTATAATTCTGGGGTGGGAGCTGTACTAACACAAATAACGGATACAAATCGCACCACTGCATTCCTATAATATATAAGTTTTTTTTTTACCAGAAAATAGCCATGTTTATTAAAAATATAATCTAGAAATTATCGTTCCATGTTATAAGGTAGGTTATATACTACCGTAAATAAAATATCAGAGATAGTCGTAGATATATTAAACTGTGCCACTTCATATGCTCTGCATATTATTAGGGCTGCATTGTACGTGAATTTAGTTATATCGCCTCGTATTATAAGCAATAACTTGTTCGTACATTTTACTTATTATTATAAGAATTATTACTTGGTCGTACATGCCTCCTAGTATTATAAATTATAACTTGGTCATACATTCTACCAAGAATTATAAGTTATAAGGGTCGTACATTTTACCTAGTATTATAAGTTATAACTTGGTCGTACAATCCGCCGTCCACATTCCGATGAACAAGCCTGAACCGCGACCCACACTATTCACTTGTCGAGACCATTTCTATTGAAGGTTACCACCCATTTTTAAACGTAATGAACAATTTTCAATCATAATTAAAAAATCTTTACCTACTTTGAAAGTTTTGAAAGGTTATTTTTAATGATCACACTAAAATCTATCCATTGTTTCAATGTAAACAATCAAAATAGTTTAAAACAACTTTTTAATTTTTTGTGTCCTAGCTGGATAGACTAAATGGTAGACGTGCCACCTGATGGAAAATGGTTAGCGTCGCCCATTAACATAAACTAGTTTACCTGAAACTAGCTCAGGCAACTCATTCATGTGTATCCTGAGACATAAGATGTTATGTCTCGGACGCAGACTGTCCTGTCCATTTTGCATGTTCACGGAAGAAAGTAAGTCAGGAAAGGTTAAACTAGCCTCTAAGAAACTCGGCGTGCGGATAGGGCGAAGCAGTGTTTCATGGCTACACACCGCCTACAATAATTATACAAGGCACAGATCCGGCCTCACATGGAATACTGCTCCCACCTCTGGGCTGGAGCGCCCCAATATCAGCTCCTTCCATTTGACCGCGTTTAACGCCGGGCGGTTTCGAATCCGATACGAGTAGACACAAACCCAGACCGCGCAAACAGCGCTAGCACTACGCTACCGCTCGATTGCTTGGGCACCGCGCATGACCCGCCTCCCTCTCCAGAAGAAGGGATTAGGGCCGGCCCTAGGTTAAATTCAACCGTAAAATATTCGTCGACGGTATCGGATTTGACTAGTCCAAATCCTGCTCTCCCGAGCAGCGCGCGCGATGAACCGCTCGGTTCATCGTTGGGGGGGGCGGCCCTCTTTCGAATATTTCTTAAGTGAGCCATCTGCTCATTTACTGTACCGATTGGGCTTAAAGGCCATCAGGCCGAAAAGCCTAGCCCTTCCGAAAAAAAAGAAAAAAAAAAACGCCGGGCGGCTCGAATCGTCGATAGCAAGGTTCTCCCCAATCGGCTTGATTCTTTGGTGCTGCGTAGAGATGTCGGATCGCTTTACATCTTCTACCACGGGGAGTGTTCTGAAGAATTATTCGGATTAATACCTGTAGCAAATACATAATATGATGCATCATAACTAAAAGACTACAGAAACTCTGTGGTCCACGACTCAATGAGTGTTACATAAATATTGTACATATCCTGCCCTCAATATTTACGACGTACTCACTAATTATGTAATCGTTTGAGGTCCGGTGACCCCCTGTTGACGTGTCCTGGAGTCTTGGAGAAACAGGTTCTTCATAGTCATACAAGTAGACCTGATATAGACATGCACCTGGTTATTTTGAGTTGGAAAAGGTTTACTTTCTCTATTACTATATAGATTGGACTTGTATTTGCATCATCATCATGACCCTTTTTCCGATACGTGCTTTACATATGCCTCCTTCAATGAACGCCAAGACACACATATTATTATTATGCAAACTGATAGAAATATTCTTTAATGTCTTAGCATATTGTTTTGGTTTAAAGTTTTCGTAAAACACAATATATTAAATTGTTTTAGTCTAATGTAGTAATAACTAGTTTACACCAGTAAACTAGTTTCTGCCCACAGCAACTCTCATTTAGATTTACAATTTCTATTCTAGCCCTCCAGCTATGAGTTAAGATTTATCAAGATCAGTAGTTCTAAAATATAAGCCATCAAGCATATAACTGGAAACCGGAATAGAGCGGTAATGTTATGTGTTTTGTATGAAAACAGATTCCGCCAAAGTGCTGAGACGCTGCGCCGGTTCTGCATTCTGATTGGCCATTTATAAATGATTGGCCGATGACGTACATGCAGGTCACTGGTTGGCTAAATTTCTATTACGTCAATGAGAAATCACTGACCAGTTTTGGAATTTTATGGCTCGCATTACTACTACTCTATCTGGTTATATGCTCGATGTTCTAAGCCTAATCATTCAAAAAAGGCAACTAAGGGATCAATCAGATCGGCTATCAATCAATCATCCCTTAGTTAACTTAAATTTTGTAGATTCTAATCATTTTTGAAACTAAATAAAAAAAATGTTACTTGCTGCATTCACCAGGCGTCAGAGAAGACTATTATCGAAGTGTTAACGTGCCGTATCTACATATAGAGCGATAGAACTTATCACGTAAAACCCCTTGCTCCACACTTCCAATACGAATAGCTTTACGCTATCCACTATCATATTATGATCTATTACAATGTCACTCGATATATTAATCTTACTAGCATATTTTTATGTTAGTTGTATAAGACAACTGACATAAAAATACGCTAACATAAAGTGAATGGGCAGACGAGCCACATGATGGTAAGCGGTCAGCGTCGACCATATACATGAACAAGTTAACCTGATTAGCCTAACAACTCATTCACGTGTTGTCTAAAGACGTAAGATGGTAAGTTTCGGTGCCAGTAGATACTCTTCCTTTCCTGCCTTTCTTTCCAAAACATAGCAAAGCTGTTTCACGGAAGAAACAAACAGGGTAAAGAATATTTTATATTATGTAGGTAGTCATAACAAAATCTAAATCTATGAAATTAAAATGATCTAAGAAATATACGAATGATGTGCCATTATATATTACAAAAATTATAGATAAGTATAGAATTATGTAAGTTTTTTTAATCAAAAGAGGGTAACACATCTGCAGAACTTGTGGTTGTATGGATGTCTATGGGCGTTGCGTCGATAATCACCATAAGGCTCCGACTGCTCAGTTGCCTCCTTATGACATAAAAACGTACTTGAAATGTATAAAATCGGCTATCTTTCATCCGAAGTCAAATAGTTTTAGTAGTTAACAGTCGGTGGCAATTTAGTTGGGTGAGTAGATTCACATTATATAACCATTGATTCACTCGATAAAATAATAACAATCGTTTTGAGAATAGACCTCGTTCGTGCCGTAAGCAATTTCGAGTCGAACCTACCGTTCAACAGTAGGTGGCTAAAGTGCTACCCAACTTCTACCTTATCGATACTAATAAAGCGAATTCCATCTTATAAATAGCCTATAGAGCGCCACGTTGGAGTCTATTAACTGTACCACGATTTACAGTAAAACCGAAGGATCAAATCTAAGAAACATACCGAGATATAGAAGTGAGATATGAAAGTTGAAATAGCACCAAGAATGTCAATTCGGTTTAATGTAACAACTGGATACGGATTAAAAAGTACTATACACACCTTGCAGTAAACATCGACTAGAATGCCGTGACCGCAAGCGGCATGGCGCTATCACGCCATGATGTCCATTTTTTTCGTTTATTTTTTTCATATTAATTGCAAATCTACCTTTTTAATTTAAACAGTACATTTTAAGTCTAAGTATATGTGCACATATAAGCAAACATTTTTGCGAATTTGATAATGAGAAATGTCATTTGAGAACCGTTCAAATATGGCGTATGTTGACATGTTTAATTGGTTATGCAGATATGGCTGGAAAACTCAGTTCTCAGTTGCTAAACGAGTTGAACTGGCACGTCCGTCAGCCGAATAAGCAAATAGATTGGGAAATAACGTGAACGATGTCATTTATTGCCAACTGCTGTCGAAATGTGCCTATATTTTCAATCTAAAAACTTGTGCATTTTAAAATATTCACTGATTTATTAAGCCTTTTAAATTACTTAGTAAGTGATAAAATGGCGTGTGTAAACGAAACGATACTCGATAAACACAGGTCTATACGCAGAATAGGTATTTGGTAGAGTGAATAGAATATAATGACGTCGAGTCATCTAGGATTTTTGAAGAAGAACCCGTCTGGACGGATTGGACGGCATTAATTATGGGCGAGTTTTGGTGAGGTGTTGTCGGACTCACTATCTGCTCATTTATACAATACTCTGTAAACGTATTAATGTCAGACATCCTCTGGAAGAAGGGAGGGGGTTGAGGGAGGCCCATGTTCAGCAGTGGACGGATAGAGGCTGATGATGATGATGATGATCCTCTGAAATAATACAGAGCGTATCGTTACATGTACAGTGTAAAACAGGATAGCTGACCTCGGGCAGCGCTATCTGAGCGGGCTCCGATGGATGCAACCGGCATCCATCGGAGCCCGCTCAGATAGCGCTCAGATGAGAAAGAGAGCAACGTTACATATACCGGTGGGAGGGATGCGTCGTGCCGCGCGCTCGTTGCATACTATCCTGCTTGTTTCTTCCATCAAACAGTTCTGCTGTTTGGAAAGTACAGCAGGACAGCCAGTTTTACTAGCACCAAGATTAATTACTTACGACCCATGATAGGCAACGCTTGAACGAGTTTCCTGGGCTAGTCCTAATTGAATTATGGTTGTTCGTTTGGTCGTGTTTTTTTATATACAGCTAAGATGTGAGCGACGATGGTGTAGTGGGTATGGGCTCGACCTCTTGAGTCAGGTCCGGGTTCAATCTTGACCCCTGTGTTGCCTTGAAATGAGTTTTTATAAATTTCCTCGTGCACCTGAACACGAGACCATCGTTTGCTCGCCGTTGAAGGAAACATCGTGAGGAAAACTGCATGCCTGATGAGATAAAAAGTCTTTGAAGGTGTATGAAGTTCACTAACCGGCATTGGGCCAGTGCATCGGTGACCAGCCTGCCACGAGTGCGGCGCTGTGGAGGACTCGGCTCAGCACACCCTAGAGGTGTGCGATAGATGGGCCGCACAGCGTCACAATCTCGTGGCTGTGCTTGGAGGGGACCTTTCGCTCTCGAGTGTGGTGCGCTGCATGCTCGAGAGCGATGAGGCCTGGCAGGCGGCGGTCACCTTCTGCGAAACCGTCATTTTGCAGAAGGAGGCCGCAGAGCGGGACAGAGAGGACGACGCTACGTCCGTCCCGCTCCGTCGACGTAGGACGGGAGTGCGTCCCGCATCCCTCCTGCATCCCGTCTAGCGGGACTCGGGGTAAGGTTGGGTACCTGCCCAGGTAAAAAAGTTCCGGTGTCGGCGGGGGTCCTCTAGGTTGTCGGAGTTCCCCCATATTAGGATGAAGCCCGGTTAGCCCTTCTGAGGGAACCGGCCGGGCGCGGGGGGTGTTCTGTGTTAGTCAGATCTGGACACTCCCCTTTAAGCGGCTGAAGGCAACTTGCAGTGGTTTTAGTGCGGTATACCGGCCTCACTGCGTCGGGAGTCCCACATATCCTCGGGGACAACCCATCCCCGGGTGAAGGCGCAAAGCATATAAATATTTTTATATGCTTTGCGCATATATTTTTTTTATATATAAATATATAAGTAAGGCTATTTTGGTATATGTATACAACCATAATATGCATTTAATAAAAAGCGGTGAATTTATTTTCACAAACAAACGAATTTTATTTATCTGTATAATCATACAGATTATACAGATAAATAAAATTCTTAAATTATATTCCAGCTAACGAAAAATAATATCTCGGGCATTATCACGGGTCAGCTTAGTCATTACATTAGTTCTAAAGGCTTCATTTTTTTCTTTTACGCCGGGAAAAGCTCCCTCGGCTCAATTTGCTTCGTCCAAGGTACTGGGTTCACCTTAGGCTACTGAGTCGCACCACCACGTCAAGGCTACTTGTGTCCATTATGTTTCTATTTTGCGTATATTCATTCTTATGAGTTATGGTAATATTTCTCAGTATTTTTAATGATTTTTGGACATTTTTGTCATATGCGTATAATGTCAAGTACACATTGTACAGTACAATGTCGCAAGAGAAAGTAAATTCAATAGGCATAAAAGGTAATGTATTTCCAAATATTTTTTTACTTTATAATTAATATCAAACCATGTAGGGTACGCATGTAATAATTTTATTTTCGAAATCAAAGTCTGTCGTTTGTATTAATAATTAATTGTAAATATGTTTTTTGCACCGCCGGAAACAACGATTACCACGTCACCGATTTGATCGTGTGATCATTTGTGGCATTTTGTTATATTAATTGTTGATTGAAAATATGTTGATAGCTTTAAAAATACTTATACTTTTTAATAACTTATAATGGGAAATTATAAGTCTAGCCACAAAATTATTTATTGGACACGAGATTAAACTTCTAATTTTACAACTAAGCAACGGGAAAATTACTATAGCCTCTAATAAACTAATTCGTCTTTTTCAACACCAACTAAATATTCAATAGAAAGCGTCAAGTAAAGATCATCAATTATTTTGAGTGGTCCTTCTTATTTATACATTGCCACCTAATTTACTAACTTGGCCACGGATTTTATATCTCGTCACCATTTTACGTTTTACAGCTTCAACGTAATGTCTCAATCAATCAATATGGGAAGAGTTACATTTTAAACGTACTGAGTTTAAAAATTAGAAGCTAAATAAATATATTTTTTGATGTCATTTAATAGTATTTTAGAAGTTTACTGTTAGAATGCATGTTACAAATTTAGATGCTAAAAAATAACTCATCATGCTGAGTTGTATTTAGAGTGGTTTACATAGAAGATAACTAGTGGCTAAAATAGTATTATTTAGATGCTCGTTAATTGTGGCTGACTTAGTAATTTAGAAGGCAACATACATTTTTGGAGGCGATTAATATTACAAAGAAACCTGTTTAATTGGCTATAAAAAATAGTAATTCCAATAACATTAATTTAAATATAAACAGAACAAACTAACATACTTAAAATGCTTTACTTTGCTTAGCTTACCCAGAGCAGGTTGATGAATTTCAGACACCCCAAAAACATTTTGTGCAGATTATTCCGATGTTATTTTTCCAATGAGCAAACAACGTTGACAAAGTTAGGTGTTTAGAAGAATACATCCAAAATGTAGAAATGTCAGGATGAGAACTTTTTTTTCAGGATATAAACATGTAGAATTTGTTATAAATAAATAAATTTAAAAAGATTTAGTTCCACTGAGTTTGTTTCGTCGATTCTTCTCTGTGGACTCGCCTTGGTACTGGTGTTAGACTCAAATGATGTTCAAAAAGATACTTTGTTGGTACTATCACAGTATAACCACAGTCATTTTACACTGTGGTACTATTATGAATTTAAAAAAGATTTTGTTTTGGTTTTCTGTCAATCGATATTAGGTACAATTAGATATCCACAAAATAATGTAGAGAAATTATATCGCACTTTTAATTTAAGCAGCTGATATTTTGATTGCAAAATTTCTACTAATGGTCATATTAATGGGACATATCAGGTTGTAGCAGTCAACCTACCATGGTTTAAGCCTTGTCGTGGTGGTGGGGCTCATTAGAGTAAGGTGAACCCAGCACCCACGCGAAGCTAATTAAGCCGAGGGAGCTGCTCTTTGTACCCCTCTTATAAGAAGAGGGGACGTATGATCAGGGGAGGACAGGTTCAGGGATGGGAATGTCACGCCATTGTACTGTCCCGATGTTGGGAGGGGTTATTCTGTGGTGCGGGACGACCCCTCTGTGGAGGTGGCGTCGGTCTCTTGGGGACTAACTAGCCGTCAAGGTGCGCTGTTGCTCAAAAGATCCGGGGCACCTGACCAAAGGTGGCATTGGTGGCACTCGGCGGGTTTTAGTGGGTAGAGCTGCGTCCTTATCATCTTTCGGGCGCAGCGAGTCCCACATACCCGCCTGGGGAGTACCCACTCCCCCGCAGAATGCCTTCGAGCATTACCCGGCGTAAAATAAAAATAAGGTTGTAGCAGTCGTATAATTAATCAGTACTATCTCTTTGATAATGTATATTGTGATAACACTTGGAATAAGGTTACTAGGACTCATTCACTTTCGTTCCAGCTCTACCGTCAAGAATCGCACGTTGTTTGCGGTTGACGTTTTAAGTGTAGCCTATATGTGTCGTAATGGTTTCTTTACATTGGTGTAGTTCAATTTCACAGCATGGCCTTGTTGCCATGGAAAAATATTCATATATTTTTCCATACTAAAGTAAACAAATTAGTAAATTGATCTGCGGATTGTTAGTCATCGATATTATCAGTCCGAATTTGTCCACTCTAGACTTATGCCTGTTTAATGTATTAATGAACGCCAAGATGGGCGGTCTAGTCACTCCTTGGAGAGTCACTCGCGCATCCAACTTGGCTACTGCACGGATATCGTTATCTTAATTAGATCTTCGTCGTTACGATTCCCTTATTATATACGAAATATATACGATATATATACGAAACCGTATTGACCCATTTTCCATAAGTTATGTACCTCTTTTATTAGTAAATACTTTTTAAAATTTTAAACCTAATGCGACCCGCTTAAGGTTACGAAAAGCATTGCTTTACACAAATCCATTTTACGAGACAACGTGTAGTGCATCTCGGTTTCGTATTATGTAAGATCACAAACTTTTTATCGAATAAATTTTGGACGCAATGTTACGGTTCATCTAATTTTGGAGTTGCCGTTCAAATCTGGTGAACTGTGACACTCGTACAATAATAGATTAAATACTGTATTGTTATGAAAATATAATAACTAGTTACCCAAGTATCGAAATTCGAGCAAACTGATTTCAATTTTTATCGATAACACTGGAGTTCGTCAATAGCTACTTACATCACGGAATAAAAAAAAATTCGCTGAAAACAGTGGAAAAAATAGCTGTCTTTGTTTAAATTTCTAAAAATCTTTTGAATCAGAAACATAGAAATTCTGTAACATTTATTGACTTTATTTTTATTCACTAAAAATGTAAATTTGTGAATTCACATATTGTTTTCTAATGTTTACGCGAATTTCACTCATTATAATGAAACACTTTTTTACGGATTTTATCGCGGTTTATTAAGATTTTTACAAGCCCGACGTTTCGGATACTTTACAGCAACCATGGACACGGGAGGACTCCCAGTCCTCCCGTGACCATAAAAAAGTGTTTCATTATAATTTGTGAATTCAATTCATTTATTCCATTACTTCAAGGCTTAACTTTTTTTTAAATGTTAGTTGGATAAGCAAACTGACAAACGTGCCACCTGATGGTAAGTGGTCGACGTCGCCCATGAACATAAACTAGTTTACCTGGAACGAGTCCAGGCAACTCATCTATGTGTTGCCTATCCTGAGACATAAGATGTTAAGTCTCGGTGCCAGTAATTACACTGCCTGTCTTGCCCTTCCCTCCGAGACACAGCTAAGCTGTTTCATGGGAGAAACAAGCAAGATGGTGGTACCCATGCAGCCGGGAGCGCGTCACAGCGCTTCCCTCCCACCGGTAAAACTATAACAAGTACGGGTAGTATGTATGTATGTATTTTACAAATAAGTAAATATTGTTTCGGGTGTTTACCGTGTTTATCTCCCCGAGATCATCATCATTAAAACATTGCCGAAATATCCGGACCTCAATAAAACTATAAATGCGGCACTCGGGTGCTATACATATTTATTTAAATATGAAGGTTGATAGTTGGATGACATTAAATTGAGACGCCCTAAAATCTATAATTTTTAAATTAATTGCGTGTTAGTCACCTAACTGGCGTGACAAATTGTAACCACAGCAAACTATCGTATTGTGGGCTATAACTGTTCACACACATACACGCCGATTCGTTTTAATGGAAAAATCTAGATTGTTGCTCCCAATGTCATAGAAGAGTAATAGGTACTTATTTATACTATTGAAGATTTTATAATGACTTAAGACTATTTAACAAAGTAGATATAAAATAAAATGTGACTTATGTATCTATTCTTTTGACAAACTTAGAAATCGAAGGACATATTCAAATGATATACCTAGGTATACAGTAAGAAAAAAAAGTGAGTACAATAGATATTAAAGTCATAATTAAGTATCATGTTATTCACTTCTTAATAAAAAGCAATTACCAACTTCTTAATCAGGTACGATAAGGCTGGAATCAGGATGGACGTCAATCGATTTTTACGATCTAAACTTTTATCCAGGCTTTACTCTATACTGTACGGAAATCGTCAAACTCGAACGAAAGTCGATCGATTGGCACTGGTTTCTCGCATGCTCCTCAATGTCCCATCAGCGATCGTGTATTGATTTCCTCACAAAATCGTAATAATTATTACGAATTCAAACATTAGCACAATGTCGACATTCACGCTAAAATCATTATAATTGATTTCCTAGTAATATTTGTTTGTTTGTTGTATAGCCTGACCAGAAAAATAAAATCCCTCGCCATATTGCGGAAAATTTTGGAACTAATTTCTGTATGGACTACACTATGTGTTACTGTATAAACGGTATAAAAGACACAGTGGCGACACCAATGCAGGGTTTATATATTTCTGGTCAGGATATAACGAATTTATGTCAGTTTTGTGACGTTACGTAAACATGAAGAAAAACACCCGAGCAAGAAATCTTTTCGTATTGTATAATACGATGACAGAACAACATATCGATACCTTGATGCATGTGTTACCTGTGTCATTAAATCATCGCCCAAGTTAGAAGTTATGTCACGTGTAAGCAAATTACGTCTCAAAATGATGAGCGCTTGTTGACTGTTTTCATAATAAGCGTATTTTTATCGTCGGTAATGAAAAAATCTGTTTCTTGTAGCAACTATGGTCACGACGAGTTTTTTTTAATGTTAGTTGGATAGGCAAACTGGCAAACGTGCCACCTGATGGTAAGTGGTCGACGTCGCCCATGAACATAAACTAGTATACTTGGAACGAGCCCCGGCAACTCATCTATGTGTTGCCTATCCTGAGACATAAGATGTTAAGTCTCGGTGCCAGTAATTACACTGCCTGTCTTGCCCTTCTCTCCGAAACACAGCAAAGCTGTTTCACGGGAGAAACAAGCAAGATGGTGGTACCCATGCAGCCGGGAGCGCGGCACAGCGCTTGTTACGTATACCAGTTTGTTTCTAGATTACTATACATATCTATCTTTCTCGCTATGGTAATCTCTTACGGCTTACGATTACTCTACTCTACTCTACTCTACTCTACGCTACTCGATCGTGCTGCATTCCGAAATAGACCTAAAAAACTTGCTACTGTGTTCTGTTGAACTTAACCGACTTGTATAATAATATATTACAGACATGTAAATCGATTCTAAATTTAGAGCGTCTGTGGACTTCGTGTTATGCATGTCCGAAGAGCGTGTTACCACAGCGTGACGCCAGCGAACGTTTGACAAATAATAATAAAATATGTTGTCACACTAATTATGAAAGCTACAGCCGAAGGATCGAAAAAAACTAAAATTGTTTGAATGATTTTCTTCATTTAGTTACAATAAAAAAATAAAAGCTATATAATAAAAGGTTATGACTGATGGGTTCGAAATGTGAATCAAGAGTGAAGATAATTAGAGAGCATATAGAGATGAAGGGGCAATCTTGAGGGTCTGCAATGCGCGATTTCAGAGATTAGCCGGAACAAACAGACAGACAGAAAAAAAATGATTTTATGATGTAAGTACCTACCACATATATATACTTTATATATATATGCATTTCGTGAAAAGCTGTTAATTTGCAAACAAACACATCAATTTTGTTTATTTGTATAATACATAGTAATTGGTTTATCATTGTCAGTAGTTCATCAACGAATACTTGCGGAATAGTCAACGCACTTAACCGCCTATGAAACCTCTGAGACTGAGTATTCCTTTCACAAACCTTCCCCAATCATTGTAAGTATGAAAGTCGCACTAAAACAACTTCCAAGTTATACCATTAAATATTAGTGGCGTGTCAATTAGAGAGGTAGCGTGTTTGAATCCCACAAAACCCCAAGGGCAGATATGATTTATACACGGGTTTGCTCTCATCGTCACTGCCTCCGCTATATGTTTACATAGATCTATAAAGGAACTCGTGACTTTTTAGGGTTACGTACCCGAAGGGTAAAAACGGGACCCTATTACTAAGACTTCGCTGTCTGTCTCTCTATCACCAGACTGTATCTCAAGAACCGCGTTTTTTTTTTGGTTCGATAGGCAAACTGGCAAACGTACCACCTGATGTTAAGTGGTCGACGTCGCCCATGAACATGTGCCCAGGCAACTTATGTGTTGCCTATCCTGAGACATAAGATGTTAAATCTCGGTGCCAGTAATTAGACAGTACACTGCCTGTCTTGCCCTTCTCTCCGAAACACAGCAAAGTTGTTTCACGGGAGAAATAAGCAAGATGGTGGTACCCATGCAGCCGGGAGCGCGGCACAGCGCTTCCCTCCCACCGGTATGGCGGTGGCTATATAAAGTCGTTTCACAAATGATGTATTTCTGTTGCCGCTATAACAATAAATATTTAAGGGGCTCCCATACATCAAAAGTGATTTTTGTGCCCTTTTTGCTCGGTACGGAACGCTACGTGCACGAGTCCAACTCGCACTTGGCTAGTTTTTGTTTATCGTTTAATCTAGCTGAGGTCGATGATGATAATGATGATGATTTTACCGGGAAACCGTCTTCGCTGTGTGAAGGGCCCATCCATATGGTTGGCACGCTCCTGTTAATTTCATCCGCAGGAGAGCAATGTTGCGCTCTAGAAAGAAGGACAGCGTTGGCAGTGTAATTATTGACACGGAAACCCTCTTTTTTTCGCTGGAGGAATCCAAATAGATACCACCGGACCCGGGGGCGCCTGGCGGTTATGTGGGACACTCACCCTAACTGAAACCCCAGTTTTCTCCTCGTCGTGCTGGTTCGGCGCGGAAAATGTAAAGACTGCCGCGACAATCTATCAGCAAATCACCTGAAATCTTTCCGCATACTGTCCAATTCAGCTACCACGGAAACCTTCTAACTTGAGTCTTAGAGCAACGAATGGGAGTTGCCTATCTCGAGACTTGTTCCCGATGAACGTTTACATTCTTGGTAGATTTTCACGTTTCACATACAGGCAATTGGCAAAGCCTGAGCGAGTTTTCTTTTCTTCTTTTCCGCCGGAAAATGCTCTTAGGTATCCCGCGGGGGAGGGGGACTCCCCAGGCGGGTATGTGGGTCGTGGGACTCGCTGCGCCCGAAAGATGACAAGGTGGACGCAGCTCTACCCACTAAAACCCGGCGAGTGCCACCAATGCCTCCTTTGGCCCGGACCTGTTGAGCATACAGGGCACATGAGAGTTTCCAGGGCTAGTCTTAGGTGACCTGTTGATGGTCATGGGCGACGCTGACTACGTATCATCAGATGGCTCGTCTGCTAGTCTGTCTATCCAACATAAACACATCAATACATTCGATACAATGTCGAAACCAAGGGCGTGGCGTTCCCACATGACGTTGTGTAATTTCATTTCCGAATTAGCTTCCGCTTCGCTCGGCCATTCAATACCCGTTAATAAAGGATTGATTAGTCGATAAAAATGTTGTCATAGACAACTAATCATGTCTAATAACACGCTAGATTCTTTGTATCAAATACTTTAAACTTCTGGAACTTTATAGAAAAATAAAACCTATATTAAATTATTTATTTATATCAGATGTTATAAGTATTTAGTAAAAAAAAGTAAAAAAATACATTTTTTATCTTTATATCGATTTTGTTACAACTTGACGAAGATAAATAAAATTCACTTTTACAATGTTGTCAGTCACAAAAACTTGAAGGTTATAGAAGTATGCACCATCGAAGTAGTTGCGTGCGTGCATTGGGAACGAAACGATCGATTGCGTGGAATAATGATGATAATTGGCAATTAATTGATTGGTGAATAAACATTAGACACGTAACAAAGGTTCATGTGAAGTTGCAATGGAAATTTGAGAAAGGAATTCTATTTTAAACGGCTGACCGATTCCTTTTTTTCTTATTATAACGACGCAGTCTAATATGAGCAATGCGTTTAACAGTTCTACCCATACTTCAGACAAGTAAAATCAGTTATCGAATTTCGGAATCACAAAAAATTCAGAAATAAAAAAAAATCGACTTAAAAAAGTAGAAATAACTAGAAAGTAATAAAATAAATGCGTTTCTTTAATTTTTATACCTACAACTTATAATCAACTTATTCTTCTACTCATGTTTGGAATGGGTGATCATCCAATGTAAGTAGGTGGGTAGGTACAGCAACAAAGACGACACCGACTTTAAAAGTAACAATAATAACCACGTCATAAACGCTAAGATTGTGCATTCGTAGAATAATAAGTTGATTATAAGATGTAGGCACAAAAATTAAAGAAACACAATTAGGTATTTTGTTATTATTAGCTTTTTATAATTTTTTACCTGTTTCTTATTATAATAATAATAATTTATTTATTTCAGGAAAATACATATTCATTACACAATCATACAGAGATAGGGATCCACCTAGTAAGTATGAAAGCATACTTGTGGCAGGTGGTCCCGCTCTTCCATAACAATTAGATACATTACAATTGAAAAGTATTTTAAAAACAAAGTACAATTTACAGCAAATTTGAAAAATATAAAATTAGATTAAATTGCCTAGTTATTTAGTCTAACGACAATGTATAAAATAAGTAATTACTGATATTATTGGTATTTTTATTACGTATGTATGCGAGTAGGTGACGTGTGTGAGTGTATGTGTGTGTGTTTGTGTGTGTATGTGTGTATGTGTGTTTGTGTGTGTGTGTGTGTGTGTGTGTGTGTATGTGTTTGGCTGCTTGATTTTGTAAGTGAATGTATACAATTGCGTGCGTCTGTATGATTTTTTTTATTTATATGCTAATGTACCTATATGTATTTCATTGTTATCTTACTGTTTTAAAATTGACTCTATATCAATATAGGATTTAGCTCCCAGCCATATCTTTAAAATATTTTTACAATTTCCGGTATTGAGGGAATAAATATCGGGCTCTTTATTTAATTTATTGTATAGCTGTGGCGCGAGTGCTGTATTGGCGTTGGGCAAAAGTTGTCTTGATTTTAGGCATAGGGGCTACTTTATGGTTTCTACGACGTAATAATTTGTTTGTATCATATTGCAGGCATTTGTGATATCTTAAAATAGTTGACAAAACATATAGTTTCCTTACGGATAGCAGTTTGCATGTAGCGTATAGCTCTTCGGTAGAAAATGTATAAGGCTTGAAGAACATAATTTTTAGTAGACAACGTTGGCTTCTCTCAATGTCTAAGAATTTATACTTGTTTGCCCCGCCCCAGATAGGTATACAATAGCCTATTATTGATTGTCCTAGAGCAAGATAAATTTGATTTAATAGTTTTTTATTTGCAATTAATCTTAGTTTTTTAAAAATCCAATTAAGTTTTCTCACACGATCACAAGTAAAATCAATATGCAAGTGCCATTTAAGTCCTTGATCTAGTTTCACTCCCAAATATTTAGCCGATTCAACCCGTTCAATGGGCGTACATTTACAGGGGTTCCTATCCTTACAATCATGTATCTTTAAACCATAGTTATTACACGGACGTGTTCTCTTGTTTATGCTAAAACATATGTAATTTGTCTTTACTGTGTTTAGTGTGAGAAGGTTACAGCGTAGCCAGCTAGCTACTTTGCACATTCCAGCTTCAGCACTTTCAAAAACAGAATCCCATGTCGAGCCCTTAAATATCAAGGCAGTATCGTCAGCATATGATATAATATGTCCGTTCTCTAGTGCCATATTTGTTAAACAGTTAATATAAATAAGAAATAAGGCGGGTCCCAAAATACTGCCTTGAGGAACTCCAACTGTCACGTTTACCTCACTACTAATGAGATCTCCTATTTTGACAACCTGTATACAATCTCTGAGATAGTCAATAAACAGATCCTCCTATAGCCTCGAGTTTCTGTATGAGAATGGGGACCGAAACAGTATCAAATGCCTTTTTTAGGTCTAAAAAGACAGTTAAGCATTTATTTTTACTATCCAATTGCTCCGTAATCAAATTAGTTAATTTCAAGACAGCATCTTCTGTAGATAGTCCACGCCGAAAACCGAATTGTGAGAGTGCGAGGATATTAAAGCGATCTAGGTATGTAGTGAGACGGTTGTTAATTAGTTTCTCTAGTATTTTTGATATACTAGGTAGAGCAGATATGGGCCTGTAATTGTTAACATCATCACTGGTCCCACGTTTGTATACTGGAGTTATTAGGGCTTTTTTCAAAGAGCGAGGAAATACACCTTTGTTAAAGCAGAGATTAGTGAGATGACTAATTACGGGAGAAACCAGTGATCTGCAAGCCTTAAGATACTTGCACGTTACACCGTCCCACCCGGGAGCACTATCGGTCTTTAGACTTAAAATTATTTTCTCTACTTCTGCCGGGTTCGTTTCCAAAATAACAAATGAAGATGAGTGAGTGCATACTGCAGGCCCATCATGCTTATCATCATCTGTCATCACTATATCTTCCGCAAGTTTTTTCCCAATATTTATAAAGTATTCATTTATATAATTAATAGATTCTAAAGGAGTAGCCTTTGTAGGTAATTCTTAGAATATCGTTATAAGGATCATCTCTTATGGCAATGGCAAAAAGGTATGGCCAGTGGCCGCGTAGAGACCACTTCTGTGCACATGCTGCGATTTCAAAACACATCTTCTAGAGCAGCAACACATCTTTCTAAAGCTAGTGCGGCAACACATCTTTCTAGAGCTAGAGCTGCAACACATATTTCTAGAGCTAGAGCAGCAACACACCTTTCTAGAGCTAGAGCAGCAACACATCTTTCTAGAGCTAGAGCAGCAACACATCTTTCTAGAGCTAGAGCAGCAACACATCTTTCTAGAGCTAGAGCAGCAATACATATTTCTAGAGCTAGAGCAGCAATACATCTTTCTAGAGCTAGAGCAGCAATACATCTTTCTAGAGCTAGAGCAGAAATACATCTTTCTAGAGCTAGAGCAGCAACACATCTTTCTAGAGCTAGAGCAGCAATACATCTTTCTAGAGCTAGAGCAGAAATACATCTTTCTAGAGCTAGAGCAGCAACACATCTTTCTAGAGCTAGAGCAGCAATACATCTTTCTAGAGCTAGAGCAGCAATACATCTTTCTAGAGCTAGAGCAGCAATACATCTTTCTAGAGCTAGAGCAGAAATACATCTTTCTAGAGCTAGAGCAGCAATACATCTTTCTAGAGCTAGAGCAGAAATACATCTTTCTAGAGCTAGAGCAGCAACACATCTTTCTAGAGCTAGAGCAGCAATACATCTTTCTAGAGCTAGAGCAGCAATACATCTTTCTAGAGCTAGAGCAGCAATACATCTTTCTAGAGGTAGAGCAGAAATACATCTTTCTAGAGCTAGAGCAGCAACACATCTTTCTAGAGCTAGAGCAGCAATACATCTTTCTAGAGCTAGAGCAGCAATACATCTTTCTAGAGCTAGAGCAGCAATACATCTTTCTAGAGCTAGAGCAGAAATACATCTTTCTAGAGCTAGAGCAGCAATACATCTTTCTAGAGCTAGAGCAGAAATACATCTTTCTAGAGCTAGAGCAGCAACACATCTTTCTAGAGCTAGAGCAGCAATACATCTTTCTAGAGCTAGAGCAGCAATACATCTTTCTAGAGCTAGAGCAGCAATACATCTTTCTAGAGCTAGAGCAGAAATACATATTTCTAGAGCTAGAGCAGCAACACATCTTTCTAGAGCTAGAGCAGCAATACATCTTTCTAGAGCTAGAGCAGCAATACATCTTTCTAGAGCTAGAGCAGCAATACATCTTTCTAGAGCTAGAGCAGAAATACATCTTTCTAGAGCTAGAGCAGCAATACATCTTTCTAGAGCTAGAGCAGAAATACATCTTTCTAGAGCTAGAGCAGCAACACATCTTTCTAGAGCTAGAGCAGCAATACATCTTTCTAGAGCTAGAGCAGAAATACATCTTTCTAGAGCTAGAGCAGAAATACATCTTTCTAGAGCTACGTTCACTTTCATTAGCTCGCATTGAAAATAGCTAAATAGACGAAGTTGTCGCGGGTGTCTTGTATGTTTCTGTGTATTTCAAAACAAAATTAATTGTGTATTTTGTGTCTGTTCCACTGTTAGATAAAATATTTCAAGATGCTTGAAGCAATAGATATAATAGAGATTTATGTCGAAATAATTTATTCTATTCTGTCGAAAACTTAATTCTTCAAATTAATGGTCTTACATTTGGAAACATATCGACAAAACATTTGTGATATAAGTAGGTATAGATAAGTGTAATAAAATATTATTTATTATTCACGGCATGTCATATCACATTTTGATTTTGACAGAATAAATTATTTTTGTTGTATAATTATTACTTAATAATACTGTCGCTTATTATACTTAATAATAAGTGTTATTGAAGAAAAATTAGTTTTTCGCACAAAAACTTAAATTTATCTGTTAATATTGACGCAAATGGCCTTGTAGTCCATAATTCCTTGCAATATTAGTTATGAACAGGTTTATAATACCAATGTTTTCAGCTCCCCATCCGTAATAAGAGTATTGAAAGCTGCTAAACTCCAAATTGTTAATGTATAAGGTACCGGTCATGATAACATTCCCCACTAGCGTCGGTCCCCAAAATCCCCAATCGCGATCGAATGACGTGTTGGAAGAATTCCTCACAAAATGTCTCTTATTCATCATTCATAAAATATTTTTACGAGTACATTTTTACAGTAGCTGTCGAAAACGTAGCACAAACGTTATAATATTTTTAATTATAGTAAAACAATTTTCAACAATTATACAAATAATGATGCATCTGGTTACTATAATAAACTTCATTTATTGTTACGCGTTACATGACCAAGATTACGTAACATCTAAATACCTTCTCCTGACTTACAACTACATACATACACTCGTAAGATGAAATTATATTTCTTTAGAACAAGATTATGAAGTATTATAACAGCGCTTATCGAAAATATTTGAATTAATAAATATTTATTGAAGCACACCTTGACCTGAAATAGTGATGGAAAAGTCAATTTCATAAAATTATATTTACACTTTTACAATCACTTTACCCACTAAAACCCGGCGAGTGCCACCAATGCCGCCTTTGGTGAGGTGCCCCGAATCTGATGAGCAAACAGGGCACCTCGACGGCTAGTCAGTCCCCCAAGTGACCGACGCCACCTCCACAAAGGGGTTCTCCCGCATCACAGAACAACCCCTCCCAACGCCCCTTGCCCCTTGCCCCCTGCCCTTTTGTCCCCTCTTCTTATAAGAGGGGTACAAAGAGCACCCTCACTCAATTAGCTTTGCCCAAGGTGCTGGGCTCACCCTAGGCTACTGTGCCCCACCGCCACGTCAAGGCCTGAACCATGGTGGGGACAGTTTTACAATCACTGTCTTATACTATTTATCTCGGATTTCGTTTAAAAACCTTTTGTTTTGTAATCTGAGTTATTTATAAAAAAATACATACAGTGGAACTTAGAACCTCCTAATTATAGGATTCCATTCTTCAAAATGACAAAAAGGAACATATCTGTCATGTCTGTCTGTCTGTCTGTCTGTCTGTCTGTCTCTGTCTGTCTGTAAGTCTGTAAGTCTGACATTCTGTCAAACCAAAACCTATAATATGGCATTCCCATTAACACACAATCATGAAATTTGGTAAGAAGCTACTAGGTCTCACAACATATTAAGTAAAGGGAAATATCCGAAAACTGCTAATTTGTTAAATAAAAAAAGAGTTTTTCGGAACCCTCAGCACACGAGTCAGACTTGTCCTTGTCTGGTTTTTTTTGACGTCGGTTAAAAAGTTTGTACCTACTTGGCGCAATTCGAATCTGCGATTTTTAGTATTATTTAGCACGTCTTACACCAGACAGATTGTCATTCAATTATTTCAAAGACGTCAAAAGAAGTATTATAGACGTCCAATATTTTAAGAGTTATCGGCGAGTTATAAAAAGCGATTCATTAAATGGGCCATAAATCGTAAACGGTAATATACAAAAAAGATTACAGAAATTAAAAGATGTGAAATTTTATTCTCTGCATAATGGTCTCAGTAACTGCGCCCTAAACTGAACAGTTTCCGAGATATCGGCCAATAACTATATTTCTAGAAGGCGCTTGAAGCTTCGCCTGGATCTGTCAGCATTTTGTGATTTTATGTATAATGTAAGTGACCGTAAAGAAAAAAAATTGGATCGGAAATTTAGTGCGAGGTAGTCAAAGTTAATTGTCTATTTTTGTACTATGTACACTTTTAGAAGATTTTTTCTTATAAGTTCTAGATTATAAGCCCGCGGCTTAGCCCGCGGCTTAGCCTGCGTCGAGCTCGAAAGATTTCCTTGGTATATTGAGACAAAAAAAAACTAGCAAATAAGTAGTCTTTATTCTTTCTAATATTATCAAATGCAGACGTCTGTTAATGTAACACATCTCTTTAAAGTATATTGAAAGACTTGTTGCGTTCGGCCACTGGTAACAATAATATATATATAATGCGGGTTCGAATTCCGAGCCAAGTTAGTTCTATAAAATTATCTAATTTCCAAACACACATACAAGTGGTATTTTTAAAACGCCACTACTACACCGTCCATATCGGTTCCACACTGCTTCACATAAGTAGCCAACGAATTTACGTAAGATCTATAGTAATAAAGCGTAACGTACGGAGAAAGTCTTATGATGTTACAAAAAGTTCTAGGTACTGGTCATATAAATCAAAACTTAGATTAAACTCAGTATCCAAAGCCTCGACTCAAGACGTGAGATTTGCGCATAAGAGACAAAATATGGCGTAGGCACTATTCAAATTCAATGTCACTACCACAGATATCGAGTAGGCCTTCTCAATGTCTGTGGTCACTACTATAAAATTCACCGGGGGATCCCTCTATATACTATGAACCGGGCGCTAGGTACCGCCATCCTGGGTATTCCCGTGGCTGTGCTATTTTTCGGGCATAAATGCAAGATTTTACCGGTGGGAGAGAGGCGCTGTGCCGGCTCCCAGCTGCATGGGTACCACAGTATTGCTTGTTTCTCCCAAGAAACGCTGTGTTTCGGAGAGAAGGCCAAGACAGGCAATGTAATTACTGGTACCGAGACTTAACATCTTTTCATGGGCGACGTCAACCACTTACCATCAGGTGGCACGTCTGCCAGTTTGCCTATCCAAGTAACATACAAAAAAGAAAGACTAACACCGTCCACCGACGCTTACAATCTTACTGAGTCCTGACTCCGGACGAACTCGTTGAGCGGCATGATCACTTATCATTTAGAGGCTTGTCGTCTGTCATCTAACGTTTAAAGAAAGGGAAACACTCACTCTGACACTGGCAATTCTGCTAGAGAGCTAATGCCAAAGAAGAATAAGGGGAAATAATACATGTTTCCACACTGCAACACAATAATCTTTATTTTTTATTCCGAATTTACTTGTTCAAAGTTTTTTAGAGAAAAAATTCTATCCCGTGATCAGATTTTAGGAATTTGAGATTAACAAACAAGATTTTAATCAAAACATTATCAATTACGCATTTAATGTAACGCTTCATGCGTATCTTATAAATTCTGAATGTATGTTGCATTGTATAGAGTTCATTATAGAGTATAGACAAAGTGTAAAGTCTACCTAGGTATTTTCTTATGCTTTACCGCACAAAAGCAATTGGTGTCAGAGTATTTAAACTTTAACATGATTTGCACAGCTGTCACGTTGAGGTCGTTACGTGTAATTTTGAAACAAAGTTGACGTCAGGCGGGTCGTAAAATTAAGGTAAATATTTATTACAATACATATATTGAACGATGAATATTAGAAGTCTATTCGAGCGTCAAAATACTCGCATGTCTCGTGCTCAGCGATGCCCAATTCCCGTTTGGATTGGCCGTTCTTTTACGTTAGCCACTCTATGAGATACCAATTCTTTGTCGCTCTATGTCCTTATCCTTTTTTGTTTTCGGGGAAAAAGCTATTTACGCATGCCACCCACGGGACTCCGTTTTGGCTGTGACTTTTACTGACGAGTGACGACTCTGCGGATGCCATCGGATACCATAATTACTGTGGTACGCTTGATATGTCTACAACGGGTTACATAGCGCTGGATGCCTACGCTGTACCCCTGTTTTTTATGTTAGCTGGATAGGCACCTGTTGCTCCTCCTACCTCTAAACTTCCCATTTTTATGAAATTCTTCAAGGTCAATGACATGTCTTTAATAGGGCCTCATTCTATGTAGTATTAAAATTATCTAAGGTCCTGGGCGGACCTTAGATAATTTTAATACGCCAGTTGACATACAACAATGTAATTCCGGAACCGATTTCTCGTTTGACATCGGCCATGAAGAAACACTAAGGTGTTTAGAAATTGATGTTATTGCTTTTACAATCGAATATAAATCGACAAAATGACATTTGGCGTAGCTTGTTGATTCGAAACCTGGGAAAGGCGTACCTGAACTTCGTTGTCGCTTATTACTTGTTATGAGTATAGGTTGTGACGTAACACCATTGTTTTTTCTGCCATTGAATTGCTCAATGTGTCAATTTAAGATAGATTTTTCTTAATTTCCAATCACAATATTTTCTCTTTATTGTATAGAAAAAAATACTTATACAGTAGGTATAAGCAATAACTCTACAACCTGGATACAAGTTTTTTTAATGATATTAAAAACGCAAACGAGCAGTCAAGGCTCAATCCCGAAACTAGCTCAGGCAACTTATTTGTGTTGCCTATCCTGTTCCTCCCTTCTCTCCGAACACTCTCACAGCATAGCTATTTCACTGCAGAAACAAGCAAGATGGTGGTACCCATGCAGGTGAGAGCGTGGCTAAAGAGCATTCCTCCCTCCGGCATACTAAAGTTATATAGTTGCACCTATATTATACCGAGAAATGTTTTCTTAGTATAACAACAACAGTACTTGCGTCTTTTTCACAACCGACGCCAGGAGGCCGTGTGGTCGCAGACTGCACGGTAGGCGGGGGGCAACCCCCCAATTTATAAATCAAAAGTGAGCCGAATGGGCTCACACTAATCCGATGAAGCATTAGGGCCTTCGGGCCATTAGCATAGATCCCTCCGAAAGAAAAAAAAAAAAAACTTGCGTCTGTGTAAGGTACATATGTTTTTTTAATATAATAGTGATGTTATTTAGTCTGATGCTTAATTAAATAATTATTAAATTATATAATAATTATTAAATTATGCTCCGATAATCTCCGTTTTCATTGTAGTATCATCATCATAATTCCACATGTTTGAAAAATTTCCCAGATATTATAATTAATTACATCGCATTATGGTTTATAGTTTATACATACCTACATATTTTTGTACAGACTCGATTTTCCGCAGATCTCACAAAATATCCACGAATATTTTAAATAAAATCTGCGTGTTCTAGAAATGCATAAGTTATAAAAGAAACTTAGTTTCCAAAATTAATCTAATTTGCTCCAGTGGTTTAGACTCAACGTTGACAAATAAGCCATAGCAAACGATTTTTTTATTCATAATATTGCCGTGGTCGGCAGTTGTTATTTATGACATTTAACTTCATTCAATAATAGTATTTCTTCAGTAATATAAATAATAATAATTACAAAAGAAGAATAGATAAATAGGGAAAATTTTATTATTTTCGAAGTGAGAACTTCTTTAGCCGCGTTAAGCACTTTTTGTTAGGGCAAAATCTTATAGTTATGTTAAGGCTCCTCTACTCGTAGACAGATGCGATGTCAAACTTCAAAGTATCCACACGTCTGTCGGCGCCAAACCACCAAATAGTTGTTGGACCGTTACAGGACCCTGAATACTTCATAAAATACACAGCTTGGACAAAACTTGGACTCTCATTGGATCGTCGCAATAACATATTTTGAAATAAATCCGCAAACAGATGTATATTTGATTTGTAGCACGCAAATGGTAACACCTGACCAAACAAACGTAATTCGGTATTGCTTGATCACATTAAGCAACGTCGACTGCATACATTATAACTACGCTGAAATAAATAGCCATCTTGTTTTAGAGGTTATGAATGTGTGAAATTTCATAAGTAATCTTAATAACCATGAGAAAAAATTTATTAAGGGCACCGATCTTACAGTACTAATGCTTTATGCTATGCCAGAAAAACAGAATAATCTCCAATCCAGTCATCTAGATTTATACAATAACGGCCTAGCATCGTGGAATGATCTCTACAGCTTATATTAAATATGAAAAATTCACAAAATGTATGTAATGATGGCCCTTCGTCAACAGGTGGCTCAATGAAAATGCAATGTTGAAATGATATTTTTATAAAATAGAGGGATAAAGATGAGCAATATCGGTGGTTAGTTCATGTAAACGAGCATGTAACTGGAATAGAGCGGTAATGTATTGTATGAATGCCGTGTTTTGTATGAAAACAAATTCCGCCAAATTTATACTGCGACGCTGCGCCGGTTCTGCGCTCTGATTGGCCAACTGACGGCCATTGATTGATGATTGGCCGATGGGACGCACATACAGATCACTGGTTGGTTGAATTACTATTACACCAGTGACAACTCACTGACCCTTACTGACTCACATTACTACTCTATCCGGTTATATGCTCGATGGTTCATGTCAACCATATCAGATATTATTCTAAGTAATTATTGTTAGGGTAATAACAATATGATCCAACGGAGACGGGCGTAATTTACACGTATTAAGTAGTTATCTAAATTTTAACTTAATTTCAAGCGAGGTAATTGCATGTAAAATAACACGCTGTATTTGAACCTGCGACTTATTCCTTAATTTATTGTTTACATACATTATGTCGCTTAAAATTATTTAAAATTTAGTTAACTACTTGACTACTTGATACGTTTAAATCAGCCTAAAGAGCGTACAACAGAATGAAGGCAGCTCATCAATATTTTCCATCAATATTTTATTTTTCTTAACTCACCAGGAAGTCAATATAACAAATGTATATTATTTTGTTCTCTCAGCACAATTATTTGTACTAAAACGAGATTTTATGAGAATTTAATACCCATTATATGAAAATATATTTGCACTGAAACAAGACCATTGTTCTGGTTTAATCTGATTGTTATGTTTACTGATTGTTAATGTACAAAATAAGTTCAAAAGGACAATTCAAAAATAATTATCGGTTTTGTAGTTATAACCCCAAATATACTTTAGTTCCCACTCGTTAAATTTTATTTGACATTGTTTCAACGCAACTTGCTTGAGCTTTGTAAAATTTTAATTCACTCTTCTGGAGTTATTGCTTTATTGTGGCCATATAAAATATAGCTTATTAATATTTTTTAGGAAACGGTTATCTAGTTGGAAACGTTTTCCGCCATTTGCAAATCGATCTAAGCGCGCGAATTCCACCTGCATCGACTAGGCGCCAGTTTAACCGAAGCCCACGTAGCAATGTTTACACCGGCTGACCGCATTCCTCTCAAATGTCCGCCGTGGAAGCGATTGCGAACACTCCCTTTTACTTGGTTATGTTCAGGGCTCCTGTGCATTAATATTTGACACACCTCATTTATCTTATTCAGATTATTATCATACGCGATTTTGTGCGTTTGGACTTCTGTATTTGCACAATAAATGGCCAAGAGAATGACGGAGTACTCAACTAAATTATTTTATTTCATTGATACGAAAATGTTTTTTACGTGAAAAATCCAAAAAAAGAATGAACAAACAAAGGGGAAGGGGGGTTAGGACATAATTATTTGATGATTATAAATTATAATTGATTCAAGTACATACTACTACATGGTTTGTTCGTTACAATTCTGTGCTAAGCTATTGCACCTATTCACTCACTTGCACTAGCAGCTCTAATTCCCATTCCCGTGGTAGTACCGGGATAAATTATAGCCTATATGTTGTTCTGATGTGTAAGCTATGTTATTGTAAAGTTCTATAAAAATCCGTTCAGTAGTTTTGCGTGAAAGAGTAACAAACATTCTTACAAACTTTTATAATATTAGTAGGATTCTGCTGTCCATATCAGTAATTCACTAGCGTTTTGGGAAGGGAAAGCTCCAGAACAAACTTTACACACCTCTAGGATGTAAAGAGGTCACCATTTCTTTCGATCACCATAACCGAATACATAATAATATGTAAAGTTAAAGAAACTGTTTATTACCAAATTCAATCTTCATCAGTGGAAATATTCTCGTCCCGCTAATTGTGTAAACATGTTTCTGTCTCTATTAAATTCTACACAATTTTACACTTGTGGTATGCAGTTGCTAATACCGGGCTTTTCTTAAATTAGGACAACTATTAATCGTATCATTAAGTAATTTTATAAATTAAAAGACACATTGGCCAGTGTAACAAGCTGTTATTATAGCCATAATGACAAGCCTCCTTCGTTTCCAATGCATTGTGTTATGTTCTCTCACGGAGAAAGCTGAAGATGCATTCGCAGAAAACTTGTTAACCTACGTTCATATTCTTAGATTTTCTCATATTTGTTGTAGGTACAGTTGATATAGTAATATGAACTATTGTCAGCTGCAAAATGTAGCCGCAAAATACGTTTTCTACAAAATATGTAAGTAATCGTTTTGTAAAAATATGTTCATTTCCTAATTAGTGTAAAAACATGTAACAAGATAATTATTTGGAGCATAAAGTGATTCTAGAAAATGAGTTATAATACTGAAAACTTTCAAAGCAAACATTTATGTATATTTTAAGATATGTGACAAAAGAATGAACATTTTATGTGATATTTACAGACAAGGAAGAAAATACCAAACGAAAACATTTGAGTAGCCAATCTATTAAATTGTTTACAACAATAAAATATCCAACTTTCTCCAATGTTGTTGACAAAGAGATAAAAATATATGTATATTGTAGAAGATAGTGAAATATTATAACAAATTATTTTAAAGTATATCTACATTATATTTTTAATTATAAGTGCATGGATCAACAAATATCTTAGTTAAGCGACATAAGAATAAGACATAAGAATAATACATAATTGTTTTAATGTAATTCTATTAGAATGTTAAATAATACTTTTGTAAGAGCTGAATATAACTTGGATGGCAAAAACTATGTAAAACACCGTGGGATCAAGGGCATTTGAAATTGTTGTTAATAAATGGCATTTTATTGTAAGAAGATGTTGCCGCTTCGTCCGCATTGATTTACATTTAACAGCTGTACCCGGATTGATGATGATTAGTTTTATAGCCTAAGTTACTCCTTAAAACTTCAGCTATCTGCTAGTGAAAGTTTCATCAAAATCGGCTATTTCAGAGATTAGCCTGAACAAACAGACAGACAGACTGAACCATGGTGGGGACTACCCTAACAACCTACGCTTAATTGCTTTTCTTTAATTTACTCTTAATTGTTTCAGGTATGGAACTCACGTAACTCAAATATATATTTGGCCGTGTGGTAAGTCATGATCATTAGTCTAGTTATTTTACAAGGCCTAGAGTGCTATTATACTGATCTATTAAAAAAAGTTATAATCCAATTAAAGACGTATTTACTATATATTATAGTAACTTATAGTAGTGACTGTACGCTTGAATTAAGCGTACAGTCACTACTATAAGTTTAAATTGCTATTTTCATTTGTTTGTAATTATCAAATGAAAAATAGCCTATTTGAAAATTATTAACTATTCTGTCATCACCATTGCCTGCAAGTAAATAAGCCTCATTCTAAAATTGTAAAGTTATTGATTAAAAATAAAAAAAAATAAAAATTTCAATTTTCAGAAAACTGCTTTAATAATATGTTGAGAGTAGAGCACTCAACGCTTCACTTCTGCAAAAAATAGCAAAATACATTTGAAGATTATTAAGTCTAAAAAGATTATTATAAATTATACATCCGTTTGTTTTTAGTCGGTTTTTCAAGCCAATCATACCTAAATGATTTGACGCCATTTAAATTATTTATAACTATATTCATAATTAATAACTAATAATATATATGGACGCTTTTACACCACGTCAATCTGGTCCCGTGGTAAGTTCTCGAAGAACTTGTGTTACGGGTACCAGACAACGGAAATATATTTAATACTTTTATACTATATTATATATATTTTTATTATACAATACATATACTTAATACACATCCATGACCCAGGAACATAGAAAACTTTTTGTTCCCTGGCAGGACTCGAAGCCGCAACCTCCGGCGTGAGCCAACGCGCTAGCCATCGAGTACCAACAACCAACAGTAGGTATACAACTGATCTTTTGTGTATTTAATTCGTATAGTATGTTTATAATTATCGTGATAATTTTATAATTAGTTCAGCCGTGTAGAGTTTAAAAAGGGTCCGATTTCCTTAATTTGCCCACTTGACGGTACACAAATACTTTTAAAGAACTTAAAATTTTATAAGTAAGTCAATTAAAAGCGATTAACACACTTCCTCGAAAAAGGTTAATTATGTTTTAAGTTTTATATTAAAAGCACATGATCCCACTTTGTGGCCCGTAAAACTGGCCGTAAAAATAATGTCTCTCAGTCGTGAGAACTTTTACATGTACATATTCTCTTTGACGGATAAGATTCTTAATGAAGACATCATTCAGTCAGAATGCAGTATGTAGCCGACATCAAGCGAGGGAAAAGCATGCTAAAGTGTTGACCCAGAGGGTTTAGAGGCGAGTGTAGGCCACATTAAGATTCGGAGGGTTGTCGCTCTAGCTTGTTGAAGGTGGACCCACCTTCAACAAACTAGAGCGACAATGTCCGAGGATTTGGTCCTAGACCAATGGTTCTGGCCTTGACGTGGCGGTGGGGCTTAGTAACCTAGGGTGAGCCGCTGCACCTTGGGCGAAGCTAATTGAGCCGAGGGGGCTCTTTGTACCCCTCTTATAAGAAGAAGGGACAAAAGAGCAGAGGGCAAGGGGTGAGGATGGGAACCTCACCCCATTGTACTGTCCCGACGTTGGGAGGGGTTGTTCTGTGGTGCGGGACAATCCCTCGGTGGAGGTGGCGTCGGTCCCTTGGGGGACTGACTAGCCCTGTTTGTTTATTAGATCCGGGGCACCTCACCAAAGGCGGCATTGGTGGCACTCGCCGGGTTTTAGTGGGTAGAGCTGCGTCCACTTACCAGCTCTCGGGCGTAGCGAGTCCCACTCGTCTCAGATGTCTCAGAGCATTTCCCGGCGTAAAAAAAAAGGATTGATCGCAAAGGGGCTGATGATGATAATGTATTAATTATGTTGTTTTTTCTGAACACATTTAAAAAATATTTATTACTTGCTTTATATGTATTACTAAAAAGTTGTAGTGCTCGCCATGAGAGAGGGACCACCCAAAAGTATTATTCAAAAACTCCTTTATAAATAGTAAAGTACTTACTTCTTTCATTTGGAAGGAGTTAAGACAGTCCACGTTAGCTAAGGTCACGTTAAGTTCTTTCTGGCTTCTAAAGCTTCCTTTCTTAATACTTATTAGTTACGGTCGTAGTAAGCACATTTCGTTGCTGTATCTGCAGATATTAGCTATTCGTTTAAACGTCCTTTCACGTCAAATCATTGTTAGCTACTTACATGTCAATCCTTAATATTGTCTCTGACCAAGTACCTATAGCTTTGTACAATATGATTCTGTACATATTATAACGAAGAAATGACGAAAACCCGCCGCCATCACATATACCTTTTTGTCAGTGTAAATACTAAATACTGACGAGGGGAATGAATTGGAGTGTCTGTTTGTAATATTAAAATAACCGTTTTATTAAATGCATATGGATGTATACATGGTACATATACCAAAATAACATTTTTTACTATTTTTGTCTGTCTCTCTGATTGTTCCGGTTAATCTGAAACGGATGGTCCTATTTTGATGTGACTTTCACTGGCAGATAGCTGATTCTATAAGGAGTAACTTAGGCTATAACAATAATCATTATCAATCCGAGTACGGCTGTAAATCTAAGTTAACGCGGGCGAAGCTGCGGGCAACAGCTAGTTTCATATAAGGCACGTCAACAACTTAGTTTTGTTTAAGAAAACAGTGAGCAATGCATTTTCACAACCTGTGCTACTCCACTGGCTTAGATGACGCTAATCTCTCGATTTAATTACTCATTATAATTTTTAGCACTCGCCACCTGATGACCGCTTTTAGTACCGATAAGAGGCATGATAGGTACTTGTTGAGGAGTATAAGGTCTTCTAAACCCGCTATGGTCAAATTTGTATATATTTTTTTAATTATAGAAGATGTTATGAGCTTACCACGGGGTAAAGCTAAAGTTGTATGATTGTTTACTTATAATTTATTATTAAAATAAATAATATGTATTAAATTACAGTTTCCGGATTTTTTATCTATCATTTGTTATCCATTTATTGTTAAATATCCATTCGCATTTCAATAACTGGACACAAAAACATTAAAAGACCTATAATAATATCAAATTAAAAAAATAACGATAAACATATTCGGTTGCTTACTCGATATTTCGGGGTTGTTTCAATCGCCATGATCACGGGGAGACCGAAACATTGGCGAAATATCGTGACCTCAATAAAACCGTAAACGCGGTAAGCACCCCTTAAGAAATAGTGATCGCATTAGTTTAAAACCATCTATAACAACGAAACATTACATAACTAAGGCAATAGATAAATGCATCGCACGCCACAATTAATATTACCGCATGTAGTGTTTGTATCCAAAGAAGCAAATCCCTTTTAACCTAACTCAATATGAATTATGAATTGCGACGCTGCGGTCAGGTGAGATACGAGCACGAGCATCCGAAAGTGAGAGGGAAGTCACCGTTTGATTTAATGAATCTTCTTGAAGCCAGGCTTTATTAAGTTCATTTAAAGATGCTACCGCCTCAAATACGTGATGTCCATGTTTCTAATTTAAAATACTTAAAAAAAATTATAAAGATTTCATCGATTTGAAAACGTCACGGGGGAAATAGTTTGATAAGAATAATTGAAATATACGTAAATAATAGAAATCAATAAACTAATTCTCATAAACAATTACACCAACCTATTTCCGTAGAAATCTCTTCATAGGAAATTTAATAAAGAAATTCATACCCGTTTATAGCACATATCCATTTTTTTTACTTGGGGAAATCTTCATGATACACCTGGCACGGGGAGCTGGTGTTTATGTGGGACTCTAACCCATAAACTAAAACCTCAAGAAGTTCCTCTGTATCGCGTTGACGGGGTCATGGGTACGGAGGACTACCGTGACCCCGTCTGTGGATACCCTTACGGCCTCTCCTCGGATGGTGTGACATGTCACGTTCTCCGCCTTAGGCTTTAAGGAACATCTAAGGAGCCGTCCAGCTCGGGAATCTAGTACGAGCGGCCATCCCCTATGTACACCGCCCGCGGTCCCCTCAGTGGCAGCGTCCAGTCGGACGCACGTTTGCGCATAACCACGACGCCGCCTCCAGTCTCCTGCGTTGGGAGCGAGTTGTAGAGCCACCTGCTCACATTTCCCTCCTGATATGCATTCCTCCAGGTGGTTTTTTTAAAGAGGTTTCCGTCCTCTGGCTCCGGCCACCTTCGTCGGGAGCGAGGGTAGAGCCATCTGCTCACGTTTCGCTCCCGGTACGCATTCCTCCTGTGCGGATCCGATTAGTTCACCCGGGGTTTGCACCCCAGGCTTAAGCCCCACCGCCGCGCCAAGGTCCGGATCCTAGTGAAAGAAGAAAGTATTAGTTTTATTGGACACAAAATATACACGTACATATCTGAAATGATGTAAAAAAAAAGGTTAAGGTCAAAAAGGCAATCAGTTCAGCATATGCGACCGCACTAATGGTGGAGATATAGCACATATCCATGCTACATGAATGTATATTGGTACTGCAATTTCAAACTTATAGGGAAAGACCTGACCACTACATCAGCATATAACCTAGTTCTAGTGGAAGAGGCTCATTATTAATTGTTATTAGCTTCAGACGCCTATGTAACGGAAACTTTGAAAATAATTTTTACTCACTTTAAAATGTCAGATTAATTTGGGACTTAGCACACTTTTTAGGGACCGATGTCGATATTTTGTTCCAATATCCTGATCAGGGTAATCACTTTCAAATTTTTAGTGGGTTGCGTGTTTTTTTGTTTTTTTTTTTACTAATATTAATTTTATTTTTAAACCAGGGTTAAGGTAATATTCTATAAATAATTCCAGAAGGAAGGGCTCAGCTCGATAGCTTTAAGTTAATTAAAGCTTAAGTTTCTGCATACACTACTATTAGTGAAGAAAGAAGAAACTCAAGCTTCAAGTAGACTCGTATAATTTGATGATGAGCCTTTTAACATTACGAATGTTATCATAATACTGATTTTCATCACTAATTCCATAGTAATCATTCCTATTGAGCAAACCTAATGTGAACTTTGCATTTTACATTATATAATATGCAAGTAGCGTAATTACATACATGTTGACTCAGAAGATGATTTAGGTCGAGAAGAAGAATAGCGTTTTCCAGCGGGACTTGTTGCCCGACTATGGCAAAGCCCTTTTAGAGTTACGATTTTAGCATATGAATGTATGATATAGTGTTTACTTACTAGCTGATGTCCACAGTTGCGATCGCGTTAACTTAGATTTACAGCCGTAGCCGGATTGATGATGATTATTTTATAGCCTAAGTTATTCCTTATAGCATCAGCTATCTGTCAGTGAAAGTCCCAAATCGGCCCAGTCGTGTCAGAGATAGCCGTAACAAACAGACAGACAGACATAAAGACAAAATAATAAAAAATGACTTTTTGATGTAAGTATCGTATAAACTTTCATATCAATTTAGTGAAAACCTGTTAATTTGATATTATTATTTTTTATAGAAGAGGGGGCAAACGGACAGTCGTTTCACCTGATGGTAAGTGATAGCGACATCCACTAGGACACCCGCTACACCAGAGGGTTAGCAGGTGCGTTGCCGGATTACGAAGAGATACTTCAATTTCATTTATTTGTAGTATGTATAGATGTTACATTGTCACTTTATACTAGTTATCCAATGTTGAGGTATAGGTATCGGTCGATTCGTTACTGTTTAATATGGTCTAGATGACACAGGCTGTATTTAACCGACTTCAAAAGAAGCGGCTATTTTTTCGTACTTATGTCAACCTAAAATTTAAACTTGTTGAAATTTATGGATGACACTCACCACAGCCTATCAGATTGAGCAGCCGGTTCGACTATCTCAACTAATATAAAAATTATCATGTTACGGAACTCCAAGCTGTTGTTTCATCACTCGCCGGGTTTCTGGGTAACCAACATCATATCTTACGCAGCATTTTGTGATCAATCTCATTCGGGGAAGAATGGCTTTCATCATCAAATAATCTTTCACAATTTATAGGTAAATTAGTTAGTTCATCTTAAATAATTAACATAAAAAATACGCATCCGTCTTATAAGCACGTTTAAAAATTTAATACTATGTTGTTGTTTTTCTAATGTTTTCTACCTAAACGACTTTATGATCACACTTGCATAAATACTCTTATTAAGTACTTATATTTTTTTGGTACACTAATTGGTAGGTAAGCCTCCAGTTGGTAAAATGAACATCAGTCTACCATTATCATTAACGACCTAGGACCAGCCCAGATTTTGTTAAGCCCACGCAATTCATATTTTATCTATCCTGAGACTCAAGTTTCAATCATCATTATTATCAGCCCCTATCCGTCCACTGCTGAACATAGGCCTCCCTCAAAGAACGCCAAGACGACCGATCCCTCGCCACTCGCATCGAACACGGACCGGCCACTGTACGGAGAACGTCTTCCCACCTGGTGAATGCTCGACCAACACTTCGTCTACCCGAACTCGGCCTCCACTCTTGAACCTTATAATGGTACATCGGCCAAGTTTAAATGGTTGGAGAGAATAGAAGAATAAATGATATTACTTAATCCAAGATCCAAACACATCTAAATCTTGATTTTATAATCGATACCAAATACTAGATTTTGACATAAGTTCTACGAAGCTTTACACATGCGCGTCAAAAACAGGTTTCTAACGCAGGTGAAAGCGTTTGCGTTTATTTTTTACTATTTATTTAAAGAGAGATTTTTGTTATCTGATACTTTGGTAATAGTTATAGCTTTACGGTTAGATTGGAAATTATGGATGTTATTGTTAACTCGCAAATACAAGAAAAAAAAGAAGAAATTACCGATGGGAGGGAAATCGGATTCCAAAAACTCTACACCTTACCGGTGGGAGGGAAGCGCTGTGCCGCGCTCCCGGCTGCATGGGTACCACCATCTTGCTTGTTTCTCCCCTGAAACAGCTTTGCTGTGTTTCGGAGAGAAGGGCAAGACAGGCAGTGTAATTACTGGCACCGAGACTTAACATCTTATGTCTCAGGATAATAAAAAAAAGCTATAACAGCTATAGAAGAGCCAGTCATGAAATAAAAAACACACCATAGCGCGTTGTCCCGAAACTTTACTATATTTTTTTAATTAGTAACATAATTATTATTATAATTGTGCCTTTTATGGTAATAACTTTACAGTAAACGCAGCTCGGACGTGGAATAACCTTCCTACATCTATCCAAGAGAGTCCTAACATGACACTTTCAAATATATTTTATTACTTATATTAGGTATTTATTGTATATATATTTAATTTAATTTATTTGTATGTATATAACTGTTAATCTGATTGATATTATTAGTATTCATGAGTATCTTTAACTTTCAAGGTTTTGCTGGAAGAAATTTCTACTAGAGATAAGTGCACCTGGTTTACAATGTATTGTACTTATTATTATTGTGTTAAAATGTGAACAAAAGAATAAGTAAATAAATAATCCAAAAATACAGGAAAATTTGGTATAACATGTACAGGTCATGTGTAGGTCATGTCAAGATACGTGTATTAATAAATACCCAAAACACATTTGCGCAATTTTATCCGTGTTTTGTAACACTTTGTTACAAAAAGAATGAATACAGTGACAAAATGTCTTGCGACGGACGTCGTGATAATAAAAATAAATGAATTATAAAAACATAAAATAAAAGACATGTTTTTTTCCTTGTAATAAAATATGTATAATCAAATATGAGCAATTTATAGGAGCTTAATTCGCTACATACTTTATCACTAAATACCAGGTTACAGACCATTGTCGATTTTTTTAAGATTTTTTTTTATTAGAGAAAATTAAGTTAGGCATTTTTTAGGCAAACTAGCAAAGTGCCACCTGATGGTAAGTGGTAAACGTCGCCCATGAACATAAACTAGTTTACCTGGAACTAGCCCAGGTAACTCATCTATGTGTTGCCTATCCTGAGACATAAGATGTTAAGTCTCTGTGCCAGTAATTACACTGCCTGTCTTGTCCTTCTCTCCGAAACACAGCAAAGCTGTTTCACGGGAGAAACAAGCAAGATGGTGGTACCCATGCAGCCGGGAGCTCCAACCGGTAATTTCCCCTCCTGGTATTGTAGTATTAGCTCCTTAAAAAGATAATGTACATACTTGATGGATGGCCTCATTTTCAGATCATTTAAGTATATAATAAACTAGCTGTTGCCTGCAGCTTCGCCCGCGTTACTCAACTCCTATAAGTCACGGCGTGATGTTTTATAGCCCATAGCCTTCCTCGATAAATAAGCTGAAAGAATTTTCATCAAAATCATGAATCAAATCGGACCAGTAGTTCCTGAGATTAGCGCGTTCAAACAAACTAACAAACTCTTCAGCTTTATAATATTAGTATAAATTTAAATATAGACGTAATAGAAATGTTCGAAATATTTTGATGTAAATTATAACGAAATTATAACACGGAAGAATGAGAAACTTCATAAAATTTATGTTTGCTTTTTATTTTAAATATAAGCGTAGGTTACAGTTCATGGCTATTCAAACTAGATTTACACAATAACTGACACTAAATTTACACGTCATGTAACAACTGGTAACTATTTAAGGTAAGCGAGTTGAGACTGAACCCAGATGAAATGTAACCTTTACGATCCTCCACTACCACCTCTTTACAATAAAAAGTTTTAAAGCAAGTTTTAAAGCCTTAGACATATGATGATGACATTGGAAGGGTGGTTGGTTTGTACGTCGCCACTTTATGGAGAGCCTCATTATTCTATTTTCTTTTCTAAAAGGCCTCTCACGGCGGAACTCAGAGACTAACTATCCTTAATAAAGATTTCAAAAAGTTGCAACTCAGAGTCAGTTAATGATTCGTTAGTGGGTCTTATCAACATTAACTTTAAGTAGCGCGCAACCCTTAAGATTTTGACATTTCTAAAGTGAGCGTGTTGATGTAGAACAATTAACAATAGTACATAATAATATTAAGTACTTCCATGCTGTATAATAATATAAATTAATCTAATTAAATAAATAATAAGTCTTTCGGATAACCCTATTTATTATTATTAAAAATTGTTGTAAAATATTATTTTATCAATTAGGACTAATTTAATGGACCTTTCTGAGTGCGGCCGTTATTCTAGTCAACTTTTAGGTCAAATCTGTTTCTCCGTCTCCTGAGTAAAGGTTTTTTTTTTAAATGCGATATAAATATTTTTATAAGCACATAATATTTCTCCACAATAAAACAAGAAGAACCAAGTATTTGTTTAATAAATTCATGAGCGGCGACGGTCTGATGGTCACTAGTAGGTATGGGCTCGGCCTCTTGAGTGAGAGGTCCGGGTTCGATATTGACCCCTGTGATGCCTTGAAATGGGTTTTTCTAAATTTCAATGTGAGGAAACCTGCGCCTGATGAGATTAAGTCTTTGAAGGTGTTCTGCTCGCCTGATTTCGAGGAGGAAATCCGTGCCGTATGTATTTGTATTTTTATCGTATTTTAAAAATTAATTTCTCCTTTACTACATCAGTCTTTATCGCCGACGTAAAATTGTTAATAACAATAATTAACATTTTTTTCATTCTCCCGACGGGAATCTATTCTGAAACTTTTGAAGAAGAGCTCCACGAAAGGAAAAAATCTGAGATTCGTAATTTAACAATTATCGCACTTGCACTGTTAATATTCAAGCTACATGGAATTGTTAATTAACCAATGCATGACTTATTGAAAAATCCTGTGAGTGCCTTATTTTTTTCAAATCAAAATCTTAAAGGTTAACATGTTTAAATAATATTTTTGTTGAAGTGTTCAAAGGGAGCGTGGATTGCGCAAACTTGAGTACCCGTTTTAGGACGTATATTCAATCCTTGGTAAAAATTATAAATATCAGTCCTACAGTTTCGAGATTTATTTTAGGAGATTTTCTCCTCTTTTAAAATCTTTTTTTTTTCAGATTTGAATTATATTAAAGAGTTTTTGAGATATGAGCAAAAAAGCAAACCCTTTTTTTTTCAATTATAAATTTTTTGTAATTTTTGCGTCTCAAGCATATTTTAATAGACGGAGAAAAAGTTTCGACCTGAAAGGCACTTGTTGACTAGACTATCTCCTTTTCTATCTATCTCTCTATCCCTATCTCCCTTTATCCTCTTTCCCCTCATTTCTCATCATTATCACCTTTTCTATCTTCTTTTGATGATCAGTAGCTTCAAGTATATTCCTTGAAATAGTGAAAGTAATTGTAAATGTATCTATTGACAGTAGTTTATTTATTACGTCGTCTGCGATAAGGAACTTTGCAGCCGCATTGCAGATTTCAGAAAGTAGGAAATACTAGTTGTATTATAGTTAGTTGTATAAAACGATTTTTAGGTAAATTTGTGTTAAATTCATTCATACACCACAGCGCCTGGTGCCCGCTACTCGACTATGTACTGCGTAAGTGAGACGAAATAATAAGAATATATTGCACCCTCTCGCACGTTTCACCGAATTCAACTTTTAATAGTACAAAGTCCAAAGTGTAAAACTAGAAGTGGCGCTGACTTTATTGTTGAGAACATTGTTGAGAACGCAGTTTATTTTAAATCAATAATGACTTTTTTCTAAGTTTTAAGAGGGCCGTATATCGTAATGAAACGACTAAGTATATTATGTTGTATGTATATAATCGAGTTTGCTCCCAGGCAACTCATTCATAGGGGGCTGTCCTGTGTTAGTCAAATCCGGGAGACTTCCCTTCAAGCGGCTGAAGGCAACTCGCAGTGGTTTTAGTGTGGTATACTGGCACCGGGTATAACGGGGTGCCGGGAGTCCCACATATCCCAGACGGACGACCCAGGTCCGGGTGAATGCGCAAAAAATTTCCACTGCGTCAACAAAAAGGCAACTCGTTCCTGAGACGAAGAGAAAGAAAAGGAAGAGAAAGTCTCGGTTTCAGACCCTGCACTACCTGTCGTGCCCTTCTTTACGTTCAACCCGACGCCAGGAGGTCGTGTGGTCGCAGACTGCACGGTTGGCGGGGGGCAACCCCCCACTAACCAATAGTGAGCCAGATGGGCTCACACTAATCCGACGAAGCATTAGTATCTTTGGGCCATTAGCATAGATCCCTCCGAAAAAAAAAACCTTTATGAACACAGCACAACTATTTCACAAATAAATAAGGAAGATGGTCCCATGTGGTACCGTCCCACTGGTATTGTAAGAGGTAGTGCCATGGTTGTGCGGATGTGTATGGGCGTCGGTACCATAAGGCTCCGACTGTTCGTTTGTCCCCGACATAAAAAAGAACTGATAACAATTACGTATTATTATCCGAAGTTTCATTCCTTGTTTGGCCGTTTTTATCTTTTGTTTTATTTCAATATAATAATAATAATATCTATGGACCCTTTTACACCACGTCAATCTGTTCCCGTGGTAAGTTCTCGCATAACTTGTGTTACGGGTGCCAGACCACGGAAATATATTTAATACTTTTATATATATATATTATGTTAGTTGGATAGGCAAACTGACAAACGTACCACCTGATGTTAAGTGGTCGACGTCGCCCATGAACATAAACTAGTATACCTGGAACGAGCCCAGGCAATTCATTTATGTGTTGCCTATCCTGAGACATAAGATGTTAAGTCTCGGTGCCAGTAATTACACTGCCTGTCTTGCCCTTCTCTCCGAAACACAGCAAAGCTGTTTCACGGGAGAAATAAGCAATATGGTGGTACCCATGCAGCCGGGAGCGCGGCACAGCGCTTCCCTCCCACCGGTATTTAAGATTTTTATTATATAATACACATATTTAATACACATCCATGACTCAGGAACACAGAAAATATTTTTTGTTCCCTGGCGGGATTCGAACCCGCAACCTACGGCTTGAGCGCCAACGCGCTTACCACTGAGCTACAGAGGTCGTCAATATGTTTTACCATTTGGATTATTTCATAACACCAGTGGTCTAGGACTTGGAGAATCTGAGAAGCGAAGTCAAGGTGAGACGGCGCCGACTGTCGGCGAACGTACACATATAATTCTCATTGTTACGAGCGCGTATCACGCGAGCCTGTATTGGCGTGCCTGTGAAAGTTACTCGTAATAAATTTTCAATATTTGCACGTGTTTGTTATATTCCACGCGTCGAAATGATACGTTTCGTGTCAATAACTATTCGCTGTGATGTGTTATTTAAGTCATAAACTCTGACGTAATTGTAATACTTACTTAGGATAAGCAAACGTGTAGACGAATCACCAACCAAGAAGGAGTCATCGTCATCCATTCTATAAATACATTTAACTTTAGAAACTCACCCATGCATGCATTGCCTACGCTGGGACGCACATGACGTTGTACCATTGTACATGCGTGCAAGACGCAATGTGGTCTTGATATCAACAATTACACCGCCTGGCCGTCCCCTTCTGTCCGAAATACAGTTCTTGTTAAAACAAGCAGGATAGTTGTACCATGCCAACAGGCCGCCCAAAGCGAATTTACGTATCTTCTGTATAATTGTAGTAATGGTATTATACTAAAACATTTTTCTTCTCAGAAAAATGCATTTCGCATGTAGCCAGGTTATCGGGGTAGATTCCTGGCTAGGAACTAGGTTCCCATCCTGAACCCGTGACAAGCACAGGAGTGTTATTGAAGGCGCATTAAGTAGCGCCTCCTATGCACCCCCGTTCGTCGCCTGGAGGAGGCCTCGTCGGCGGTCTCATCTCTCATCGGACTCCTTCTGGGATATTACTGTGCAGCAGAACCAGAGCATGCAGAGACCAGCGCCGCTCAGGACTCGTCATTCCGGAGGATTGCAGTGACAACGCTCGGCAGAGACAAGTCCCCTCCGATGTGTTGGGCCGACACCACCACCGCGCCACAATCGCCACACTGTCACCGGCTCCCTGTGAGCCGACGGCACAGGTACTCACCAAAGAAACCATGACCGGTGAGTACCTGTGGGCTGTGTCAGACAGAAGGTGAAGGGTTTGCACAATCACGGCTCGAGGACCGGACGCAGAACAGCCGTTAATATTTTGCCATACGGCTGCCGCGCCAGGTCCTCCCCCACCACCGCAGGATTCCGTCCAACGTAAGGTTCTAGTACTATAAGTCTGGTTCTATCCACCGTTGAATACTTCTAATAAATCATTGTCGGAGCATTCAGAGATATCTACCATTAAAAAGTACAAAATTACATAATCTAGAGTGTAGACTACACACTCAAAAAAAAAGATTTTGTTGTTAATCGCTGAAGATTTTCGCCGTCGGGCGCAGCGAGTCCCACATACCCGCGTGGGGAGACCCACTCCCCCGCGGGATGCCGAGCATTTCCCGGCGTTATAGAAGAAAAAAAAAAAAAAAGCAATAATAAATCCTTACTAATGTGAATGTAAGTTTATAAATGTGAATGTAAGTTTGTTTATTACTCTTTCACGCAAAAACTACAGAATGGATTTTAATTAAACTTTACAATAACATAGCTTGCACATTAGTATAACATATAGGCTATAATTTATCCCTGTACTCCCACGGGAATGGGTAGTAGGAGGGTGAAACCGCGGGGCGCTACTAGTAATCTATAATGGTCTTGTCCAGTACTGAGGCAGGAACTATAGTATTCTATGAGCTCCATAACAATGTAATTTAAATAACAACAGACTCACGTTTTCATTAAAAATATAACCATTATTAACGCGGAAATTTATAACGCTACATTAATACAATTAATTATATTTTTACTTTATTTTACAATAAAACTCAGATAAGTTTCGGCTAATATTGTAACCGAAAATGTTTTATATAGCGAAAGCTCGGGTCATCACCGTCTTTACTGCATTTTGCCTCTACTACTGGATATGGCGACCCCGTTAACAACGAGGACTAATGTTCCACCATAAAGGCATAGAATAGTTTCAATTCGGGAATTTTCTGGAATGATTTACAATGTCTATTATTTGGTAGTTGTTTTTGAAGTGAAACTTCTTTGCGCGCATGAGGGTAATTTGTTTACGGATGAAACGTCACGAAAATGTGCAACGTTTTTGTCTAAGAATCTCTCCCTATTCTTATATAGTGATTGAGACCGATTGAGAGAGGGTGAGAAAGGGCGAACGTAGCATGAAGCACATAGCCATGGAGTGAGAGCAGAGAGTAAGCCAGAGAGAAAGATCGAGAGAGAGAGTGAGATAGAGCGAACGTCGCATCGCAAGTCTCGGAAATTTAAAGCTTTAGATAAATATAAATGAGATTTAAAAATTATCCAAATAAGTTTCACCTCTGACATCTACCTACTTTGTACGCATGCATTTTTTATGGCATTGGAGGGCAAACGAGCAATCGTAGCCTTTTGGCAACTGTCTACGCCTATACACATGCGCTACGCCGCACAACCAGAGATTAAGCGGGTGCCTTGCTCTCCTTTTCCCTATCCCCAAATGGGCCACCGGAAACTCACAAACCGCACGAAACGCGACAGCATAGCTATCACTTTACGGCGGTATTATATATAAGCGAGAGGTCCCTCGGTCGTGCAGGCCCAATTTGGCTTCAAAGCAGCATGGCACTACTTCTTAATTTTATTATGGTTTCATTATTAATATCATCGACAAGACTACGAATCCAATTTTACTGCACGTTATCCAATGCATTTTCACTATTTTATGTTGACGCGGAATAGACTGTCTGATAAAATGCACCAATCATCGTCATTGGCTTTTTCAATAATGTAAGATGCCGGCAGTACCAGGGTCTCATGAGAGAACACGCGCGTGCGGCGATCAAAGCCCGCCGACGTTATCGACCATCTATTCGCGCACCTTCACTTTCCCAGGGTATGGTTCCATAACCCGGATGTTAATCTGAACTTTTTATACGGGAATCATTTTTGTAATCCATTTCATAGGTTTCTTGAAAATATGTGATACGGTTTTTTTTTTGGAAGGGCCTTACTTTTCGGCCTGATGGCCTTTAAGCTCAATCGGTACAGTAAGTCAGCAAATGTCTCACTTAAGAAATATTCGAAAGGGGGACGCCCCCTCCGCGCCCCGCAGGGGGTTCATCGCGCGCGCTGCTCAGGAGAGCAGGATTTGAACTAGTCAAATTCGATACGGTCGACGAATCTTTTACGGTTGAATTTAACCTAAACCAAAACCGGTTTTAAACATAGGATATTGTATGGTGTGAAGTAAATTAGGCGACGAGCTTCGGCAAGTCGTACATTAACATAAACTACGTACCTAAGTTTAGACTCCTTTGTGTTAGACCCAGGTATGTCCATCCACTTGAAACGCACGCACACTTGAGACGCAACTGTCGTATGCTATTACACAGCTTTTTTTTGACGCAGTGGAAATGCTTTGCGCATTCACCCGCGGAAGGGTTGTCCCCGGGGACATGTGGTACTCCCGGTGCCTCCCCAATCTACCCCTGGCGCCGGTATACCGCACTAAGACCACTGCGAGTTGCCTTCAGCCGCTTGATGGAGAGTGTTCCGCATCTGACTAACACAGGACAGTGCTATTATTACTCAACCTGCCCTGCCCTTCTACACTCAAAAAATCTTTTTATTAAATAAGATATGATGGATTTATGTACATGCGCGCGTCATAAAACGCATCCTTCTTGCTTTGACTACCAAATGTTTTATAACTTTCTTTAAAATGAATATTATATTATTCGGCATTCAGGACAGGCATATTTCCTGCCACCGTGGCCTATAATTGCGGTAACATCTGGCATTGGCATTGTTTTTTCAATGCGTTTATTTGCTGATATCAATATAAAAATCTCATCACAAAACTCATAATCAACTTTATGACATCTTCGTATGTAAATGTATGTTAATTTTTCTTATAAAAGTGACGTGACGTGTCGCAATGGGCACGTTTTCGACACCGACTGACCCGCCACGGCGTCTCGTTCCGTGAGTTTTTGCCCGCAGTTCGTGGAAATGAAAGCCGGTGCTCGGGTGAGCTGCACCTAACCCTTCGCTTCCGTTGAATGCGGAAACGATCATCAATGAGACCGCCGTCATACATATTGTAACTTGGAAACCTGGAATGTGCTATTAACATAGTCATTGAAGTTTTTAACACAACACGCAGTGGATCTCGTGTCGCTAACGATTTTGCTATTAACCGAATGCCAAAAAGAAGGAGGTTATCAATTCGACTGTATGTTTATTTAATTATTTCGTATGTAGAGAAAACAGCTAGGTATAAACTCAAATTTACTTGGATGTATGTCTATCTGTCGCACTTTTTCTCAGAAATGATATATCAAATGTTGTTTCTATAATCATATTATATAATATATTCTATACTAATATTATAAAGCTGCAGTTTGTTTGTTTGAACGCGCTTATCTCAGGAACTAATGGTCCGATTTAAAAAATTCTTTCGGTGTTAGATAGCCCATTTATAGAGTAAGGCTTATAGGTCATATAACATTACGCTGTGACTAACAGTAGTTAAGTTGAGTTAGTTAACGCTGGCGAAGCTGCGGGCAACAGCTAGTATTTCATCAATCGGAGCTATAAACAACCCTCCCATAATCGGGTAAAAACCTCTAAAGTTTTTCTTGACAATCAATTAATCAAATCCCTCATAATTTCTTTATTACCGGACCATGCGATTGGTAATTCCTAATTGTCACACCAATTGTAATTTCCATCTACGTCCGAGCTTGCCCCGACGTCTGACGTAATATGCCATAATATATATCGATACATTGTTTTATCGACTCAAAAACCGGATTGTACTTTCAATGTGAAAGTACATAACTGATTAATATGTTACGTAAGTGACCTGTAAACTTGAATGAGTGTTCATACACCGGAAACTAAGTAAATGTTTTATTTGCTGACAAAATACATTATGCCATTAATTAAATTCGTTATGAAATAAATGTAATACAATTTGTACATTGTACATACAATATACAAAAAGACTTTCGATCATAAATATAACAAAGTTTGTCGAGTTTTATTCAAATTGATTTTGCTAAGATTTCATTCTTTTAGGCCAATTATGTTTCATTGAACATATTTAGGCCCACGATCCGCTTCCCGCGTGGACCGATCACCCTTCTAGCACCTTCTAGTGAAGTGCATCGATGCAGTTTCATCAAAATTCATTTCTATTATAAAGATATTAATATTCAAAAGTATATACCATAATAGACATGTACGGTACATTTCAATTACGGACATACTAACAATTAATTTAAATTACCCATAACTGTTACAGTGATTGTCTTATATTAATTAATTTCATTAACACATTGTTTTCCTTAACAATATTACAGAATATTATAGTAGATATCTATTAAATTATGTATAATATCAGTTTTATTGTTAAACTGTTGGTAATAGTACCTTTTTTATTTATTATTTAACGCCGGGAAATTCTCTGAGGCATCCCGCGGGGGAGTTGGTCTTCCCACGCGGGTATGTGGGACTGGCTGCGCCCGAAAGCTGGTAAGTGGACGCAGCTCTACCAACTAAAACCTGGCGAGTGCCACCAATGCCGCCTTTGGTGAGGTGCCCTGGATATAATACACAAACAGGGCACCTCGACGGCTAGTCAGTCCCCCAAGGGACCGATGCCACCTACACAGAGGGGTTGTCCAGCACCACAGAACAACCCCTCCCAACGTCGGGACAGTACAATAGGGTGAGCTTCCCATCCTCGCCCCTTGCCCCCTGCTGTTTTGTCCCCTCTTCTTATAAGAGGGGTACAAAGAGCCCCCTCGGCTCAATTAGCTTCGCCCAAGGTGTAGCGGCTCACCCTAGGCTACTGAGACCCACCGCCACGTCAAGGCCTGAACCATGGTGGGGTTGGTAATAGTACCTACCAGCACGAGAGTTTGGTAGTATAGACTGCCATTACTGAGTTACAATTTGGCGTAATGGAATAAAATCTAAATAATAGGGGTAAAAGTATGAAATGTATCTATTATACCTCGTTTATAAGCTTTTAATTTGAGAATTTCAATCAATAAAAAACATTTTCAATAAAGCGACTTAGATGTTTCAACAATTATAATGATCTTTATGATTGTCAGAGGCTGTGACCCAAGAATATATCTGTCTCTTATTATGTACATGCTGTACATAATATGAGACAGATATATTCTTCCACTTTTATTTTTACTAATATGTATCATAAATATAGAAACAAAGCTCTTTGATATAAACTTATATAAAAGCCCAGATCTGTTGGGAGTGTTGTAAAATGTTAATACAAATTCTTCTGGTACTGATATAAATATAGACCTGTTATAGACTTAATCTTCTCTTCTAATGTGGTTTTAGTTCTCTTATGTTTTCTCGTGGAAAAGTAAATAAGTGGGTACATATTAACTGACCATTTATAAACTGCGTCATGATTAGGTAATTGTTAATCGATACTAATATTATAAAGCTGAAGAGTTTGTTTGTTTGAACGCGCTAATCTCAGGAACTACTAGTTCGAATTGAAAAAATTTTCGAGGAAGGCTATATAGCATCACGCTGCGACTAATAAGAGCGAAGAAATAGTGGAAAATGTGTAAAAAACGGGGAAAACTTGGAGCTTACTTTCAAAACGCAGCCTTATTCCCTTTAGATATATATAACAAAAAAAGTAGAAAAAATATCATCATCGGTACGGATACGTCTGTAAATATAAAATAACGCGGGCGAAGCTGCGGGCAACAGCTATTACGCTATATAGTATTTGTTAAATGACAAAAACAAATAGTAATAACTGTGACAGACGGACTGGCGATGTATAATATTTTCAGAGGAAAATACGGTCAACCTGTATTTCTTACTCATAAAGTCGAGTTAAAACTCATCTTACGGCCTTATTAAATGTCTGAGATATTAAGGAAAAGTATTATAACGTGTAGTTTTTCAACTAGAGAAGCTCATTAACCTAAAACATGTCATTATACTCTCAGCGCTTCACTGCATCTATATATTTTATGTAAGTTATTTTCTAAACATGTCGTATTTACTTTATGCATAATTTACGAAGCGTTCACGTTTTATTCATTATTTAGAAATTGTGTAATAATATAGAAGACACGATTAAGTCAAACAAATTGTTTTTCGTCTTGAATTAAGAATTTTATATAAAGTGGTAGTTTACCTGGGTCTGCATGGGTACCACGATCCTGATTATGTCATTATTTTAAACAGCTCTGCTGTGTTTCGGAAAGACAAGCAGGACTGGCGGTGTAATTTCTGGCTTGGGGACTTACCACCTTACGTTAGGGTATAGAAGTTTTATTTCACGAGAGCGGGTGAGCTATCCTTGTGTTTGATAATGTAGATGCACAGACTTTGCGTGTGTAAGCTCGGGAGCGCTCCGTTCACTGGTACGCGCGCTGATGTGATACGCTCTCTGTAGTTACGCACACAAGAACGCACGTCTGTCGCATCACAACCACAAATATGGCTCACCCGCATTCGTGAAATAAAACCACTGTAACGCATGAATGAGTTGCCTTGGATAGTCGCAGGAGAACTTATTTATGTTCACGGACGACGCTAAAAACTTACACTTTTTTTTCTTTAACGCCGGGAAATGCTCTGAGTCATCCCGCGGGGGAGTGGCTCACCCCAGGCAGGTATGTGGGACGTGCTGCGCCCGAAAGCTGGTAAGTGGACGCAGCTCCACCAACTAAAACCTGGCGAGTGCCACCAATGCCGCCTTTGGTGAGGTGCCCGGATTTAATAAACAAACAGGGACCTCGACGGCTAGTCAGTCCCCCAAGGGTCCGACGCCACCTCCACAGAGGGGTTGTCCCGCACCACAGAACAACCCCTCCCAACGTTGGGAGAGTACAATGAGTGAGGTGCCCGTTCTTGCCTCTTGTCCCCTGCTCTTTTGTTCCCTCTTCTTATAAGAGGAGTACAAAGAGCCCCCTCGGCTCAATTAGCTTCGCCCAAGGTGCAGCGGCTCACCCTAGGCTACTGAGCCCCACCGCCACGTCAAGGCCTGACCATGGTGGGGATGCTCATGAAAGTGAAACCAACAGTACTGATAAGGTTTTTATTTTATGCAATCAAACCTCACTCCTTTGACCTTTATTCAATGTTTTATTACATCAATTATCACTGCACAGATTACATTTGATATGTTATACCGTATTTGCTATTTGCTTTATTATATAAGGCAATCTATTACGTGACATGTTAACAGGTGGCCAATTTTTTCTCTAACTGGGTTATTGGTATAAAATATTTGTGATGCTTACTTTTCTCTTTTACGAGGGCGACACTGAAAGTTTTTAGAAATTCAAAACCTGAACAACTTAGCAAGTTATTAGTTTTATTATACCTTTTCAAAATGGTGACCATTTACAACAATACATCGCTGCATCCGATAGAACCACTTCGAAAAGAACTTTTCCAACTTGTCCTTAGGGGTCTCTTCGACGGCCTTATGAAACGCTTCCACGGCGTACATAAAAAGGCGTCCATAAAGTGTGAGGTCAGGGCTATATGGCGGGCGTCGAGGCGACGAGGCATTGTCGTGGTGAAGGAAGATACTACTGCGAGGTCATTCGAACTTTTTCCAAGACAAGGCAAACGATTAGTGTACCACTCTGCAGTAACTGTTTTTAGATCCTCTAAAACAATTGTTGCGTAATGAATTGTCCTTCCGAACTTCCGCTTTTGTTGGCAACTCCTCTGAAGGAAACACCCACTCAGTAGACTTTCAGGTTCATAACAGGAAATCCAGCTTGCGTCACCGGTATGTCGAACAGTATTAGAGTCACCTTCGTTAAATCTTTTAACCATTTCACGGCACCAATAGACACGACGGAGTTGTTGGGCCTGTGTCAAATTATGAAGTATACGGGCACAAAGCTTCCTGACCACTACACGTTCATGTAGGATTTTGTGCACTTGACTCATATTGATGCCTAAATTGGTCCGAATCTGATGATAGGCTACTCTTTTGTCAGTCTGTATCATACGCTGTACAACACTGATGTTACTTATCTTTAGTTGTCGCTGTAGAAGGTCCTCCGTCACGAAAATAATGGGTGAGGTTAGTGCGACCACGTTTAAACTCACTAAATCAGTTGTAAACACTGCCAAGAGATAGGGATTCATCGTGAAAGGCCAATCGAAGTCTATCATAACCTTCTCGTTGACTTAAATGACATCGAAAGTCATAAAAATCATGAAAATTTTCTCCCGTTAAATTCACGCTGACAATTCTCAATTTGCCGCCAAATTGTAAAACAAATGACAAATAAATTAAATAGTGTACGTACGATAATATTGGCAAAGAGTTCCATTTCCAAACCTTTTAAACTTATTTTTTATTATATCGTTTACATAAGTAGCCAGTTTCAAGAATTTTCGGGGTGAAAAAAGTGATAAAGCATGTGCAATTTTTTTTAGTTTCATGTTTGCGCAATACTATCAGTTCTGTAACAAATAATGCAATTTAAGAGCTCTTTCTTCAGTTGCAGTAAAACCTTTTTCAATTACGTCGTAACTACGTTTCGTGTGCAACAGCTTGGTTTTATAGAGTAGAGAGGATTTGGTAGAAGTCGAATTCATTTGAAACTTCTCAATGATCTGTATGTCTTATATTTTATTCTTATAATTAATAATTCTTATTTATTCTATAAAACGAGAAAAACAAGCAAATAGTCCCTAAGTCTGATTTTTGCTTTTAATTTACATTATTTCTCTTAATATTTCTTCTTTTTGCTCTAATGAATAATAATTATCTGAAACAATGAAATTAAAATGATATCGTGAGAATAAAAATGGCATAATATTATGACTATCCGGTTTTTTTTTATAATTGGTTTAATTCCTTTTTTATGCAGTTGCTGGTCTAAAACTGGATTTTAAATAAATACAAAGAGCATCTTTGTATTTATCAAATAAGTCGAAGTAGGTACGATATCAATATTGTATAAATATTGCTTAAATGGTGAGGAAATTCCGGATGAAATGACGGATGGCCGATGGAGCAATAAGGTTCTTGAGTGGAGGCCACCTCTACGTAGACGAAGTGTTGGTCAGCCATTATCTAGGTGGGAAGACGATCTCCGTGCGGTGGCCGGTCCGTGTTTGATGCGAGTGGCAACGGATCGGCCGTCTTGGCGTTCATTGAGGGAGGCATAGGCCAGCAGACTCTATCCGTCCACTGCTGAACATAGGTTCAGCAGTGGACGGATAGAGTCTGATGATGATGGCAATCTGACGTATTAGAATTACATTATACATATCTACTACGTATTAGAATTACATTATACATATCTACTACGTATTAGAATTACATTTTACATATCTACTACGTATTAGAATTACATTATACATATCTACTACGTATTAGAATTACATTATACATATCTACTACGTATTAGAATTACATTATACATATCTACTACGTATTAGAATTACATTATACATATCTACTACGTATTAGAATTACATTATACATATCTACTACGTATTAGAATTACATTATACATATCTACTACGTATTAGAATTACATTATACATATCTACTACGTATTAGAATTACATTATACATATCTACTACGTATTAGAATTACATTATACATATCTACTGCGTATTTAGTGGACGACCTGTTGATGATTTTTAGGTCACATTACGTGTGTTAAAGTACGAAGCCTCAGCACCATTGATCGAACCATTATCTAATCGTTACAAAACGTTTGATCATTTATCGAAGTTTGCGCGTGACTTTCCCACACAGTATTAATCATCACGTTCGCGTTAGTTAAGTTTTAATCAATTCAATGGATTTATTTTTGTCATATTTTTTTATAAAAAATGTGCGGTACCTCTACAAGGTTTTGAAAATATGAATGATTCTGTAAGAACATACACTTGTCAGTAAACGCTCCTACGGCAAGAACCCTGACGCACTGGAAAAACTCAAATCTTTTATGCACTTATCAAATAGTTGACGTCATGTTTAGGTTTCCTAAAAATATTCATTATTTTTCAAAGTGAGATGTAAAATGGAGTTGGTGCCCCTACGTCAAGATTGGGAATTACGTTTACTTACGTGAAATATTCTTTGATTAATAAGAACTATCTTATATACCTATTAATAAGTATTAATATTTCTTAATATAAATAATATATTTTCATATAAGTATACTAATCAGTCGTATGAGATCTTAAGTATTTAGGATTCGTAAGAGGTTGTGCCATGCTGCTTTTCAGCAGCTGTACCTCTCGCTCACATAATACCGGCGTCAAGTGACAGCTATGCTGTCGCGTTTCGTGCGGTTTGTGAGTTTCCGGTGGCCCATTGGCATACATACGCATCTGCATAACTTTTGGTTGTTCGAATGTCTATGGGCTTTGGTAGTCACCATAAGGCTCCGTCTGCTCGGTTGCCTCCTTATGACATAAAAAAATGTAAATTCGCCGTTAAACTTAATCAACTATTACGTCAAAAGAAGATAAAATTACTGCGGAAATATTTAAACCAAATGACTTAATTTACGTAATTAGTACAATAATGATTAACTTACAAAAGTAGAACCCAGTTATACATCCACGATTGCAAAACAATGAAATAATAATATTTTTTGTCTGTATACAATTTTAATTAGGGTCTCAAATGGACAATCTTCTTAAATTCTCACGTTTTGTATCAAACCGAGAGAACAAAAGATGAGTCGAAGTAAAGAGATGACATCATAAATATAATATATGTGATTGAGCGCCTGATACACTAGCGACCAGCCCAACCTCACTGTATCGGTGTGTCTTCACTTTTACTTTATACGATTATAGAGTCTGACCAACGAAAGCTGTCCAAGGAAAAAGACGAGATTTTAAAAAAATCACGAGCTGGCAACGCTGGCTATACTTTGCTTAAGTGGAGTTGATACGGAGTGAACGGAGTGTTTTATATGATAAGCAAATTAGCGTTACAATATTTCGCTTTGAGGATGATCATTATCAGTAGGTACTTACAAAGTTAAGCTCTAAAGTCTAAACGAAACTAGCTTGGCATTTTTTTACTTTTGTACATTGAAGTTCTAAACGAAACTAGCTTGGCATTTTTTTACTTTTGTACATTGAAGTTTACAGCTCAACTTTCCTGAATTCAACAAAAAGTTATTACTATATATGTATTTATTTAATGAAATAGACACCACTGGTGTGATGAGGATGACACAATAAAATCAAAACAAGACATAGGGGGCCAGGACTCATGAGCCATAGTTGAAATCGGATTCCAAAAACTCTACACCTTACCGGTGGGAGGGAAGCGCTGTGCCGCGCTCCCGGCTGCATGGGTACCACCATCTTGCTTGTTTCTCCCGTGAAACAGCTTCGCTGTGTTTCGGAGAGAAGGGCAAGACAGGCAGTGTAATTACTGGCACCGAGACTTAACATCTTAAATGAGTTGCTTGGGCTCGTTCCATGTATACTAGTCTATGTTCATGGGCGACGTTTGCCAGTTTGCCTATCCAACTAACATAAAAAAACCTGATAATATTGTATCAACTTCATCAGCAGCAGTAGCAGTAGCGGGGAAAGAAGCATCTTTCCCCGCTACTGCTACTGTCCTCAACATAACATATTATTAATGGATCAAGTTAGTTTTTAGAAATACCGATTTTTTAAATAAGAACAATTTTGACAGTTGCAAAATATTGCCATCCTAAAACTTTTGAATTAATTCGTGGACAGCTTTCGTTGGCCAGACTCTAATTAAGTCCGCAGTCTTATTTCGCTGTACCGCACATGGTGCATGATTTCAACATCATTTCGGGTGAAAATTGGAGTCAGCAGAATTCGACCACCTCAACTCTGGCCCCGACGGTGGAAACCATTTCTATACTTCACTTCAATAGGGAATCACTCTTTTTAGTTTATACTTTATAGGTATAATTTTAATCATATTATTTCAATTGTAATAACTTCGGTCAATAAAAGTATTATATAGTTAAGAGTTGTAACAATATATTATGTTGTTACCTACTCGTTCTTCCCTACGTCTGAATGAAGTAATAATGGTCTTTGAACGACAGAACAGGGTTGAGATGAACTGGACAGCCGAATATAAAGTAGTAGTAAGTACTATAACTTGAAACATGTTTATTTCTTTGGGTATTTTATATTATTCACATTAATACTAAGAAAACAAACAAAACATGTGACATTTCGCGATGATATTTTCAAGAAAGGATGTTTTAGTAGCTTGAGTCATAGACCATTTAAGAAACTAGTAATATTTATTTATTTATTCTTGTATTTTAGGGTATAAATTATACGCGTAGAAAAGGTGCAAATGTAGCATCATCCTGCTATATTAAAAAAAAATTGCGGGTCTACGTGGAGCAAGTCAGACGATAGCAAAATATCGAGCACCGCGAAGTAAAAATGAAAAACATCATAAATATGTATACCGTTTTAAACAGGTTTAATAGTAAAAATAACCGTGTCAATTTAATTCCTCTTTATACTTTACTTGATACTGTAATTGATAGCATAAACAACAGTATGTAACTAATGAACAGAATGTATGTAATGAATGAAAAACTAAAAAAAGTAACTACGTACTTACTGGTATGTACCGAGATCTACAATCTTTCGTCTAAGAACGTATAAAGAAGTTGCTTGAACCTTTTTTTTTTGTTCTGCGATGTAAATGCATTTATGATATAAATAATTAATGCATACCGCCTGTCTTGGGTTGGATCTGGCAGTTATGTGGGACTCGACATAAGGCACTACCCACTAAAATCACCGTGGGTGCCTTCGGCAGCCTATAATGAGTTGCCCTGGTTCTATCAGCAACAGGGCACCTTGGCGACTGGCTGGTCAACCAGGACCGGAGTCCTTTACTCAGGGGTAGTTCCCGCATCCTAGACTTACCCCCAACACCGCCGGCATAGTGCAATGGAAACAAGGCTTGAACCTTGGTGGAGAAGTCGCCTGGGTCTGGCACAATTAGGGCCAGTACCACGTGACCTCGTTCATCTATATGGGTGACATGAGTCTCCTTCCATCAAATGGCTCTGTTACTTTATTTCTCTCTAGTCTATACTAATATTATAAAGCTGAAGAGTTTGTTTGTTTGTTTGAACGCGCTAATCTCAGGAACTACTGGTCCGATATGAAAAATTATTTCAGTGTTAGATAGCCCATATATCGAGGAAGGCTATAAGCTATATAACATTACGCTGTGACTAATAGGAGTTAAGTGAATTAACGTGGGCGAAGCTGCGTCCAACACTGCATACATTTATAATATGTAGATATTTATTTAGGGCTCGTTCAGACACGCGGCAACCACCGGATTACAAGTCGTGCTGTTCTAAAACCGCGCGGTTCCCGCCGTGTCTTAACTAGGGGTAATAAAATTTCTTACGCAGCACTTTGCTATTCTCAATTGCATAACAATATGAATTTTATTATCAAATAGTCTTGCATTACTCTATATGTAAATTAGCTCCACCAAGGTTCAAGTCTTGTCGTGGCGGTGGGGCTCAGTAACCTAGGGTGAGCCGCTGCACCTTGGGTGAAGCAAATTGGGCCGAGGGGGCTCTTTGTACCCCTCTTATAAGAAGAGGGGACAAAAGAGCAGGGGGCAAGGGGCGAGGATGGGAACCTCACCCCATTGTACTGTCCCGACTCTTGATATAGTTCTGTGATCCCGACGTTGGGAGGGGTTGTTCTGTAGTGCGGGACAACCCCTCTGTGGAGCTGGCGTCGGTCCCTTGCAGGACTAACTAGCCGTCGAGGTGCCCTGTTTGTTTACTAAATCCGGGGCACCTCACCAAAGGCGGCATTGGTGGCACTCGCCGGGTTTTAGTGGGTAGAGCTGCGTCCACTTACCAGCTGTCGGGCGCAGCGAGTCCCACATACCCGCCTGGGGAGACCCACTCCCCCGCGGGATGCCTCAGAGCATTTCCCGGCGTTAAAGAAAAAAAAAGGTAAATTAGTCTATGTTAAATTAGTATTTCGAATAAAACAATCGTATTATAAATCCGGTTGGATATAAAATTACCCATTACTAATTTTATTAACACCTTAACTTTAGTACGTACCTAGTGTATACAACCTTCAAGAAGGATTAAGATGGATGTGAAGAATAAACGTATGTCATCTCAACCTTCACACTCTATTGGACAGTAATACATTCAAAATGTTTAAGGTTAATACAATTTTATTCCCAAAACGGAGTCACTTTGATTACAGGCCTTTTTTCGATTCATACCACGGGTTGGTCGTCCTGAAGGGTACAAATGTTGTGGATTCATTTTCTGCAAAAAAAAGTGCGTGCGTGTGAAGCTTTAAATTTCCGAGACTTGCGATGCGACGTTCGCTCTATCTCACTCTCTCTCTCGATCTTTCTCACTCGCTTGCTCCCTACTCTCACTCCATGGCTATGTGCTTCGTGCTACGTTCACCCTTTCTCACTCTCTCTCAATCGGTCTCAATCACTCTCTCCCTCTTCTTGGACAAAAACGTTGCTCATTTTCGTGACGTTTCATCCGTAAAATTTCACCCTCATGTGCGCAAAGAAGATTCACTTAAAAAATACTGAATGAACATAAATGTAGGAATAAAAATACATTATCAAATAGATATTGTCTTCCGCGTGTCTTATAACGATTTTCATAATGTTGTTTGCGTGAAGTCGATTGATTATAACAATTAGTGGCGCATAAAACAATTAGAAACATCTTCATAAAAATATATCGCATACGTAAATTACCTTGACCAATATTAAATTATACGCTACGCTAACCACTAAGTATGTTTATATTTTACTGGTTAAAATCCCGTGCTTCGTCCAGTTTTTTAAACAAAAATAACGATTAATTACAAACATATTTCTCAACAAATAATAACCGAAAAAATGTTCATCTATTAGTCGCAGGCTACATTTATTGTCGTTTTATTATGGGAAAGAATCGCAATAGACACATATTACTGTAGCGTGTAGCCTTGTGGCTTGTTACATCTAAATCCTCGAACTATTGAAATATAATATATAGAAATGTCATTTCCTCGAAACAAAATAAAGACAAACTCAAACATAAAACAAAAACCTAGAGGTCAAACAAACACGACCAATAATAAACATGTTAAAAAATAAAATGCAAAGCGACCTATCACAAAGTCAATTATATATTTTGTGTATATTATACATTTTGTGTATTTCGCGCTCATCCATACTAAAATATATTCTTATATAAGATTTTAAATAACATCCACAAAATAAATAACACAATAATCACTACCAAAACTATTTAAAAAGGGGATAGTTACCATTTTTTTCACTTTTATTTCGCAGAGCTCGATATTTTGATTTAAGGAGACTCAAATAAAAGCGAAAAACACGGCAAATATCCCGTTTGAATAATTTTAGTAATATATTATTAGTTCTAACGCGCTATTTTGTCTCTGGAACATCCAATAGTAGTAGCAATCGTATAATATTTTTTGGGAAAGTTTTTTTTTCAATGTCATTCCAAAGTGAAAACAAGGAATCTACAAATAGAAAAATAACATAATAGGCAAGGTTTTTTCATTTCCTCACATAAATAATCCTAGCAGTCAGGTAAGCGATTCCACGTTGTTTCTCGAAACTTCCGGCTCCCACAGTTTGCATTTCATTATAAACATGTAAGTAAAATAATTCACATTAGTCATGGCGTCTTAACATACGCGGTGCACTTTTTGTTCTTTTATACTCTGACCCTAGATATCCTACCATAGATTATCAAAATGTTCAGATTACTTCTTAGATAAAGAAGTAATGAACAATTTTATTCCAATTTTAAAATTAACTAACTACTGTGATTTTATGTTATTTGAGTTTTGAGGTTATAAAATAGCCGTCATTTTAGTTCAGAAATAGCTTAGTCAGTGTGTATGGACACTATTAGCACTGGCTAACTATTCATAATCTCAGGAGAGTAGCTATCGCCACATCGGCCTTATCAATCTTATGAAGCCACCGAGCTAGAGGATCCCGAAATATGTTAGACTAAAATATAAAAATACCTCTGAATCCTCAGAAGGAATGGGACCCATTTTAGGCATTTTTATGTGGCCCGGTCAGACCAAGCTAACACCGCCGCTGGGTACTCTTCTGTGTATCATATAAAATTAAGAAAAGCTTATATTGTCCAATAATCTTTATCAGCATTTATCAGTCTGCTGTTGAAATCCTCCGCTTTATAAAATGTATTATCCCCGACATTAGCGAAATGAAACAAACTAAACCAAAAAAATATATTTTAATGATTCTATTGAAACTGTTCGAAATCATAGGTTGAAATAACGATCTATTGAGGTGTAAGAGACTACATCGACCCCTTATCGTATCGAACGATTATGTAATAAAAACCATTAATTGTTTTAATATCACAAATCACTTTCTTTAAATCCGAAAATATTGCTTCTCACGTGACGAAACTCTACAATGTTCACGCACTCAGCTAGTATTATAGTCACATCCTAATGCGTGTGAAAATGAAATTTGAATTTATGTAATGTGGACAGTCAAATCGCATGTACCGTTGGTGGGAAACGACCACACAAGGCAAGTATCATTCGTAATGTGCAAAATCCTCCGACACTTCCCGTACAGTCTCCTACGTATATGCAAAAAGCTGTTTAAGCACATTACGACACCATATAATTTTATTTAAGGTGGTTCCTATAGAAGTCTAATTAGCTTCTAGGAATATATTATGTATCTATACTAATATTATAAAGCTAAAGAGTTTGTTTGTTTGTTTGAACGCGCTAATCTCAGGAACTACTGGTCCGATTTGAAAAATTATTTCAGTGTTAGACAGCTTATTTATCGAGGAAGGCTATAGACTATATAACATCACGCTGTGACTTATAGGATTTGAGTAACGTGACGAAGCTGCAGGCAACAGCTAGTATAATATGTCACTGTAAACTGTTGAACTGCGGGAAATTGTAAGATTTTTCAGTAAAACCTAAGATTTTCCAACTCTGAATGATGAAAGTCCTTTACCGATGCGAACTTTTACCACTATTCCCTTGGCAAATCTTAGGATTTACATTAAAGGCACGGTAAATGTTGAAAAAAACAGACAATATCATAACGTTCTCGACGCATCGTGTCGTACTCGTGGGCAGTAAGTTTTTGTGGGCAGTCTGTATGCAACCCAAACCAAATAATAAGAACCAAATAAGTAAATAAGAAGAAAAATACTGATTCAGTTAGATTGGCTCATTTAAGCGTTATGTTTTTATTTGTTAGATACCAAATAATAATAAAAATACTGATTCAGATAGCCTTTGACTAATAGTTAATAAAAAAAAAGATGATTATGGATTACTCATTGTTTTATTCCCAAAACTAACATTTACTAGGCGTCAGTGGTAAAATCTAATACTAAATTCTAATGATAAAAGCCCAAAATAATCCCATTTTAATAAATCCATACATTTACCAACTCATGTCGGTAAATCCAAAACTCGCTCTTAAATCTTAAAACTTAGGATAAACCGTAGTGCGAGCTTTTACAGTGACATATAATATACATATTTTTTTAATTCTAGCCATAAAGTTTATATATTATCGTAATAGTTTAATAATCTTGAAATTCTTTAAAGTCATTATCAGAATACAAGTCTAGTCAATTAGTCATATATATATACTGTTTCAAGTTAACGCGATCACTTTTCATGTTTACAATTTTATTTTAAGTTTAGCTATTTTATTATCATACTAGAAAATAACAGGTATTATATATCGAGTTTATTATATTAGAAAAGAGCAGGTATAAAACATATCTACAAAATGTAAATATCATTAAAAACGGATTTATTTATGGCCAAAATTTGAATATCTAACTAAAATATAATATCGCAAATATAATATCAGGTTCGCCATTGACTGTAGTACAGTTGCACACCGACTACGGAAATGTCGTTTCGCAGGTCATCAAGTGCTGTCTACGAATTTGTTCCGAGTATTTGAACGAACATCTATCTTTATCAAATATTTATAATCACATAGTAAATATGTTTGCAATAATTTCAATTTTCAATACTTTATTAAAGTAAAATATTGAAAAAATTGGTACGCCTGGGTTTGTTTAGCCGGTCCATCTCAGTGGGCTCGCCTTGGAAACGGCAGATCAATTTTGATTTGATTTGACTTCCTCGTTTTGAGACTGCTATGAACATTATTTTATAGCACAGGGGAGCAAACGAGATGTTGAAGCCTTTTGGCGACTATCGACACATCCGCACAACCAGAGATTATGCAGATGCGTTATCCTCCTTTTCCCTATCCCCTAATGAGCCACAGGAAACTCACAAACGACACGAAATGCGACAGCATACCTGTCACTTTACACCGGTATTTTGTGAGCGATAGGTACCACCCCGGTCGTGTCGGTCCAATTTCGCTGCAAAGCAGCACGGAACTACCTCTTACAATATTATTTTTGATGTACAGCTGCTATATTTATACAAATAAGCGTTTTTGAATTCAACATTAAAATTCTAACAATTTAGAAAGCTTTCAGCCATAGATTCTAACGTTACTGGAACATGGTCGTATTATTTTAAATGTTAGGTGTCTGCATTGCCAGTTTTATATAAAGAACAAAAGCTCTTGCTACTTTATGTCTTGCTTGAACTTTAGCCTGTACATTCTCTAGTGTTAAATTACTTTACAAGTACTGGTGGATGCTGCGTCGTGAACTCGTGAGAGCGTGCTCCCACGCAATTTCTGTTACCCTGGTAGCTAGAAATACGTAAAACACAATATTATTTTTCTTTATCATGATAGCGTTAACTGAGAAGGGCAGGCAGTGTAATTTAGTCTCAGGATAGGCAACACATAAATGAGTTGCTTGGGCTCTAGCTCCAGGTAAATGTTGGTTACGTTCTTGAGCGACGTCGACCAGTACCTACCTACCATATGTCGCACGTCTGCCAGTTTGCCTATCCAACTTAATAAAGGAACCTAATAAGTTTTTCCGGTGACAATCTACAAAAAAAGTCCAATTTTATTTTCTTTTTACAAAATTACACAGTTGCCTACAACTTATAAGTTATAAGTGCATCAGACCTTTTTTGTGGGAATTAAGAAAGAAAAGAAGTTTTTAAGCGTGTGTCGTGTATTTTATGAGGCTTTATGTACCGCTAGAGACAAACTAGCCACAGGCGAAAGCTTTTTATAATGGACAGGCTATATTCTCGTCAGCGTTTTTCCTTGTATAAAAACAAAGATTGAGCTTTCTAATTATTTATAATATACACTAAACTATTTTATCTATTAGGATCGATATAATGAGATATTCTCGTTAGAGCGCGTCACAACGCCGCGTTGTGACTTTAATTAACAACTAGAGGTAGTGTGCCTATTACACCGTATAAACAACAATTGTTGTTGAACATATTTTATATGAAGCCATTGCCAGTGGTTTTGCTTGACTTAGAATTTTTATTAGCCCCAGGCTGCGACATAGCATAAATATTTTACTCAATATTATCATATAAATTGTCCTGGCCGGGAGGCATGTTTTATAACAACCTGATCATCAATTAGTCTTGGAGTTTGAATGAAATTGGACAGTGTTACAGCAATAAATATATCTGTGATCGCACTTCCCATCTGTGAATTAATAACGGCATGAATTTGTAACATTTAAATAGAAAATAACAATAAACAGTACTTATATAAATATTTTGATAGTTTCATTTTAAGACTAATTAACATCAATTAATTGAAAAAAATATATACTGTCTGTATAAGTTACTAGTGCAACTTTTTCTATCTGTAAATAGAGTATTTTACATTATAATAGAGATAATGTAAGTAGAGAAATGGTCATTGAATTGTCAGCTTAACGTCAATTGACATCTTTATGTTTGGCTCCTCAATTATTTGATTATTAAAATATTAAAATTATAAATAAACTAATAAAAAGTGAAAAATTATGTGTATATTAAAGTGATAAATATGTACAATTGTTTGTGAAACCCTCCACTAAAAGTGAAAAATTTACCACACGACGACTTCAAAAAAATCAAAATTTTATTAATATACAGTGAAATTAGTCAACTAAAACATAGCAAAAGGGATTATGAAAAAACTTTATCTTATGCTAACTTCGAGCAAAACCCCTTCGTTAAAATGTCAACAGAATTGAAAAACATGATAGCAGAAATCATATGAAAAATCGCGGTTGCTAAGGCCGCCATCGGTTGTCCTAGCGACGACATGCGTCGCTAGGTCTCTTCCATGTAATATAATAATAGACTTTTTTTAATATATTTTCAGTGTATTTTATAAGTAACTGTTTAAAGTATTGTGTTCTTTTTTAATTTGTTTTAAGTTATTCTTTTTTGTTAATTTATTTTACCATAATTGTGAATGCAGTCCGTGACCCAATCTTGTGATGGCACGTCGAACGCGACCCATACATGTACACAGTGCAACAAATCATTCAAATCTTTGAAAGGCCTCAACATACACATTACAAAAACTCACAGGAAATGCATTAGCCAAAATAGTTCACCTTCAGACATACATCCCATTATTCCGATTGCGCCTACTTATATGGCAAACGATCCAACTCGTTTTCACACATACCTTAGCCATTTGAAAAATAGTATACCTATAGTTAAAAGAATCCCTCGAGGAGCTCGAATAACAGTTGCTACACATTTGTCACAATTAATCCAGAAATGTTACATAAGCAATTGTACGCAAGACTGGCAGAACCTATTTCTATTTTCATACAGCACACTGCATATAATAAAAACTGATGAACCGAATTTATCCTTGACACAAAAAATTAAGAATAACTGTGCTGTAAGCTCTTCGCCTTCTGCCGCACCTCTTTACAAATATGATGCCCCTCGTAATTGCAATAAACTCATCCAAAACAAAATCTGTGACGGAGATCTCAAAGGTGCCGCTCGCCATTTTTTCTCCAACGACGTGCTATCACCAGATACCCCTGACACCCTTCAGGCCTTACGGACAAAACATCCTCCAGCTCCAGTAAACCCATATTTCCTCGACCCACCAACAGCAGGGCAAGCATGCCTTCAAATTCAAAAGAAAGATGTTACGGATGCCATTTTATCTTTTAAACCAGGTTCGGCTGCAGGTTTGGATGGAATCTCACCCCAACATTTGAAAGACTTAACATCGCATTCTGTGGGTGATGCAGGCGAGCAACTTGTAAATTCGATCACTAAATTAATCAACTTTATGTATTCCGGTAATGTTAATCCAGAAATTGTTCCCATTCTTTTCGGCACGAACCTCATTGCCCTCACCAAAAAGGACGAAGGGGTGAGACCAATTGCTGTTGGATCAACACTTCGACGCCTGGCGTCCAAAATTGCTGTTCGACATATTTTACCAAAATTGAGTTCGGAATTTGAACCCGTACAGTTAGGCTTTGGTGTAAAAGGAGGGTGTGAGGCAGCCGTCCATGCCGTACGCTCTTTCCTAACGTACGGACAGCCTGACGTGTTGCTCAAAATTGATGTCAAAAATGCATTCAATTCGGTAAATAGGGATACCCTGCTGACGGAAATAAAAAAACATATACCGGAAATATACAATTATCTTCTTCTCAGTTACGCTGTCCCAACAAAATTGTTATATCGTTCTAATGAATTGTCCTCGGAAGTAGGTTGTCAACAGGGTGATCCCCTTGGGCCTGCAATTTTTAGTTTGGCTATAAATTCGATAATCAAAAGTTTAAATTCTAAATTCAACGTTTGGTATTTGGATAACGGAACCCTAGGAGGTGATGTGGATACTGCGTTTTCGGACCTTTTTTTAATCAAAAATAAATTTGAAGCCATTGGTTTGGAGCTTAATTTTAGCAAATGCGAACTTTTTATAAATAACTGCGACTTAAATTTAAATGACGTAAAAGAAAAATTTAATATTTTGGCTCCAAATATTAAAATAGTTAACAGTAATTCCCTTTACCTTTTAGGTTCTCCAATTTTTGATGAATCTATTTCTGAATATATTAATAATTCAATTACTAAATTTCAAAATTCTGCTGACCGTCTCCTTGAAATTAGTCCACATTATGCATTTTGCATCTTAAAATTCTGTCTTTTCGTCCCAAAATTTACGTATGTGCTCCGTTGCTGCTCCTTTTGGAATCGCCCAGATCTTTTGGCACAAGTAGACGATTTAATCAAAATTAGCTTAGAATCGATTCTTAATATGCAGCTGAACGAGCAATCTTGGTCCCAAGCATCCCTACCCATCCGTTATGGTGGTTTAGGGATTCGCAAAATTTCTAGTGTCGCTTTACCAGCCTTCCTATCTTCTGTCCATAGTTCAGCAAATCTCATAAGTAAAATTTTAAGGGCATCCCCTTCAAACTTTGAGATTGCTGGCTTGGAAGAAGCTAGAAACGCTTTCTTAATTGCATGCCCAGGTCAAAATTTTCCATTTTCTCCAAATTCACAGAGGAGCTGGGACGACATAAATTGCAAATTGACTTTTGAGAATCTTTTGAGCTGTAGTACAGGTTCGGCGCGTGCTAGGCTTTTGGCCGTAGGTACGCATGAGGCCGGCTACTGGCTTCACGCGTACCCTTCGTCAAATACAGGAACTTTTCTTGAGCCTGACACGCTCCGAATCGCAACCTGTCTACGGCTTGGGGTTCCGGTCTGCGCTCCCCATAAATGTCCCTGTGGCAGTGATGTCGACAAGCTAGGACATCACGGACTGTCATGCCAAAAAAGTGCAGGCCGCTTCTCGAGACATGCTGCACTCAACGATATCATACGCCGGTCCCTTGCCACCGTCAACGTGCCAAGTCTACTTGAGCCGACTGGTATTGCAAGAGACGATGGCAAGAGACCGGACGGTATGAGTTTGATTCCATGGAAGATGGGCCGGGTGCTGGTGTGGGATGCAACCTGTTCAGACACGATGGCCCCTTCCCATCTACATGGAACCAACAACAGAGCTGGTGCGGCTTGTGAAGCGGCTGAAAAAGCTAAAATTTGCAAATACAGGGGTCTAGGCTCCGAATATGATTTTGTCCCATTCGGCGTCGAGACCCTTGGTCCGTGGGGTCCTAGCGCTTTAAGGCTCTTTAAGGAAATAACAAAAAGATTAGTCGACATCACAGGAGACCGAAGAGCTGGCAGCTACCTCGGACAAAGAATAAGTCTAGCAATTCAAAGGGGGAACGCTGCCAGTATCTTCGGGACCTTGCCTAAAGGGACTCCTTTTTATTAATATACCTACTTAAGTTATTTTATTTTATTTTTTAAGGTTTTTAGTTTTAGGTTCTTTATAAAGTGTTGATCCAAATTGCCAATAAACATTATAGTACAGAATATGTCAATTTAATTTGTCAATTTGTGTCAATTGATTAAATTTTTAGTAGAGAAAATCATAATATCTTATTATCATGTTTTTACCGTATTTTTGCTAATTATCACTGTTTTATAATTAGTCACTGATTATCACGTGTTGCCGTGACTTCGGTGTGAGAGGCAGTTCTCAAGATGGACGGGAACACTACTTTTACTTTATATGACGTCGAGAAAGTAATACGCGATGATAAATGCTCGCTCACGTCGAGTCGGTAATATACTGGTAATTCAATTTTAGGTGATAATAACACAAAACGCAATGCTCTACTTACATCTGGTAGACATTTATTGTTTTCTTCAGTGACCGTAAAATCCGAAACTTCGGGTGTGTAAAAAACGGGACTGGTGGGGTCGCGGGCGTCGCGGTTTCTTGTGAAAACGCAAGATATCATTCAAGTTTTGGGATAAATTTGAATAAAAAAATATAGGACTTGAGATTTAAAAAAAAATAGCACGTTCTCTGTAGTATTGAAAATTAAACATTTCCATATAAAAATTATGTGCAACTCACTTAATGCATTAGTAAATTATTCGTTTTAGTTGATATTTTAGCCTGTTAAGTTTTTTTATGACGGAGTAAAGTACATCTTATCGTGTAACCAATTAGCACATCCTTTAGACAATATCTTTAAGTGTGTCTGATATTTTTATGATACCGTTATTTAATAGTACCTCAGTATCTAAAAAAATGAGCGACGATGGCCTAGTGGGTACGGGCTCGGCCTCTTGAGTGAGAGCGGAGACTTCCGGGTTCCTGTGATCCTGTGATGCCTAGATATGGGTTTTTCTAAATTTCTATGTGCACCTGAACATGAGACCATCGCTTGCTCACCGGTAAAGAAAACATCGTGAGGAAACCTGCATGCCTGATGAGATTAAGTCTTTGAAGGTGTTCTGCTCGCCTGATTTCGAGGAGGAGACCCATGCCCAGCAGTGGGACATATAAGGGTTGTTATTATTACTATTATTATATCTCAAAAATTTGATTTGGCAAACCATTTTTCCCGTTTCGCTTGCGGTGACTTGCCTTATTAAACCGCGATAAAATCCGTCAAAGAACAAATAATGAAACCAAATTATGACAGGTAGACATTTTTAGAGTTCCATACTTAGTGTAGGGCAAAATATACTGATAACCGTCAGACCTAATTTATGTTATGGTTTTAACAGATTTTTAGAGAAACGTTTGTCGTTTTTTTTTAAATTGTGAGTGGGGTTAACTAACACATGGTGTTCAAACTACAGTTGAGACTAAAGTATATTTTAGCGCACAATAAAACATGACAAGTACCAGGGTTCGAATCCCGCCAGGAAACAAAAAGTTTTGTGTTCAGTGTGGGTCATGGATGTATATTAAATATATGTATAATATAATAAAAATCTTAAATACCTAGGTAACACTGAAAATGTTTAGAAAATGAAAAACGGCTTAATGTAGAAAGTTGCCAATACTTTTATTGTTTTTCGAAGTAATCTCCGTTTCTTTCTACACATCGTCGCATTCGATGGAACCACTGAGAAAAGCAGTGGGCCCATTCTTCCTTAGGAGTCTCTTCTATGGCATTTCCGTACGCTTTCACCGCATCTTCAGGGCTCGTAAAGCGAATACCTCGAATTTTATCTTTAGTTCTTGGGAATAAATGAAAGTCGCAGGGCGCCAGGTCAGGACTGTAAGGCGGATGACTCATTATCTCGACACCTGCCACGATAATATAATAAAATTATTATAGTTCGCGTGATCGGTACCGAGTGCGTAGGGGGCAAGTTTCCGACTGAGCTTACCCTTACGCTGTAGTACTTTTATATTATATTACTTGCTGCTACGGAACCCTACAGGGCGAGTCCGACTCGAACTTGGCCGCTTTTTCTCATTATACAATTTACAATGCTGTTGACGCTAACACAGCTTGCTTATCTTTTACTGTTCCGTGTACGTACGTTTATTATCTACTATGATTTACTCATAATTAAATATCTTTTTCTATCGCGGAAAAATTATATCTGCGACCATTTTATAAAAAAAGAAAAAATGTGTTTGTGTCTAGACAGAATAATTAAATAGATAATCACAGCACCTCTGAAAAGACAAGTCTCCATACCTTAAATCGTACAGTTCACATGCTTTAAGGCATTTCTGACAATTTCTTTCTTTGTCAACGGCAACAATAATTTTGTTGTCACACAATGCGTATTGTATGATGGTTCTCAGGTTGATATCTCTACAGCTCCCAGAGAAAGTCGCACTTGAGATTTGAGATTGCAGACGTTTATTGCCGTCTGGAATTAAATGTTCCAGAATAGTTTGGCGACGGAACATACGATGATTGATAAGAGATACGACAATTTCCTCCCTGAAACAGTTTATCGACGAGCTTGCATCTTTGTTTAGCAATGACGTATGTGTGCCAAGATTAAGTATAGCTAGCTATACACAATACATCCGGGGCAACTCACCAAAGGCGGCATTGGTGGCACTCGCCGGGTAGAGCTGCGTCCACTTACCACCTTTTGGGCGTAGCGAGTCCCACATACCCGCGTGGGGACACCCACTTCCCCGCGGGATGACTCAGAGCATTTCCTGGCGTTAAAGAAATGCCATACACATGTGTATATAAAAATTTATTTCCCTTCTTAGTAGTAACACAAGTTTTGACAATCTTACCCCGGGGCTAAGTTAACGTGGTGTGTGTTTATATTTGTTATAATATTTATATTTAGCATTAGCATTTACTAAAATTTTGTAAAAATGTGGCTTCGTTATACTACCTAGAGCTTAGTAAGTACCTAGTACGAAAAAATTAAGTGTACTGTGTTTGTGGACCAGCCACATGATGACCTCCTGGCAGAGTGCCATATGTCCTGGCAGTAGGCCATATACGTGTATAGGCAATTGCCTTATTGCCTTACCTTCGATCTCCGGTCAGATCTTCTACTAGAGAAATATCCTCCCAGAAATAATAACTCACTTTAAAATCGGTCATGAAACCACATACTCCTAAACATTTAGTTTGTTTGATACGGGCACCATCAAGATACGTATAAAAATATGCAAGTACAGGCGTCTAGGCTCCGAATATGATTTGTCCCACTCGGTGTCCAGACCCTTGGTCCGTGGGGTCCTAGCGCTATAAGGCTTTTTAAGGAAATAACAAAAAGGTTAGTCGACATCGTAGTTTATAGCCAATGTGTTTTTATTGTTTCTTCATAATATACATAATAATTAGTCCGGTTAAAAAACAGATACATACGTATATATAAAAGTCCTCTTCTTTAAAAGTCAAAATCCCTGTTTCTATGTAGGATCATAGATATTGGATCATAGATATAGGATCAAAGATATAGGTTATTGTATCGATGTATCAACACAACTCTAAAATTCGCTCAGAACTTTACGAAAGCCCCAGTAAGCTATGACCTGGGTGGAAAATTGATGCATGGGGCAGTCAATCAGAGCGTTTGCAAAGCAAAAGCTTTTAAAAACAATTGGCTGAACTAATTTTATACGTTGACTATATTATGCCGCATTGTATATATGTACATGTCATATATGACCCGCCTCAAAATAAAAAGCATTAAAAAACTAAATATTAATTCCCTGATTTTCCATATTAATATATGCTCTATTGTCTCTCTCTTCCCGCTCTCGTTTTAAAGAGATGTAGGCTAACGTGCGTTAGAATTGACTAGCGGTTTAGGCGTGAAATTTGAAATATAAATTAAAATCTTATAAGCATACCCACAGAAATTTCTGTGAGCATACCAGACAACTTTTGCCTTAAGCATTATAAAAATTAAGTGACACTCTCAACTAAGTTATTTCTTTTATTAAAGATAATCTAAATTTTTAATCTCTATGTATGTCTCGCCATTCATGTCAAAAACATTTTAAGATAAGTGTTTTGAATCACAGGAGGCTCTATAAGGAAGAACAGGGAAGGGAACCTTTTCCGTCCGTTTATTTTTATCCTTATGGCGTCCTTTAATCACTTAAAAAGATATTATCGCTGTCAAGGTACACATATTTATGTTTTTCCGTATATAGGCGTTTGTCAGACAAGGTTGAGCTGTCATATGTGATGTTAAGCTGAGCGCACATGTATGGAATACTGTATTAAGTATAAAAACTATCTCTATATGTGAAATTTTGTAAAAGTTATCTGTTTGACATATTTTGATAATTTGGTCCTGATTGATTGCATTTTATCATATATATTTATTAATTACCGTCATATTTTTTTTTCTTTAACGCCGGGAAATGCTCTGAGGCATCCCTTCGGGGGAGTGGGTCTCCCTTCCCAAGCGGGTATGTGGGACTCGCTGCGCCCGACAGCTGGTAAGTGGACGCAGCTCTACCCACTAAAACCCGGCGAGTGCCACCAATGCCGCCTTTGGTGAGGTGCCCCGGATCTAGTAAACAAACAGGGCACCTCTACGGCTAGTCAGTCCCACAAGGGACCGACGCCACCTCCACAGAGAGGTTGTCCCGCACCACAGAACAACCCCTTCCAACGTCGGGACAGTACAATGGGGTGAGATTCCCATCCTCACCCCTTGTCCCCTGGTCTTATGTCCCCTCTTCTTATAAGAGGGGTACAAAGAGCCCCCTTGACCCAATTAGCTTCGCCCAAGGTACAGCGGCTCACCCTAGGTTACTGAGCCCCCCCGCCACGACAAAGCCTGAACCATGGTGGGGACGCAAATACTTTACAATAATATAGCTTATACATCAGAACAAGATAGGCTTTAATTTATATAGGATAGGATAGGATGAAAAAAGGCGGGCGAAACCGTGGCGCGCTGCTAGTAGGTATACTATAATTTATTCGTTTATCTAAAGTACATTCTTATTCAACATGAGTAAGTATCTGACTAACAACGAAAATTAGAAAGGTATATGTGTATTGTATTTGAGAATGAATGTTATCAATATATCATCATCAGACCGTAGCCAGCCACTGTTGGATATATACCACAGAGACTCATCACAATGAACGCCAACCCGCTTACACAACAAAATATTATAAAAAGTTTAAAGTTTCGTTTCTTATCATAGAAAAAAAATCGGTTGTCTGTAAAGTCGGTTTACTGATGATAGTTGAACGTGACAACGTCATAAGAAAATGGAACGCCTCAGAGCGAGGTAACGTCGCACGCGTCATCTTTTTTCGTTCGTGCAGCCGGCTCCATCGATGTTGTCACGTCAAAATTTTTAAGACGTCATCTGTTAGGCCAAAATCTAACTTTCAAATAAATATAACATCGTTAAAGCAAGATTATAAAAAACCGCCTCGATAGGCCCGGTAGATGTAAAACATCTATTAATATACAGGCGCAGTGGGGTCATCATAGCACGACATCATCATACCGTACGCCGTCACGACATACTAGTCGATTTTTAGACAAAGCGCGCCAGCACATGTTTACAAAATGGCAATACGTAAATTTTAAGTATATATAAATAACATTAAACACTAAACAATTAGTACAAAGCAATAAACCGCGATTGAGCTCAAATGCGACCATTAATAAAAGTGTGACACTTATTATGACAAGACGGCAAAGACGCTCGACCTTACATAATCTTATTTAATACGTAAAAGTTATTACGCATCATTATTACATAAATAGAAAAATAATTAAATGATGGGTAATGTAACAGTGTTGAGTAAAAGTCAAGAATTTTGGCTGGCAGCTTTAGTCTGATTCGCAAAGATATCTCGCGGTTCCCCTCACCTTTCGTACAGTAGAAATTTTACTGAAAGTTTATTTGTCTTATAAAAAGATTATATGATACCGAATTATAATAATGGCGTAAAGTGACAGCTATGCTGTGAGTTTCCGGTGGCCCATTGGGATATGAAAAAGGAGGGTAACGCATCTGAACAATCTCTGGTTGTGCGGATGTGTATGCGCATCGATAGTCGCCAAAAGGCTTCGACTGCTCGTTAGACCTCCTATGTTATCCGAAAAAACTAAAAAGGTGGTCCCATTATAATGTGTTAAATTAGCGAAAAATTAAAAAACAATAAATACAGAACTAAAAATAATATTGTATAGAGTTCAAATCCGTGATAATTTTTCGTATAAACATTCACAAATTCTTTTATTGCGTTTTTTATGCTAGTTGGATAGGCAAACTGGCAGACGTGCCACCTTATGGTAAGTGGTCGACGTCACCCATGAACATAAACTAGTTTACCTGAAACTAGCCCGAGCAACTTATTTATATGTTGCCTGGAACATAAGATGTTAAGTCTCGGTGCTTGTAATTACACTGCCTGTCTTGCCCTTCCCTCCGAAACACAGCAAAGCTGTTTCACGGAGAAACAAGCGTCAAGGAAGATCGTGGTGGTGGTACCCATGAAGCCGGGAGCGCGGCACAGCGCATCCCTCCCACCGGTAAATTGCGATTCAATAATCATAAATGCGCTACAGCCTTAAAAGTTTATGGTAAATCCTGAGGCATTTATATAATAAGTTCCAATTATATAAAGTATATTTTATAAGTAAGTCCAGGACTATAGATAAGTCTAGGAGCCAATTACGCTATCTATCTTGCCCTTGTTTCCGTAACACAATAAAGTTGCATCGCGGAAGAAATAAGCAGATGTAATAGATGGGCTCGGGGCTAAAAGTACCTTATTATACCGGTTGACTGATAGCCGTATAACCTTTTTCTGTCGTAATATGCACTATGCCTTACACGTCGTTATATGAACTCGGAAGTATAAAAAACAGCTTCCACATGTGACGCATCATTGACCCAGTAAAATGACTCTCTATATAGAAGTAGACTCCATACTCGTATATTGAAGATGACATTGTACACTTCCAACGTTTATACGGCCAAAATGAATAAGCATGAAAGGCTCAAACAGGTACAAAATATTTTTAAAGTAATTGAATATAATATATACTATATTATATAATATGATAAGAAACTTATTATTAATATAAAATACTAGCTGTTGCCCGCAGCTTTGCCCGCGTTAACTTTTCAACCGTATCCGTATTTTATAGCCTTGGTGACTCCTTATAACATCCGCTATCTGCCTGTGAAAGTCCCGTCAAAATCGACTCAGTCGTTTCAGAGATTAGCCGGAACAAACAGACAGACAGACAAAAATTTTAAAAATTGATTTTTTGATATAAGAACCGTATACAATTTCATATGAATTTACTAAAAACCTGTTAATTTGAAATTACAAACAGACAATTCAATTTTATTTATTTGTATAGATGTATAGATAATGTATTTTTTCCCGTTGCTATTCATAAAACACTTTTATCAAAGCTCTGTAAAAAGTAGTTAAAAACTTTAGATTGATACATTCATCAAGTAGATGACACAAAGTTTTCTAAGATCTGCTACTTACGTACAAGACTGTAATCTTCGTGGAATTTTAGAACTTTTTTACACCCACCTCCAGAGTATCGTACAAACACCCACCTCCAGAGTATCGTACAAACGCACATATGACACCACAGACAAACAAAGTTACTCAACACTGAAGTAGGAGGCGAAGAACTTACTTCCGACCATCGCATCGGTACCGAGATAGACATGGAGGAACACTTGAATGGACCGAAACGTAACTTAGTACAGGCTTGACATCGAATAATTTGAAAAATTACATCCCTCAATTTATTCACAAACAGTAAAATAAGTTATATTTTTTAAAAAACTAAAAGGACTCAATAGAAAAATAATAATGTATAATATAGTAAATGAGTTTAATTAAATAATTCATAAGGATTGTCAGATCAGAATAAGTTGACTAAAATTGCACTTCGTTTTCCAACCATTTTATAACGTAATTAAAATCGTTGGAATAGCTGGAACGATAGTGAAAAATATTGTTATTTTTTAGTTGTGTAAAATTAATTTATTAATTCCTAGATTTAGAACGGGTCCTGGTTGTTATTATATAAAGGTAGGTACACAATCTTTTGAACCAATTTCACTCGGAAATGCGCTACATATTATGTAAATGCAACCATTTTCTTAACAATCGCGTCGTATCTCAACGGTCCAAACATAAGCAGTGGGCGGGTTTCCCTTTGTAGCGTTTCTGAATTCAATTGAGTTAATACTAAAATCGATTATCAAAATTCGAATCTTAAGAATAGATGGGCCAAAAGTACGTATTGACACAGAACTTAGGCAAGATCTTCACATTACTTTGACGCGGTTATTACTTTAAGTAAAAATTACAGTATTAATTGAATAAGATGAAGCCTAAATACTAAAGGTCTACAATTTACTATCGAATCGAGAAAGGGTCGCGATCGCGCATAATGATATACAGTTTACGGAACTGCAAAAGGAGTGGAGGCCTAAAGACTGACGATTTGGGACGAAAAGCTCCATCCACCTATTTAGTTAAAGTCATCATAAACCAGACGTTTATCAAAATGGGCAAATTTTGGGTGTAGTGTGACCGCTAGAGCCGAGACACACGCCTCCACTTGTATATTGGGCAACACCAAACTCTTCATAATTAATTACGTTCACCAACCTACGAGGAAGTGTGTATTTTTTCTTAAATGTCACACGCTTGCAACGGCCCATTGTTACGAGTTTTCTCTTTATCTAAACTCTAATTAGCTGGTGTGGAAACAAAATTAGAGGATTTTTAAACGACTAGAAATCGGAATTTGGTGTAAATTAATGACGATGTTATTTTAACGGTACGTAATCGTAAAATGACAAAACTTAACCCTTAACTTGTCACATTCATACAACTTTTACTTGGAAACTATGGAAAATACTAGCAGCGGCCTGCGGTCTCACCCGCATTCCCGTAGAAGAACAGGGATAAATTATAGCCTATATGTTATTCTGATGTATAAACTATGTTATTGTAGAGTTTGATTAAAATCCATTCAGTAGTTTTTGCGTGAAAGAGTAACAAACATACATCCACACATTCTTACAAACTTTCTTTCGCCTTTATATTAGTCGGATGCATCAGAAATTTGTCAGTCGTTTATGAGCTGAGCAGAAGCTTCAGGAAATTAGAATTAAAGCTACTCGGGGGCTTTATTAAATTAATTTCGGAATAGACTTTGTTTTATGTAAAAAGAGTTGATTTTTATTTTCAATATTTTTTCTGAAGCGATGTTGTGGTTCAGACTTATAGGTACAGATCCCAATAAATTCTGTACCTAAAAAGTTTCAATTATTATTATTTTTTAATTAAAGAGAGTTATTTTTTTCAACTGCTACAGTCATACCGGTAAAATCATTATAATGGTATAATTATTTACTTTATTTGTTTCAAACGGTGTCGATAGCTATTGAATCGAATCTCCATTTATTATTATAAATCGTAGAAATTAGAGACGCCTAATAGTGAAAGTGTAATAAAAATCTACATATAATAGGCCATAACAACACACAATAAAAAGGACCCTTTTTTTTCTTTTACGCCGGGAAATGCTCTGAGGCATCCCGCCTGGGGAGTGGGTATCCCAGGTGGGTATGTGGGACTCGCTGCGCCCGAAAGATGGTAAATGGACGCAGCTCTACCCACTAAAACCCGGCGAGTGCTACCAGTGCCGCCTTGGTGAGGTACCCCGGATCTGTTAAGCTAACAGGGCACCTCGTAACGGCTAGTCAGCCCCGCAAGGGACCGACGCCACCTCCACAGAGGGGTTGTCCCGCACCACAGAACAACCCCTCCCAACGTCGGGACAGTACAATGCCCCCTGCTCTTTTGTCCCCTCTTCTTATAAGAGGTGTACAAAGAGCCCCTCGGTTCAATTGGCTTCGCCCAAGGTGCTGGGCTCACCCTAGGCTACTGAGCCCCACTACCACGACAAGGCTTGAACCATGTTGGGGACAATAAAAAGAACCTATCAAACAGTAAAATTAATGAAAAGACAATGGCTGATAGATAGATAGAGGGGCATTTCTAGCAATGGACGATATTCGAGTGATGATCAAGACTAATTTGGTATTACTCTATTTATTCGTTCTTAATTTGACAGTGTCCAAAACTGACACATGACTGAACATGAATATAATTATCGCTAAGCATTTTGTTTAATCAAATTTTCTTTTTCTTTCCAGAACAATGACGGTCAAGAAAACGACCCGTTGTGGTGGATATGCGGCAATAGTCACGCGACAGAAGCTCACTAATGCTAATCAACAAATCGATATCGCGTCTTTGAGCAAATCCTCAAACCCCAATTACAACATAATCGTTGGATTCAACGAAAAAGACCAATTGCAGTTGCTCACAAAAGATGACAGCCATGATGATGACAAAAAACTAAAGGAATACGATATCAGGCCAAATAGATACGAAAACATACCTATAGATGACATAACTAACTGTGTTAACGTTGAAAATTATCCGAATTGCGATAATATTCTAGTCTTTTACGTTTCAAAAAATCTGAATAAAGAGGCGATTGCGCTTCGGTTCGAGAATGAACAAGATTTTAAGAGAATATATTTTACGTATAAATATTTTAAGATGCGTAACAGGCTAACAATGAACGTTCACAATTACACAAGCACTGAAAGCCTCTTTTCAAAAAAGAAAGCAATTGAAACGTATAATTATAAAAAACATAGTTTCGATGATTACAGTCTATTCGATAAAGCGAAACCAGAATACGATTTAATGCAAACCACAGACAACGATGGTGTAACACATTTGTCCGTTCTGCAAAAAGGTTTATCACGTTTTGATCAACCCTTAAGCCTTATTGGAATAAAGCATAATATGAAAGACACTTCAGAAATAGATAGTATTATTTTTACCGATATTGACACACCCACTAAGCCTGAACGGAAAAAACTGTTTCAGAAAAAACCCAAACCACCTCCATTATTCAATAATGAAACATCCAAAGTACTAAAAGGAGAATTTGTGAGAGTGAACATAGAAAGGGCACCAGATGTTTTAAAAGATAATAAACAAAGCAAAGTGTCCGATATACTGTCGTTTCGAGAAAATAAACCTAAGAAAATTACCGCCGCCAGTAATCTATGGTCTGCGAGTAACAAAGGTGAGCTAACTAACAAATTACTAGAATTCTATTTCAGAATCTTTATTGTGACTTGCGTAACGCCGTGGAACTCGGATCTATCGTAATAAGGAAATATACTGTTGCCTTCTCATATTTGCCAATAATAATCATTTACGTCGTATAAGGAAGCTTCAGATTGAGCGATGTCTAAACTCTAAGTTTAAGAAGTCAGGGCTAAATCATTTTTTTTATTCTAGCTTATTTTAGGGAATAAAAAATAAATATCGATAACACCTTGTTTCATCATTAACATCATCATTATCAACTTAATTACGTCCACTGTCGCTCAAAGGCTTTTTTTATTGAAAGCCCGTTGGGGGGTAAGCGCTGTGCCGCACTCCCGTCTGCATGGGTACCACCATCTTGCTTGTTTCTCCCGTCAAACAGCTTTGCTGTGTTTTGTAGAGGAGGGCAAGATAAGCGTAATTACTGGCCCCGAGACTTAACATCTTATGTCTCAGGATAGGCAACACATAAATGAGTTGCCTGGGCTTGAAAAAATTTGCAATCCTATTATTATCATTGGCAATACAACTTGAAATTCCACTGAAGATGTCTCGAAAAGTGCAATAAACATTTTCGGGCAAGAGTGAATGAACCTGTCGCAACAAGTGACGGGTCGTGGCCTTGTGTCGTCGTGAGCGCCATTGGTTTCAATTAACGAAAGTGTTTGACAACATTATTATGCGAGACACATCTCGGCATTCGGCAGACCTTACACATCGTATTAGTACAAGATCAAACATTGTCCTCGTATTTTTCATGAATCAAGAATCTATTTTAATTTTATTTATGCTATATGCCAGGTAAGGGATTTGTAGGAAAAGACCACAGTCGTTGGCAAAAAACCAAACGAAGGAGACTGTCAAGCCTAAACTGTCGCTCAATCGTTTCACGGCCGTAATTCTTGTTACGGCCGGAGGCAGCGGTTAGGGGAGCAACTTATGACATGGGTGTGCATGTCCCGGGCATCGGCCCGCTGCGGATTCGTCAGTCGGCGACTGGGGCGCGCCTCATCAAGGTGCCCGGCTTCTCTAGCGGTGAGAAAGCAGACGCCTTCGCCGCTTGCTTGAAAGAACGACCTGTCCGGGATTGATGCCTCCTTGGCAACCGCTCCGTGGTGACCGCATCGCTCAGGCCCGAGAAAGAGGCTACTACTACTACTACGAATAGGTAGCACGTCTGACAATTTGCCTATCCAAATAACATAAAAAAGCTAATATTTCTGGGGGTTTAAAAACTTGATTGTGTCACGAAGGAGGAATACGAAATTTATTGTTTATGATTGAGGAACAAACATCCAAACATCAAACCTTTCGCATTTATAATATTATTAGTAAGATCAATTGTCTCTTCAAAATCTCAATCTTAACTTTCGTAGAATTTCTGATGTTAAAATAAAAAAAAAAAACTGAATCTTCATTAGATTAATTAATTTGATAAAAAATTGTTGATTATATCGTAGTTGCGTCACGGCTTTAGCTTTCTTATTACTATAAAAAACAAGAAGTCAGCTACTCGTGACATAGATATACCTATCCTTGACTGATTGTGCAAAATTACAAACATACGTGTGTTTGTATTTGTCATTTTCAACAATTGAATCGTGATCAACAACCTACGTCGTAATCGTGAACCTGTGTCGATCCCTGGAGACTCAATAAGAATACCTTCCGTTTAACTACCGAGACTAAACTCCTACTCGCCTAAAACTTACTGACTGAAAACCAGTACACTTGTGACTTCATAGAAACGAATTTGTTTAATAGCTATAAATACGTGTTGTAGAAATAATATAGGATAATATGTGGAATCGAATGAAGTTTTACAAGAAAATCTTGCACTTAGCACGTAAAACACATAACAGAGCAATCTGTACGACAAATACATTTTAATGAACAAACTATTTTGTCACGTAAAGCCAGCCATATTAAATAAAGTTTACATAACAACTGGAATTAGAGGTCACGTACGTTTGATGAGTGGGTCAACAGGCCATTAGTTTCGCTCATCTCATATCTATTATCTACATGGAGTCCTATATCCGTATTTAGCTGCCGCATACGACAAACAGCTCAGGTGCAACTAGGGCCTTATTAGAAGAACTTAATATTATTTTACTTCTAATACTAATCTTTAAAATTGGATAGAAGTCATGGAAATGTCATGTTAATTTTTTTATACTTTATTTGATAGTGTACTTTAATAACTCTTTTCACACTTTTCTTCGCACAATATGCTAGAATAGCCATAAATAGAATATCCACCTAAAATAGCCAAATACAGATTAAATAATACATTTTAGGTAAAGAACGCAAACAAGGTTAATAGCATTTTGTTTATTCACGGAAGCGCTTGCAATTATGTTAATTATTGATGTAAATTATTTGCACGACTTCATGAATAAGAGAAGCGAAAAGAAATGCAAAATATAAAACAAGCCACCTTTATAAGATGTTTTTGCAATTTTCTTAATTATTATTTATTACAAATGTATCTATTCTTTCCTATGTAATTATTATTCCAATCTGTCCTATTAAAAATACGCATCATGTTTTTCTGTCTTTCTTTCTTTAGTTCAGTCGTTATTTTTCAAAATAGTAATCCCTGTAAGCTGTATAACTCCAAAACTGCGAACTGTTGGAAAAATCAGGTTTAATTATTTTTATGTATAAGAAATAGAACAAAAGTAGAAATAAAATAATATTAATTTAATATTTTAGGTTGCAGGTATTGAAATGAGTAAAACAAAGTACCTATACTTATATTCACTTATTGATTTTTAATTCATCGTGTCTAAATATTGTAATAAACGAACAATGGCATCCCGTAAATATTCTCTTAGACAATTTATGGCGGATAACGGAAAAGAATTGTACAAATTCGTCTTTACACGTATTCTCCCAAAACTATAGGTATTTAACGCACCGAATCGCTTTGCACTTGCGTTGCGCGGGAGATGTCTTTATATGAACTCCGGTGACCTACCACGGCCGGCAAGCACGCCACAGTATACGAATATGCAGTAGATTGACTATGCTCGAATTATTCTTAGATGTGATAATTAATAATTATGCATAACAAAATCTTGTTGTTGTTATAGTTATCTAGTTTTGGATTTATAGAAATACTAGCTGGTGCCAGCGACTTCGTCTGCGCAGGATAAGATAGTTTTATTTCTTCACTAATTAATCGAAAGGAACTTCGATACATCCGGGTGTACCTTGACACCTCTCTTTAGTTTTTATATATATATATATATATATATATATATATATATATAAAGTATCCTATGTTACTTCTAATACCTCCAAGAATATGTGTACAAAGTTTCATGATGATCGGTTAAGTAGTTTTCGCGTGAAAGCGGAACAAACATCCATGCTTTCACATTTATAATATTAGTAAGGATTAGGAAGGATGAATTAGCTACATAGGTCTAAAAGGTAGTGCCATGCTGCTTGCAGCCGAATTGGGCCGGTACGACCGTAGGGGTACCTCTCGTTCACATGATAATGGCGTCAAGTGACACCTATGCTGTCGCGTTTCTTGCGGTGTACGAGTTTCCGGTGTCCCATTGCAGGGAATGGGGTAAAGGAGGGTAATGCATCTGCATTATCTCTTGTGTGAATGTTTACGAGGACGACCTCTGTGGCTCAATGGTTAGCACGTTAGCTTTCAAGCCGGAGGTTGCGGGTTCGAATCCCGCCAGGGAACAAAAAGTTTTCTGTGTTCCTGGTTCATGGATGTGTATTAAATATGTGTATTATAAATAAAAAACCTTAAACATGTGTATAGTATAAAATATTAAATATATTTCCATTGTCTGGTACTCGTAACACAAGTTCTTCGAGAACTTACCACGGGACCAGATTGACGTGGTGCAAAAAGCGTCCTTAGATATTATTATTATTATGGGAGTCGGTAGTCATCTAAGGCTCCGAATGCTCGTTTGTCCCCCTAAGGCCTAAGCTATAAAAAAAATCAATCATTCTAAGAATGCTTGTAGGAGATTAAAAAATTGTAGACAAACATATTCTTTTATACTATATTAATTGTTTTAAAATTCAACAAAATTTAGTTGTCGTATGCTAGGTCAGGATAATTTGAATTCTTCAAGTGTTAACATTTTCTGGAAGAAGACATCACTACATAGTATAAACTATAAAGCAAAGTCGCTTCCCGTGTCTGACTGTATGTATGCTTACATCTTTAAAACTACACAACGGATTTTGATGCGGTTTTTTTAATAGATAGAATGATTCAAGAGGAAGGTAATAGGTATATGCATAATATAGTAGATAAACACTCATAATTTTAGAAGTTTCTGATGTGATGTCATAAATAAGCACATTTTTTGCACTTACATTGCAAACGCTGGATGAACCCTAACAGATAGATCAAAATAATGTACTACATTATTATACACCTTAGCCGGGCCCGGTTCCGAATTAATTATTGTTGTATCAATGTATGGTAGAATTGTGTATCCTAAATATGCATACTGAAAAGTCCGCGATGGCATAATATGTCTACATTAGTTAAATATAACATACTATCTATATCTATTTTAATACTTTAAAAAATTGCCAATTATAAAGCGGTAATGTAAAAGCTATTCACAAAAATACGGTATTAATCACTACATATTATAAAATAAAGTCCTACGCCCGTCCATAGATAAATAATTATCATCAATGCGTATATGGTTGTATATCTAAGTTAACGCGGGCGAAGCTGCTACTAACTAGCAACAGCTAGTTTGTGATAAAACTGTATTAAGATTCTTTTTCCTTATTTTACTTTTTTTATTCGCCATTTCAATTAAATAACTAGGTACTACACAAACTCAAGTATCTATTTATTTACACTAATTAAAGGTTTTGTATTGCAAACTAATTACAACTAAGAACAACAATTGTTAGTAAGTATTAAGTAGCTATATTATTTACACTGTGTCGTCTTATTTATTTAGACGTAATAATATAAAATGCGCGGTAACAACGTAGTCACGAGCAAAAGCGGCACAGGTCCTACTTCGATGACGCCCGGCTGGGTACTGGTGCGACGTGGTGCGATGCGCGAGAGCCATTTTTATCGTTTTTTATTTTTCAATTTTTTTGATGTGACATAATAAAGATCTATCCAATCATTTCCACGTCATCCCCGTTTAGCAATTTAAACGTAAAAGTTTCATTAAAATTGAGTTACCCGAAGTCTCATACTACTCAATTTGCTTTTAAAATCGACGTTACTTTAGATTTTTTTTTGATCATGTAAAATGTTAAATATTGTATTTTTATCCAAAAAAATCCGTAGATCAAAGATGTATCTATACCCTATTTTTTATTATTATTTTAAAATGACGACTTCCATGAAAACACCTCTAGATCATCTAGAAACAACAATTTGGGATAAGGGGCCCTTAAAAATTTAATTCAAAAGCTGTGCTCTTTAAACTCAAACTGTTATAGGTAGTTATGATTTTTATTTTTACAGGTAATGACTAATTGTTTGTATAACGAGCATGTGATAATGTCTAATTAAAATAAAACGACATGTGCCTTATTAAACAATCTAAATTAACAATTTGTTAAAATGTTTCGCCAAAACTGGAGGAGAAAGTAAACACGAGATACAGTAACTAATACGTACGTACGGGGTACATACCTACGCTAAATATGGCGTCGTTTTAATTTAAACCCAATAGTCCAGTCGGGGCAGACATAAAACTAGCCTGAAATAGAAAAAAATCCGGGGGGCGATATTTTTTTTCTTAACGTTGGGGGGGGCTGGTTGGACGTATAAATCTCGATTTTCTCACTAATCCCGGTAGAGAATTCGCCGCCATCTTGTTTTAAAGTTCATTCGTTTTTCTGAAATAACTTGTTAATTTTCGACTTTAGAGCAAAAATTTGCTCAAATTAATTTCCTGCAAATGCAAATCCATGTGCGGAAATATGTGCGGCTGCCGTGAAGCGGGCCTCAAGTGCTCTGTTTTATGTCTGCACTGCAGCGGAGAGCTAGACGTGTGAAAATGTAACAAACATAAGGGATCTCCTGCTGGAGGAAGACTATGATATTGGTCTTAGCGTAAAAATGATAATGACCAAACTTGTGAGAAATTAAATTTCCAACAACTTTGGATACCGCCATTTTTGCTTTAAAGTTGAAAATTTGTAAGTTATTTCAGAAAAACGAAAAAATTTTACTTTAAAACAAAATGGCGGCGAATCCTTTACCGGGATTAGTTAGAAAATCGAGATTTATACTTCCAACCATATCCGACGTTTAAAAAAAAATCGCTCCCCGGAATTTTTTCTATTTAAATGTCTGCCTCGACTGGACTACAATTCATATAACAAATTGGGATATTAATTTTATTTGAAATTACGCGTCATATTTAAATTAAAGTGCTAAGTGGGATTTAAAAAACTATAATCGAATGACGTCAAGCAACAGTGAGTTGATGGTTCAACGTATTTGCGAAAATGTATGTTTATCGATTATCGGCTAAATGAAACGTCAAACACACATCTAGGCCATCTAGGCTTTGATTGGTCCTGGCGGAATCTTTTTTTTTATAATTCGATGGAGTCGGCTGCACGAACGAAAAAAGATGACGTATGCGGCGTTACCTCGCTCTGAGGCGTTCCATTTTCTTATGACGTTGGCACGTTCAACTATCGTCAGTAAACCGACTTTACAGACAACCTTTTTTTATTTCCTTTAACGCCGGGAAATGCTCTGAGGCATCCCATGGGGGAGTGGGTCTCCCCGCGCGGGTATGTGGGACTCGCTGCGCCCGAAGGCTGGTAAGTGGACACAGCTCTACCCACTAAAACCCGGAGAGTGCCACCAATGCTGCCTTTGGCGAGGTGCCCCGGATCTAATAAGCAAACAGGGCACCTCGACGGCTAGTCAGTCCGCCAAGGGATCGACGCCACCTCCACCGAGGGGTTGTCCCGCACCACAGAACAACTCCGCCCAACGTCGGGACAGTACAATAGGGTGAGGTTCCCATCCTCGCCCCCTGCCCCCCGCTCTTTTGCCCCTCTTCTTATAAGAGGGGTAAGAGCCCCCTCGGCTCAATTGGCCTCGCCCAAGGTGCAGCGGCTCACCCTAGGCTACTGAGGCTACCGCCACGTCAAGGCCTGAACCATGGTGGGGTCCTGGCAGAATCTAGCTATATTTTAGATAAAAAAAGATGTTAAAGTAAGTGCTATATAGTTAAATTACCGGGCTGAAGTTTGCGCATCGCGTATTTTGCATGGAAAAAATTTAGGTGTTGCCATCTGCTCACCTACTAAGTCGATGAAGCTTAAAGACCAATAGGCCATCAGCATACGACCATTCTAAAAAAACATGGAAAAATTACTTCGCGACGTCACTCATAACTCACTTCAGTTCAGCTAAATTAAATTGCGCGATCTATACATACTTTCTTAATATTTAACTAATACTTATCGTTACAGCATAGGTATTTGAATAGGATAAAAAATATTAAGTCAGGCTTAAAATATAATGAATAATAAATCAATCAAATACGATTTTCACGTTAAATCTTGTCATTCAGTGCCAATTTTAATAGATAGGTATCTAATGACGCCCGAAAGCTACAATGATAAAACCAAAATTAGATTTTATTTTTTGAAGATGATGATGATGATGAGCTAAGTTATAAAGCCTTTTTTTTTTTTTTAAACGCCGGGAAATGCTCTGAGGCATCCCGCGGGGAAGTGGGCCTCCCCACGCGGGTATGTAGGACTCGCTGCGCCCGACAGCTGGTAAATGGACGCAGCTCTACCCACTTAAACCCGGCGAGTGCCACCAATGCCGCCTTTGGTGAGATGCCCCGGATCTAGAAAACAAACAGGGCACCTCGACGGCTAGTCAGTCCCGCAAGGGACCGACGCCACCTCCACAGAGGGGTTGTCCCGCACCACAGAACAACCCCTCCCAACGTCGGGACAGTACAATGGGGTGAGGTTCCCATGCTCACCCCTTGCCCCCTGCTCTTCTGTCCCCTCTTCCTATAAGAGGGGTACAAAGAGCCCCCTCGGCCCAATTAGCTTCGCCCAAGGTGCACCGCTCACCCTAGGTTACTGAGCCCCACCGCCTCGACAAGGCCTGAACCATGGTGGGGTAAGTTATAAAGCCTACTCTACCTTTAAAACAAACTTGGACCTATGGAATCCAGCTATGGGGTGTTGCGAGTAAAAGTAATATACTTTGCCTACAACGGACACAGAATTGCATCCTGAGGGTAATGGTGAGTGCACCATGGTTCACAAGAAATGATGAAATTCACGAATATGTCAACGTGCCGACTGTCATGTCAGAAATCGAGTAGTACAGAAAACAATACATTCACCGGCTATCCCTACATCAAAACAATACATTCACCGGCTATCCCTACATCAAAACAATACATTCACCGGCTATCCCTACATCAAAACAATACATTCACCGGCTATCCCTACATCAAAACAATACATTCACCGGCTATCCCTACATCAAAACAATACATTCACCGGCTATCCCTACATCAAAACAATACATTCACCGGCTATCCCTACATCAAAATCCGCTCGTAGCAGATTTGCTGGACCAGACTGCGGTGGTCAAGAGGCTTAAACAGGCCCACCATATTTAGTGGGTACGGCGCTGGCTACCAGAAAAGCCATATTTGCTCTTAAAAAATTCGCTTCTGGTCTACCGACTGATTGCATTCAAATGAAAAAAAAAATCATACCTACACACGATCGAAATAACTGCACAACGGTCTGCGTAGTCAAAACGCTACGATATATCCAGTGGCGGACTTACAGATTTGCCGCCTCTAGGCTATTCAATTTATGTCGCCTCTTAATTTTGATAGGTAAAGCTTTGCTTACTTTTATTCTCTAGAATTTGGCAGTGTTTAGCGGATTTGGTACATTTTCAAGCTGTAAATATTTTGCTGATCCCAAAATTCGCTGCTCCTCCAAATACTGTAACATCCCCATATCTGCCGCCCTAAGGCTCCAGCCTTACTCATCCTGCTGGTAAATCCGCCACTGGATATATCGTTGACGTGTATACCGCCCGATTAGTATGAAACCCTTTATTTTTTATTCTAATTTTTGAAGATGCTATAATGCACTCTTCATTTTATATTATATTCCTTTATATTTACACGTTGATTTATTTCCGTTTCACTGTATGTAAATATTAATAATGTTTCTCACTTGATCTATATCATAATGATACTAGAAAAAAAATTAGATGTATCATAGTTTATTATATTAATATCATTAATGGAAACAAATAAACGAAAACGAATCGAGAAACTATTAATAAAATTCATCACCGTATGTTCAATCTCAACGGTGCGTAAATGTTAGATCTTATCAAGAGATGTAAAAACTTAATCTTACGCAATCACCGCTTAGCAGACCTTTTGTCAAAATGGCAAGGCTAGTTCAAAGACCACACGAGAAGTAAGATGTAAAAAATGTAAGGAAATGATCAATTATACAAAAACCGCCCAAGTGCCAGTCAGACTCGCGCACGAAGGGTTCCGTACCAATTTATATAAACAACATTAGACACTAACACCAACCCGACGCCAGGAGGCCGTGTGGTCGCAGACTGCACGGTTGGCGGGGGGCAACCCCCCACTTTTATAAACCAAAAGTGAGCCACATGGGTACTCACTAATCCGATGTAACATTAGGGCCTTCGGGCCGTTAGCATAGAGCCATCCGAAAAAAAAAGACTAACAAGAAAATCTCGATTGCTTTTATAAATTAATATACGACTGTTGATATTTTAATGATAGCGCCATCTAGTGGCGTGATAATTATCTATTATTGATTGTGACATCAGTTATGATTTCTCTCATTTCATACAATACCAATAGGTATCACTTATACCATATATACATAATTTTTGTATGGTTGTATTTTTAATTCTTATATATATAACTAAATATTCACTGAATATTTCAAGCGTCTACCTGTTGCTGCTATTAATATCGAGAAAAAAAAACAGTAAAAAATCACGTTTGTTGTATGGGAGCCCCCCGTAAATTTTTATTTTACCAATTTTTTAGTATTTGTTGTTATAGGGGCAACTGACATCATCTGTGAAAATTTCAATTGTCTAACTATCTCGGTTCAGAGATACAGTCTGGTGACAGACGGACAGCGGAGTCTTAGTAATAGAGTTCCCGTTTTACCCTTTGGGTAAGAAACCCTAAAAATAAGTAACAGAGTAGCAAGTGGCAAGTGACGAAAAAAAATCTATCGTATTACAACTGAAGCAGAATTGTCCGACATCGTCCTGCAAATTTAATTTAAGCCTAGACTGTAGACGTTTAGGTTTATGGGTCACGTTCACGGGTAGGTAAGATACCAGTTTCCCTCTCTCCACTTATAAAACAACTCTTAGGTTAGGCTCTTAGTTCCCAGTTCCGTATGCTCAATTCGATTTAAGATCCAACGCTCAACATCGAAAATCCAGTGCCCGAAAAAAAAAGCGCTGCGCTTTAAAAACGCTTTCATGTGAATAAATACATGGGTATCCATTTTCCATGTGTCATTTAAACGTTTTGACGTGAGAACGTCTTATAATTCGATGGAGCCGGCTGCACGAACGAAAAAACATGACGCATGCGGCGTTACCTCGCTCTGAGGCGTTCCATTTTCTTATGACGTTGTCACGTTCAACTATTTTACGGACAACTGATTTTTTTCTAACGCTCGGTAAAAAAGCGTTTGTACGAACCTGGCCTTATAGTCGACAGCGAGTGTCAGAAGAACTCTCTGTCATAAGAAAGCTATAAAAACGTAAACCTCATCTTGACAGCTCCTATAGTCTAGTTATAGTATCCGGGGGTCACGGGTTGGAATCCTACTAATGGCAAATATTTGCATCAAAGATTGCAATAAAATCAAGGTTACAATATTAATATTGTATATGATTAAATATTAGTATTGTGTATGAAGTTACTAGGTGCAGCGCCTCTTTTTATCTTAAAAAAGGACATTGATAAATTTTCTCAGCGTTAGCGTCGTCCATAAAAATAATATTTTTCTTGTACCTGTATGAATTATAATCAATGAACTGTCATTACCAAAATATGTCTTTTGTATTTTTATTATGTTATAATATGCTACATAATTTATTTGCCATTTTAATAAAATAAAGTTACGAATTTTATCGCGGTTTATTAATATTTTTACATACCCCGACGTTTCGGATACTTTACGGATACGGACTGACGTGTTAAACGTCCTAACCACAGATATTTGAAATGTTCTTAATATTTCTATGGTCCTAACAATACATATTATGTTACGTTAAGTTATTCGAGAATAAATGCGAATTGAGAAGTGGTAATTCTTACAACATTTCAATATAAAATTACGTGAATGTTATCTGAGACGTAAGGTAATATGCGACATAACCCGACCGTGAAGGGCAGGTTCGATTCCCGCACGGTTCACTTTGCACGTATCGCTTCCTGTAACGTGCTACTTAACCGTCACGCTTACAATTTCGCTTACATAACTCTACCATTTATATAAGTCAAACCTCTAGTTTTATATTAAAGAATATATTTTATTTTATTATTATTATTATAATAAAAACCAAGAGAGGTGTCAAGGGACACCCGGATGGAACGAAGTTCCTTTCGATTAATTAGAGAAGGAATTGTAATAAAAAATGGAAAATTAAATGTAATAAAAAATAAAAAAATCGGGTAGGTTAAAATAAATTCTTTATGATTTTTTATCGATAAAAATCAGAGCATCTCCCGGCGTAAAATAATTAATTAATTAATTAATACTAAATTAAGTATCTTAAGATTTCATTTTACGTCTACCAAAGATAATTAAAAGGGATAATTAGTAATTAGGATAAATACAAACAAACATAAAATATATAATTAATATGCGCATACATCAGCCCGCTAAAAGTATAACAGGTAAACAGAATTAATTGCATTAATATGACGTTAATATTCCTTTATTACATTGTTACCGAGTCGTGATCACAAAACATATAAGTATTATAATTCAATGCTCCTTTTTATGCTAGTTGGATAGGCAAACTGGCAAACGTACCACCTGATGGTAAGTGGTGACGTCGCCCATGAACTTACCTTACTTTACCTGGAACGAGCCCAGGCGACTCATTTATGTGTTGCCTATCCTGAGACATAAGGTTTAAAGTCTCGGTACCAGTAATTACACTGCCTGTCTTGCCTTTCTCTCCGAAACACAGCGAAGCTGTTTCACGGGAAGAAACAAGCAATATGGTGGTACCCATGCAGCCGGGAGCGCGGCAAAATATGATTTCACCCGCGCACCTCAGTTTAAAACAAACAAGTGGCGCTGCGATCGCCAATACGCGAAGCGGCCGCGCGCTCGACACTATACATACCTACGTATGCGATATACTAGCAAAAAGTGTCGTGCCAACTTATCGTCTTAATTTTTTCCGTCTAGCCCCCTTTCGCAACGCGCGATAAGGAACTACGTTCCAATAAAATAAAAAAATGTCGATTTTATTTATTTCATAATAATGGGACCAAAATCGTTCTTATTATGTAATTTTGTCAGCACGAACAAAAATTTCGTGTTAATGTTTATATTTTTTATTTAAATCAATATTTTCTTATTTCAGGACACAATGGCTACGAGTCAGATCGAGAAGAATGGAGAAGCAGTCGTTCCCAGTTCTCTACGACAGCGTTCGACAGTCTCGCTCGACCCACCAAGATAGCAATGGCGCTCACTCTAAAAAAACCGCCAAGACTTGACCCCATACCTCAATACTATCGATTGACCAACGATAACAAACCAATTCACAACCCTATACAGTTTCGACCCAACAATTACACCCAAAGACCACCGAGGTTGCCGAGACCGAACGCGGACAATAAAAGGAACCTAACAATAGATCACAGAAAATACGTTTCATTACAAAACCTAGATATACCTAAGAGAAGTATTGAGACTAAAAAGCCAAACGATACAAAGAAAAGCAACTATTCGAATTTGTCGAATAAAATCACTGGGCTAACAAACAAACTAAGAGATCTTAGCACCGGTAACACCATAGGACGGTTTAAGTCACAATCGCACGGCGATGTAACGAATCTAAAACCTGTGCTAAAGATGAACGGGCACGACGGACCAAAGCGATCAGTAGTGAGAACCTGCAGCGCTGAACCACCAAAGAAAGTTACTTTTAGTGCATTTGCAACCGTCCAAGTGGTTTAGAACTGACACGTAACTGCTTATGTGGAGAAAAACCGATAATTTTGTTAGGATAGTTAGTTATCACTCGTCCATATTACGTTCATTCATCGTTCTCTCACAAAGAATAATTGGCGAGGTTGTGGAGGTGCCATTAGAATTAAAGCCTCACCGCTGATGTATTTTTACTATTACGTATTTATAAAAATTTTATATAGAATTTGTGTCAGTTGTTTTGATTGTAATTCAATTAAATAGGAAAATAGAGATCATTCGAATATATACTACTAGTAAATACCTCAGAAAGGATCATTTTCTTTTTTTTTCATATTTAACAATATTATTGTCACTTGCTTCATTACGAAACGAATACATTTTCAAGTAATTTTAATTAGCATCAATTCCATAAGTTTGTGTTCATTAAATTAATAATAATTAGCTATTTAGATTACATTGAAATTATGTTTTGGATTTAATTTATTTTACATTAGTGCCATCACTTAAATTAAAACAACATTCTTTAAGCCATGGACTTTAAAGAATACATAAAAAAATATAAAAATACTATAAACTGATAATATTTTTTTGTTCAAAACATGATTTTACAAGGGATACAGCTCATACAGCTTTTTTAGTCTTGACACATTCACATGCTAAAATCATTATCTATCTTTATTCAAGTACTGTATTATAAAAATGAAACATAACTTACTGCTATAACTACCAAACTATAACTAATCATTGATTAATATTTTAAGTTATAATTATTTTATTTGTTACTTAATGTGTGTTGAAATGCCACCAATCTTTGTGAGAGATTGTCGTCGGTCAGTTTCAGGTTTAACAATTCTATGTGAATCTATTTTTTGTTGAAAATGAACAAGAAACAATCAAATACATTAAAGACCGAAAAATATTCAAGTCTCACTATAATTAGATTTTACATATTATTTCCGCTTAGACAGCTAAAAAAACAGTGCCTCATATAAATAATAAAGCTCAATTAGTAAAAAAGGAAGAAAATGCAAATATGTTAAAGGAAACAGGTATTTTTACCGGAACCAGTGTTGCCAAATTAACATGACTATATTATGTACTTCGTGGCAAGGGATCGGCCGTCTTGGAGTTCATTGAGGGAGGCCTATGTTCAGCAATGGACGGATAGAGGCTGATGATGATGATGTACTCCGTGGTATAAAATAAACGTCTGTACAAAAACTAGTTAAGGCGAGTCACCGCAGGCGAAACGGGAAAAATGGTTTGCCAAATCAAATTTTTGAGATAATAACTGATAAATACCGGTCTCCGGTATTAGAGATACCGAAAAATATTGTCTAAAGGTGTGGCAATTGGTAACACGATAATATTTACTTTGCTCGATCATAAAAAATCCTGAAAACAGCCTTTTTTATGTCATCAGGGGGCAAACGAGCAGTCGGAGCCTCACGGTACCGACGCCTATACATATCTGCTCAAACAAGGCCACGCAGATGCGCCACCCTCCTTTTCCCTATCCCCCAATGGGCCACCGGAAACTCACAAACCGCACGAAACGCGACAGCATAACTGTCACTTGACGCCGGTGTTATGTGACCGAGAGGTACCACCCGGTCTTGCCGGCCCAATTCGGCTGCAATGCAGCATGGCACTACCTTTTACTAAACTATGTAAGTTTGGACATCATTTTATATGAAAATATTTGATTTTCAATACTACAGATAACGTGCTATTATTTTTTTATCTCAAGTCCTATATTTTTATTCAAATTTATCCCAAACCTTGAATGCCATCTAGCGATTTCACAAGGCGCCGCGACTCCCGCTACCCCGCCAGCCACGGTGACTCGCCTTAAACTCGTGCTTAAAGTCCTTAAAAACTGCTGTGGTAGACGTTATTTTGTAATAGCGCAGAAATTAGACTGCAGCGGTACTCCGCAATCCGCATACATAGTCTACAACGCCTAAATGTAAAATGCAGTGCACAAATTTCTTACTTTACTTTTTACCTTATCTCTGTTCTGTGTACCTTTTTTTTTTCTTTAACGCCGGGAAATGCTCTGAGGCATCCCGCGGGTCAGTGGGTCTTCCCAACGCGGGTATGTGGGATTCGCTGCGCCCGAAAACTGGTAAGTGGACGTAGCTCTACCCACTAAAACCCGGGAGTGCCACCAATGCCGCCTTTGGTGAGGTGCCCCGGATCTAATAAACAAACAGGGCACCTCGACGGCTAGTCAGTCCTCCAAGGGACCGACGCCACCTCCACAGAGGGGTTGTCCCGCACCACAGAATAACCCCTCCCAACGTTGGGACAGTACACTGGGGGTGAGGTTCCCATCCTCACCCCTTGCCCCCTGCTCTATTGTCCCCTCTTCTTATAAGAGGGGTACAAAGAGCCCCCTCGGCTCAATTAGCTTCGCCCAAGGTGTTCACCCTAGGCTACTAAGCCCCACCGCCACGCCAAGGCCTGAACCATGGTGGGGCTGTTCTGTGTACCTACGTATTCTTTGTACCTATGTTATTTGTTTTATTCTTGTCATTTATTCTTTGTGAATATATTTAGAGGCAGGAGTATTATCCAATATCCTTGAGTGCTGGTCTAACATTTTGAACTATTGGTCTATCGCCGTTGAGTAACCAATAATTTAACTTCACATTATTCACTAAAATACAGTAATTGTTAATACTTTAATTTTATTCCTACCGATATCCAATTTAATATTAATTAACTGCGACTTGTGTTTCCTAGTCGTTGAATTTTCTAGGAACTAATTTATTTTCATACAACTTATGTTAATCAAATACATGGTTCATTTCATATACATACCTATAATATTATATTAAAATATTAAATACATATTGAATAGACGTTTCAATACGTATAACATGTACTTATATAATGTAAATGTTTATTGTTGTAATAATTCTATATATATTATTTAGGTGATGTATAGTTTGTTTAAGATTAATTATTATTGTTGTTAATTGTTTAGTTACGTCTTGAATTTGTTTGGAAAACTTTAATAAATGTTTGTTGGTGTACTTTTTTATTTTATTCATTAATTTTACACCATGATGACGTCCATTAAATTGTAATGTTCTGCCATCAGTCAGAATCCAACGCTACTATATGGTTATATCGTTTCTCAAGAAAAAATAATGCCTGACACTTTTTATGATAGTTGGATAGGCAAATGGCGTCAGCGTCGCCAATGAACATAAACTAGTATACGTTGTTTTTGTTTTATTGGTTTCGCTGGGGAATGCGTTTAGGCATACCACCGGGTCCGGGGGGACCCGGAGGTTAAGTGGGGCTGTCTGCGCCCGAGAAGATGGTAAGGTGGACGCAGACTCTACCCACTAAACCCAAGCGGTGTTCTTCTCGTCGTTTGGGTGACCCGGCGCGAGAGCTGTGGACGTCCGTACCGGGCCACAACGATGTGCTATACGCCACTCTTCTCTGGAGGCGGGGGGTGGCATCCCCTCCTCTTTCTCTGCTTAAGGCACACTGAACACACAAGGGGTGCCTTATACCTAGGAGTTTACGCGCGCGGAGCCGATCCCCCGATGGGCCGCGCACAGGTCCCTCACGGCGGTGCGACCGCCTGTCGCTGCCGTGCTCTCCTGTGTTGCCTATCCTGAGACATAAGATGTTTAGTCTCGGTGCCAGTAATTACACTGCCTGTCCTGCCCTTCTCTCCGAAACACAGCGACGCTGTTTCACGGGAGAAACAAGCAAGATGGTGGTACCCATGCAGCCGGGAGCGCGGCACAGCGCTTCCCTACAACCGGTAAAATTATGTTTGGTCCAAAGTTTACAGAGTATTTCTATGGTCTGTGCCAAAGCTAGGTTATGGATGGGAATATTCCATCATAGTTTGAAGATGAAAGTCTTCAACAGATGCGTTCTTCCTGTGACCAGCTATACCATAGCCGACCATTTTTGATAAGTTATATGTTAGAGCAGTATTTGATACATCCCCACCAAAAGAGCAGGGGGACAACGGGCGAGGATGGGAACCTCACCCCATGGTAAAGTTCCGACGTTGGGACTGTTCTGTGGTGCGGAACAACCCTTCTGTGGAGGTGGCGTCGGTTCCCTGAGGGACTGACTAGCCGTCGAGGTGCCCTGGTTGCTCAATAGAGCCGGGGTACCTCACCAAAGGTGGCATTGGTGACACTCGCCGGGTTTTAGTAGGTAGAGCTGCGTTCACCTTGCCACCTTTCGGGCGCAGCGAGTCCCTCATACCCGCGTGGGGAGACCCACTACCCCGCGGGATGCCTCAGAGCATTTCCCGGCGTAAAAGAGAAAAAAGAGGTAAAAAACGGAACAACTTAAAAAAGATTCTTCTAGAAAGTTAATATGTTATTGATTTATATAATACTTATTTAAATTCATTTTGTTACTTTGAAATAAATCTACAGATAAAAAATATATCTGGGGCGACCTTAACCTTGGTATCGCATTGTATAACAATGATTATTATCATCATCAGCCCGGATCCGTCCCACGCTAGGTTTAGGCTACCTACACACCACCATTGTAAAAGATGGACCACCGTGGTAAGGTGGACGCAGCTCTACCCACTAAAACCCGGCGAGTTCCACCAGTGCCGCCTTTGGTGAGGTGGCCCGGATCTGTTAAACTAACTCCACAGAGGAGTTGTCCCACTCCACAGAACAACCCCTCCCAACGTCGGGACAGTACAATGGGGTGAGGTGCCCATCCTCACCCTTTGCCCCTGCTCTTTTGTCCCCTCTTTTTATAAGAGGGGTAAAAAGAGCCCCCTCGACTCAATTAGCTTCGCCCAAGGTTCTGGGCTCACCCTAGGCTACTGAGCCCCAGCGCCACGTCAAGGCCTGAACCATGGTGGGGTTACGTTTTTTACCTTGTAAATTGACCCTAACCATTATAAGTAAAGTAAAGAGAGAATATTATAATAATTGAGTATTATTCAATGTTTATGTATATTAAATGTTTCCTTTTATAAATTGTGTTTAATTGCGATAGATTGTATCGTAGGTTATCGTAGTATAAACATACCGCCCAGCAAATTTTAATTTCTTATCGCAATAATAAAAAGTTCGATATGAAATAATTATGTCAGTGCAGCAGTCGTTAGTTACGAGCGAAGGTGTAACAACAGTTGTAAGTAATTTTAGTGTTTAATATATTCAATATTTCTGCATAAAATTATACGAATGAAATCTTTTTACACAGCATCATAAAATAATGTGCAAAAAACAAGAAACCGAAACTAATCTATACAATTATTTTATAGTAATAATTAAAAACTATTCTTCTATAATACCTAGGCATGCATATTATAATATTATGTACCTGTAGCATAAACATATTTAATAAATAATAAAAATTTAATAAAAAAAAAATTAAAACAACTTCACAAGAAATATATTTTTGTTTAGATTACTTTTACTCTTTCATAGATTCATTAATTATTTAAAAAAAGGACACGAATAATAAAATTTATGATTTTTTATATTTTTAAACCTACTTTGATCAAGTGCTATTTAAAAATACATTATATGCAACGACTTAATGGATATTATTTTGATTGAAACTATTATTAACTGTAATTATTAACTTTTCTAAACTAGATTTATAATTTTATTGATCCATTATAAGTATAAATGCTTAGGTTGTACTTGCTGTTAGTTAAAGAACACCACGAAACACAGTTGAAACTGAAAAACAGACACCTCGTTTGTTAAGAAGTAAATTATTTTTTGTAGAGAAAAATGAGTGTTTCTTCAGCCTTCGTGAGCAGCAAAATCGTTCCTGATGTTATCCCATCAGCTCCCGCTGGAATGATTGATGTAAGTTACACATAATATATCATGAACTACGTTAACAATATAATGATCCCATGTGATTAATTGATCGGTTTGAACAGATAAAAGATGATGATTATAAGATGTTACAAATTTAAGTAATATCTGATTATTAACCGACTTCAAAAAAAGAGGAGGTTCTCAATTCGTCTGTATGTTTTTTTTTGTATGTATGTGACACCATATCTCCGCCGTTTGTGAATGGATATCGATGGTTATTTTTTTGTTTGAAAGCTGGTGCTTCCAATTTGGTCCTTATTAAGATCTGACATGCCGTTTTCTAGTTATTCCCAATAATGCCTATTTGGTTGGTTCCTTTTACCTCGACGATATGCTGATGTGCTCATTTTATTAGTTGTCGATGTAACAATTATATAGGATGCTTTGGTAGCACAAATTTAGGAATTAACTGGTCAAGTTCTGAAACGCAACGAATTTTTGGCCTCGTCACTACACGTGAAATAGAATAAACTTACCTATAGCTGCTGCTCGCAGCTTCGCCCACATAGATTTAGATTTATCTCCATATCGGGACTTTAATCCGGGCCAATTTGTATAGCATATTATGTCACTTGCTTGGGCTATGCAGACGAGGTCCTGTCCCCGGGTAATATTTTGTCCATCGTTATAGATCTTTTATAAATTGTATCGAATAAAGCACACAACGGACTAAATGTACCTAATATAAAAGTCTAGTAAAGTAAAGTAAAGTAATATAATTACCAAGGACACCGAGAGACTAGACTGGAAAAAAGTACGGAGGAGTCCCCGAAAAAATAGAACTAACGTAACAAGGCGTACGCTTTAGGTACTTAATTTCCGGACAACAAATGACATCGGATTATATGATAGGTCCTTAGAGCAACACGGACCCGGACGGAGGCCCGTGTTGCTTGCTCTATGGGTATGTCAATGGTAAAGATGTCTTAAAGAACATTTCAAGAATCGAGAAACATGTTTTTTAATCGTAACTCGTAAGACTTACGATTTGTCAATTTTTTTTATAATTCTAGAAAACCGACAAAAAGTCTCTTAAACTACCTATTCAACATTGACAAATTTCATCAGTCTGGTGTCCCGCATCAAGCGCATTTATTCCGTTTAAAAAAAATGGTCTAATAAACGACTTTTACGAATTTTATTGAGGTTTATATTTATAATGATTTTTAAATTCTTGTTTTAAATACTTTAAACCATGGTTGGTAATTTGTTTTTTCATTATAATGAGCGGATTTGGCGTAATCGTTAGAAAGATATTATGTCTGTCTTTGGTGTCCTTGATAATGAAATCTAGAATTTTTTAATGATTACTTGTATTGTACCTATCTAAATTATTTGTCAATCAGCGATAGCGAATAATGAATTAGGTACTTAAATAATTTAATGCGTGTGACAATTTGTAGATAAAAAATGTTGTTTACATTTAAGTTATGTAACAGCAAAACATGCGTGTAACATGTGAGTGCTTAGTAAGATGTTAATAAGTAAAATTTATGACTATTATCTAAAAAAAAATATCTTTTTTTCTGTCTGATAATTTATCTCGAAATGGCTGCCAAACAGCACAATATAGGTACTTTAGTAAATTTAATTTTTTTTTTTCGAGTATCAGTTTAGTCTTTCGAGTTAATTTCTACCTATGTTATATACCTTAGGCAGGTATATAACATAGGTAGAAATGAACTCGAATAGTACCTTGTAATGTTCAGAAGATATGATGGGGTGTTATACAAATTTCGGTTGTTACACAGTTTTCATTTTTTATCTTTCGGACAGACAAACAAACAAACAAACAACTCATTCATGTGTTGCTTATCCTAGGATATATAAGATGTTAAATCTGTGTACCTGTAATTACACTGCCTGCCAGATATAAGCAGGATGGTGTTACCCAAATATAACCCAAAACCCATAGCAAAGACGTGGCATGCTATGTGTGTGGCGTGTCACCGAACGCGAGACAGCAATATTTCCTAACTGACAAAGATGGCATGCGTTTCGATGGTAACAATTTGCTCCGTTTGAAAAATTAAAGATTTGGTGCGTATGTCTAGTCTACCTCATTTATAATAGAAGTGTTTGCCCGATAGTGTGGCAAAGGCATCCCTCCCACCAATTTCTTAGACTCTTTACCTTAGAAAAGGAGCATGCTGCGTGTAATGTATCTGCTCTGTGACCTTAAACAAACAACGTTGATATTATCAAAACTTAACTTTACGTGGTCAAGCTATAGCCTATAAGACTTATTAATTCAATCTAGAATAATGTATTCTACGTATATAAAAAACGGTAAATTGCTGATCGTTTATTACTCCAATGGCGTAACCACAAACCTACTTACACTCTGAACAATGACTGTTTTCGTATCGTCTAGGTACAATGTCAGATGTAATAACCGGCCAAGTGGAAGTTGTTTTCGCGTGGTCATTCAAAGAATGTCAATGTGAGTAGCAATAAAAAAAATCGAATGATCAAATCAAACTAAATTATAATCAATAAACTGTAAACTTACATAAAAAAATCTTGTAAAAAATTCTGTCCTTTTGTGACTTATGTAACTAGCGGTTTCACCCACGTACTTCCCATTCCCGTGGGAGTACAGGGATAAATTATAGCCTATATGTTATTCTGATGTATAAGCTATTTTATTGTAAAGGTTCATTAAAATCCATTCAGTAGTTTTTGCGTGAAAGAATAACGAACATACATCCATACATTCTTACAAACTTTCGCGTTTATAATATTATAAGCACTAGTAGTCTAGTGGACAAGTTGAAAATGGTAAAAAATAGAGATACTGCTCTTAAAATTATGTGTGATAGCTCATTGGATAGCGTTAAATTAAATTTATAAATGATGGAGATGGAGTTCCGGGAGTTAGTTTTTTATTGAAAATTTCCTCCTCTTTCAGAAATCCTGATCCTCTTTTGAAATTTCTTAAATATTAATAATTTATAAAATATTGGCAGAAAACAAAATGCCATTTTTTTCATCTTCAATTGTTTATAAATTTTGCAATTATTTATGTGCTAATACACGCTTTTAGCACATTTTCTAGGCGTCATTCCGGATCCAATGAGCTATCGCACATAATTTTAAGAGCAGTATCTCTATTTTAGACTATAGTAAGATTGAATTCTTGTGCTGTCTCCCGCCTTAATTGAGAGCCTTTTGAATAAATTCGTTGCGGGTCAAAAGACAGTTTTAACTTATCCCTCGAGCTCCACGAGATCGTATCAAAGGGTCATTTGGTTGTTACAGCTGTCGATCCTGGCTATACAGGAGTAGCAGCGGTGGGAACGAGCGGAGAGCCTAGCCCGACCTCTGATTTCTTTATTTCAGATCTCTACAGATTATACACCTATATAATATATACCTAATACTAAGGTTTTTAACACCGTCCTCAATTTAATTTCTTATTGCAACTATAAGAGTTCTGTTCAATTGCTAGTTCAATGAAATTATTTTGATATGTAGACTTTATTTTTTTGGTAATAATGTTTGTAAATAATTTATAGCTGAAGTATCCAAGTGGTGCAGAAGCTTCCCTTGGAAATGAGCTGACGCCAACACAGGTCAAAGACCAACCGACCGTCTCATACGAAGCCGAGAATAACGCCTACTACACACTTGTATTTACTGGTAAGAAATAAAATATTTTTCAGGTGTTCAGAAATGATTACGTGGGTAGGTTTAGATTAATGAGCTGAGCCGTTTAATATGCGTGGGTGTATAATTACTTCACCACAACTATGCGATGCCATTAAACAGATTGGACATAATTTGCCATTGACTTTTATTTACAGGTACGCAAATTTCCTAACCACGTTTACCTAATATAACAAAAATTAAAAATAGTACAAATCTCATAGTTTTAACCATAGACTTATAATATACTGTCATAGTTTTAACTTTTATATACATTAATTAATACAGATAGATTTTTAACGATAGATACGTCCTCCAAAATCAGAATATTCACCTTTCAATCGTATAGTATTTTAATAGGCAATGTTTTCAGACCCCGACAATTATGATGGCCCCGAACAAGTATACCGTGAGTGGCATCACTGGCTGGTCGTCAATATCCCCGGCAACAAAGTAGGCCAGGGAGAGGTGCTCTCTGGGTACATCGGCTCCGGCCCGCCAGAAGGGACTGGCATCCACCGCTACGTGTATATCCTATACAAACAACCGGGCAAAATAACCTTCGATGAGAAAAGACTCACAAACAAGTACGTTAATATGAAGTTTTGTCAACGTCGCTTTAAGTATGCATTACGCTCAAAGGCGTCCCTAATAGTGGAATTGTTGGTAACATTAATAAACGTGAATGTTAGTAGGTACTTATTATGGGCAGATACATAGCCTTTAATCCAATCAGTGGACCCAAGTATAGGGCGCAGACCCGAAAAGAATTAGTACCTATAGGTAGATATTCACACATAATAATTAATAAGATTAGAGGAATGGAAGTGAAAGAAAGAAAAATATTTCAGTGCCGGGCGTTGTTACGCATAAATGATCCGAATGTACTAAAACTTTACAACGTTATGGAGTATGTAATAGCTAAATGTCTAGTATTCCCAGCCTAAACATCGTAACGTATGCATGTACGTATGTATGTAGTTTTATAATTTAATATATTGTATTATAATTTAAATAGAAGTCAATGATGTGATTTATATCAAATCAAATCAATTTTTTTTATTCAAAATAATAATAATACAGTATCTTTTTGAACGTCAATTGAATCTACCACCGGTTCCAAGGTAAGCCCACTGAGAATAACCGCCGAAACAAACTCAGTGGAACTAATCTTTTCAAATAATATAATATATAACAATTTTAACATCTTATCCTAAAATTCCCGGGAGGAACGCCTTATTCCCAGGGTGTGGTATCTTCCATGAAATCTTTTACTTTATAATAATATCCTTTACCACACAAACGCTCTTTAACAACTTTTTTGAATTTTTTTATGGAGAACTTTTGAACGTTTTCTGGGATTCTATTGTAAAAGCGTATACAGTTGCCTTTAAAAGAATTGCTTATTATCGAAAGTCTAATCATTGGTGCATGTAACCTGTGTCTATTACGTGTATTCCTACTATGAATATCACTTTTCTTACAAAATTAATTTATCCGGAAAAACGGACATACAGTAAATTTTCTAAGATGTATTGAGAGGCGACAGTCAGAATTCCTATTTCTTTAAATTTTTCTCTCAAAGATGAATAGGGAGGCAACTTGTAAATTGCACGAATAGCCCGCTTCTGCAGCACAAAAATGTTGTTTATGTCGGCCGCATGTCCCCAGAAAAGTATGCCATAAGACATAATGTTATGCATAATATACTTGACCATATAGCTTACATACTTATACTTGACCATATAACTGATCATACCATTACCATACAACTTCATTTGTTATCAGAAAAAATGTAGGTTTTATAAAAAAAAAAATATAAACTTTATTAAAGAGAAAGAATGTGTATATCGGTTCCATGGCCAGCGAATATTCTAGAAACGATTGTAATGGGATACCCAAGAATAAACGGAATTTAAAATTACAGGTCAATTGATGGTCGCGCCGCTTTCTCGACCAAGAAGTTTGCTGAAAAATACAATCTGGGCGCACCGGTAGCGGGCAACTTCTACCGTGCTCAGTTTGACGACTACGTACCCCAGCTGTACAAGAGCTTAGGAGTATAATATTAAAATTATTTGGTCTTATTATTTTCCTAAAACCAGCAACGACATATACCTAAACTAAGTAATTATATTTCCCTGTAATAATTCTTAAAGCAAAAAATAAACATTGAAGAAAACGGATTTGAGCATAGATTCCTAAGGGATTGGCTAAATGCCATGTAGGTACCTATTTGTAAAATTCTTAAAGGGATTACTGATTTGCGTCCGACAGTAAAAATATCGTTGAATCAGACATCAAAAATTCCTAGACACTAGCCCACTATCTCACCGTTAATTTCCCAGAGGAAAAATACTTAACATGAGGTTTCTTAAATCTCACTAAATGGATACCTTCCTTCTCTAACTTACAGAAACAAACAAAGACAAAAGGACAGTTCGCCGTTAATAATGCGTCTCTCTGTGGTCTCTCAGGATAATAATTTATTTCTCACATAATATTATGCACTTTAACAAGGATCAGGGCCAGAATGAAAGATCTGGGGGCCCCGGAACACAAAAAGCGAGGGGAGGGCCCCCCCAGCCACAAATTATTTGCCTATTAAAATGAACGTCATTTTGTCGAGATTTTATTAAAACATTGATTCTGAAATCAAGATTTCGGGCCCTGATTGTTCACATATTGCAATTAATATACAGGGTGTCCCGTAAGTAGTGGACCAACGGGGTGTGGGTGATAGGGGGAACTATTATCTACCAAAACCACAAAAAAATATTGTTCTGGGTCTTATAGCTTTGAAGTTATGTTTTTTTTTAATAAATAGGGTAAATTATCGTCCTATGTACAAACATTTTATAATTTTACGAAATCTATCACTTATTTTTTTGCTATTTTTATTCTAGGCGGTTAATAATACATAGTTATTTCTAATTAAAATCGTATTTAGGTGTAATTATCATAAGCATGAAAATTAAAAAATGAAACTAGTGCAATTTTTACATTTCAAGATGCTCTATGTGATGTTTGAGCTAAGCTGGTGTAAAAAAAATGTATTATAGCCTAGTGAAACTTTATTTTAAAAACATCTACATGTCATACCAATTACAAAAAAGTAACTGGTTTCAAATAAGTATTTTTCCTATTTTAATTACTATCAAAACCAAAGGACATTTTTGCAAGAAAATAAAAATACATTGCTAATTATGGAAAAGCTTTTATTACACATTTTTTTTCTTACATTAAGTGCTCGAAATGCTTTCCTCTAGCTCTTATGCATAACCAACATCTTCGTATAAAGTTTCTTTGTAAACTTCGTCGAGCCCGTTCATTATTTTTTATCGATTCAGCAACATGATTTAATTTTTGTCGTAACTCTCTTTCATCAGAAATATTCGTTTCATAAACTGCTTCTTTGAAGTAACCCCATAAAAAATAATCCAAAGGATTCAGGTCGGAAGATCGTGGCGGCCATGATATTGTACCTCCGCGTCCTATCCATCGATTTGGATACGTCACGTTCAAAAATTCTGTCACTTGCCGTGAATAGTGGGCTGGTGCACCGTCGTGCTGCAACCACATTCTCTCGCGTACTTCTTGTGGCACGTCTGCTAACAAATTACCGAGATCACGTCTCAAAAATTGGAGATAACCAGCGCCGTTAAGTCTCGGCGGTAATTCAAAAGGACCGATAATTCTGCCATCTTATATTCCTGCCCACAAATTCACTCCAAATTGGTGCTGAAATCGATCCTCTCTCACTATTCGAGGATTCACGACACTCCAATGATGAAGATTGTATATGTTAAACACTCCCATCCGTAATATGGAATTAAAAAAGTTTCGGTCTTGACGGCATCGACGCAACATCTCTCGGCAGAAATTTATTCGTCGCTGATAATCAGCAGGTAACAGCACTTGAACTCGTTGTACATGATACGGGTGTAAGTTGTTCCGTTTCAATATGCGGTATACCGTACTTTTAGCTACACCAGTGCGTCTAGAAATACTACGAGTGCTAGTCGAAGGATCCTCTTCTACTTCTGCCAGTATTTGACGTTCATCCACTGTTCTAGGTCTTCCTTCACGGTTTCCAACTCCAGGAATACGACCTTCTAAGTAGGCATTATTGACCCGAAGAAAAATGCGGTGATCGGGATAGCGATCTCGATTTGGATAGCGCTCACGATATGTACGTGCAGCTTGCCGAGCATTCCCATCACAGAGCCCGTAAATAAAAAACATTTCTGCGTATTCACGGGGTGTGTAAGTATTAGGCATTTTTCCAACTTCAACAATACCAAATCACAAGCAAAACCGAGGTCCAATTCAAGCGCACTTCAACAAGGAGTAATAATCGTAGTGGGATCGAGAGAAACACGTATGTATTTACAAGCTGTAAGCAAGTCACTGAAGTGAGTCGTAAGTAATAAGAAAGGAGAGGGGGTTCGAGTATCGTCTATGATTGGCCGGGAAAAATACAAAAGAATTCCAGAGTGCACGTGCAAAATATTTCTCGGAATTTATGTGATTCCGAGACTTATTTTGCACATTGTCTACCTGACGATTTCTTAGATTTAAAATCCGTAAGCTAATTTAACATTTTTTAAATACTTTAAACCACAGTGTTATACTTTTTTGTAATTGGTATGACATGTAGATGTTTTTAAAATAAAGTTTCACTAGGCTATAATACATTTTTTTTACACCAGCTTAGCTCAAACACCACATAGAGCATCTTGAAATGTAAAAATTGCACTAGTTTTATTTTTTCATTTTCATGCTTATGATAATTACACCTAAATACTATTTTAATTAGAAATAACTATGTATTATTAACCGCCTAGAATAAAAATAGCAAAAAAATAAGTGATAGATTTCGTAAAATTATAAAATGTTTGTACATAGGACGATAATTTCACCTATTTATTAAAAAAAAATCATAACTTCAAAGCTATAAGACCTAGAACAATATTTTTTTGTGGTTTTGGTAGATAATAGTTCCCCCTATCACCCACACCCCGTTGGTCCACTACTTACGGGACACCCTGTATATATGTAGGTACTTATAATTTTATGAGGGGAGAAATAGTCTAGACATAGCATCGAACACGGCTAGCCCGCAGGCTAGTACCGCCATTGAGCCGTTGGGAAGATTTTAAGTAAGAGAAGTAATTAAATGTTCAGCAATAATAAAATTTGGTGAGCCACAAAAAACAGCATTTAAATAATATGGTCAGCATACAAAGATTTAGTTTGCAATAAAAAAAATCAGGCAGCAATCCTTGTTCCGCAAATAATTTTGATAATGGTCAAAAATTAAATCATAAATAGGCAGCTTACAAATACAATAACATAAGTTTGCATAATAAACATTAAGTCCGCAAAATAACTACTTGATCAGCAAGATTTCATGATTGATCAGCAGAGAAAACATGTCTAAGCAGTGTAGGTATTTGATTGGTATGCATATTTAAAACATGGTGAGCAAAATAACTAATTGGAATGCGTTTTTGTTAAAAAATCGGCAACATAATGTAATCGGCGATTATTAGCACTAAAATTGCAGTGGTAACAACGTGTTTTAAAGAGGTTTGTGTTCAGCAGTGGACGGATAGAGAGAGGCTGATGATGATTATGAAGAATAAACATTTTGTTATTTAATTCAAAACTCATTGCACAAGAATTTACTTTTATAATTTCGATCTCGATTATAATTTTATTATAAGAATAAAGATATAGCTTAATTGTTTTATATTTTTTTATTTACCTCAATTATATTTACAAAAATAAAATAAATCTTTTATTATTTTATACTTTTATAATTAATACATACATAAACAAACACATCCACTCGGAGAGTAAATACGTAATTTAAATAATCTTTGTAAGGAATGCGCCCATTTTGAGCATGACAAGTAAAGTAAGTACCTATTTTTGCTACTTTTATATGCAGCACAAAATGAATTTTTTTGCTTACCCTCTAAGTGCTTACCATAATTTTATTAAACAGGAGCAGCGCATTGCAGCTTATTTAATTAATATGCTTTACAAAAATAATTATAGCCGTCCAGAATGACACAAATTGCTGATTGATTTTGAAATGTTTGCTGGCCATGAGTTGCTGATCAATTCGCTATTTCTGCTCACAGATTATATTTTTCTGCTCACAAAAATACGAATACTATGCTAACCATTTAAATAAACATCCTTTATGTAATTATCGGGACAATATGAAAATTTTATATTTTACTTATTGGAGTGAACAAATATAGATGAAGTTTCTACAAAGTACACATGGGTAAACTGTAAAAAAGTGAAAGAAAATCTTTTTTTCGAAGTCTTTTGGGGGGGCCCCTCTATTATGGAGACCCCGGATGCCTTCCTCTATATCCGGCCCTCACAACGCACTCAAACAAAACCCACTCATTATATTATATTTTCACCGGGTCTCCTGGTAAGGTGCAAGGCGTTGGGACTTGGGGCGACAAGGGGGATTTGGAGGCTGTTGAGGCGCGACCCTGGCCCTCCATACCTTACCTGCAACTCTCACTGGGATCCCTCACTTAGACCTTTTAATCTGGAGGAGAGCTGGTGGACATCTGGGCCAAGGCAAACCTTACCTGCTCGTCACGGAGATAGTCCCGAGGCTCTTCTCTTGAAATGGACTCGAATGAGGAATCCACGTGGCTGGAGAGTCGCATTTTATTAGTAACGCAGCGCTGCCGCCACAATACAACTGAACCCCGACTTGAATTCTCTTATTGTTATAATTAGTGTCTTATAATTTCATCAGACGCATATTTTAACTTCTCTCTCGCATCATATTTTATTTCAATCTCTCGTCTTGACTTTCTTCACTGATTCACGACAAAGTAAAACCCTGTTCCCATGACAAGCGTTTAACGCGCGTTTGTAGTATGTTTTTTTTAATGATAGTTGGATAGGCAAACTGGCAAACGATGGTAAGTGGTCGACGTCGCCCATGAACATAAACTAGTTTACCTGGAACGAGCCCAGGCAACTCATATATGTGTCGCCTATCCTGAGACATAAGATGTTAAGTCTTGGTGCCAGTAATTACACTGCCTGCCTTGTATGTAGTTGTAAACGCGCGTTAAACGCTTGTCATATGGGAACCGCGTCTAATAATAGCAAAAATATTTTTTTTGTACCTGGAGCTTTATTCAATTTTATTTAGGTATAGTTTTTTGGAGATGTTCAGACATTTAAGAGATTCTCGACGGTAAGTCAATGTTTATGAACATAATGAGTTTACCCAGATTGGTTAATATTTAGCCAGATCTATAGATCTGGCTAAACAACCAGTCCGTGCGTTGTCTATTCTGATAATTACGAATCATAATTTACGATATCACAGGTCTTTTTGAAACAGCTGGTTAGTAGAAAAAAATAAGATGGTAGTGGTAACCATTCAGATAGGAACGCCCTTTCACCGGCACGGATTTAGGTACTAATGTCTTCAACGAAAAATAAAACAGTAAGAAGGGATATGGTAAGAGATAAAATAAAACAAGGATGCAAACAAGATTATATACCCACACCCAAATAGATGTTTATTAATACAGTACAACTAAAACATTTAAAATGCACAATAATCATATTATTTTCGTATTAGACCAATCATTTAACAATTACTGATATGATATCTCACAAAGCATATCATAAGTTTTGACACAAGAAATGAGTAAAATAAGTTAAACTTAACAATTGCGAATGCAACACATTGTCTCAACATATATTGATGTTCAGCACCAAAAAATACATTTCAATAATTCTCAGTCTTAATCTTTATAATTATTTCAAGTCTACATTTCTTCAATCTTTTATTTTCGTCATTGGAAAAAATCACTAAATGTTAAATGTTGTTTTTGTTACACTTAGCACTACACGTTATTTTATTTTTTTATTCTGTTACTCTTAAAGGCTTGATATTTTCTGGCATTTAAGCTCCGAGCTGCTTGTAAAGTAGGGGTACGTAGTCGTCGTACTGCGCTTGGTAGAAGTTGCCAGCGATGGGGTCTCCCAGCTTGTACTTCTCAGCGAACTTGGCAATGGAGAACATAGCGCGGTTGTCACCGGATCTGGAAACATATTTTTCCCATTAATTGACAACATTTAAAATTTACGGGGATTCCCATACTCTTGTTTTTACTCTTTTTTCACATAACCTCAAAATTTATGTGAAAAATTTTGTTCCACCTTTTGCCATTGTCAAACCATTGTCATTGGCAGTGGTCTTGTGACTTTGCAGCAGCAAAAGCAGAAGACTAACCATTGACTAACTCAATGGTTAGTCTTCTGCTTTTTTTTTAATTCTTAGTGCGTTCAGCCTTTTTTTAATGTGATGAAGAATAGCGGTCTCACGAGATGGCTGCCAATCGTCTAATGTGTGCAAAAGCTCTATAATATATATTCCCTACTTACTGTAGAAATAACGTTATTTAGCTTACAATTGTTTATAATGTACTAAATAGACTTGCAAACTTACGTGTTGGGCAGGCGAGGTTCGTCGAAGGTCAACTTTCCGGGTTGCTTGTAGACGAGGAACACGTAGCGATGAAGACCAGTGCCTTCCGGGGGCCCAGAGCCCACGTAGGCAGAAAGGGTCTCCCCGGACGCAACGTTTCCCCCAGGAATGTTACCAACTAACCAATGATGCCATTCGCGGAATTTGGGTTCAGCGCGCGATGGTGCATCTGGGTCTGAATCAAATTAAAATTATGTTTATTCCATAGTTATCAATTTTCATTTTAATTCCAATAATATGCCATTCTTAAAAAACAGTAATTGATCATCATCATCAGCCTTTATCCGTCCACTGTTGAACATAGGCCTCCCTCAATGAACACCAAGACGGACGATCCCTTGCCCCTCTCATCCAACACGGCCACGACCAACACTTGGTCCACCTAAACGTGGTCAAACCTAGGCGAGACTAATTTGGCGAGGCAAACGTCGAAACTCTTCATGAAATCGATTTGACCAGTCAAACATCAATTAGGTATTAGAATGTCTTCGTTTTTTAGATTAGGCATAATAACATTTTTACATTTTATTGTTTTAATATTTTCATAATAAAAATAAAAAGACGTGTGGCACTCGGGGTAAAGCTATTGCATAGCATTTTTTAATCAACTTATGCAATTATAATTATTTATTTATTTTTACTTAGTTATTGTCACTTTAATGTTCAACACTTATAACACGTACACTTATTAAATTATTACTTATTTTTATTTTTAATACTTTATCTAACACGGAGACGATGTGAAAATGTAAAGCGTCATCTAGTTAGTCACCTATATTATACTTTCTCACAAACAGCTGCTTACTTATTCGTCCGATTTCGGAGCAGCTCGTAGCTCGTCGGGTGTCAGGTTTTTTTCGTTACAGAATTTCTTGATTCGGTCGCCGCGCTCAAGGCCCGCGATAAAAGCTATGCAATAACTTAAAATTTGAATAATAAAACGATATTTATATTTTTTTTAGTCAATGTTTTAATTTATTGTCGTTATTAAAATAAAAAAATAGTCTCTATTGTCACCTGGTGAGGGATTCTGACATTAAGAATTGATTATAATACGTCAGATGTTTTGTATTTACATGCAACGAATTAGTAAAGGTATGGAAACATAACTCTCTTACAAAGCTCGGAAAAATATGGTTCCAAACTCACACTACTAAACTGATAATACTTACACGATTTGCACACGCGCAATACAAAATACTTTGCTAAATTTAATATGTGCACATGAATTCGTCCACCTATCCATATAAGGCGCAATCTAATTTAGGAGGATAGTGATAGAATGAAGCTGAAATATCAAAGAAAGTGAGTGCGAACGTGATGGACTATTACGCGACATGTACAATGACAATGTCAGTTGAGATGTGGAAGGATGATATTATGCATTAGTCTGACATTCATTAATTTTATTATAAAGTAATTGATTATATGAATTAATGTGGAAACCTACATTTATTTTGTCTGAATATGAAGAGTAATAAAATGACTGTTTTTAACCAATAATTATTATCAAATTGAGAGTAAGTCATTATTTACTCACTATACAGAATCTGTCGATATTTCGTATATTTTTTAAGCCTTAGAGTAGTTGACAGTCTGTTGTAACCTTGTTTTTTATTATTAAAATGTCAATAATATTTGAAAAATGGGAATGGGGCATAATAATAAAAATCACAAGTCAAAATACATAGTTGTATTTCTCTTTAGTAAGAAATTAACATATATTTTTTTTCAAAATAGAACCATTAAAGTATCTTTTTGAACGTCAATTAAATGTACCACCTGTTCCATGAGTACTGAGAAGAACCTCCAAAATGAAGACACTCTACTGGCGTTAGTGAGTAACCAGTCATCTTGTCTTCTTTCTAAGCGGACTGCTGCAATCCATTGTAAACGCCGAATTTCGTTTATGGAGAAACTAAAAGTAAATAATTGATAAAAACATAAATAAGGAATAAAAATATAAATATAAAAACTCGGTACTCAATGTAAAATTTTATATATCATTTCAGTATATAAAATCAGCTGCCTGCTGATTGCATAATACTGACCACAAAAATTTATATGGAGGTTATTTAAGCGTGAATAAAATACGAAATTATTAACTTACCTGTGATAAGTTATCCCAGTTTGCTTTTTACTTCCTTCTTTTCGTCTCTTACACCATTTTACAACATAGGAGGTCATTTTTGTCTCTGGGAAACGATTTTTACGTCAACGCAACGGTCGTCTAGACTGTCACAGAACGTGCAGCAGACTGAGAGACAAATTGATTGTACTTTTTTGGCCCCGCCCACTTGATTGTAGTTTGCGAGGAACCGTTTTTTAGCGCAGTTCGTATTCCATACCTTTTCTAATTCGTTGTTTACATGAATATAATATTTGAAGAGCATTTTATATTGCAATAGTATTTTATAATGCATTGGCCCCCAAATTTAGAATCTTTTGCACTGATTTCTTCTTCATCATCTTCAAAATTAAGAAAATCTCTTTGCATTATTTTATTGAATTCCTCGAAAAAAGTGTGTTTATTGTTCCGTGTTTCGTTCCTACTCCGTATAATCCATCAACTATTATATCTTGTATGAAAAGACCGAAACACATTATTTAACATTCAACGTTTGAATGAAGAGTTAGGAACTTCTAGGTTTGATAAAAAATCCCCACCATGGATCAGGCCTTGATGTGGCGATGGGGCTCAGTAGCCTAGGGTGAGCCCAACACCTTGGGCGAAGCCAATTGAGCCGAGGGGGCTCTTTGTACTCCTCTTATAAGAGGGGACAAAAGAGCAGGGGCAAGGGGTGAGGATGGGAACCTCACCCCATTGTACTGTCCCGACGTTCGGAGGGGTTGTTCTGTGGTGCGGGACAACCCCTCCCCCCCTGTGGAGGTGGCGTCGGTCCCTTGCAGGACTAATTAGCCCGTCGAGGTGCCCTGTTAGCTTAACAGATCCGGGGCACCTCACCAGGGCGGGACTGGTGGCACTCGCCGGGTTTTAGTGGGTAGAGCTGCGTCCATTCACCATCTTTCGGGCGCAGCGAGTCCCACATACCCACCTGGGGAGACCCAGTCCCCAGGCGGGATGCCTCAGAGCATTCCCCGGCGTAAAAGGAAAAAAACACAAAAAAAAAAAAGGTTTGATAAAAAATACTTCAGTCAAATGCCGAAATTGCAATTACATTTCGGAGTTTGAATAAAGGCTTATGCTTGCTTTAATTCGTAAGTAATACTGTATAAGATAAAAATGGGGTGCTATAAGGTCCACGAGTGCGCCGCGTAGGTCAAATATTATGATGGTCTTCGTTGAATTTCCATAATGCATTCATCCGTTAATGGAGAGTCCATTAAAAACAATAGATGAATGTTTCTTCATTTAAATTACTAGCTAAATAAAAACGAGTGTTGTAAGATTTCTCTCTTGCAGTCTCTCACAGCACATGTAGTTTGAACCACCATTAATAAATACAACTCAAAGCAAAACACTTAAAATATTCAAAATAAAAATCGGTTGTCTGTTAAGTCGGTTTACTGACGATAGTAGAACGTGACAACGTCATAAGAAAATGGAACGCCTCAGAGCGAGATAACGCCGCATGCGTCATGTTTTTTCGTTCGTGCAGCCGGCTCCATCGAATTATAAGACGTTGTCATGTCAAAAGCGACGGCCCTGAGTGACGTGTCACGTGCCCCAAGCGAGCGTATGGCAGCTTGGGCTCGCTACCTACCCTCTCTCACCCCGCAAACCCCGCACGATTACTCTGTCTAGACGTATCCGTTGGCCGGCTGTACTTTCATAGACTGTGGTGATAGCATTCAATGTATTGTTGTGACGTACTATTATATACCGAGGCTGTGTTGATAAATAATAACTACCTTCTCCCGGAACACGCAAACTTGTTGGTTCAAAATGCAAGTTTCCAATAATTTCTTTCTAAACGAACGTATAACATAGATAAATCAGTAATTTTAACCTAGAGTCCTAGAATATTTCTAATAATAATTAAATGAATTTATGATGCCTTTTATAAATAAATATAATGCCTTATTAAAAATTTAATGAACTTGCTTTCTTAAAAAAAAGAAAAGATATAAGCATCACCGCTTTATTTTTCTAGAGACGTTCATCTTATATATAAAATTTCCATGTCACAATGTTAGTAACCGTACTCCTCCGAAACGGCTTTACCGATTTTTACCAAATTTTATATGCGTATTCAGTAGGTCTGAGAATCGGCTACTATCTATTTTTCATACCCCTAAGTGATAAGAGTGGTCAACCCCTCAAATTTTAAAAGTTAACGCGGGCGAAGCTGCGGGCAACAGCTAGTATTGTATAAAAGTTGATGACATGACACATTGTTGTAAGTAGCACACATTACCTAAAATTCCGCAATTCCACATTAGGATTCCGCATCAAAGTATAGTATAGGAACGAATTAATATAAATTATACATTTATTACTAAATATTGTTATTTTTCAATAATTTATGCTGTTACCATGCTTATGTTATTTTAACTAATATTTTTAATAATGAAACCTTCAGCGCACTAGTTATACTCGCGCGTGATTTTTTCTTAAGGAGAGTAACCGCAGGCGATACGGGAAAAATAGTTTGCAAAATATTTTTTTTGAGATATACACTATTAAATATCGATCTCACAAAAATATCAGAGACACCTAAAGATATTGTCTAAAGGATGTGCTAATTGGTTACACGATAAGATGTTGCTTTACTTGATCTTAAAAAATCCTGAAAACAGGCTAAACTAAAAACTAAAACAAATAATTGACTAAAAAACATGTAAGGTACACATCATTTCTATATGGAAATATTTAATTTTCAATACTACAGAGAATGTGCATTTTTTTAAAATCTCAAGTCCTACATTTTTTATTCAAATTTATCCCAAAACTTGAATGCTATCTAGCGTTTTCGCAAGACGCCGCAACGCCCGCTCCCTTTCGACTAGCCTTAATATGTAGGGTATCGAATCTAATAAGAATTACCGGTCATCGCTAGAGTGTAGAAGCTGTCTGGGCTGCTCTGCCAAGTCACGGTTGGAACGTCCTTCACCTGCGTCGGAGTCAATTCATTTCCTTCCTTTACTTCTACGCCGCTGGAGTACTTCACCTGAAAAAAAAACATAATAGGTATACATATCTGACCCTCATATTAAGGGAAACGATCTCACTGCCTCAAACATCTATCCGATATACTTCGAATTAATTATTAATTTTTTTTTATTAATTGTATAGCCCCTTTAATTTTTAAAACTAACTTTTAGTGTATAAAAATTCGTGACATTAATCAGGGGATGTTGAATGACTATGGTCTATGACCAAATTTTTGAATATTGACTATCAATGTTTTTCAATCAATTATATTCAGTTAGGGGTGTACAACAGTCGTACACAACTTTATAACAATTTTTTATTTCAATTTCAATCGGTACAGCCGAAAAAGCAGAATACAAATTTATAAAATTGTAAAATATTGCAATTTTTGAAGTGAAACTTCTTTGCGCGCATGAGGGTAATTTTTTTACGGATGAAATGTCACGAAAATGTGCTACGTTTTTGTCCAAGAGGGAGAGAGTGATTGAGACCGCTTGAGAGAGAATGAGAAAAGACGAACGTAGCATGAAGCACATAGCCATGGAGTGAGAGTAAGAAAAGAGCAAGCGTGTGAGAAATATCGAGTGAGATAGAGCGAACGTCGCATCGCAAGTCTTGGAAATTTAAAGCTTTAGATTAGTATAAATATAAAAGAAATTTAAAAATTTGTTTGCCAAATAAGTTTCACTTCTGACATTTATAATAGCTGATTTATAATAGCTTCACCTGTATGTTTGTATGTATGTTTGTAACCGACTCCTTTAGACTTGATTTTGACTCACTTCTAACGACCAGATTTTGTTCAAACTTTGTAGATTTATCCAGGAAACAACAACAAGGACAATACAATAATTTGATAAAATTATTCCAATATCCTGATCATGATAATCAGGATAGCACATGTTAGGAAGGCGTAAGGCGCGCAAGTTACCTACATCACTTGTGTTGTTTTTAGTCTCTCACTCATTTCTAAAGTGATCGTTATTAGTTGAGTACTTTAAATTAATAAAATCTTTAATTAAAAAAATCGACACTAAAAAGTAAAAAATAAATTATAGTTTAAAAAACTAAAAAACACGCATTAATAACAAACCCAACAAAAAATTTGAAAAAAAAAATTTAATGGATGAATTAAATGGGTTAACAAAATTACTTATTGTAAAAAAGCGTGAGGTGCTCAATATTCATTATTAAAAATATTTCATCGGTATCTATTTCTTAAAAGTGAAGTTAATATAAAAACTTAGTTACAAGCACCGCGCATTTTCACAACCGACGCCAGGAGGCCGTGTGGTCGCAGACTGCACGGTTGGCGGGGGGCAACCCCCCAATTTTATAAACCAAAAGTGAGCCGAATGGGCTCACACTAATCCGATGTAGCATAAGGGCCTTCGGGCAATTAGCATAGATCCATCCGAAAAAAAAATCGCGCATTTTTACAATAAGTAATTTGTTAACCCATTTAATTCATCCATTAAAAATTATTTTCAAATTTTTTGTTGGGTTTGCTATTAATGCGTGTTTTTTAGTTTTTTAAACTATATTTTTTTTTGTTCACTTCAATTCACTTTTGTTCGTTTGTTGTTCAAATGAAAAATATTATAATTTAAAATATAAATACATGATTACATTAATAAAGAGGTACCTGCATTAATAAACTAAATCTACCCTTCATAATTAATTGCAAATTTAAGCAAATTTCATTTTAAAAAGTCTGAATGGGTACCACCATCCTACTGTATATTACGTCAAACAGCTTTTCTGCATTCAGCTGGTACTTAGGCCTAAAATCTTGCATCTAAAAATAAACAGCAAGGACGTGTTATCTATGATTGGCAAAACAGTTAAAAAAAACCGGCCAAGTGCTAGTCGGACTCGCGCACGAAGGGTTACGTACCATTACATAAGATTATAACATTAGACACTTTAACAAAAATATGGTTTATTTATGAAATTAAATATTTCTTTTATATTTGAGTTGATTTAATGAAAGGTAAATTGCGGTTTACGCTTTATGGCGTATTAAAAAAAAACTACTTACTAGATCTCGTTCAAACCAATTTTCGGTGGAAGTTTGCATGATAATGTACATCATATATTTTTTTTAGTTTTATCATTCTCTTATTGTAGAAGTTACAGGGGGGGGGGACTCGTTTTACCACTTTGTAAGTGTATCTCCCGCATCTCCGTTTAGAAAAAAATTGTATTAGAAACCTCAATATAATTTTTGAAGACCTATCCATAAATACCCCACAAAAAAAATCGAGTTTCAGTTTTAAGTATGGGGTATTAAGTTTATTGTTTTTTTTTTCTACTAAGGGTTCCGTTTTTTGCCATTTGGCTACGGAACACTAAAAAGGTTCGTATGCCATTGTCTATCCACTAAATATACATAAATAACACATTATTCGTTCGTATGACTATAATAATATATTCGTTGGTGGACTTTAAATTAGGGTTACTTTTTATTAGAATTTGTAATGTGTCAACATCCCTACGTGTTATATTCAAATTTCTCTAGTTCATGATGAATAAGGCATCATCATTATTTCACTGACATGGCGGTTTAAACGGCCGTCATTATCTAATGAACAAATTGTCGCACACAAAACTCAACTTGCTCGGCTAATGAGAACATAACGAGCTTATTCTGGTTACTGCATGTCATCTTAATATGATGACATTGTGGTTTCAAAATAAACCACATATACACATTACATTTAGCCTAAAAACGCAAGTGAATTTCTCAGTTTATATAGTAGATTCGCAAGTTGCGGATGATGATAGATAACAATTTCATTTTTACGATACAAATTCGAAATCTAACCAAGATCGTACCATTGACACACTGATTGGAATTCATATAAAATATAAATATTATCGTTTCTGAAGCTGTAAATTTTGTCTGTAAGCTTTTCGTTTCATTTTTATATAGAAAGGTTTTTACTTCCCAGGAGGGTAGTTTGCAAAACAATCAATTTTAACGTTAGGTTAGTTAGTTAGCATTGATTTTAAAAAATAAGTTTCTAAACTATAGCTGATGCCTTTCAAGATTTATGTAAATTTATTAAATTATGGAGTAATGACAAGGTGATAGTTTGAATGGAATTTTTTAACATCTGCTGCTACAAATTGCCTTTCTCATTAGTAAACAATACTTTCTATTGATCTAATGATGAAAGTTTTAAGATAATATTATGATTCTCTAATTGCCAGGCTTGGGACGCTTAATGAAAGAGAAGAGACGATAATAAAACAACATCACATCACATATCGGTTCCTACAAACAAGTCTAAATATTGAAACTATGTAACACCAATCAAAATGAACCTTGGGTTATTATTCAATTCGATGCAATAAATAAAAAGGCAAACTAACATTTAAATGTTTCAACATTTTTTTTATATCTATAAGTTCCCAAGCTCAGGAGACAGTGAAAATTTCTCTTACATTCGGAATATCCAAATTCCAGGACTACGACTTTAATAATGGCAACTTCAAAAAAAATACAGGGGAATTCCCAACAAGTCTCGAACAACTTTGTTTGACACTTGCGGGAAACTCCTCTGTATAGGTACTTAGGCTAGTTTCACAGTCACGCCATCAAACAGCGCGTTTCAACAGCACGCGCTTGACGCAAGGCGGGCCTTTGAGAATTGAAAACACAGCGCGCTTCAACAGCGTAACAATAAAACGCTACTAGTGAATTTGCAAGCGTGCGCGACTAGACGTGGACTGTGAAACCAGCCCTATTATGCAAGCCGCGATGACGCGATTATAGAAGACTGATTTTAAAAAACCGACTTCAAAATTTTAAAAAATCTAAAAAGTTATAAAATAATCGCGTATCCTTAAATTTTGTGCCTACAACTTATAATAAACTTGTCTTCTACTAATATACAATATCTGCGTTTACCACATCATTATTGTTACTATTGGAGTCGGTGTTGGAGGTTTGGAGTTTACTATAGCGATTGCATGCGTTATGTCCTCATAATTAGAGTGAGCGTAGATTTGGAGATCGTCTGCATACATGTGATAGAGAGAAGATAATCCATCGGTTATAGAATTTATAAATATAGCAAAGAGAAGAGGAGAAAGCACACCGACTTGAGGAACGCCAGCAGACGTGCTACACCAAGATGAAAGTTGATCATCGATCTTAATTCGCTGTCGGCGTCCTTGTAGGTAACTACGAAACCAGTCAATTTCTGCTGGAGATAGTTAATAGACCGAAGCAAGCAGAGCTATACGTAAAAATCGACGGAGTTAAAAGCATTACTGAAGTCGAGGAGTGTAAGTATGGTGAGATTCTTATTGTCCATAGCTGATCGAATATCGTCGGTTATCTTAGTTAATGCTGTGACAGTGCTGTGGCCAGAGCGGAAGCCGGATTGGAAAGGGTTCAGATTATTATTTTCAAGGAACTGATTAAGTTGTGCATAAACTAATCGCTCTAAAACTTTAGAGAATAAAGGTAATATGTATTGAGATAGGACGATAGTCTCCAAAATTGGATGGCTTAGGTTTTTTTGGAAGAGGACAAATTAAGGATTCTTTCCATATTTCAAGAAAAACACCGGAGGAAAGAGAAAAATTAAAAATGTGGGTTAAGATGGGTGCAATTATATCAAGAATAGGAATAACCATCTTGCGACTCACACAGTCACTACCAATGGCATTAGACGATATGGATATAACGGTCTTTTCAACATCACAGACAGAAAATTGATCAAAACGGAACGGATGATAATTAGGGATTGGTAAGGACGAAAGAAATTGTATAGTGTTATTTTTATTAAGGCTATCAAATGCGACAGATGAATACGAAAAATGTTTATTAAGTAGCTCGACGTCAATGTCTTCTTTGAAAGAATTATCACGAGATTTACCAATTCCCAATGTATTAAGAAATTTCCAAACTTTTTTGGGGTCGCCGTTCTCGACAGATTTATGGATATGGTGTCTTTGTTCATCTCTACACAGTATATTACATTTATATTAGAAGGATACCAATACCTTGGTATTGGTATCCAACCTCCCTAACATGGTTCAAGCCTTGTCGTGGCTATGAAGCTCAGTAGCCTAAGGTGAACCCAGCACCTTGGGCGAAGCCAATTGAACCGAAGGGGCTGCTCTTTGTACCCCTCTTATAAAAAGTGGGGACAAAAAGTAGAGGGGGGACAAGGGGCGAGGATATTAACCTTATCCCATTGCACTGTCCCGACGTCGAGAGGGGTTGTTCTGTGGTGCGGGACAACCCCTCTGTGGAAGTGGCATCCATTTCCCTTGGAGGACTGACTAGCCTTCGAGGTGCCTGTTGCTCGACAGATCCGGGGCACCTCACCAAAGGCGGCATTGGTGTCACTCGCGGGGTTATAGTGAGTATTCGGCACAGATACGTGCCGTGAGTCCAACACACCATCGGACCCCACCCAGGACCGTTGAAGGCGCGTAGAGGCAAAACCAAAAAAAAAAGAAAAGATGCCAAACCCTACCTATATTAATTAATATATCCAATTATCATTCCTAACTCTACGTTTAGAATCAGCATATGCCCTGCTATGTACAATAAAGAACTGATGGAAAAATAAAATGTATTTTTTATTAGATCTAGGTACATGTTAATTTGTTTTAAAGATTTGTTCCTTATTTGTCATGTTCATATACCATAACCGCTCTATTCCGGTTATATTATGCTCGATGCATATAACCGAGGTTAGATTATTACTACAATTGTGACTAATGATGTCTAGCTAACTAGGTAGGACTAACGAGGTATTTTATACATGCGCGACTGTCAAGAATTTTTTTTATCGTTTGTAGACCGACTATAAAACAAAGTTAATGCAAGTAAAGCTGCGGACCACAGAACGTATATCAATCAGAAATGTAGAATCACATTCAACATTTCTCGTGAAGAATGGTAGATGTTGATAGCAAGTTAAATCAGTTGTTATAATCTATTAGAAATATTTAATATTTGAAACAGAAACATGTTTCAAAATGTTATTAAACGATCGTCTTATTGATCGGCTCTTCCGACCTCTGTGGCTCAGTGGTAAGCGCGTTTGCGCTCAAGCCGGAAGTTACGGGTTCGAATCCCGCCAGGGTGCAAAAATATTTTCGGTGTTCCTGGGTCATGGATGTGTATTAAATATGTGTATTATATATAAAAATCTATACATATAATAAAATTAAGAGTGTCTGTTTGTAATATTAAAATAACCACTTTTTACTAAATGCATATTGATGTATATACGGTACATATACCAAAATAGCATTTTTTACAATTTTTGTCTGTCAGTCTGTCTGTGTGTTCCGGCTAATCTCGGAAACGGCTGGGCCGATTTTGACGGGACTTCCACTTCACTGACAGATAGCTAAAGTTCCAAGGAGTAGCTTAGGCTATAAAAATAATCATCATTAATCCGTATACGGCTGTAAATTTAAGTTAACGCGGGCGAAGCTGCGGGCAACAGCTAATCTTAAATATATGTATAGTATAAAAGTATTAAAAATACTTCCATTGTCTGGTACCCGTAACACAAGTTCTTCGATAACTTACCACGGGACCAGATTGACGTGGTGTGAAAGTGTCCATAGATATTATTATACGGCTCTCATAAGGTTATAGTTAGCTGTTACGGAAAATATTGTTTTGTGTATTGCACTTTAAAAAAAAGTTTTGAATTTTGCACACCAAATTGGTAAATTAAAGCAGAGTATTGTGAAAAAGGATTTTTACATAATTATATACCGTTTTTAATAACATAAACCTGTTACTGGAGTACTAATGAAATAATAAAAACATTTTCTTATTACAATTATCAAAACTGGCGTAAACAATATGCAGCAAAGAACTTTACGAAATTCCAAACATCCAGTTTTACCTTTCCTTTTTTTCTTTTTTATTAGCGACTTTCGCTCAGCAATTATGCCAGTCCATTAGTTACAAATACATAAATGACTATTGAAAATGATAACTCACCGTAGCCAGAGCCGCCGGGGCCTTAGAGATGACGTCGGGCACCACTTCGTTCGCCTCGAATGACTTCACCATCGTCGCCATTGCTCTTGATAGCACCCTAAAATTGACCATAGTGCTGTCTGCTAATAAAAAAACAATCGCAATTCTTAGAAGAGCCATATTGACGTTTTGAGCGTACAATTCGCGCTCGAATGCGACCGTCGACTGAGGCCTTAGCAACTAACAAGCTTGTTTTAATGCAAAGCGAACCATTCAAGTAAAAACCGGTCAAGTACGCGTCTGAACTCGAAATACGATAAATTATGGTTCCGTAGTTCCGGTATTTTCTTCTTTTGTGAGGTATCTAACAATCGTAACTAACAAAAACCGTCTATGTGCCAGTTTACCGGTGGGAGGGAAGCGCTGTGCCGCACTCCCGGCTGCATGGGTACCACCATCTTGCTTGCTTATTTCTCCCGTGAAACAGCTTTGCTGTGTTTCGGAGAGAAGGGCAAGACAGGCAGTGTAATTACTGGCACCGAGACTTAACATCTTATGTCTCAGGATAGGCAACACATAAATGAGTTGCCTGGGCTCGTTCCAGGTATACTATTTTATGTTCATGGGCGACGTCGACCACTTACCATCAGGTGGTACGTTTGCCAGTTTGCCTATCCAACTAACATAAAAAAAAAAAAAAAAAGTTCCAATTCATGTTCATGACAAAATGTCATAAACATTATATTATTATGGTATTAACAAGGCATAGGACGTCATGAAGTTATAACACTTGTTATTTGGTTATGGTTTTAGCAATTGTGGGCAATTTAGATAAATATGTATTATATTTATCTAAATTGCCCACATTTAGATAAACATGTCACCAAATATAAAAGTGATATAACAATTGCTCATCTTTTAAAGCAACTCTATACCGGTGAGCGACTCGGGTAGAGGTCTGAGTTCGATCCTGTCCCCCCTGTGATGCCTAGAAATGGGTTTTTCTAAATTTCTACGTGCAGCTGAACATGAGACCAACCCTTGCTCACGGGTGAAGGAAACATCGTGAGGAAACCTGCATGCTTGATGAAATTAAGTCTTTGAAGGCCAGCACATGGGCGAACAATGGCCCAAAACGTCTGATTTCGAGGAGGAGATCCATGCCCAGCAGTGGGATATACATATAAGGGTTTATATTATTATCTATACTAATATTATAAAGCTGAAGAGTTTGTTTGTTTGTTTGAACGCGCTAATCTCAGGAACTACTGGTCCGATTTGAAAAATTCTTTCAGTGTTAGACAGCCCATTTATCGAGGAAGGCTATAGGCTATAAAACATCACGCTATGACTTATAGGAGTTGAGTAACGCGGGCGAAGCTGCATATTATATATAACTCTATACTATTATTAGTATCATATTTTATTTGGTGCAATTTCGTCTCACACACCCATGGGGTGATAATTTTTATGCACGCTAACATTTATATGCATCTATCGCTATACCGAATGCTTCAACAAATTACAATACAATTACATATACCTAGACCAATTTATCAACTTTTGACGCTGGATAGTCATAACTTATTATAAATTTAAAAAAAAACGTGACTTTGTTTTAAAGACATTGTGGTATTATTTAAGTATGTATTTACATATTATATTTATTACACTGGAAATTTAATTGAGCAGACAAATTGGTGTCGCTTGCATTTAGATACTTAAAAATTTGAATAATTGAACATAAATATGAAGAAAAGAAATTTTTGTACTTATATATTGTTGTATTTTTTTGTTAGTTGGATAAGCAAACTGGCAAACGTACCACCTCATGGTATTATTATTTAAGGGTGGGGACACCAGTGAGGCCAGACAGGTGATCAGTCCTCATTACCGGGACCATTTCACCCACTCCACACCTGATGGTAAGTGGTCGACGTCGCCCATGAACATCAACTAGTATACATGCTTCATAATTCATATTTATTAAAAACAAAGTGAAAGCAGCTATGCTGTCGCGTTTCATGCATTTGTGAGTTTCCGGTGGCCCATTGGAGGGGGCATAGGCAAAAGGAGGGCAATGCATCTGCATAACTTTTGGTTGTGCGGATGTTGGTAATCACCATACGGCTCTGACTGCTTGGTTGCCTCCATATGACATAAAATAACCAAAATATTTAAAAAAATCTATGTTTTAAGTGGTAAATTTTATATATACTTTGTTAAAAGTTGGTTACTAAAATACTTTAACGTTAATCATAAATATTTAAAATATTTTATTTATAAAGTATGTTTACAATATTTTGCATTTTTCATTTGGTAACCATGAAATAAAATGTTTAGTTCAATTTGGAATACAAGATGAAGTCATAATTGTCACTTACCATAAGCTACTTTTTCTCTTGATTGTTGTATGCAGATAACGTTTAATGTTAAAATTGTTACTTGGAGAAAAAGCATTCAAGAGAGAATCAATAAAGAATTTTGTGGAGCAGAGTAACAATTGGAACTAACGAAAACAATAGCAAAATGTAAGGTACAGAAATTGTGCAGGTGATGGGTGGGCAATGCCAATTTCGATATGGCTGTGTATGTATGTATTCAACTTGTATCCTTGTTGATTGTGATGATAGTTCGGATAATTGAGTTTCCACTGTACATTGATAAATAACAAATACAATTGACTTGTCAAATTCTTGGTTTTAAGTATTGGTAGAGTATGTTTAGTGCCACATGCCTGTCAACTTTTCACATTTTACATATGCTTCCTGTGAAGTACCTTGACTGAGTTACAGAAAAGTTTTTTTTTATGTTACTTGGATAAGCAAACTGGCAAACGTACCACCTGATGGTAAGTGGTCGACGTCGCTCATGAACATAAACTAGTTTACCGGAAACGAGCCCAGGCAACTCATATACACAACCTTGTATAATTACATGTGTGGCACAAGTGTCCAGTATGTTTGTAACATGGTAAAACACCGGTAGCGCATGGGATTTGTTGCCTGGGTCTAGAATAAATTTAAACTTGCTTAAGTTTAAGAACTTAGTCTAAAAGACTATCATCGTTTACTACCAAGTACCTCATCTGCCAGTTTACTCAACTAATTATATTATTATGTAGCTAAATTACGTAAGTCATATTATAAACTAAATCAGAAAATCTAATGACAAAAGTATTTTACTTTATTATCTATTTTCTATATGAATTAAAAGTTCTACGCAATGGTTCAAATAGTTAAATTTTTTTTTTTTTTTTTTTTTTCGGACGTATTTATGCTAACGGCCCGAAGGCCCTAATGCTACATCAGATTAGTGTGAGCCCATTCGGCTCACTTTTGATTTATAAAGTGGGGGCTTGCCCCCCGCCTACCGTGCAGTCTGCGACCACACGGCCTCCTGGCGTCAGTTGTGAATATATTTTATACTTGTAAGTACATTATAACAAAATTAATAATCTTTATTCTGGACTTTCAGGAAATGCTAATTCTACAGATATTCTAACAGGACCAATCAAATTTTAATATCTTGATTAATCAATTAGATAAATTATTGGCACTTTATAAAATGTAGGTAGTTGTCTTCAACAATAATTATTTAACGGTGCGCTGTTAACTGTCTATAAATAGATTATTCTTATCACTGCAAATATGTATATCTCATCATCTGTAGCTTACGTAAAATTACGTAACATTCTTTATTTAACATTTAAAATAGAGATAAATTGCTATCAAATTATAATATTATATTTAGTCAGTAAAAAAAATATCTTAATATCTATCATGTCTGAACTCAAATGTGAAAATAATTGAAAGTACAATTATTTGAACAAGTTTAATGTAATATAGCATACCTGCAAATAATTGACAAGCGAACAATTTAATATCAGCACCCAAGATCAAGAAGCAACGTCTGAAATTATTAGTCGAGTTTTATAAATTGTTGTAATTTGCAAAGATAGAGTTTACATATGTCACGCACGATTCATGCCGGCACGAGACAGGAGTGTTTTTTTCCTATTGGTCCTTGGTACAGGCTCAGACCAGAGGCCATGCTGCCTATTCTGTCTTATTGGAGTTTTATTTGCAACAATAGGGATGTTGACATTTTTCAGAAATGTTTTTAAATCATTTATGAATATCTAATGGAGGCCTAAATATTATTAACTTTTGCTTAAATACGTCTAATGCCTATAAAATCTTGCATTTTATAATGCATGCATGTCCGTTTGTTATCACGTGACCTATTTTAAATTTAGTTACATTTTATTTATTTATTTATTTATGTACACAGGAAACTTAAACACAAAACTATGAACATTTAAGAAAACAGGTACAAAGGTATAGCTTATTCCACACTGAAATTTCTTCCAGCTGACCTAATACAGGAGAAGAAGAACAATAATTTAAGCAATAGGGTGTACATTAATATACTTTTTATATTTACATATATACTTTTTATATTTACATATTATATACTACTATTTATATGTACATAATATACTTTTTGATAAAATAAAACGATGAAGACAAACAAGTTTATTATGGTACCATAACCCTTACATAAATGTAAGTAAAAGTTGAAATAACACCTATACCACTTACTACAATTTTATATAAATTACAATACTAGCACTAAGACTATAATATTATAATATAACAAAAATAAAAATATATATTTACCTATAATATAACATTACATTTACAAATAATGCACGATAATTATATAGAAAAAGTGTGTCAGGGTGAAAACTCTTTTGTGGTAGCAAAATGCAAATAGCAATCCTTACATCAAATTAAGAGAATTGAGCTCGTACTTCAATTAAATGTGTAAGTATGTTTATTATATTCATATTATCTTAATTTAAACAAATAATCTATTTTAAGGAAATATTTTAATCCTAAATTCCTATTTGCTTGTAAAGTATTGGCACGTAGTCGTCATATTGGCACATATAGAAGTTGCCAGCAATCGGATCTCCAAGCTCATACTTTTCAGCGAACTTTGCAACAGAGAAGCTATCGCGATGTTCAGTCGATCTGAAAGTTAAATTAATTATGTATTTTCCTAAATGTCACTAGAGATCTGATGAATAAAATCCCACACGTTTACTTTTTAGAGTAATATGTAGATAAATACAAAAACTTCTATTAGGAAATATTGCTTTTGAAATGTCATTAAGTATTGTATGCCACGTCTACCTCAGTTATAATAGAAGTCTTTGGGTAAACATTCCAATATGAAGAGCAGAAGAAGAATTCTCTACTAGGGAAATGTAATAGGAATTCTTTCATTGTCATCATAATCAATCTATTTTTCAGTAGGTTACATACATTATCTATTTTTTAGTAAAGAAGAATTATTTAGGAATAAGTTCGTGCCTGGGAGACACTTACGAATCATTCAACAAAGGTTCTTTGAATGAGATTTTTCCAGGTTGGTTGTAAACGAGGAATACGTAGCGATGAAAACCCGTGCCTTTCGGTGGTCCAGAGCCTATGTAGGCAGATAGCGTTACTCCAGAAGCAACATTTTCTCCGGGTATATTTCCAACCAGCCAATGTTGCCATTCGTTGTATTGTACTGGAGACGGATCTTAAAAAAAATAAAAGTGAGGAAAGAAAAACTGTGATTTTATTTCACTGAAATTGAGATCTTACGGCCTTGTTAATAATAAAGAACCTACCTTTAGTACCAGATACGATTATAAATCCTATAGTGAACTGGTTTACATCCCCTCGTAAATATAACTCATTGGTCGGCCATTAACCAGGTGGGAAGACGATCTCTGTTTCGTGGCCGGTAGTGTTAGATGCGAGTGGCAAGAGATCGACCGTCTTCGCGTTCATTGAGAGAGGCCTATATTCAGCAGCGGACGGATAGAAGCTGATGGTGATAATGATGATGAAATATAAATAAAATATAATATGACTTAAAAGGAAAAGACTAAATACAAATACCGGTCATCACTAGAGTGTAGAAGCTTTCGGGACTAAACTGCCATGACACTGTCGGAATATCTTTCACCTGTGTTGGAGTCAGCTCGTTCCCCTCCTGTACTTCTATGCCACTTGGGTACTTCACCTAAAATATCAACACTCCATAGAGAAAATAAAGTATTACAATAGTGTAATATATACTTACTATGATCAAAATATGGGAATAAGACATTCATTCCTAAGGTTTATACATGTTTCATGTATAAACTATGTATGTATTTTATTTTCGTTGACAAAAAGAGCAACCCCTGTTTTTTTCTCGTTTGAAGAGACTGCATTTATTAATAATAATACCTTTTATATTTTGGCACAAATATTACATATTTTGCTACAATTTTCTACAACAAAATTAACAATCATGTTTATGTGCTTTCAAACGCTTTTTTTACACGTACTTTTTATTGACTCCTTTTTTTGACGTATTTCAAGTGTACAAGTTGTCACATATGAAATAAAGTTATTTTCATCAACTAACCTACTAACGAACTCCAATTTTGCGGAGCAAAAAATTAACAATCAGTCATCATCAAAATCAATCTAACAATGGTGCGGACCAATGGTCTGAAGAGAGCAAAAAAAAGTTATTTTGATTAATTGATTGATTGATTGAAAACGCTTATCTGCTGCTGGATATTATGAGAATTAACATGATACTTTAAGTATCATACCCATCATATACCATACTGGAGTTATAACTCACCGAAGCCAACCCTCCGGGGGCTTTAGGCACGACATGGGGAACCAGATCTTCAATCTCAAATGACTTCAACACTGACGCCTTAGCCCCAAATAGCACCATAATGGTATCTGCTAATAACAAAACTATCGTAGTTCTTGTAAGAGCCATAATATATATCTATTTATTAACGTATACCACATTCAGTAGATATTTTCAGGCACATTCGATAGAGTGATCCGACTGCAACTGCAAGCTAGTTTTATAGTAACATTAATAACTGCCTTCATACACCACTATTAGTGTATTTAATAAAGTGTGTATCACATAATCAGTTCCAAAGATTAACCATTCTGGTGAGTCGTACGGAAAAAAGCAAGGGTTCTTCGTGTTGGCTTTATCTACCTTTCAATAAAATATTAAACAGTGCCATCTACTTATATAATAGCTTGCCTGAGGACTTACGAATAGAGCCAATTCAAAAACAATTTAAGAAGAAACTTAATAAATATCTTTTATCAGCCATTTAAACTTTTAAATGTTTACATATTGTTTTCTAATGTTATACTATATATTATTTATTATGTTATACTATATATATATATTTCTAATGTTATATATGATATACTAAAACTTAAAATAAATTACGGATTTTATCGCGGTTTATTAAAAATTTTACAAGCCCAACGTTTCGACTAACCAAAATATTGATTATCATACGTCGGGCTTGAAAAAATCATAATAAACCGCGATAAAATCTGTAAAAAAATTGTTTAGTTATAATTTTAAATGTTTAATCCGTACTAGTCCTTACTAATATTATAAATGCGAAAGTAACTCTGTCTGTCTCTCTGTTCTTCACGCCTAAACCACTGAACAGATTTGTATGAAATTTGGCACAAAGATAGTTTGAGACCCGAGAAATGACATAGGATAGTTCTTATACCGGATATCCCACGGGAACGGGATTTATACGGGTAAAACCCCGGGACTGTCTATCTTCTAAACCACGGAATAGATTTGGGTGAAATATGATATGAAGATACTTTGGAATTTAACTTAGAACATAAAATAATTATTCTCCTGAAAATCCCACGGAAACTAGCTGTTGCCCGTAGCTTCGCCCGCGTTAACTTAGATTTACAGCCGTACGCGGATTGATGATGATTATTATTATAGCCGAAGTTACTCCCTATAACATCATCTATCTCCCATCAAAAGCGGCCCATGCTTCATTGTGATTTGATGCTCAGACATTACCAATGCTGAACTGCTGATGTTGATTGACATAAAATAAGATAAAAAAATTATACTTTGTCGTTCGTTTGTTTGTCCCCACCTCCATAACTGCTTCAATCAGTATTGTAATAGGAATGTTGACATTTTTCATAAATGTTTATAGATCATTTATAAATATCTAATAAAGGCCTAAATATTATTAACTTTTGCTTAAATACGTCTAATGCCTATAAAATCTTGCATTTTATAATGCATTTTAAATTTCGCTCCAAAATGCTAACACTTGTCACGTGACGTCATATGTTGTTAAACATCGTAAAAATGATAAAATGATTCTAGTTGTCCTTAATAACATAATATGGCTTCTAAGTTTTATAATTGTTGTACGGTGCCTATGTGTGTGTACACTGTCAAAACGCCTGAAAATTACAATTAAACAATATTTTTACAATATGTACTGCGTACGGAAAATGGTGTATAAAAGTACGTCAATATTCTTCCGCTTCCTCTAAATAGGAACAGGCGACGTCATTTCCGTTTATTATCACGTGACCTATTTTAAATTTTGTTACATTTTATTTATTAAATATTAATTTAATCAAATAAATATAAATGAAAATATTGTATTTTTTTCAGAATTATATCATAGAAACTACCAATTAACATCAAAATTATATTTTTATATGAATACTGTCAACATCCCTATACTTGGCGTCGACAAATCGAGCAAAGTGTATATTAATTAAAATGGCAAAATTAACCTCTAGGAAGTTAGGTGTGCTCAGTAAGGCGAAACAGTATTTCATGCCTTCTCACCGCCTATATTATACGAGGCGCAGAACCGGCATGGGTGGCTTCTAACCTCTGGCGGGAGCACCCAATACCCGGAATTCTGAATCATGAAATTCACAACAGCCGACATTGCGACATTTCATGCCTCGCACAACCACTATGTGGAAACAGCAGCACAGTATTTCCGTGTTCCGAACCGATACGTCTTAGAAAAGAGTATACTCATATTTGAAAGGCCGGATGTCACTGATCTCTAACCACTTGGTGATCAATTTACCCGTCTGTCCGTTTGTCCCTCTTTAATAAAAAAAAACTTGCAATTAGTCTAGAAATTTCAAGTTAATTAGTAAATTAGTAAATTTCAATAACCCATCCAGATTTGCGTATACAAATAAAATAAAGCATTTTTATACCCAACCAAAAAAATATACTTATTTCTATGATAAAGAATCCTTTAACTTATTTTTTATGTTTTAAATATGGCACTTAAAAGAAAATTATAACATTAGTGTAAACGTCAAGGTATAATTATTATAAACTAGCTGTTGCCCGCAGCTTCGCCCGCGTTTACTTAGATTTACAGACTTAGACGGATAGATGATGATTATTTTTATAGCCTAAGTTACTCCTTATAACATAAGCTATCTTCCAGTGAAAGTCCCGTCAAAATCGGCCCAGCCGTTTCCAAGATTAGCCGGAACAAACAGACAGACCGACACACAAAAATTGTAAAAAATGCTATTTTGGTATATGTACCGCGTATACATCCATATGCATTAGTAAAAAGCGGTTATTTTAATGTTACAAACAGACACTCCAATTATATTTATCTGTATAGATGTTTATACTCAATTACATAATTCATGTGTGATTATATCAATATTAATAACGGTGTGCTGGTCAAGCGGTTAAGGTGGTTAACAAGGCATTAAATTGTTTCCGATATAATATGTAAAATATTGTTCAAATGTGTAATAATTTGTAATGGGTTTTATAAATATTAAGCAAAGCTATAAAATTATCATATATAGCTATAAAATTACTTATTTTAACTGACTTCAAAAAAGAGGAGGTCCTCAATTCGTATGTATTTTTTATTTTTGTATGTTAGTCACATCATTACGCCGCCGTTGTAAATGGATTTCGATGATTTTTTTGTTTGAAAGCTGGTATTTCCAATTTGGTCCCATATTAAATTGATATAATATCGATACAAGATCTCATCAACCGTTTTTTGAGTTTATTTGGTTGACTTAGTTTACTTAAAGGATGTGCTCATTTTATTACTTGTTGATTTTGATATAGTATAAAAAAGAGAGGTGTCAAGGGACACCCGGATGGAACGAAGTTCCTTTCGATTAATTAGTGAAGGAATTGTAATAAAAAACAAAAAAAGTACACACACACACACGCAAACACACGCATAAGTGTGTGTGTGTGTGTGTGTGAGAGAGGGAGAGAGAGAGAGACAGACAGAGAAACACGCGCAAGCCACACCGCTTACAACTATAGCAAAAAGTGTCGTTACAACTTTTCGTCTTTAAAAAAAAGGTAAAGACCTATTAATAAAACACATTACCAACAATTTTTGCAAGTCAAATTTAGTCAACAGTATAGGTACGTGGAATGTGTTATAATGAAAACTACTTACTATGCGATTCAAATGAGAATAGGGAGGACTTAGCGCCATATTGTGACGTCACAGATGTCAATTCAAACCAGAAAGGTAGGTTAGTAAAAAAGTATTCATATAATTAAATTTATTTACAGAGATTAAGTGAAAAAAAATCAATCAGGATCTAGCTCTTCAATTCCGCTCATCTCTGCATTTTTGTCAGAGTCCGCGTCTGATACGTGTTAACGTGTTTTAATTTATCCCCGTAGCCAAATGAACTCGCTTGATCACTTTACTGGAATTTTGCAGTAGTTGCAAAATGTTAGCGTACATTTCACGAGTTAAACTTATATTTCCTTCAGGTCCTCACGACGGAGAACACAAACAACGGCAAGATGGCGACCGTCGTCCTTAATTTCTTTAATAATTTTGGCATGGCTAAGGGCCTGGCCTTTGCGGCAACAATTAAATAAAAGAAAGTTATCGTGTGGTTTTAAAAACGAATTAGGACTTTAATTTTTTTAATAATTTATGACTATTTATCGTTTTTATTTAAATTCGATTTAAAACTATTAATTATGCAAATAAGTTTTTGTGCAAACCGTACTTTTCAAGTGATAATTGGCCTGTTGTAATTTGTTATGCTAATTGTAAGTAATTAAGTTTAGGGAACGTTGGGGCTCTCATTTCCTTGGAGACAAATGCCCCTAAGTAAATAAAGAATTTAAAAAAAAAAAGTGATAATTGACAGATAGAGGTCATTGACGTTCCTATTCTTATTTGAAACGCTTATTACCTAAGATCAAGTATCAATAGATTTGACAAGCTAATAATAATACCGTATTGGAACGAGATAACAACATACGAAAACTCCAAGAGTGACAAAGAGATAGACACTTTCTTTTGTCTTTGTCAGAAAATCGTTTGTTGGGCACAACTATGATGTGCCCAACAAAAAATTATCGACTAAATTTGAATGCCATACAAACATTCTCACTCGCGAACAGTTTGTCAAATATGTCCGCCATTTTGTACTAGTTTTTAATTTGGTCGGCATGTAAAAATATGGTGATACCAATTTTTTATAGGCAGATTACCCAAGAATGTGGTATTATATTAAAAGGGTGGCTGGAATCTTTGAAATAAACACAATAAAAAGAAATATGTTTATTGCTATCCTAAAAGGCTAAGTACTATAGATCATACATATTAAGAGGATGTTTATAGCCTTCGTTTTTATTATTTATGTTTTTAGCGGTTTGATATTAGTCATTACATATTTTCGATAATCCTGAAAAATGCAGATGTCTAAAATTACAATAAATGTTTGGGTAGGGCTAATGCTTATAGTTATCTATCAACCTTTACCATTTTTTTTTTTATTTTAAATACACTTGTTTCAAGAAAATAAGTAGATTTGTTATTATGAATGTGGTATCCCTGTAAAATATGCCTGTCCCTTTCGGGTATACGCGAATGTCAATTCCATATGATACTTGTTCCTAGCATATTACATAATATTATCCATAGACTTAGAATATATTATCAAATTTTTCAAACATGTTTAATATGTATAATTCTTAAAGCATTTATATAAATCTGCCAATAGATGGCGTGGTACATATGTATAATTGTTTAAAGCTTACATAAAACTGCCAATAGATGGCAATGTAATGATGTAATTATTAAACGTTTCCGTGAATTTACCAATAGATGGCGTTGTTTAGTAATTGCATCGCGCTATTGGTGACATGATGCTATTCGATAAGGTTTCAAACTTTTATAATAAACATGCACACACATAAGTGTGTCTGTGTTTATACACACCCACTATAGTATACACACACTTTAGCAAAAAGTGTCGTGCCAACTTTTCATTTTATTTTTTTTCCATCTAGCCCCCTTTCGCAACGCGCGATAAGTAACTACGTTCCAATAAAAAAAAATTGGGAGGACAGCGGGAAGTGTCATTGCGTGCAGTTGTGTTTTTTTGGTTTCCTGTTAATTAATTGTTACTTTGTGTTTTGTTCATTCGGAGCGGTTTACTATAGTGTTTGTTTTAAAAACTTAACCGTATATATTATATTGTGATTAGTTGGCAAATATTGTGGAGAATTGTTCTAGAGTGGTTTTCTATAGTGTTTGTTTTAAAAACTTAATCTGTGTAATATATATATATAATATAATGTAATTCATTGGCGAATAATGTGGTGGACTTTTCTGGGTGTATATAATGGGAAGTGATAGTTGATTGATGGGGGCTAGAGGGATGGAGCCGCACTCCTTGACATTTCCCGCCGTTTCTCCAAAGCACATACCAAAATATTGTTAACACGACAGACTAGGCAGCATGGCCTCTTGATCTTAGCCGGTTCCAACAGACAAAACTAACAAATAAAAAAATTGACAGCTGTCATTCTCAACATGATAGAATTGACAAGTGACAAGAAGCAAACAAGAGTCAAGAAGCGTAACTCACAGGCTTAACTCCTAATTTGTGAACTGCAAGTTAAAGTTTTCTTACTTTGATTTAAAGAAATTGTAAATTTTATAGTTCTGTTATTGTCTGGAACGTTTGACTGTATATTTCCTATCGTCATATATATTAATCTCAAGAATATTTGAGCTTTGTACAATGAAACACAAATTCCGAAAATAAAACATGTTAGGAGACATTCAATTAACAAAACGCCTAATTGTTATTGCTTTAATCCTTGGTGTGATTTTGATTTTAAAGGATTACGTGTTCGTTTTTCCACAATGACTCAACATAAAGTAGCATATTTTTACAACCCAGACGTAGGTAATTTTCATTATGGACCAGGTCATCCCATGAAACCACATAGGTTATCGGTAACTCACAGTTTAGTGCTCAATTATGGACTACATAAAAAGATGCAAATATACCGACCATATCGAGCTAGTGCCCATGATATGTGCAGGTTTCACAGTGAAGACTACATTGAATTCTTACAAAATGTTACTCCTCAGAACATACAAAGTAAGGACAACAAATTAAATGCCCTTTATAAATGAACCCAAAAAGGTATTAAATGAATTAAATAAATACTTTCCAGGTTATTCAAAAGATCTATTACACTACAATGTTGGTGACGATTGCCCTGTGTTTGAAGGTTTGTTCGACTTCTGTTCAATGTACACTGGTGCCTCATTAGAAGGAGCTATGAAACTTAATCACAACGCCTGTGATATCGCTATCAATTGGTCTGGTGGATTACATCATGCCAAAAAATTTGAACCATCAGGTAGGTTCCTAATCATATAAGATGTAGAAATAAAGATTTCCATTAATTGCAAGTGCCCAAAAAATCAGTTGACAATTTTTTTATTTGCATCAAGCTGAACCAGGCAAACATTGCCCTACCCTTGCCCAAAAATTTATCTAATTTGGTGCAGTGATCGTGAAGTTATGTGCGTATACATTTCGGTGATTCATTTTTATTTATATAGATAATTAAAATAAACATAACATAGGTACTAGCGTTCTAAGAAGTTAATGTTATTCTAGGGTTAAAATTTATTGCTATAATAAATTGATTTAATGATATGGATGGTGTAAGCCTAGCTGTATTTACAGTATGGCAACTCAGTAGTCACATTAAATGCTTAAACTATGTGAGTGTGAATAGTTTTACTTACTACCTACCAAACCTTTTTAATATTATGTTAATCAAATGTTGACACACTGAAACTTACATGCATAAAGCTAAATCTTTAATATAATATTAATATTAGGTTTTTGTTACAGGGTTTTGTTATGTAAATGATATAGTCATAGCCATTTTAGAATTACTAAAGTATCACCCGAGAGTACTGTACATAGATATAGATGTTCACCATGGAGACGGAGTGCAGGAGGCATTCTATTTAACTGATAGAGTAATGACAGTCAGTTTTCATAAATATGGGAACTATTTCTTTCCTGGTACCGGTGATATGTATGAGATTGGAGCTGAGAGTGGGAGGTATTTTTCTGTTAATGTCCCATTAAAAGAGGGTATTGATGATCAAAGTTATGTCCAAGTGAGTATACTTGATTTGTTTTTTCTTTACTTTTAACTATTCATCCTAATAAAGTAAGTAAATAATATTGCCCTATTATTTAGGTAATTTTGAAATTTGTTTAAAAAGAATTTACTTAAAAAAATTATTTGTATACAAATGTTAAGTTATGTAATTAATCTCCAATTTTAAAAACAGCCTCAAAGTGAACAGTCAAGGAGCTATTGAAAGAACTTTTGTTAAAATGTAAAAGTAAAATGCATACTTGTACATATTTAAAACATTTGTTCTTTGTTGTTTTAGGTGTTCAAACCAGTGATATCAAATGTGATGGAATTTTACCGACCAACTGCTATTGTGCTGCAATGTGGTGCTGATTCCTTGGCAGGAGACAGACTTGGATGTTTTTCTCTCTCTACTAGAGGACACGGAGAGTGTGTCAAGTTTGTTAAGAGTTTAAATGTACCCACTCTAGTTGTTGGAGGTGGTGGGTAAGTTAACATAGATGTTATTCTAAAAACAAACTAAACAAAAGACATATATTTTGAAAACTTAGTTAATCCCAAATTGGATGCCAGTTGTAAATTATTTTGATCTCATTTTTAATATATGAAATTCCTATCTACACATAATATTTGTATAAAATGTTCTTTGTTTAATAGTTACACCCTACGGAATGTGGCTCGGTGTTGGACGTATGAAACATCACTTCTTCTTGATGAGATGATATCCAACGAGCTACCATACACTGAATACCTTGAGTTCTTTGCACCAGACTTCCAGTTGCATCCCGAAATAAACAGGTAATGGAAAGTAGATTTGACTCCCCATTTTTATTTGCTACTATGTATCTTTTCTCAATTACTTTAAAGCTTCTGATGAGTTATTGCAACAACCTTGTTGTTTCTTAGGCTTAAAATATTACAATGTTCAAAGGAGACAACATTTTCAAAACCCTTTTATCAAATTTACTTCATTCGTTATATTCGTATATCATCTATATTGTCATCTGTTCAGTTGCAATATTGTATTGCAACTGAACAGATGACAATATAGACTTTATGACACGACACACAGACACATTTCCGAGAGTTAAACCATAACCTGTAGCCATAATTAACTATGTAGTACATGTTATGGCCTGTTTCAGGCCGGATAGTTCGTCAAATGCAAATAGCAAGCAGTATTTGGAAGCCATCACAAAACATGTGTATGACAACCTCAAGATGTGCCAACACTCACCTGCTGTTCAGATGACACACATACCAGGTATTTATTATTTTGTACAGATAGAGGAGCCAGAAGACAAGCTTCCTGGTGTTTTTTTTTTTTAATGTTGTATTTTTTAATAATAATTTAATCCTTAAATTAATCTTCAAACATTTTTAGGTGACTTTTTCCCAGAAGAATATAGGATCAAGGAAGAACCAGATCCAGATATTCGTATAAGTCAAGAGGAAGCCGATAAGATAGTGGAACCAAAGAATGAGTTTTATGATGATGAAAAAGATAATGACAAGGAACCGGTTATAGAGAATAAGGAACCATAGCATACAAACGGTCTGGCTGACCCACTAGCCATTTGACGATACAAGATGTATAAGCGGTGAAGACTTTACAGTATCGGAGAAAAAGACTTGTGAAGTGTTATAGTAAGGTGAAAGTAATTACTACTCGTTCTGGCTTATAGTCTAGAATCTAGATGGATCTTTCAAGTTCTTGCTTATCTTAAAATGCTAAAGCCATTGAATCAGAATGTACATATGCATATTATTTGATCTCCAAGATATTTTATGAGTTGCATATGTAAGGCCTTACATATTTAACGTAGGTATGTTACTGTTATGTAGGTGTTTATAAAGTCAGCACAAAAAATATATTTTTTTAGCTTAAATGCAATAAGGGCAACCCGATTAATGCTCTTCAACACTAAGGAATGTTTTCCAATGGAATAATGAACTGATTGTATTGTTTTACTCCTGTTCTGCAGATGTGGAGTAATCCTGACAATGTAAGAATCATTAATGCAGTAACTGCATGTGTTTGTTTTTTAAACAGGAAGGAGGTTGGAGAAAGGTTGTTAGCGACTGTAATAAAGTAGTGGAGTTTCTGTGAGGAATTTCCTGGTTATATGTTAAGATTATGTATGTAATTCACCAACATTATTGCCAGGGGAATGTAACTGGCACAATGCTTAAAGCCTTTTCAAAAATATTATCCTTTATGGGCTATTTTACGTAATTGAGAGAGTAGTGAAAAATGTAGTACTTGTATTCGATCGATTATTTATAAATTATATTGTACAATAAACCATTGAAGTTAAATTAAATTAGTAATTTTGCAATAATTGTATATATACTTATGAAAAAGTAATAATTATCATTTAATTAAATTGTTAGATATCAACTCAATTAATATACATAGATGTAAAACGATTTAAATAAAATGTTGCCATTTTAACTCCAAATAAATCGTATTAAATTGTTGAAAATTTGCGTACAAAATTAAAATAACTGTGCGAGTGTAGGTACAGCGCACGCTTGTCACTTGCGCTTGCGCTAGGGCCTATAAAAGTTTGTAGGTATTCGAAATATTTAAACTGAATCAAAATTATTATCTTTATCGTTTTAAAACAATGAAAGAAACTTTTATTTACTAACACACAGCTTTTGACTTATGAATGGAGTTTTTATAATCTAGGTAGATAATATTACTTACAATTCAAACGTCAAACGAACCAACTTAACCCGCTAAGTATATCAGTACATCACACAATAAAATTATTTACACAATTTATTGTTATATCCCGTTATATCCGTAGGTACCTGGATAAAATAAAGAAAATTTAATTATAATTACCTAAGAAAAACAGAGTCATCAACACCAACCATTTTAAACCGGCCTTACATTGTGAGTGTCATTACTAAAATTATACATTCAATCTCATACAGCTTATTCACTTCTTGGCAATTGAGAATTAACATTTACGACTGTTATTAAGCATTATTTATATTATTAGTATATTATTTTAAGTAAAATAGTACTAGAAATAAAATACCATAATACATTAAAGTATGTACCTAAGTGAATTATCATTTATCAGTTTATTATGATAGGTATACATTATAGAACCAAAAAAAAGGGTCAGGAAAATTTTAGTGGAAACACTGCTACATAGGTTTTAGTTTAAAAATGTAGCTTTTCCGGCATGTCAACGTAACTTTCGACCAAATTATTCTGGAACACTGGATTTAACATTGCTCATTGAAGCTAGGTTTATAAACTGTATTGAAATATGTTAATTTTAATCATATTAGAAGCAGATCAATTAGGGTGTACCTATTATACCAAGCGAGACGTAGAAAAAAAACAGACAGTTTCAATAATAAATATGTGATAAATATAAGTAAATCGTAATAAATAAACACAACTATTAAGATTTTTATACAAATGAAAATTCTAAAAGTTATATTTATTTCCCTTGTAAAAAAATGATTTTTATTTAAGTAGAGATAAGCAAGCCGCCTAACATTTTTTTTTATCGCAGGGAAATCCTTATGGGATGCAGCCAGGATCTTTGTGTAGATCCTGACCCAATGTGAGACTCGCACCTGGGAGTGCCCACCCTAACAAAAACCACTACGAGCGCCTTCAGTTGCTTTTTGAGGGTCCCGGCCAGGGCCGGATCGTGAATTTGTGGGGCCCTGGGCAATACTATTCAGGGGCCCACAAAATTAATTAATTAACAAAAAAACCTTATTTATTAAATATGATTGAAGCAACTGGACAACGTTATTGGAAGCGAAATTGAGAGCTTATGTGTAGTGATGCCATATTATTTATAAAGCAACCTTTCTGCATTTTTGTACTGCAAATTCCTTTATTTGCTCATCACATTATAAGTCTTTTGTTAAATCATAATTTATGGAAAGAACTCATAAAGTATTAAGTCGATAGCTCGACATTGTTTGCAATCCCCTGGTATAGGACAATGCAATAGGAGGAAGAGAAGAGACGCCGAGGAGGAGGAGGTCTCGGATGAGCTGGCGAAGGTGCTTGAGAAAGTGGGTGCTCCGCGAGTGGAAAGAGCGGCTGAGGAGCCGAATACGGGCCATCGCATTGTGCTGGCTGTTGGTTTAATTTTGAAGTAGTGGGTTGACCGGCGGCACGGCATAATCACCTTCCACCTTTCGCAGATCCTGACGGGAAACGACTGCTTTGGAAGGTATCTCTGGAAGATGGCAGGGTGGAGGACTCGCCAGGGTGTCATCACTGCGACAGCAGTGAAGACACCCTGACTCCCTCTCCCGTTCCGCCTCCTCCTCCTGTGAGATAGTGATGTCGAATGAATTGCGACCGACTTGTGCGTGGCGAATCGGGGAATCCGCCGCGCGCGCGTATGGTCCGGGCTATAAGACATTATGTGTTCAGGATGCCTTAAGCAGAGTAGGAGGAGGGACGCCACCCCCCTGCCTCCAGACGAGACTGCATCCAGGTACACCGTAACTGGTGCGGATGACCATGGTTCCCGCACGACGAGGAACACGGCCTATTTTAGTTAGTAGAGCTGCCATATTTTGGGCGTAGCGAGTCCCATATTCCCGCCAGGGGAATCACCCACCCCCGAGGGTTGCCTAAGAGCATCTCCCGGCGAGAAAAAAAAGGGAGTTGGCAATCTGCGGCCCTTTACATTTAAAGTTGTGGCTCTAATTCCATACGCACATATTTCATAATTTATTAAGAAAACCTTCAAAATGTGCAATGTATGTGTAAAGTCAGAGACGTGAAAGAAGAATCGGAGAAATAAATGCATTTATGTCACGCAGCAAAACGAAACAACATTAAAAGTAATGCCACGAGTAAAGGCTTCTTATATTCGGCGCATGGAATAGTTTTCCAGATGTGACAGTGAACAGTGAGTTAAAGAAGTTGGCATTTGGAGTTCTGATGATCTTCGGATTGACATATTCGTACGGACAAGCGTTCTTTTGTAGGAATATAGTAAAAAAAAACCAGACAAGCGGAAATCTCTCACGCGCTGAGGAATGGAAACGTGTTTTTAATGTAATATTTATCACATTACATAAAAACACGCTTTTCGTTTATTAAAGGAGGCCTATGTAGGTACAGCAGTGGACGGATAAAGGCAGATGATGATTGAAATTATTCCAAATCCACGGTTTTTAGATTTTTTTTACTAATGCTGTGAGATCGAGCTTCTCACCAAATTTTCTGATTGTGTGTCAGTGGGAGGTACCCTATAGTTTAACAGACTGACAGACAGAGACTGACAACGAAGTGATTATTTACCCGACTGCTACAGAAGGACGGTAATGTTTTTCAACAATAACAATAAAAATACAAGGGACAAACATAAACTTGTTGTGCCATATTTTAGGCTACATAAGGTCAGTAATTCTTTTATGGGTCAATGTATACGCTTCTACAATAGGATCCCAGAAAACGTTCAAAACCTATCGATAAATAAATTTAAAAAAACTGTTAAAGAACGTTTGTGTGGTAAAGGATACTACAAAATAAAAGAATTTATTGAAGATACCACACCTTGGGAATAAGGCGTTTCCTACATGGCTTCTATGTATAATTATATCATATTATGTACCTATATTGTATAATATTGAAAAGATTAGTTTCACTGAGTTTGTTTCGCCGGTTCTTCTCAGTGGACTAGTTTTGGAACCGGTAGTAGAGTCATTTGACGTTCAATAAGCTACTTTGACGTACAACATTGAATAAAAATATTTTTATTATTATTATTATTTCAGGTGTATGTATGTAGATTCCTGTGTTCCCTGGTACAGCCTGAACGGTTGGGAGGATTTTAAAATGATTTTAACGTATTAGTTGTCGTTAGATTTGTCTTGGTAGCGCGATTGGCATTAGGTACATAAAAAAAACAAAATTGCAGATTTAGGACGCCATATTGTGAGGTTATTTTTGTACCAAACCCATAGAGTGGGGTATAAAAATGAAGGGTTTTAACAGATAAATTATATTTATAATACATTAAAATAATGATACACGGTATACTCTTCACACTAAATTATAGCTTGTTTTTTCCTTTTTAGTTATTTTTTCAATCAGATTTTTTTTTATTATTATTTTTTATTTCATAGTATCGATCGTCTATTATTTCAATGGGGGCCCCTTGTATCCGCGGGGCCCTGGGCTGCAGCCCAAAAAGCCCATAGGTAGATCCGGCCCTGGTCCCGGATATGCAGGCAACAGACATTATCCCCTCAGCGACAGGCTGGCCCCGGCGAAGGCCAAATTACTCCTCGTAAGGAGGGACTGCCCGGCCGCTACTAAGCAGTCCCCACGTCGACGTGCCATACAGACTCAGGTTCCCATCCAGAGCCCGACACAAACACAGGGGCGTTACTGGAGGCGCATTAAGTAGCGCCCCCTACGCACCCCCGTTCGTCGCCCGCGGGAGGAGGCCTCGTCGGCGGCCTCCTCTCTCACCCGCTCGTCGGGCTCCTTCTGGGACATTACTGCCTCGCAGAAGGAGACCATCGGCGTCCAGGACTCGTCGTCACCGAGCATCCCGGTGAAGACGCTCGGCAGAGAAAGTCCCCTCCGATGACTGATGTCAGATGACGCAGCGCCGCCCATCTCGGGAACACCTCGAGTGTGAGCTAGGCCGAGTCCACCGCCGCGTCACAATCATGACACACTGTCAACATGGCTCCCTGCGGGCCCTTCGGCACAGGTACTCACCAAAGCAACCATGCCCGGTGAGCACCTGTGTCAGACAGAAGTGAGGGGTTTGCGCTTACGGCGCATCCACCGGTCAAGGACCGGACGCATAGCAACCGCCAGGTTTTTGCCATACCGCTGTCGCGCCAGATCCTCCCGGAACCTCCGCAATAACGCTTCTTAAGCCGCCTAACCTGGCAATTGGTCCATCTCTTATTAACAAAGGAGTTTACACACAGCTTGGCGCAGCAGACTCATCCATGCGTAATGCGTTGCCAACGTTGCAAACCTATTTGCCTCAAAATTATGATGCCGGGCGACGTATGCGGACTCGACCGGCAAGAAACCGCTCTTTTCACGAGAATATTTTTTTTCCCAAAAAGTCGTATATTTTTTTTTTTTTTTTTAGTATATTATGTAAAGTGACGAACGAGCATCGTAATTCGTAAGATGGAAAGATATTTTTCTCGCGACTTTAAAGGAAAAAAAAAGTCTTTCTTTTTAATTATGCGGGTTTCATTAAGTAAAAGATAAAAATTAAGGATTATACAATACAAAAGTCTTGCAGCAGGAGAGGGAAATGTATTTGGCGTGAGTCTATTAGTGCGCTGAAATAAATAAAATAATGTATTCCAAGTTTTCCGTTTACAGATTCCACTGCCTACACCATAGATTATACACTTATATACGGTCTACAGTCTACACTGTTGGTTGGTGTAGTAGTAATGTTTCTACGCCAGTCAGACTCGTCGAGATCGGGCTCCAAGCTAAGCTCACTTCTCTCATTCTAGAGACAATATTTTAGTCCCTAGAAATAGAATTTAATATGTATCTTTAATATTATACCATAAGGATGATTTTGTTTTATGAAGTCTCTCTTCATAAAAAAAAACTTAAATATTCAAAGGATTTAAAAATTAAAAATAAGTAACCATTTTTTAATATAATTTTATTCATAAGAATAAAGAATATATGTAAAATATATTTATAATTTAATATCCTCCCAACTTTAAATCTAAATTGTTATCAGATATATACTGATGGACCTCATTTATGTCTTCGGTAAAGTCTACAGTAAAATTCAACAGATTGTTACATGTCTGGATTACTTGTTTCACCACTTCTTTCGAAACTTCTAAAGTGCAATCCAGCCATAAAGATCTGATATTTTTTAGGTACCCCTTCATCAAAATATACTTTAAAGTTTCATCAAACTGTGACTTTGTTTGATATTTGACTGTCAACTTCTGTAAATTTTGTGCACACTGTAAAAAGAAAATCATAATCTTCTCTATATTAAAATTATCACTACCTAATGTCAAAGTCTGCAATTTAGAAAATATATTAGATTCCCTGAAATAAGGAGGAACACATAGCCTACTCGATTGAGTTAAAAGACACAAGCTTGTAATATTTGGACAACTTAATCCTAAGTTAACAATAGTTTCAAATGTAATACAATCATCAATTTCCCAAAGGGAAAAATGAGTTAAATATTGACCTTGAGCATTTATAAGACGTTCCAATGATGGAGAATAAGAAAAAAATGACATGTCCAACCTCTGTAGTTGTAGGTTACTGGCAGTTATTTCATCAAGAATAGCATCTTTATCATGTGTTGACAAATGTGTGATAGACAATTCTCTCAGAAGGGGGCAAATTTTGACTAGTTTTTGTATACTTTCAGCAGAAGTATAATGGCAATTGACTTTTTTTAACTTTAAGGGACCAATTTCTACATGAGAACTTATTAATGTAGATCCGATGTCGCAAGATTCAATACGCAATTCCTCGAGAAGAGGTAGTTCTCGGATAAGCAATATAATACCAGCTTGTGACACCCCTCGCACCACACGATTTGATTTTTCATTACGTGGTGGATCCATTGAGAGTATTCTTAACTGTTTAAGGTTTGTGATATAACTCAGACCAACATCAGACACATTTCTAACTAATACTGATGCATTTATAAGTGATTTGCGAACTTCAACCTTAGAAACTATATTGAGCTCTTCAAGTAAGGTACAGTTTGTTGCAATTATGTTAAGAATTTCATCTGTACAGATGAATTTTAAATCTAGAACAACTAAACGAGTGAGCATTGGGATCATATGTATCCAGAAAATTCTAGGAATGCAATTATCAAGGTCAATTTTGCGGAAGACCGACATTTGAGGGTGCGTCAGGACACGCAGTTGAACTCTAGGATCGCCTCCGTATGGACAACTTCCTCTTGACATACAGAGAACGTCAAACAACCTGAAACAAAGTAATTACACAAAATGAACATTGATATTAAATATGTGTAATTTTTATGTTATAATATATTTTAAGTACACTCTTGTGTTTCTATGTGACTCAAGTATCAATAGAATAATTAAAACTTTAATAATTTCTTATTGGTAATAAAGTGATGTTTTAAATGTCTTACCCGCTCGGTAACATAGATATCAAGTAATGTTTAAGTTCATAAACATGTTTCTGACAGTCATACACTTCAGTTAAAGGATAATTCTTTTCGATAAAATAACAATATTCATTTATCAACTGAAGAGAATTTTTAACGCAAATTTTAAATAAACTACTTGGTTGTTTATGGGGCATTTTTACGTGCGTATAATATGATTCTAAGTCAATATATACGAAATATGCAATAGAAAACCTTAATTTTAAAAGATAAGTATGTCTTTAATTTTACCAACTGACAAAATTATTACTTTAAATTTAACATCTTTAATTGTAATCCAGCATTACTTTGTTGGATTATTTTTTTTAAGGATTCATTACAGTCAGTATGCTACTACCAAATGGTTTATCAGAGCGTAACAATTTACAATAACACATGAATTAAAAAATATTTATTATTTAGTAACAATTTACAATTGACAATAATTGTGAAATGTCAAATGTATTATTATTTTAATTTTAAGGCATTAGCTACTAGGCTATTAGCTATATTATTTATTATTATAATAAACCGCGATAATATCCGTAAAAATTGTTTCATTGTTTACTAATGATTAAAAGTATTAAGTATTTAAAATAATTTATAAATAAAAATAGTTCAGTAATAATGACTAGGATAGATAAATTCTATATAAATTATAAAAACAATAAATCAATATATAAAAATCGCAACCACGGGGACTTGATTTTTGTATACGTGTTATTTATGATTCAATTTCAAAATTATATTATACTCACAGATGATATGTGATTCCAGAGTCTTTCTTATTTGATATTTCATGTAGTATTATTTTTACACAGTTTCACTACGCAAACTGGCATTTTACTTTAGATGATGACCAAAACTGTATAAAACACTCTGTACCTCCACCTTACACAACGATTGCAATGAGACTGGCTCGGGTACGCCGAATTCGGCGTGGTATTTGTTGCCGCACATACAATAAAAGTACGGCGCGGTATCTAGTCGTAGCGTAGCGGACACCAATTTTTAATCTATGGTGGCGTCACTATCTGTCTCGCTTGCTCAGGTTTTTATTTTTTACTCGTTTTTTTTTAGTAGGAAACTAATAAGTATTGTACCCAAACACCAACCCGACGCCAGGAGGCCGTGTGGTCGCAGACTGCACGGTTGGCGGGGGGCAATCCCCCACTTTTACTAACCAAAAGTGAGCCAAATGGGCTCACACTAATCCGATGTAGCATTAGGGTCTTTCGGGCCGTAAGCATAGATCCATCCGAAAAAAAATGTACCCAAAGACTATTATTGTATTATATGTATGTATTATATTATAAAATGTACCCAAAGAATATTGTTTAACCAGAGCTATGAGCTATCTCCTGGCCTGGTTTAACCAGAGCTATCTCCTATACCTGTCACCCCGTTTCGGCTTGACGTTGAGTTCTGGGACACCTGTATACATCAAAGGAATGTTGGGGTGACAGGATTGATTGTAACCATCATGAGAAAATTTAGAAAAATCGGTTGTCTGTAAAGTCGGTTTATATATATTTCGGACGATAGTTGAACGTGACAACGTCATAAGAAAATGGAACGCCTTAGAGTGAGGTAACGCCGGCATTTCCAATTCTGCTTTCAAGTGTCAAGCGGGTTTGTTTGTCCTAGCAAACATTGTTATTATTTTGGCATTTTTTTGTGTTTACAGTTTGGTTTTTGGTTATTTAGATTTAGTAGTATATATTTTGTGTTGTCCCGGTTTTGTTGGTAAGTTTCATTGTTCATTTTATATATCTATGTAAATCATGGAGGAAAACGACCCTCCCGATCCACCGCCACCGCCGGACATAAATGACTCAGACTTTCCTTATTCACCAGTCTTAACTGCTCCACTATCATCTTTTACAGCTGTTGAAAATTCGATAGGCAAGAAACGCTCCCTTGACTCTGTGAAAGACACAATACCAAATAAGCAAGCTAAGCTAAATGAATACAGGATTCGTTACTCAAACCTAGACAAACCTCCTTATTTGGTACATGTGTCTCGCAATGAAAGCGACCCAGCAACAAACACTACTTTAAACATTATTAAATTTGGACAGTTCTTAAAGTCCAATCGCTTTCCAGGTATAGCAAATGATGGCTTAAAACGAGTGGGCCGTAACAGAGTCTCTGTAACTTTTCATAACACTCAAGATGCCAATTCGTTTATGTCCCACCCTGTAGTTGTGCAAAATGGATACACTACCTCTATCCCTACCTATAATATCACCCGAATGGGTGTTGTAAGAGAAATTCCCATAGAATGGTCCTTAGAAGACATTGTAGAAAATCTGGAAGTCCCACATGGATGTGGGAAAATTATAAAAGTGCGTAGGATTAACAAAAAGGTTATTAATAATGGCATTCCGGAGTGGCAACCAACACAATCGGTGATTCTTACTTTTGACGGACAGACATTACCTACCCGAGTTCTCTGCTTTTATATGGCCCTAAAAGTGGAACTTTATATATACCCTACAATCCAGTGCTTCAATTGCTGTAGATTTGGACATACAAAAAATCAATGTAGGTCAAAACCAAGATGCTACAAATGCACTGAAAATCATGCAGGTGAGGGATGTCAGACCCCATTAGACGACTCTATTTGTCTTAGTTGTTCAGGAGGACACACTGCTATAAGTAAGAGTTGCCCTGAATACATAAGACAAACAAATATTAAATTGATAATGGCAGAGAGAAATATTTCTTATGAGGAAGCATCCAAAACTATCCCCCCATCATATAGATCATACGCCGATATCTCAAAATCCACAATTAGTTCCTCCCTTCTAAACATAATCCCATCTCGTAAAACCGCCGTATCACCTTCTACTTCATATAAAAAAAACTGTTTTTGTCACTCGGAAACAACGCCCTGTTTTAACACCGGGCTATGATAAACAAGCGCACCAAGATATTTTAAATGAATTTAATATACCCGAATCACAAAATGGATGTGCATTAAACAATACTCCTACTATAGATGCTGAATCTGCCAATATTAATAACCTTCTTTTAACATTATTAGTTAATATTATTAGTAAAAATGACTTTACAATAACAGACCACGTAGCAACAAAACTCGTCTCAATACTCAACCGTTACAATGGACCCACTCAGGTTTCTTCAGTGGAACGCTAGGAGCATCCAGAACAAGAAACATGAAATTATTCACCTCACAAATACTCTCAGTCCCACTGTTATATGCATTACAGAAACTTGGCTGAAACCAGATCATCGCTACCATCTTCATGGATTTTCATCATACCGTGATGATCGATTGGATGGTCATGGAGGATCAATGATCCTTGTTAATAATAAATTTACATCTACCTATCTTACCATCCCTGCTCACAATGGCAATGACATAAATATTGTTGGTATAAAAATAAAAAATATAAGTATTCTTTCCATATACCTTCCCCACCCAAGTCCTTCTATTCTTCCTTTTTTGTGTTGTTGTTCAGTGTCTTTTTACTTTTCCCCCCTCCACTCTTAATCCTAGGAGACTTGAATAGTCATAATGTTATGTGGGGATCAGAAACAAATGACTCCTTTGGCAGTGATCTGGGAGATATGCTCGAGGAGTTAGGTCTCTGTATCCTAAATGATGGCCGACCTACAAGAATGACTCCTCCTGGACAAAGGAAGAGTTGTGTAGATCTGACAATATGTTCAAATGACTTAGCTACTCTTTTGCTGTGGAACATTATGGATCATTTGGTAGTGATCACTATCCTATTAGTACCTGCTACCCATTAAGATGTTACCCTCAACACCAACCTCCGCCCCTACTGAAATATAGGATGTCTGGTGCCAACTGGGATATGTATAAAAAAATGTTGGAAAATAAAGTTCGATTACTTCCACAAATCAATACTGAAAACTTTAATATGTGCTACAGGGAATTCTGTAAGGCTATCTCCGATTCGGCCGATCTAAATATCCCTTTAAAAAATTCTACCACTGGTAAATTACCATCTCCCCCCTGGTGGGATAGTGAGTGCACAGAGATGATAAAAACTAGGAAAAATGCAGAAAGAGCGTATAAACATAACATGACTGATAGCAATTTTATAAACTACCAAAGAATTGCTGCTAAGACAAAACGTCTGTTCCGAAGGAAAAAGACCTGCCGTTGGCGTCAATTCTGTGCATCTCTCTCACCAAACACCTGCTCCAGTATAGTTTGGAATCAAATAAATAGATTTAGGCGCGGTCTCTCTCATCTAAATTCACCCTGCATTCCTGAAATTGTGGCAGGAAGCTTCTTCGATAAAATAGCTCCTCCATTTGTTCCAAATTTCAATGATCTCCCACACAAAGACCATACCCTTTTAACATCAACGAATTCTATAGATAACCCTTTTACCATGTTTGAACTCCAATCTGTCCTCTCTCGTGTCAAAGATTCTGCCCCGGGAGTTGACGGTTTCCCTTACTCATTCCTGGTAAAGGCCAGCGAAATTGTATTAAAATATTTTCTAAATTTAATTAATGTCTTTTTTGAGTTTAATTACATCCCTAAAGAATGGAAAACTCAAATCATAATCCCTATTCTAAAACACGGAAAATCACCTGAGGCAAGTGATAGCTACCGCCCCATCGCTCTCTCGTCTACTTTCTCCAAAGTATTCGAGCACCTTTTGAAAAACCGTCTGGAATGGTTTGTAGAAAAGAACAACCTACTTCCGTCCTGTCAGTTTGGGTTTCGAAAGGGACTATGTACTACAGACAGTTTAGGCATTTTTGTTACTGATCTCAGAATAGCCTTCTCCAGGAATGAATCAGTGGTGGCCGCATTCCTCGACATTGCGGCTGCATACGACAACGTGATTCTTTCTGTACTCAGGTACAAGTTACAACAGCTGAGTATACCAGAAAAGATAGTGCGGGTACTATGCAGTATTTTAATGTGCAGAGTGGTCAGCCTTCGGGTCCCGGGTCAGAGTCTCGACACGCGCCTAGTATGGAAAGGCCTCCCACAGGGATGTGTACTCAGTCCTATCTTGTACAATCTTTATACTTCTTCACTACATCTTTCGCTTAACCCGCACCCTAATTACGTATTTCAAAGCAACCGCAGCGCGACAGCCACGCGATAGCAACGCAACAGCAGAGCGACAGCGACCGGTCGAGAGGTTGCAAAAAGAAACGTATTATCTAAGTTTATCGTCTGCTATCTGCTCACTAGCCGCTAATGCCTAGCTAATGCACTTTTACTAGCGCCACCAGCAGCCAGGTAGCAATGAATGGAACTACAAAACGTCAAACACTTAACACACTTCAAATACTTTTAAATTTTAATCAATTTTAATGTAAATACTAAATATGGGGTACATACATATGTAATAACTAATAAGTAATAACTAATATTCAAAGAGTATATAAACACTATGCTAATATTATTCTGTGATCTGCCGGCCTACTCTTGACACTCGATCCTATCGAAATTTAGGATTGGGATCGAAAATATGCTACAATAGCGCACAATTACAGTGAAATTTAATGTGATGAGGAGTTTAAGAGATATTATCGCCTCAGCAAGGAGCTTTGAAGTTATTCATAGCGATTTGGATTTGTATCTACTATCTAGTATCTGCGGGTTATAAGGTATGTCAATAGAAATATCTATAATTAATCTAACCTCTTCTATAGTTCATCTTTTCTCTTTATTTACGGCCTATGTACAGTGAGTTGTAATTACTACAGTAATAATAGTTCAATGTATATGTAGGATACTTGAAAAATATATCTCAAATTATTTTATTATTTCTTGGTTCTACATTGTTCTTCATATTATGTGATACCTATCTATTAATATAAATAAAATAAGTGCTAATTATAATAATCTATTTGACTTATTTAGCTACATAATAATATTTGCATTAATTTCAGATTTTATGAAATCTTCCATATGACATAGTAAGTGCTATTGTTGGTACTCATATGGCTCTCATACGTCCAGCCCAAAATGAGAGGTTTTATAATAGAAAAGGATTTCACTTAAGAAATGTTTTAAATGTAAGTTGACTCTTGGATTCTGTAATTGTATAAGTTAGTTTTAATAATGCCTTTTGTTTTATAAATACCTTTAAATTGTATATAGGTATTATATTGATATAATATATTATACAATTTAAACAAATTAATTATATATGTTAATAGATATAATATTCTTTTAGTAATACCACAGTATAAGAAGTCATAATACCTTTAAATTGGCAAATAACATAAAAATTATAAAGGAATCTTAGAATGTGTTCTTTCCTTTTTAAATTTTGGGGAAGTTGTTTATTCACTTGTTAAGTCTAAGTTAAAATCATAATAAAGTGAGCATTTGTTTCATACATGAATATTATAATGCAATAATCATTTATTATGTTTTAGGAGGCTCGGGCTATGCCCAAAGAACTATTGTGATGAAACATATTTGGATGCTCCGGCTGGCTCACCTGAAGAACACTACACCAAATTTAATTGTGTGGGACACTATACAGTAAAGCATACTATGGGTGTTCTGAAGTATAGGTGGCAATGTCTCATAGGCCACAGGGTCCTTCTCTATCATCTGAACACAGTTATTAGAATTATAAATGCTTGTTGTGTTTTACACAACATTTGTAATGAAGCAAGCTTGAGTCAAAAAGACAGTGAGGATACCATACCACCTACTTAGTAGCACAGACAGCACCCAGGAAACAAGTAGGCAGGAACTTCCAGAGTTAGTGTGCGTGAGCTATAATAGGCTGCTATAATAGCTATAAGTGTTTTTAATGTTTTCATTAAACTCTTGTTAAACTATTATTTGTTTTTTTTTTAACTATATTCTATATTTTTGGTCATTGATTGATATACTTAATCAATATTACAATCACAGTATTTATAAAAATAAGTAACTAAAATACTTAACAATAACCCTTTTATTCTCTTTTAACCTAAGGTAGCAATATTTAAATAAATCACAATATTTAGCTTCTAATATTTAAATGTAACACAGTTTCTATTTCCATGTGTATATTAAATTTTTGGTCATTGATTGATATGGTAATCATACCTACAAACACGGTATTATAAAAATAAGTACTAAAATACTTAGTAACAATCAGTCTTTTATTATCTTTTATCCCAAGGTAGCAATATTTAAATAAATCACAGTATTCTGTAAACAAATTAAGCCTATGTTTATGAGTAAAATACCTCATTTTCAATAAGACCAATCACTAAAATACATAACAATAATAATTTGTATGTGGTCTGTCAGAACTTGAGGTGTTATTTTGGAAAGCCTTGGCACCAGCATTACTGGTAAATTAAGAAAGAAGATGATTTCTAATTTTTTTTGTTTACTTTGTTTTGAGCTATTTTGAAATTTGATGTCTATTCAAAATTGCACGTAAGATTTTTTTATAACAGCAATACACATTATGCCAGAATGTATAATTTATTTGCCGTTTAATGCTTTACAAAATAAGTTTAGGTTTAATTTAAGGAACTAGGTACATTATAAAAGATAATAATTCATTATTGGAGACATATTTTAATTAAAAAAAAAACATAAAACATCATTGTGTTGAATTTTATTTTGTTATTATATTTTATTATACACATCACATCGGTCATCGCTTCCAATTTCAAAATCAATCGTAAACTCGATTTGTTCAAGAGTACCAATATACTCCAGATTGGAACTGGAACTGGATTGAATTCATATTGTTGTGAGATTGGAATTGCAGTCAAGAGTAGGCCGGCAGGAATCCTACTGTTAAGTCGCAAAACTCTTGACTTTTATATAGTACTTAGATCAATTTAATTTCATAAGTTAAAATCCTTTGAATGTCTGTTAAGAGATTGAAATTCCCAGTCGGACAAGTTGAATGCTTTGGCTTCCTCACGTAGTCGACGTCTCAGTGAGGCTGTGCTCCTGGTCTCCTGTCTTATCTCCTCAGCCTCTAATGCAACCATCAAAAGAAGTGCACGAGCCATTGTTTTAAAATTATAGTTTCTTTTTCAATAACACTGCCACTTAAAATCGAATAGGGTAAGTTCAATAAGAGTCACACAAGATAATATTACGCCTAAAATGTCTCTAACAGTCTTTTTCGATCACTAACCAAGTATTTTAAACAGTTTATATAGTAAGCAGACGAATAGCAACAGGCTTGCAGACACTACTTTAGTTGTTGTTAAAAAATCGCTGTTTGACATTTCAATCTGCTGTCGCGGGCTGCTAAATAGTTTACGTAATACCAAACCGTCAGCCAAACATACCAAAAAATGCATTTTTAGTTCCTCGGTCGCTGTCGCTTTGCAGATGGCGTTGCGGTCGATTATTTGAGCTTGTTGCTGTCGCGTTGCTAATAGGTAATACAAAATATGATTTTGACAGCAGATATTGTGCAATTTTTGCCTGTTGCTTGTAATTTCAAGATACGTAATTAGCCTGCCGGACTGTCAAATATTACAATATGCAGATGATCTAGTTTTGTACATTCCTTCGCCCTCAATTTCCCATGCTACAACATCATTAAAAATTTCCCTCGACTCACTCTCACTCTGGCTGGAACGGAGGGGCCTTCAGTTGTCTGCTTCAAAGAGTAGCGCAGTAACGTTCAGCAGGAAGAAAAATATACCTCTAGTAAGTCTAAGAATTGAAGGTCTATCTGTTCCAGTCTGTGAATCGGTAATTTTTTTAGGTTTAATTTTAGATTCTAGACTATCTGGAACCAAGCACATAGAGCACATAACAAAGAAAGCGGAACATAACTTAAACATAATAAAGGCGCTATCTGGAGTCTCCTGGGGCTCTCACCCATTTACTCAAAAAATACTATATCATGCCATAGTTAGAAGTATCATAGACTATGGCACTTTCCTCCTCAAACCATCTAATAAATCCTCACTCAGGGCATTAGACACCTTACAGTCGAGGGCACTTCGTTGTGTACTCGGGTGTATGAGTTCTACCCCCATTAATGCACTGCAAGTAGAATGCGGTGACCCACCTCTCTTTATCCGTTTTCAGTTTCTGTCTGATCGCTTTTTATTCCGTGTAAATGCTCGCTCCGATCATCCACTTAAGAAGAAACTTGAGTGTCTCCATAGCCTCTGCCTTACTTCACCCTATTGGCATCATAAACAGTTTCCTCTTCTAATCAATAGTTTCAAAAAATTGCGCTACATTGAACAGGACTCTCCTATTCAAACCTTTCCGAAACTATGTTGGCATGAATTCCCATTTGAGGTGATAACATATTCAGCTAATGTAATACTCAACCTTGGTTTCACCAAAGAATCCCCCCATAGTAACATCCTTTTTATCTCAGAAGTAGCTGCTAGATGGAATAATAGTCACTTATTCTTTACCGATGCATCCAAATTGACGGGATTAGGGAAAACAGGTGTCGCAGTATTTTATCAAAATTCGAAAATTGTCCTACAATTTCAGTGTCCTCCTCATTCATCTGTATTTACTGGTGAGTGCGTGGGTATAATGGTGGCTTGTCTATTTATAGAGAGCCATAATATATCCAGCGCCGTCATTTTTTCTGACTCAAAAAGTGCCCTGGAATCCATTATTATCAATCCTATTTATAATAAATTAAACAGTGATATCATTTTAAACATTAAGAACTCTCTATTTAACAGTTCAAATAAAGGTCTAAACATTACCCTAGTCTGGATCCCAGGGCACTCAGGCATCGGAGGTAATGAGGTGGTGGATTCTCTTGCGAAGCAGGCTACTCTTCATCAGGTGGACAATAAACATTATAGATACCAAACTTACGATATCCTCAATCTTCCTCAGAGACAAGCATACCAATCTTGGCAGAACGACTGGGATAAAACCAATAAAATAAAAGGAAGATTTTATGCCTCAATTCAACCTAACCATGGTTTACAAAGTTCAAGAAATTAAATAAAACATATTCTGTGTCTATTATAAGCAGAATTCGTTTAGGCCATTGTTGTACCTCAGTCTTTATAAATAAAATAAGAGTAAAAGACTCCTCTCTGTGCGAATGTGGTTTGGACGATGGGTCGCTCGACCACATCTTCTTCGCCTGTTCTAATAACACATTCACTATATACAACCTTCTCCCTGAATTGAACATCCCTCTTCCTACAAATGTTTCCTCTCTACTGCACTTTTGCAACAACCCCGAATTCATATTTCTCCTATCCAAATTCATTAATATTAATAACATTAAACTGTAATTTTCACTACTGTTGACTGTATACCATTTATTTAGGTAATTAACATTAATTATATTAACCTGTATAGTTAAATCAAATGTAGAGTAGAATTTTGTTTAGACCCTACCCTAGATGTATAACTCACCGATAATTACTAGAATCTTTGTTATATTTGTCTGCAGGTAACAAAACCCAAGCAATTGGTTTGCTTGCATCAAAATTTTATTTTCTCCGTAATTTTCATTAATTTTATACTTGACACTGGCAGAACTTTCGTTGTGCGACGCCGACTTGCCAAAAATAAAAGAAGAAGAAGAAGAGGTAACGCCGCATGAGTCATGTTTTTTCTGTTTTTTCGTTCGTGCACGTAGTATTCTCTATATAGTTTGTGGTTCGTGCAGCCGGCTCCATCGAATTATAAGACGTTGTCACGTCAAAAAATCTATCCCATGCAGTTTGAAAATTATGGGCATTTAATAAAAACCTAGAAAGGTCAAACTGTAACCATTTTTCGGTTATTGTGGTTAATTTTTATTATTTTTGTTCATTTAAACTTTGGTCTTTGGTCTCGGGTATAGTGTAGACACATTTATGTCGATCTACAAAATATGATGTTGCGTGGACGAATGAGGGGGATTTTTACGTTTATAGAGAACTATACCAAAAAGAGGCGGGCATTTGGAATCGAATACAATATTAACAAATAAATATTAAAAAAATTATAAATTCATCATGTTTTTTGTATGGCCAAACCCTTCTTAAATATTTAATTTTTTATTTAAACAGCCTCATGACAGATGAATAAAAAGGCAGACGGACGGACAGCGGAGTCTTAGTGATAGGGTTCCCGTTGTACCCTTTGGGACGGCGCCCTAAAAATAAGCACTAAGTAAATGATTATGGATGGAGTTGAATGCAAATGGCAAGGGATCGGCCGTCTTGGCGTTCATTGAGGGCGGCCTAAGTTCTGCATTGGATGGATAGAGATTCTCACTAAAACTGGTGGTTGGCAACACTGCGAACGTTACATCATTTCAGAAAAAGATACACCTATGCCAAAAACGTAACAACAATAAATTGTTGTTACGTTTTTGGCATACTGTAATATTTACCGCTGGCAGAGAAATATTACAGTATTCTCGAATGGCGTGCGATCGTCCGGCAACTGTCCGAAACACATCGAAGTGATCGACCATACAAAAGATAAGATGTAGCTATGTATATAGACGAGCCATACCAAAAATATTTTCATAAATTGCAATGTTGCTGGCCATCGGCCATCCTGTTTCAACCACACATTGCAGTGAAATGATTGCCTTTTTACCTTTCAAATAACACTCAAATTTCCGTCGAGGGTTTTTATTTTTTAATATTTTTAACATCACAGGTTTAATAAAAGTGTTTCAGTTAAAGTTTCATTTTATTCCGTATAATAGACATACCCTTATGAAAACTTAAATAAACCTTACATTAAAATAAGTATAGTGATAAAAAATATGTTTATTTCTATGCTACTTAATGTTCATGAAACATCATCATCACCAACATTCATCATCATATTGTTTTAATATTTAAGTCAAATGACTGGAAGGACTCTTCCTGTTCCTAAACATACATTTTCATTCAGTATCTATATAAGACTCACTCGTCAAAAGAATTATGAGTAAATTTTTATTTGTAATGGTGCGTACAGAAGCGCAGGACCACACACAGCCGACGCTCGTTCGTTCGGCGGCGAACGTGTGAACGTGAGTCGTGCTTCTTTGTCCGCGTTTGTGTCCCTTGAATGTCGCATTGAACGTAAGCTTGCGAACGCAGCATTAGATGAATCCCTGATGCGGCGTTAGTAGGCTTCTATAGTTATTTATAAGTTTGTTTTTTCTTTAAAACACCCTTTGCTACTATCATTTGAATTTTAAAATAAATATTAAGAAAGTTAACGACTATTTGTTTTTCAGGAATTTTTTTAAATGTAAAACATATAAAACGTTTTTTATTTTACGTTAGTTGGATAGGCAAACTGGCAAACGTACCACCTGATGGTAAGTGGTCGACGTCGCCCATGAACATAAACTAGTATGCGTGGAACGAGCCCAGGCAACTCATTTATGAGTTGCCTATCCTGAGACATAAGATGTTAAGTCTCGGTGCCAGTAATTAGACTGCCTGTCTTGCTCTTCTCTCCGAAACACAGCAAAGCTGTTTCACGGGAGAAACAAGCAAACGTTTATTAATCTTAAGCATGTCAGTCTGAACGCGAGTGGTTCTGTGAAAATAGTTGTACAGATCAGTAAGTGGAAATTGATAGGCAAAGATGAAATCGTAGCAGAGAACTTATATCTTCTTCCGTCTCTTCTCCGGGGTGGTCGGAAACATGGCTTCATCTGCTCGGATCAGACGACTTACGGCTCGGCTCAGCGATACGTCTGTAATATTTATTTTATTATTCAACATTATTTTAAAACTAGCAGCGCCGCGCGATTTTACCCGCGCACCTTCCATTCCCGAGGACCATACAAGGATAAATTATAGCCTATGTATTATTCTTGTATATAAGCTATATTATTGAAAAGTTTCATTAAAATCCATTCAGTCGTTTCTGCGTGAAAGAGTAACAAACAACCATACAATTCATTATCAAACCAACCACAAAACTTTCGCTTTTAAAATATTAATAGGACGATACAATATTCCCGTTTATCATACAAATATTATTAATAAATATTATAATTGGGAAAGCTGAATCGTGAATTTGACAGCTTTTCCCAATATTCCCAAATATGATAATTGCCACGAGTATAGATGAAGGACTTATACAGATAATATTATATTTAATTGCAATTAATTCAAAATTGAATATCTCGGAAAATACTAGATGGATCTATCTACTATACATTTTTTAATTATGATAATTTTTCACTCTTTTTGTTTCTAGTTAATAAAAGCAGGCGAATGTCGAAATATATTATCATTTTTTTTAATCAAGCAAAACAGAAGTGGAACAGTCCAGATAAATCATTACAATAAAAAATGGTGTCCGACCTGGCGTGGTGTTGGCGAGGCGCCTCATGCGGCGCGTGTTGCGGTCCTGGTCTCGGATCTTCTTCTCCATCTCGGCGTTGGTGAGCGTCTCAAGGTACGGCGCCCACGCCTCGGCCTCTGACGGCTGCCGGTACGGCGTCTGCAACATTTTTTAATGATAGTTGAATAGGCAAACTGGCAGACAGAAACACTTGATCGTAAGGTCAGCTTCACCCATCAACATAAACAACCTCAGTATAGGCCAGGAAATTCATGTTTTTTTTCGACCTATGCTGCTGGCCACAAATAAGGCTTAAAAGCCTTATTTGTGGCCAACCTAAGAGGTTAAATCTCTGTGCTAGTAATTACACTGCCTGTCCTGCCTTTCTCTCTGTCCTGCGTGGCACATTGCAACCCTCCCTCTGCATTTTTTTTGACATTGGTAGTTTTCGGTAACAATCAGGGTTCGGTAACATTAAAAAACACTAATAAGAATTAATACGTTAACACCTAACCTGCTACGAAAGATATATGCACCTTGAGAACTTTGTGACTTAGAATTTTGAAAATTTACTTTAATGCTTCGGTCGCTCTTGCGTGTAACGTTACAAAGCTTCGCGCCATGACACGATACTCGCAGATGTGACCGACTATTATCGGCTATCGTCGCGAACATTCGTGCTGCGTGTGCACGTGCTGCGTGTGCGCGGGTGGCGATACATCAAAGGGTTTTAGCGCGCTAACATCGCACTGCGTGGTCAGACTAGCATTGTTAATTTTGGGTAGCTGTGTAAAAATAGAGTGGAGCGATAAAAGTGTACTAGATATATACGTGATCAAAAAAAATGTGAATCATAGTGCAGAGCTCTCGTCTACTTGGGTACCACCATCCTATTATTTTTTCCTTCAAACAGCACTGCTATGTTTCGAAAAGAAGGGCAGGGCAGGCAGTGTAATTACTGGCATCGAAACTTGCCTTCTTACGTATCGGGCAATACTTATTTAAGTTGCCAGTCCCAGATGAACTTATTTATGTCCATAGGCGACAACCACCACAATAAGACACCATCTGGTGGCTTATCTGTCCATTTGCCTATCCAGCTAACATAAAACATTTAAGTCTGATTTTATAAAAAGCACTAGTCTTGTCAATTTTACCTCAACAACTGGCAAAGGTGCTTCACTAAAGGCATAAGTCCTTTGATGCCAGCTGAGTTGTCCTCGAACACTATATGCAATGCCCGTCACAAACTCCCCTCCAAGTCCCAATTCCGCACACAACTTCATAGCAAACTGTTCTGGATTGTTTTCCTTCTCAGACATATCCCACTCCACCTAGAAATACAAGTAATAAAGTAAAATTAAAAAAGTGTTTAATGTGCTCTTATTTATTCTTCTTAGTTAATGGTTACTTTTTAAATGTATTGTAGTCATAAATATAGCTGAAATAAAAAATTTAAATTAATTTTAAAATACATACTTGATCTACAAGAGATGTATTTCCAACATGAATGTTTAATTTTATAATAAGTCTCTGGTCAGTTTGTTCCTCCAAGATGGCAGGTGGCTCACTCGGAAAGGCTTCAATCTGCTGACGAATGGATGTGGCTATGGCCGGTATAAACGTACTAGTGTTAAGCTCAAGATCATCACAGAGTACTTCAGCAAATTGCTCTGGGGTTATTATAGACTCTGAAAACAAATACAACGTAATATGTTTAAATTATAACAAAGCTTTGGCCATAGCTAAAATAAAAAACTGGTATTGAGGTCCCTATTTATCAATAAATATCTTTCAAAATCCAGATCATATTTATATGATTATATATTTTTGTGGGTGTGTGTTAAACCGATTTTGATGAAATTTTTTATGTGTTTAAGTGCATTCGAGAATGATTTTGATTTACAATTCAGTCCTCTACAAAATGTTTTGTACAGTTATAAGTTTAATGCAATGTTTGTTAGATTTAATTTTAACTTTCATTCATTTTATTGCACTCTAAGTAGCCATAGCTAATATACCAAAAAGGAATGCATTATTAGCAATATTTAAATAAACAATATCCCCATGTTAACATAGCCTAGTTGTAAACTTGAACCCCACCATGGATCAGGCCTTGTCGTGGTGTTGGGGCTCAGTAGCCTAAGGTGACCCCAGCACTTTGCGCGAAGCGAATTCAACCGAGGGGGCTCTTTGTACCCCTCTTATAAGAAGAGGGGACAAAAGACCAGGGGGCAATGGGCGAGGACGGAAACCTCACCCCATTGTACTATCCCGATATTGGGAGGGGTTGTTCTGTGGTGCGGGACAACCCCTCTGTGGACGTGGCGTCGGTCCCCTGAGGGACTGACTAGCCGTCAAAGTGCCCTGTTTGCTCAACAGATCCAGGGCACCTCACCAAAGGCATTTATTGGGTTAAACTGCATCCCGCCAGCCTGGGGAGACCCACTCCCCCGCGGGATGTCTCAGAGCATATCCCGGGGGTAAAGAAAAAATAAAAAAGTTGTAAACTTGAAAGTATAAACATAGCATGGAAGAAAAATTGGGCCCAAAAGGAAATTTTAAAAGGTAATTATAATTTGGAGGCGAAAAAACTAATAATGGACTTCTGCATTCTGCCATGCTTAACATATGCGAGCCAGACATGGGTGTACCCATGCATGTAGCAGAAAAAGTAAAAAACAAAATTCTGTCTTGCCAACATGCAATGGAAAGGAGCATCTTAAAACTAAGAAAGATACAAAAAACAAGAAACATAGATATCCGCCATAAAACTAACATAATAGATGCTCTTCAATACAGCCTTAAGCAGAAGTGGAATTGGGCAGGGCATGTAGCAAGGTATAATGACAAAAGATGGACTCACCAAACAACACAATGGCCCGGTCCAATAGGAAAAAGAAGTGTAGACAGAAGAAAAGATGGTCCGATGACATAATAAAGACAGTAGGAAAAAATTGGATGGTCATAGCAAAGGACAGGAAAAGGTGGAAAAGGATGGAGGAGGCTTTTACCCAAGGGGGCCACACAACAAATAATAAATAAACATACAGACAAACAAAACCATATATAGAAATAAATTATGTTATGTTTGTGGAATATAAAAAGCTAAATAAAATAAATAAAACAAAACTTGAAAGAAATATTACTTGGGGTACAAGGACTGTGGAGATATCTCAAAAAAATATCTGTACTTGACAGAATTTAACCTATTACCCTACCCCTTTTCTTGTATAAACTACCTATATGAAATAATATGAGAAATGTTGTAGACAAAATTTTGTCCTGCGCGCATGCTAGCCCTACTAGTAACCTGTCCACTACATCAGGTAGTGGTAGCAATATAAAATTGAATTGAATCTTACCGTTTTTATTCCACGTGAATGTATCCCTTAACTTTTGGCCTTCAATCTCCATGTCAAGTCTAATAGGGACCAAGATTTGCCTTTGTGATGCATTCTCCAGCATCGCTGCCATATCGGTGTCATCAAAACAAAGAGGGAATGTTCGCACCTGAATTTTTTGTTATTTGTTATCTATTTAATGGTTACTTTATAATTTCATCTATATACTCAAACATAGTGCCTATTACATCCTAAACTTAACCCAATCTTAATGTATTCCACATTAAGATTGGGTTTAGGAGGAATACCATCAATTATATTTGCATGTTTATTTATATTTTTAATTTTTCTCATGTAACTTGTAATTCTGCTATATGAGAAATATTATATAAAATATATAATGTGTGTGTGAAAATTTGATTTGTGATATCTTTTGTTTCCCAAGAACAAATCTCAACTTAGAAACAAGAACAAATTTTAACTTAAAGACCTTTTTGTAAATGATACCTTTTTATTGTGAACTCTAGTCCGACTGATGGGTGTTGCCTGAGGTACTGCATCTAAATGAGATGAATTTGGCATGACAGGCAGCCATGATGGATTATGAGGTTTTTTACTTTTACCCTCTCTGGGAGTGGCCAACTCTTGGCTCACAGAGACTGCTTTATATCTAAAAATAAAATAAACCGTCAATTAACCATATCTTTATCTTTCTAAATCATGGTGTTTGATACATTTCTGAAGTAACTTTGAAACTGATGATGATACTTCGCTAAAATATAAGCATGTCATTTTTAAGGTATGATAAGTCCGATTTGTACTAGTTACATCACAGAACGCAAAATGAAATATAATTAAAATCATACACCTATTTACTTGAGCCAAACTCGATTTAGAATGCTTGTAAACAAACCACAACAGATAACTTTTACCCTAAAAGTCAGCTGTTGACTCTGATCACTTCAGATTTTTTTACAATTTCACACTTTTAATAGTTTTACTAATGCAATCTTCATTTTTTGTAAGAGGTCAAGAATATTTTTCCATTATTGATTATTGTATTATCACATGATATAAGGAATACCAGAAGAATCCTACAGTATTCCAAATAATAGGTGCATTCTATTTTGGTTATATTATTGAAAGTGTACAGACTAGTGTCAAATTATCATGATTACAGCTGCAATGGTTTATTTAAGCGTCACTTTAGTAAATTTAATTTCAACATAGAAATATATTTGATGGAGACTTACTTTTCATCATTTCCTTCTATAATATCTTCCACTTCTGTTGCTTTCAATAGAGAAACTGAACTTGAGATAACATGAGGACCCAAACCATTATCGACCAAGCGTTTTCTTTCTTCATTTGTAAGAGTTCTCCTGGCCATGCCAGGATACTTCTTATACAAAGATCCGCGGAATAACCGCAGATAATTACCCACCTACAAAACATAGGTTTCAAGAAAATCAAACCGTTTTTTCAATGTTTACAAACTTTTAGGTTAGAGTAGGATAGATCGTGCATCAGTTATATTATTTAACCAAATAATTAAACAAATATTTTTCTTACCTCTGACCCTACACAGTAGAATTCTCCACCTTCCTCAATTTGAAAACTAATCGGCTTATCGCCGTAGGTACGTAAAGCCATTTTTGGGTTGTGATTAAAACACTATTGGTTGAAAAATTGTACTCAAAAAAATCTGTTGAGTTTTGAAGATTCAGTCAGAGAAGAATTAATAAAGCCCAAACATGCTGCAGCAGTAAATGCAAATATTTTATTTGTTAGTAATTAGTAAATTGTTAGTAACTAGTAAGTATTTATTTATTGACAAATGCATAGATTCACAATTTATTTTATTTTTAAGCGTCAATGTCACAAATCGTAAATAAACTGTATCAATGATAGCGATGTGTCGACTCGACAAACCGGTTTGAAGGTAACTCGAGTCAAACCGAGTTACTATCTGTGCGAAAGACGATGCGAGTTGCGTGTTTGCGGTTTGACGATTTGAACTTTGAAGTAGCGATGAGTCAACTCGGTTTGAGTGTAACTCGAGTCATTCGAAGTTACTATCTGTCCAATTCGGTTTAGGTTTCTTACCGCCAATGCGAACGAGATGATGCGAGTTGCGTGTTTGTGGTTTGACGGTTTGAAGTAGCGATGTGTCAACTCGGTTTAGTAAAGTAATAATATCACAGTATAACCAAAGTCATAGGCCAACGGACGCGTCTAGACAGAGAGATCGTGCGGGATTTGCGAGATGAGGGAGGGGCGGGCAGCTCCCGAACTGCCATATACTCGTTCGGGAGTCAGGGCTGTCTCTTTTTTTTATGACCATATATTTCGAGATACAAGATGGCGGACACGAATTTTTAAATAAAATCAATATGGGTAACGTTTTCATGGTTTTTAGGGGTGCCGATTACGAATATGACGATATATTTTGAGGTTCAAGATGGCGGACGCGAATTCTTTATTAAAATCAATATGGGTATCGTTTTCTTGGTTTTTAGGGGTGCTGATTACGAATATGACGATATATTTTGAGGTTCAAGATGGCGGACGCGAATTTTTAAATAAAATCAATATGGGTATCGTTTTCATGGGTTTTAGGGGTGCTGATTACGAATATGACCATATATTTCGAGATACAAGATGGCGGACGCGAATTTTTAAATAAAATCATTATGGGTATCGTTTCCATGGTTTTTAGGGATGCTGATTAAGAATATGACCATATATTTTGAGATACAAGATGGCGGACGCGAAATTTTTAATAAAATCATTATAGTTATCGTTTTCATGGTGTTCAGGGGTGCCTATTACGAATATGACGATAAATTTCGAGGTTCAAGATGGCGGACGCGAATTAAGAAAAAATAAACATGGGTATCGTTTTCATGGTTTTAAGGACAACCGATTATAAATATGACGATATATTTCAGGATACAGGATGGCGGACGCGAATTTTTGAATAAAATCAATATGGGTATCGGTTTTTTTTTTGCTCGTTATAAGTGTTGATCATAGAAAGCCGTTTTTCACATCTCTACTAACTGCAGCACGGGCTTGATTCGGTTTGGCCAAACCGAGTTGCAAACCGGTTTGAGTCAAATTTTGATTCGGTTTAATCGGTTTGAAAAATTTACGGTTTGACCCATCGCTAATCAATGATAATGAATGACGATTGTTGACGTAAAATGGCGTACCCAGTGTTGCCAAGTTTTTTAAATTGAAGTCGCTACTCGCTAGACTCAGAAAGTCCCTAAGCATTTTTAATCGACTTCAAAAAGGAGGAGGTTCTCAATTCGTCAGAATCTTTTTTTAATTTTTTTTTAATGTATGTTACCCGATTACTCGAAGATTGCTGGACCATCGAGGAGGAGCTCGATACACAGTCGAGGGGAATCCTCGACGATTTACAGCTTTTATTAGGCTTACTTCTTACGGTTAAATATGCCAAAATCTTGTAATTTTATTTCATGTTTGTAAAATGATCTAAAAATAACTATGCTTTGGAAGCGCATCATAGTATTTCGAGATCATCATAATATCCATTCAATTTTTTTTTATAGAAGAGGTGGCAAACGGACACACGGACGGTAAGTGATAGCGACATTTCAAATAGGAGTATGCTGAAGGTCCCTAAGTCGTAACGGTTCGGAAAAACCGTAAGTGGCAGCTGATTCCATATTTTCCTTGTGCGAGGCAGGAAATGCCGTAGAAATCGAGTTGTTGTGGATTTACAAACATTGAGATGATAAGGGTGAAATTTGGAGCTTTTCTGCGATGTCCCGTGGTGGAAATCTGCTGCAGGTATTAGTCCGAACAATTCCTCAGAACACTCCCCGTGGTAGATGCGTTAGAAGATGCAGAGTGCTCCGACATCTCTACGCAGCGCCAAGAATCAATCCGATTGGAGATAACCTTGCTATCGGCGATTCGAGCCGCTCGGCGTTGAACGCGGTCACATGGAAGGAACTGATATTGGGGCGCTCCAGCCCATAGGTGAGAGCAGTATTCTATGTGAGACCGGATCTGCGCCTTGTAGGCGGTGTGAAGGCATGAAATACTGAACTAAACTGAAAAATACATAAAACCTTCAATTATACAAGGCGCAGATCCGGCCTCACATGGAATACTGCTCTCACCTCTGGGCTGGAGCGCCCCAATATCAGCTCCTTCCATTTGACCGCGTCCAACGCCGGGCGGCTCGAATCGTCGATGATAATGTGATCTCCAATCGGCTTGATCCCTTGGCGCTGCGTAGAGATGTCGGATCGCTCTGCATCTTCTACCGCATCTACCACGGGGAGTGTTCTGAGGAATTGTTCGGATTAATACCTGCGGCAGAATTCCACCACCGGACATCGCGTAAGAATTCCAAATTTCACCCACACCATCTTGATGTCCGGAAATCCACAACATCTAGATTTTTACGGCATTTCCTGCCTCGCACTACAAATATATGGAATCAGCTGCCACCTATGGTGTTTCCGAACCGATACGACTTAGGGACCTTCAAGAAAAGAGCATACTCACATCTAAAAGGCCGGCAACGCACCTGCTGATCTCCTGGTATAGCGGATGTCTGTGGATGTCGCTATTCACTTACCATCAGGTGAACCGACTGTCCGTTTGCCCCCTCTTCTATAAATAAAAAAATAAATAAAAAGTTAAACTGGACTAGGTTAAATCGCCCACATTCCGAGACTTTGGCCAATAGAGACTCGATTTCAGACACAAGTTTGTTCCGACACTCATCGACTTGTTCCCGAGAAATATTAGGGCGGCCAGTGTATAAAGCATCTCCATTGCTGTCATCCGCATAGCAATGAATGCCGCTGGTTTTCAGCATATCATTGATATGCAGAAGAAACAGGGCTAGAGATAGTACACAGCCTTGGGGAACACACGCATTAACAGACTTGAGGTCCGAGCATCCACCGTCGACAACGACCTTAATGCTCCTGTCTGCCAAAAAACTGGTGATCCACATACATAATTTCTCGGGAAACCCATAAGATGGTAGCTTTGCAAGAAGTGATTTATGCCACACGCGATCAAAGGCCTTCGCTATGACCAAACTAACCGCCAGCGCCTCCCCCTTGCTCTCAACTGCCTCCGCCCATCGTTGCGTTAGGTATATTAGAAGATCACCAGCTGAGCGATTCCGTTGAAAGCCATATTGGCGATCGCTAATCAGCTGGTGCTCCTCCAAATATCGCCGGAGCTGGCAGTTAATTATGGATTCCATAATCTTTGAGAACAAGGAAGTTATGGCTATTGGTCTGTAGTTGCACGGGTCTGAGCGGTCTCCTTACTTAGGGATCGGGTGTACCAAAGCTGTCTTCCACGAGCATGGGACGACGCCTAATGAGTAAGAGTGCCGGAAAAGACGCGTAAGGACGGGTACCAACTCAGGAGCACAAGTTCGTAGCACTAACGGAGGGATGCCGTCAGGCCCACTCGACTTATGGATGTCCAGCGAAAAGAGTGCTTTGCGTACGGAGCTCTGTCGGAAAATTATTTCCGGCATTGAAGTATCACACCGAGGGGTCGTCGGTGGTATTTTTCCCTGGTCATCCAAAGTCGAGTTGGAAGCAAAAAGAGTGCCTAGAAGATCGGCCTTCTCCTTCGCGGTGTGGGCAACGAGTCATTCCTTATGTGCAGAGATGGTAGGGATGGCTTACAAAAATTCCCTTGAACAGCCTTGGCAAGAGACCACAATTCACGAGTTCCCGAAGGAAGTCGAACCAATGTCTCGCCAATTCTGTTCACGTACTCCGCTTTTGCCTCAGCAATAGCTCTTTTGAAGGACCTGGAGGCAAAGTTATACTCCTTTTTCAATGCGCTGGTCTTTACATCCTGGGACATTGATGCTTTGGCCCAGGCTCGGTAGCTTAACCGTTTATGGCGTGCAGCCATCTTACAGGTTTCACCAAACCAGGGCTTGGATTTGCCGCCTATAGGCACTGCAGAGCTTGGAATGAAAAGCTCCATGGCTTGCAGCACCACATCGGCAACAGAATCGGCAACGATGTCTGGATCATCTAGCGAGAAGCAAATTCGCCCCCATGGGTAGGATGAAAAGAAGGACCGCATCCAATCCCAATCAGCTGACCTTTAGTGCCAAACGCGGCGGCAGCCCGCAAAACGAGCCCGTGATGGGCTTGCGACTAGTACAGAACTCCGGATCAGATAGTGGTCCGATGAGCCAAGTGGAGCGTCCACGGAGACTACGTAATTGTCCGGGTGAGAGGTCAGCAGAAGGTCCAACAGGGAAGGCGTATGATCTTCCACATCAGGGATACGAGATGGTGATACCACCAATTGTGTCAGATCATATGCTGAGGCAAACTTGTAAACAGATCTTCACGCATGATCGGTTGTACGTGAGCCGAGCCATTCGGTGTGATGGGCGTTGTAATCACCAAGAATCACAATCTCTGCGGATGGGATCTGTTGTAGAACGGAATCTGTAGCCATTTGAATGTGCTCCACAAGTCGGTCGGTTTCGTCATTACCGCTATAAGACCTATATAGGCAAGCATAGAAGCGGGGATGGTTGTCGCTGTCAATGCGCAACCAGAGGATGGAGAGGTCCCTACCTTCAAGACTGCCAAGGCGACGAGAGCAGACATCCTCTTTGACGTACGCGCAAACTCCAGCCCGTGGTACAAAAAACTGTTCTAATTTGTACCCCGGACAAGAGATAAAAGCCGGAGAGGATATCTGAGTCTCGGTTAAGAAGAGCCGGCTTCGCCGTCTGGAGGTGGTAATGGACGGCGTTAAGATTGGTATGAAGTTTTTTTTTATGTTAGTTGGATAGGCAAACTGGCAAACGTGCCACCTGATGGTAAGTGGTCGACGTTGCCCGACGAAACTAGGAAACTGGAACGAACCCAGGCAACTCATCTATGTGTTGCCTATCCTGAGACATAAGATGTTAAGTCTCGGTGCCAGTAATTACACTGCCTGTCTTGCCTTTCTCTCCGAAACGCAGCAAAGCTGTTTCACGGGAGAAACAAGCAAGATGGTGGTACCCATGCAGCCGGGAGCGCGGCACAGTGCTTCCCTCCCACCGGTAATAATGAAGTCCCCTAATGTTACATGTTACCTCGGGCAGTTTTTGTTGTGGTGATCCCCCCCCCCCCCCCGAATCCGCGGGGCTGCCCAGGTCTCCGGGTTCAAGTACCTGTCCTGAACCCGGAGGCCTAGAGGGATTCTCAGGTGCTTGCGCGACCGGTACCCTCCTGGCGTAGTCTTTGAGTATTCTGTGCTGTCATGTGTGGGGGGGGGGGCACCGGATATCTCACAAACCGAACGAAACACGACGAAATTAGCCGCCATTTGACGTCGACGTTATCAGAGAGCGAAGTACTTCCCCGTACCTATATATGATGTGATAGTGATGTTCTATACCTATATATTGGTGATGGTGATGTTCTATACCTATATATAACGGATTTATTTAATAAATAACAGCAAATTTGCCGTCGGTTTTAATTTTTGTTTTTTTTTTATTATAACCCAGAATTTGAAACTTTGGTGGCAGTGGTGGATTTGTAAATTTTCAAGGTGGACTGTGTATACTGTCATCATTTTGCTCAGCTCTTTTTTAGAGGTACCAGTTACGGCGCGCAAGCGCGTTTGCGGTCCGTGTGCATCTCTATTCTCTTTACAATTTATAATTACCCTTGACAAGTCGATGTCGTTTAGACAGTCACCAAAAAGGCCGAATTCATCTTGAGCACAAAATAGCAAAAAGCCCCTCAGGCATAAACTAACCCTTTATAAAACTTGTATTTGACCCATTATAATATCATACTCTTGGACCTTGGTCGCTTTCACGCATGTGCCACAAAGTCGACTACTACGCACTACAAATAGTCCAAAATTAATTCTTACTCATGGCAACCGGTTGCCCATGATACGTAAAAAACAAAGGTCCCTGTGCAGGTACAGGTACCTCAAAATAGGGGCCACTTCAAAGCGATGTCAGAACGTCACTTTGAAAGGCACTCCACCTTTTTTTTTCTTTAGCGCCCAGACATGCTCTGAGGCATCCCGCGGGGGAGTGGGTCTCCACCGGCGGGTATGTGGGCCTCGCTGCGCCCGAAAGCTGGTAAGTAGACGCAGCTCTACCCACTAAAACCCGGCGAGTGACTCCAATGCCGATTTTTTGGTGAGGTGCCCCGGATCTGTTGAGCAAACAGGGCACGTCAGTCCCTCAGAGGACGCCACCTCCACAGAGGGGTTGTCCCGCACCACAGAACAACCCCTCCCAACGTCGGTATAGTACGATGGGGTGAGGTTTCCGTCCTCGCCCCGTTGCTGTTGAGCGGACGGGAAAAGTATCATATCTACGTCATTTATGGAGATAATTGAAAAAAAATTCAATGGCCTTTATTGCAATTATAGTACTATTTTTTTACTTATTGCATTTATTATTAAAGAAACAGGTGTCAAATTTTAAATCATATCTCATCATAGATCATCTTGAGCACAAAATGAATATTTATTTCTTGTCTTTAAGTAATGCTTGTTTTGTATGAAAACAATAAGAAAACAAAAAATGATAATGACCAAACTTGTGAGAAATTAAATTTCCAACAACTTTGGATACCACCATTTTTACTCTAAAGTTGAAAATTAACGAGTTATTTCAGAAAAACGAAAAATTGAACTTTAAAACAAGATGGCGGCGAACCCTTTACCGGGATTAGTTAGAAAATCGAGATTTATACATCCAACCATCCCCCCTGACGTTTAAAAAAATAAAATCGCTCCCCGGATTTTTTTTCTATTTCAGGCTAGTTTTATGTCTGCCCCGACTGGACTAGAAATATTTTAATGTTTTTATGTATACGAGACTTCATGTCAAGCATTTTGTAAAACTTACTCTCATACCTATGCGTCGGTTTCAAATTGGAAATTATTTAAAAAATCATGCGAAGTACCTACCGAACCTAAACGCAGAACATCAAAATATAGAATGGTAAACTTAGTACCTACATATTATTATACTAGGTATACTTAGATGATAAAGTTTCGCGGTAAATAATTACCAAAAAATATGTAATCCATCTCTAGTGACTAGCACAAAACTTCTGAGCGTACCTAATACGGTAATAAATATTATAATAACTTATGTAGTAATAAATAAACATATTTTAAAATATTTATTATATATTCTACGTTTTTGATACAAAACCGACATTCTCTGCAACCGTATACTTTGTGAAAGGAAATAATAAAAAATAAAATGTTAGGTCCAATTTCCAAATCAACTTATATTATAGGTAAGTAAGTATGTCCTCATAAATTAAAATAATGTATTTGTTCATTTAATATTATAGAATATAAAAAATAAATTAATGTGTGTTAAAGTGTTAAACTAATTTATAGGCAACTTAGCGTTTATTAAAAAAACATTCTGTAGCAGTCGGGTAAATATAAGATGCATCGCGTGTCTGTCTACTTTACCGGAAACATACCAGATGTTGCAAAAAACTTGTAGAGACTTTGCCGAGAATGAGCTAAAACCTGATGCAGCAAAAATTGACAGAGGACATCAATACCCCAGAGAAGCTATTAAAAAGATGGGTGATCTTGGTCTTATGTCGATATGCACTCCCGAAAGTTTAGGTGGAACTGGTTTAGATTACTTGGCCTATTCTATCGCATTGGAAGAAATATCCAGAGGCTGTGCATCTGCTGGTGTTATAATGTCCGTAAACAACTCCCTATACTTGGGACCCATATTACATTGGGGCACAGACAAACAAAAAGCTGAATATGTGACACCATTCTGCACCGGTATGTATAATAAATATGTATAATAATTTGGCCCTTGTGTTATGTGTGTGGCTTTATAGGTTTCATTATAATTATTAATCACACATAATAATATTGTATGCCTGCGAGAACAGTGCCATTTATTATATCGTTCTACCCTATGGTTCTCCCAGTCTCATTTCACCGATATTCAAGTGAAGTATCGACTAGTCGTAAAATGATCGTATAAAAACATGTTCCTGAGCTTCGATCAACAATGTTATTGTTGATCGAAGATCCTGAGCGACGATGCCAAGAATTGAGTTTTGGTTGAGGAATCGTCATCATCATCATCAGCCCCTATCCGTCTACTGCTAGACATATATAATATCAATATCAGCTCCTTCCATTTGACCGCGTCCAACGCCGGGCGGCTCGAATCGTCGATGACAAATGTGATCTCCAATCGGCTTGATCCCTTGGCGCTGCGTAGAGATGTCGGATCGCTCTGCATCTTCTACCGCATCTACCACGGGGAGTGTTCTGAGGAATTGTTCGGATTAATGCCTGCGGCAGAATTCCACCACCGGACATCGCGTAAGAATTCCAAATTTCACCCACACCATCTTGATGTCCGGAAATCCACAACATCTAGATTTTTACGGCATTTCCTGCCTCGCACTACAAATATATGGAATCAGCTGCCACCTATGGTGTTTCCGAACCGACACGACTTCGGGACCTTCAAGAAAAGAGCATACTCACATCTAAAAGGCCGGCAACGCACCTGCTGATCTCCTGGTATAGCGGGTGTCTGTGGATGTCGCTATTCACTTACCATCAGGTGAACCGACTGTCCGTTTGCCCCCTCTTCTATAAAAAAAAAAAAAAAAAAAAACATAGGCCTCCCTTAAAGAACTCCAAGACGACCGATCCCTCGCCAGTCGCATCCAACACGGACCGGCCACTGTATGGAGATCGACTTCCCACCTGGTTAATGACCGAACACGGTCTCCACTCTTGAACCTTATTGGCCCATCGGCCATCCATTCGCCTGAGTGTGTGACCAGCCAGTCCAGTGCCACTTCAACGAGCTTAATCTTCGCGTGATATCGGTAAGTTTAGTTGAGGAATACTAAATATCTTTTCAAATATTATTTAATATATGCACATAATATAGACTCTCGCGATAAAGGAGAATCGCTATGTTGATAATAATACAAGGATGACAAAATTTTATACGAAATTACTAATTAAAATGTAATTATATTTTTATTACTTACTTATTTGATTATGTTAATGTCAATCATTTTAATATGACGTCCAAGGAGTTTTTATACGTCCATGCAATTATATAATACACATGAAGATGGTGTCTTTAATGACTATCGAACATACATTTACAAAATCTTAGGTAGGTACTTGGTTACCGACAAAGTGTCTTTGAAATAAAAAGCTACCTACTTAGGATACATAATAAGTTGGCCGATCGTTGAACTTGGAAAAGATAATTTTGAAATATTATCAGAATTTGAATGTTAGTGTTATATACATACACACACACACATAAATATATATTATATGTATGTGTGTATGTATGTATATGTACATTTTTTTTTATTACAATTTCTTCACTAATTAATCGAAAAGAACTTCATTCCATCCGAGTGTCCATTGACACCTCTCTTTAGTTTTATCATTACGTTGGATCATCATCATCATGGGGTGCCATCTTCATTTAAGTTTGGTGATCAGCTTTTGGTGCTCCGTCCGATCATGGGATATTCTCTTGATTTGATGGTAACTTAATCCGGTCCAGTCCTTTACTTACTTTGGATAGAATCAATAAAAATAGTAGATGTAATCTACAGATAAGATAACCTCTCAAATTTTCACTTTCATAGGGTATTTTTAGGTATATTTTATATTTTGCATGTTTCAAATAACTCATTTTGTTTTGACGTCCTGCTCTTTTAGATTAATATTTATATATATTATTAATAATCTTTTAAATACATACAAGGTTTCTTCTATACGCAGAAGTCGATTCTTCGAATGCCGCCAAAGAATCATAATTATTATTGATACGATGAATATGGGTTTCTTCATTAACCAATGACGGTGTATTTCAGAGGTGTATTTATATTTTCATCCCTGAAACACATGCTTCCCAAATAGCTAAGTTAATGTGGGATAACTTTTCAGAAGTATTCCACTAGTCCTACTAATATTATAAAGCCGAAAGTTTGTATGTATGTATGGATGTATGTTTATTACTCTTTCATGCAATAATCAATTATAACCGACTTCAAAAAAGAAAATAATTAAAAAGTAATAAAATAATTGCGTTTCTTTAATGTTTGTGTCTACAACTAATAATCATCTTGTACTTCTACTAATGTACTTACAACTTTTGCGTTTATCACGTCATTATTGTTACTTTTGGAGTCGGTGTCAGCTAAGTTAAATAGGTAGTAGATCAGGTACAGCAACAAATCCATCACCGTCGTCCGTCACCGGTGTCGTATTTGCTGCTGTAGATACCTAACTACCTTGGCTGACACCGACTCCAAAAGTAACAATAATGACGTGGTACTAAGTAAATCGTCGAGGAGTTCCCTCGACTGTCTTCCAGCTCCAGCATCAAACATCAAAGCATTTCAAACAAAAAAATAATTTTGAAAATCGGTCCACAAATGACGGAGAAATCGGTGTACATACATTAAAAAAAATACCAGCCTAATTGAGAACCTTCTCCTTTTTGTTGAAGTTGAAAACTGAATTTAATAAAACTTTACAATAACATAACTTATACATCAGAATAACGTATAGGCTCACAACCGACGCCAGGAGGCCGTGTGGTCGCTGACCGCACGGTAGGCGGGGGGCAACCCCCCACTTTTTAAATCAAAAGTGAGCCGAATGGGCTCACACTAATCCGATGAAGCATTAGGGCCTTCGGGCCATTAGCATAGATCACTCCGAAAAAAAAAAACAAAAAACGTATAGGCTATAATTTATCTCTGTACTCCCACGGGAATGGAAAGTACGCGGGTGAAATCGCGAGGCGCTGCTAGTTAACTTATACCGGATGTATTTGGAACGCTTGCGAAAACGAAGAGGTATGATAGTGTTGGCATAGCCTGACATGATACAAGTGAAAAAAACTCGTTTTTTTTTTTTTTTTTTGCCTTTTTTATTTTTTTGTATAATCCGGTTTAGTAAACATAATGTTCCAGGAATTTGATGATAATGCTTTAAAATAATGTTTTTTTTTTTAAACAGCAATGTAATAAACTTAACTTAAATAAACGGCTAGCGGACTGAATCAGCTGATAGCGTTCGCCGCATGCACGACGTGAACGAACTCCTGCACCGCGCGCGTCTTCAGTGCGCCCGCTAGTTGCGCGTCTCGCGGTTAGCATGATTGCATAGTGTGTAAACATACATTGCGGATTTGCAAAATACACAAGTCCTAAAATTTTCTTTAAAAAAGGTTTCTGAGATAAATGGTTATATGCATTATATATTATATAAATAGTATATTATTAGGGTTTAATCTTCGCAAGCGTTCCAAATACACCCGGTATATTATTGGACTAATGTGCCTACCTACTATAAAACACAAGTAACTCATTTTTAGGTGAAGTTGGATGTTTCGCTTTATCGGAGCCAGGAATTGGTTCGGATATTGCTGCTTGTACTGCCATCGCTAGAGATGGAGGTGATAAATGGATAATAAATGGAACCAAAGCTTGGGCTTCGAATGGCTACGAGAGTAAAGCATCTATTGTTTTCGCTATGACAGACAAAAGATTAAAACGAAAAGGTTTATCAGCTTTCTTGGTATCAAAACCAATAAAAGGATTGGAATTAGGTAAAAAGGAGGATAAACTAGGTATAAGAGGATCTTCAAACTGTTCACTTATTTTTGAAGACTGTGAGATTCCTAAGGAGAATATCTTAGGCGAAGCTGGGTTTGGTTTTCAAATGGCATTAATGTCATTAGATGCTGGACGCATAAGTGTTGCTTCACAGGCTTTAGGAATAGCACAGGTCAGTAAAAATTCAGACAGTTGACTAACTTTAGATAATAACTTAATAAACATTACAAAACCGGCCAAAAAAAACACGTTAATAAAGTATTATACGGCTATTGATATATCAATGAAAGCGTTATCTGTCGCTTACACCTTATATGATTTTTGTATGAGAGCCCTTAAATATTTACTTTATTTTCATTATTCATTTTTAAAGTTAATATTTAAATATTAACTTTAAAACATAAAAAAAACACTTTTTGAATATTTTAATCATATACAGGTTGAAAAGATCGTATACAAGTATATTTAATTTCCAGGCTTCTTTGGATGTCGCTGTAGATTATGCCTCTAAAAGAACTGCATTCGGAAAATCAATCAACCAATTCCAATTAATTCAGAGTAAATTAGCAGACATGGCACTACGATTGGAATCTGCTAGGCTGTTAACTTGGCGTGCTTCCTGGTTTAAAGACAACAAGATTGCTTACACTAAGGAAGCAGCAATGGCAAAGTTGGCTGCATCTGAAGCGGCAACCTTCATATCGCATCAATGTATCCAGGTAATTCAATAAAACGACCTTACTCTTAACTTCACCATTATTTATTTCTAATCGTAATAATCAACAACCGCAACACCGGTCTCCGCTTATCGATTCGAACTTGATACTCATAAGATGTTATTATATGTATTGCTATTGTAGCATGAAGTATAGAAGTCAGGAGAACTCTCTCAAATGGGAGAAAAATTGCAAATTTTCAGTTATAAACAACTGGCGCTGGTGTAGAATAAGAATCCCCACCATGGTTCAAGCCTTGTCGTGGGCTCAGTAGTATAAGGTGAACCCAGCACCTTGGGCGAAGCAAATTGAGCCGAGGGAGCTGCTCTTTGTACCCCTCTTATAAGAAAAGGCAACAAAAGAGCAGGAGGACAAGGGGCGAGGATGGGAACCTCACCCCTTTACTGTCCCGACGTTGGGAGGCGTTGTTCTGTGGTGCGGAACAAACACTCTGTGGAGATGGCGTCGCACGTCGGTCCTTTGCGGGACTGACTAGCCGTCGAGGTACCCTGTTAGCTAAACAGATCCAAGCACCTCACCAAAAGCGGCATTGGTGGCACTCGCCGGGTTTTAGTAGATAGAGCTGCGTCCACGTTACCACCTTTCAGGCGCAGTGAGTCCCACATACTCGCTTGGGAAGACCCACTCCCCAGGCGAGATGTCTCAGAGCATTTCCCGGCAAAAAATGTGCCCTATGGTATTCTGTTGCAGTTTTTACGAATTGAATGTGTATATATTATATAAACGTGGGTGCGTGCGTTAATTTTTTGGCGTACACACATAAAAAAATTACACTCCAACTACAGTGGACTGTGGAGCCATCTTTATTTAACACTTTTCGATGGACACTTTTAATACACAAAGATGGCACTACTGACTTCTTTACTCAATGTATTGCAACTTACTGCTGCTGCTGGGTAAAAAGTTATAACTTACTGTTATAGTAAGTTCTCTTGTAATCCTTTTTTCTCTATCTACTTCTTCAATCTTCTTTGTTCTTCTTCTTTTCAATAAATTATGTATTGACATATTAAATTTCAGATTCTCGGCGGTATGGGCTACGTGTCAGATATGCCTGCAGAAAGACATTACCGTGATGCTAGAATCACAGAGATATTTGAAGGCACTTCGGAGATACATAGACTTACAATTGCTAACAAAATAATCAATGAATACAGTGCTAAATACTATAAAGTGTAAATTATTTACTAACCCCTGATCAATGGCAGCCATGACCATGATCTTAGTTATAGCATTATGATATAGTAATAAAAAAACAGAAATAAAACTAAAGCTATCCTTAAGGCGCCTGAAAAGATAAGGGCGCTAAAAAAATCTTTAACCTTCAGTCTTCCTAGTTCTGAAAATATATACTTTAATTGTCCATATTGACATGTAAAAAGCAAAGTTAAATTAACATTTCACAAAAAAACTAAAACCGACTTCAAAAATACTAAACTAAAAAGTAATAAAATAACAGTTTCTTTAATTTTTGTGCTTACAACTTATAATCACCTTAATCTTCTACTAATGTACAAAGTTTGCGTTTACCACGTCATTATAGTTACCATGCACAAACGGCGGAGTAATCGTGTCACATACATAAAAAAAACCATACAGACGAATAATTGAGAACCTCCTCTTTTTTTGAAGTCGGTTAAAAATAGAAATAGGCTTAGACAAATTAAATCGCTGCTCCTGTTATGTGTCATATTCGCCTTTATAATGAGAAGGTGCTCAAACGTTGCTCTAAGTATGGCCTTCAAAGATTCTACAAAATAAAATCCTCGTTATTGAAGTCGTTTTATAATCCAGCGAGTATTTTATCCCAGATCTTTTGACTTACATAAAGTAGACAGGACCGCGTCTACCTATGGGCTTTTTGGACTGCAGCCCAGGGCCGGTGGAAGGGAAGCGCTGTGCCGCGCTCCCGGCTGCATGGGTACCACCATCTTGCTTGTTTCTCCCGTGAAACAGTTTCTCTGTGTTTTGGAGAGAAGGGCAAGACAGGCAGTGTAATTACTGGCACCGAGACTTAACATCTTATGTCTCAGGATAGGCAACAGATAAATGAGTTGCCTTGGCTCGTTCCAGGTAAACTAGTTTATGTTCATGGGCGACGTCGACCACTTACCATCAGGTGGTACGTTTGCCTATCCAACTAACATAAAAAGGGCCCCGTGGATACAAAGGGATAAAATTGAAAATAATAGACGGTTATAGCGCATGGTGTACACACGGCTGGCAACACCATTCGCCGCGTCGGGAGATTACGCCGACCGCCGGCACGATATCGGGAATGATTGAACCATAGAGTAATATAATAATATGGGAATAGAGAGTCCTCTTGAACCACAGACATATAAGAGAAGCAGACCGAACACAAATTACACATAGACAGTAATAAGCAATATTTCCATCTCTTTCTAACTAGTTTGAACACCAAATACATCTTTCTTTGTCTTTGAATGTAGTAACACAGACTCATACATTGACAAAATAGCAATTGAAGCATTCCGCCATGTTGATAGATGACGATAGATGACACATGGCGACTTAGTAAAATTGCTAAAGTGTTATTGTTTACTAAAAATATTAAATATTATTGTGTAAATTGTGAAAATAAGACGGACTAAATATGGTAAAGTAAAGTGCCCCACGGTGTAGTAGTGCTACATATAATAAAACACCTGACATAACATTTCATAAGTAAGTATTGTTAAGCAAAATAACATCGTGAAAGTTGTTTTGTTTATTTTGCTACAATTTATACTTAATTCCGCTAATTATAAACATTAAGCGTTTGTTTTACGTGTATACTTTAGAAATATGTATGATACCTAGCAAATACATCTAAGTTCAGTTAATTATTACAACATTTTACTTCCCTGAAATCCTGTTTGACAATTTTGGTACTTTAGTTATTTGAAGGGGCCGAATTTAGATCTACTTTATTTAATTTATTAGATTTATAATTTATTTTAATGGTTTAGGTTAAGCGAGAGTTGGTAACTTTCGACGTATTCAGAGTGCCTAGTTTGATTTTATTATAGATACTTGGATAAACTCTTTAGAGGTACACAAACATTCTTGCTTGATACATTTACTTACTTCTTTTCAGGTTTCCAAATGATGTGCATTTGAGAAATGCCTGGTTGTCAAATATGAAGGTGAAAAATTGGCAGCCCACAAAATCTTGTGTGTTATGTTCAAAACATTTTGACTGTCATAATATTGATAAAAGTGGCTTTCGTGCTATGCTATTTCATGGAGCAATTCCATCAATATTTGATTCACCATTTCAAGAGGTAGGTTTTTAATTTCATATGCTTGCCATGTGTGATGTGGTAGTAAAATTTTATAAAAAGTATAAAGTGGTCAAGAGTAGGGTACTGCATATTGCAGAATCTTCTACCTACATGCTTTTATTTTTCTATTTGTCGAAAAATATACTGTTCTAAAGATATTAATTGAAAAACTTCATTGGTCGAGGGGTGGGTGAACTTACAATATGGCTTCGGCAGTTAATATGTTAAGTATAGTAGATGGTAAACGGTAGTCTATCTTCTTGTTGATGAATTTATCACTTATTTTATTCTTTATATTATAGAATAAAGAAAATTTACCAAAATCTGAATCAGCAAGAAAAAGGAGTGCTACTAGAGATATTTTAAGTGTTCTGACAAAACATAGGCACTGTACAAAATAAAATAGAACCACAGCCATCTACTTCAAAGCAGAGTGAAAACATTTTACTGACAATACAGGATGTAAGTAAATTGTTACTCCAATAAATTTAAGTAATATTGTAAAATTCATTTAACATGTTATGACGATATATATCCACAATGTAATTAGAAAATTGTCAAGTTTATACTACATGTAAAGATTGCCTGATGAAGATCTAATATAAGATTGAAACGTTGCAAGAATTTACAATTTGGTATTTTGTTTATGTTTTGTAACAATATGTTCTTCACTTTATTCGAATGTGATGGCTATGTCATACTTATGTCAAAATTTTACATCATATTGATGATTTAAGAATGGCAATTGAAGGTTACATAATATGTGGTAATTATTTTTTTACTGGTCTTACTATTTATTTACATGTATATTTACAGATAGACGAAAGCGAACCTGCCTTGGCGACATCTGTTAAGGAGCAGACTATTATCATAGCAGATCATGATTATAATCACTTGCATTTATTAATTAGAGTTACTATTAAGTTTTACGTAGATTTAAGGTGTAAACATGTTGCAAAAAACTCTAACTTAAGTGAACGAAATTATTTAAAAAAAAATATCTTATTTAAAAATAAATAATTCGTTTATTATTTTTCGTTTCATTTATATTTTCCAACTTCATTCTCCGTATTTGTAAATTACTAGCTCTCCCGACACAAGTTGTTCTGTCTTAACTGTGAGCAGGAATAAATATATAACTACACCTACAACCTACACCTACTCCTCAGTCCTAGGTGACTCCTACGTCGTTCTTGAGTTTTAGCGATACATTGAAATTGCAATTTTTGTATTTTTTTTAAACAAGGTAATCTTGTAATTTTATAATTGTTAAGTACTGAATGTGGCCCATGCATTATTTATGTGTGTGTAATTGTGTCTGTGTTAGACAGTTGCCACGGTTTTGTAGCTGTCATATTCGGTCTGTTTCATCTTATACGTCTGTGTCACAAGTAGGGTACTGAATATTGCAAAATCTTCTACCTACAGGCATTTAATTTTGTATTTGTTGAAAAATATATTTTTCTAAAGATATGAATTGAAAAACTTCATTGGACGTCTTGGGGTAGGTGTACTATATGGCTAGGGCAGTTAATATGTGAAGTATAATAGTTGGTAAATGGCAGTAGACATCTGTGATGAATTTATCACTTATTTTTATTCTTTTTATTATAGAATAAAGAAAGTTTACCAAAACCTTGTACCAACAAGAAAAATAGTCTACAAAATAGTACCACCACCATCTAATTCAAAAGCGGAGTGACCACATTTCAATTACAATACAGGATTTAAGTAAAAGTTCAATGAAAGAGATATTGATAGAAAAATGAACATTAATAAAGTCTTCTTATTACCTTCACCTATCTGTAGGTAATGTTTATAACATTATGGAAATAGGTATTTATCATTATTGTGCACCTGTTTGTATTTGTGTGGAAATTGCACTGAGTTGAGAAGAGGGGAAGAACCAAGAGGAAGTCCAGGCTCAGCAGAATAGGATGAATCAGAGATGCACTTGCCGTTCTCATTATGGTATCATAAAACCATTATGGTATCATGAAATTTTATTTGGAAAGTTCTTACTATGATTCGACGCTATGTACTCCGTATGTCAAAATTTTACATATTATTGATGATTTTGAGAATGGCAATTGAAGGTTTACTGGCCTTACTACTTCATGCATATTTGCAGATAGACGAAAGCAAACCTGCCTTAGCGACAACTGCTAAGCATAATTATTAAGCATAAAACTAAAATAGAAGCTTAATATTAATTAATTATGTTTTTTTTATGTAGTATGTCTGATGGTAAGTGGTCGACGTTATTATGACATTTGATTCGCAAAATAAAGATCATGATTATAATCACTTGCATTTATTAATTAGTCATTAAGTTTTACGTAGATTTCAGGTGTAAAAAAGATGCAAATAAAACTAACCTAAGCGAACGAAATTATTAATATATATATATATATATATATATATATATATATATCTTTTTAAAATAAATAATTCGTAAATTATTATTGGTTTTATTGACAGTGATGTCGACAAGCTAGGACATCACGGACTGTCATGCCAAAAAAGTGCAGGCCGCTGCTCGAGACATGCCGCACTTAACGATATCATACGCCGGTCCCTTGCCACCGTCAACGTTCCAAGTCTACTGACGATGGCAAGAGACCGGACGGTATGAGTTTGATTCCATGGAAGATGGGCCGGGTGCTGGTATAGGATGCAACCTGTTCAGACACGCTGGCCCCTTCCCATCCACATGGAACAGAGCTGGTGCGGCTTGTGAAGCGGCTGAAAAAGTCAAAGTATGCACATACAGGGGTCTAGGCTCCGAATATGATTTAGTCCCATTCGGTGTCAAGACCCTTAGTCCGAGGGGTCCTAGCGCTATAAGGCTTTTTAGGGAAATAGCAAAAAGGTTAGTCGACATCACAGGAGACTGAAGAGCTGGCAGCTACCTCGGACAAAGAATTAGTCTTGCTATTCAAAGGGGGAACGCTGCCAGTATCTTCCGAACCTCGCCTAAAGGGGCTCCTTTTTAATAATATATAGTTTTAAGGTTTTTAGTTTTAGGTTATTTGTACATTATTAAGTCTTTATATTAGTATATTCTCACTTTAGCTTTAAATAATTATCTATAATCTCTTTTATTATAGTACAGAAATAAAAAGGTTTTATTTTCCAACTCCAATCTCCGTATTTATAAACTAACTGGTGCCCGCAGCTTATTTTGCGTTAACTTAATTTCACAACCGTATCCGGAATGATTATGATTATTTTTATAGCCTATGCCCTAATTCGAGATATAAGCATTTCAACTTCCAGGCAAATTAATTTAGCCGTTTGGTCGTAAAAGAACAAGAACAAGGTTGGCATGTCCTACATTACATAATATTTTCACCTTTATATTAGTATTATTACTAGCTCTCCCGATACGTTGTTCTGTCCTAACTATGACCTGGAAATCTACACCAAGTCTTACAACCTACACCTACATACACCTTTTCCAATATTTCTCACATTTGTGTTAACATTTTCCGAAATTTCTCATCGTATATAACTTTCTAGTACTGATACGATTATTTTAAGACCAAAATTAGCCAAATCTGTCCAGCCGTTCTCGAGTTTTAGCAGATATTGGAATTGCAATCCATTTTTTTAAATAAGATAATCCGTCTTGTAATTTTATAATTATTATTAAGTACTGACTACTGAATACAGCCCATGCCATTGTTTATGTGTGTGTAAGTTGTCTATGTGGTGTAGTTGCCACGCTTTTGTAGCTGTATGTTCGGTCTGCTTCTCATATATGTCTGTGTCTTGAACGTTATTTAAGCATACTGATTTTAAACGCCATCTAAAGTTCTTAACGGGAAACTAATGCCGATATGTACATACTATAACTACGTAGATTTATAGCCTTTATATACCTATATGCATACAAATATAGTTATTCTTTTTCTTACTTGTCCTAAGTTGTAAATATATCAGGTTCCGGGCACGAAGCGCGATATGTTGGCGCGCTAAAACCCGGCCACCCGCACGATAATGCACACGCAGCCCGAATGTTCGTGACGATAGCCGATAATAGTCGGTCACATCTGCGAGTATCATGTCACGGCGTGAAGCTTTGTGACGATACACGCAGGTGCGGCCGTAGCAGTATGTGGTCGTCCAAGTAGTATCTTAATAACCGATCCAGCTGACGATATTTCGCAGCTGCTAATGCGCGACGCAAAAGCGCGACGCGAACTACAACACTCACTCCAACATACAACATCCGGGGTTAGACAATAGACACACACGCTCACCGCCCGGAGCGACGTCGTTCCCTACACATCGATACCCAATCGATCCGGATCGATCGCGACAGATTAGGCTCGAACCCAACACGAGTCGACATCAACCCAGACCGCGAAAACAACGGTAGCACTTCGCTACTGTCTGATTATATGGGTACCGCGCGCGACCCACCTCTCCCACTTGAGGGAGAGGAGAGGGCCGGCCCTCACAGTAATAGAACCGAGTCTAACTCGTCGACCGTATTGGGTTCGATTAGTTCTAACAAAACGTTAATTCACATTAACGCGTCCGATAGGCGATGCCCACTGCGGGGTGTCGAGGGGGGCCCCGCCCAACAACCCTCATCAAGACCTCCTGTGGCGGACGCTGCAACTCCGACCGGCGGAGTGGGCCCCGGTATCGCTGACGCCATCTGCCGGGTCCTCACGCTAATGAGCCCATCCGGTAGGGGTAGACCGCCTGGGGCTCCACTCCACGGCCGACGGTGACGCGGCCCAGTCCCGCCACTGACACCAACCCGACGCCACGAGGCCGTGTGGTCGCAGACTGCACAGTTGACGGTGGGCAAGCCCCCACTTTTATAAACCAAAAGTGTGCCAAATGGGCTCACACTAATCCGATGTAGCATTAGGGCCTTCGGGCCGTTAGCATAGGTCCATCCGAAAAAAAAAACAAGTAGTATGTAGTAGGACTAAAACCGCCAAGGAATGGCAGGATGCATCGGGACGCGCGGTTGTGTTATTTTTGGTTTCCCGTTAATTAATTGTTATTTTGTGTTTTGTCCATTCAGAGTGGTTTTCTATAGTGTTTGTTTTAAAAACTTGATCTTTATATATTGTGATTGGTTGGCGAATCTTGTGGAGTACCGTTCTGGAGTAGTTTTCTTAGTAGGGCTGTTCTGGCGGTTTTCTATAGTGTTTGTTTTAAAAACTTAATCTGTGTAATATATTATGTGATTGTTTGGCGAATATTGTGGTGGACAGCCTTGGGTGGATGGAATGGGGTATGATAATTGATTGACAAGGGGCGAAGCCGCGCTCCTTGGGGTTTCCCGCCATTTCTCCGTATTACAGACCGAATATTGTATTTTGTATGGCTAATAGCGTAGTAGCTAATGCCTTTAAATGAAAATAATAAAAATAAAAATCTTACGAGTCAGCTGTTTGTTCATTGTTGTGAGCACAGAGCACGGGGTACAAACTACCTAACATTGACAAGTAGACTTCCCACAGGAATGGCGGCTGAGAGCAAAATTGAAGCGCCGTCTATTAAGTATTTATGGAACTAAATTTCAATTAGTGTATTATGTCAAAAATAGCCGCCATATTTTAGTCTTAGTATTACATCGTATTACAAAATTACATACTATAATGTTATATTTGTATTTAGTAAACTTGTTTGTGTTTACTATTTTTGTGTTGAACTTACATGTGAAAGTGATTTCCATACATTTTCGGTCCATATATCACAAAAAACTAAAACTTTTGAGTTGTAAACCTAATGTCTTAGTAAGCGGGGGGATTTTCTTACACAAAATGCCCAATTGTGAGAAAGAGTGAGAAATGGCTGAGTTTACACCACAAACACAGGAAAGACACGTATTATGAGTTCTGGTTGTGGTTGTCCCACTTTGTTCCTGCAATCAGAAATATCGGGACTCCAGTCTCCAACAAATTATCTTCTTGTGACTTCTGGTGAGTGAATATGAACTTGTTTTCGTTATGAATCTTATATTTTTATATTACGAACCAATAATCGGTTGAGGTGTAGCCTTAGGGGCGCTATGGGCGGTGACTTAAAAAATTTACGAAAATTTTTGATGTCAATATAACCCCCAATTTTTTTACGCTTATCATACAGTCCCTATATAATCTACTAATAATCCATAAACTTTCCATACATATTAATATACCCAAAAATATATTTTCATGTTCCAGAATCTGTGCCACTCTTTGATCATGTTTAAATTGCAAGAGAATTTATATACTTATGTACTATGATCATTGCAAATTTTTGGATCCTACATGTAATATAATAAATTATCAGCTGGAGAAGGCTGTCACAAACAGATGGAGCAAATGCTTGACCAAGTTGTATCTACAGTTCTTAACTATTTAACTGATCCTGTAAGTATGAATATAATAATATGTAAATATACAGTACAATAAAATTAAAGGAAAAATGATGGTTTCATAACTTTTTCAATTTTTTTAATTTATTATGAGATTATTTACCATTATAGAATTTACTAACTATAATAATATATTTATTTTCTGACTGGCAAATTTAATAAGGAATCCTTATTATTTATTAATATCCAATGTTTGTTAGTAGCCAGACGTCTACTAGTAGTGTTATTACTTCCATAACATTGGAAAATCATTTGTAGCTTTTGCCTTTTTGCTTCTCTTATGCGTTTAGGGATCTCCGTTCACATAATATATGAAAAATATTTACCTAGTTTTTGTTAGAATTTAATTAAATTGGTATTTATATTTATCTAAATTATATTTGATCTCTTATTTATTAGTTGGTGCAACGAGGCACGAAACTAGTGTTGGAATAAATTGTGAATACAATTGTTTCAGTTGCCGTTACAGTGGAGAACATTTTGTTAATAATATAACGACCGCCTGATGCTTAAAATATAGAATATCTAATGTTGAGACAGACAAATTAAAGATGCTCAGAGGAAAAACCATTTAGTGTGTCAGTCTTATTGGTAAGTTATTAATGGATTTAAGTGAATATTAATAATAATTTATTTTCTCTGTATAGAATGCTACTTTATAAATTTTAAATAAGTTATAGTTAAGTATATGGCCCCCAACGTAAATGTAACTGAGAAATTGATCTGAAATTGAAACCACATTTTCATATGTGAATGCTTCAATACAACGGTTTCTAATTCTACAGAATTTGTATTTAGAAAGTGAATGAGATTCTTTATCTAACATAGTGTAGTCCACTGCACTAGAATAATATTATTAATACAAATATGATATTTTTACATAGAGTCCAGTATCTATGAAAAATTTTCAATAATTAAAAAAAATATTTTTTTAAATATGTTGGGCCATCTCATCCCAAACTAGGCAGAGCCTGTTCTTATGGTAACCAGACAACTGATACATACTTATATATTTCTAAATACATACATATTATAGATAAACTACACCTAGACACAGAACAAATGATCATGCTCATCACATTTCATTTGATCATTTGTCCTGGGTGGGAATTGAAACCACGACCTTCTGGTCGTGGTTTCAATTCTGGACACCGGTCACTTGCGGGACCGACTAGCCGTCGAAGTGCCCTGTTAGCTTAACAAATCCGGGGGAACCTCACCAAGGCGGCACTAGTGGCACTCCCGGGTTTTAGTGGGTAGAGCTGCGTCCACGTACCATCTTTCGGGCGCAGCGAGTCCCACATACCCACCTGTGAAGACCCACTCCCCAGGCGGGATGCCTCAGATCGTTTCCCGGCGTTAAAGAAAAAAAAAGGGCCAGTTATTTCTATATGTTAGTTAGATATGTTTTGAATATTCTTTTTTCTGTTTCAGATGGTTGGCGGTTACAAAAAAAAAGATCAATAGGCTAGTAGGACGAGGAAAGTATAAAGAAGATAAAGAAACATGAAAAATTGGGAATAAACTAGTTTGTGAAAATTAATTTATTTAATTAAAAATAAATAATAAGTTCCTAAAAAAATAAAGGCTTTTTGCCCCGATTCTCTATCCTAAATTAATATAAAATAATCAATATTAAAGAGCAATTTCGGAAAAAAAATTAACAGGCAGCATGGCCTCTGGTCTTAGCCTATTCCAAAAGAAGAAGAAGGAACGATAAATAAACTTCAAACTCTATTTTGCCTGTTAGCGGGATGTCTGCGATCGTTGTTGTGCGTCTGAATACGTAGTATTCTTTATATAGTTTGTGGCACAGAGTACATTGTGTTGTGAGTGTTGTGATCGACGTCTGGTGTTGTTTTTTTATTATTTCTGCTCTTTTTCAATTAAAAATGCACGCTCTAAACATGTTATGGAGCGCTCATAATGAAGAAGTGTTGACTAAACGTCGAAACAGAGGGATATATCGAGATACTGTGGAAATAATTAATCAAATGCCGGAAACCCTTTTCATCAAGCGTTTTCGATTAGATAAAGCTACTTTCCAAGACCTTTGTGAGAACCTCCGACGACAAACATCTTTAAAAGGAACCGGAGAGATATCCATAGAGGTTAAGGTGTGTAATGATAATTATAATTAATTCATAGTTTAAGTTTTGTAGTGTTTGATAGTTGCCTAATTATTCGTTTCTCATCTATTCAAGAGCTACCTATATCTGTTACAGGTATTGTGCGCTCTCAGCTTTCTGGCCACTGGTTCTCACCAGAAAATTGTTGGAGTCAGTCATCATCTTCCACAGAGGACAGTTAGTCGCATCATCAAGCAAGTAGTAGAGGCTTTAAACCACAGTGCTATCACGGCAGAATGGATTATATTTCCAAAAACGAGTCACGATAGAGGCATCATTAAACAAAAGTGAGTTAAAAACTATAAGAATTAGATCAATTATTATTCTTAAATTAGAAAATTTATTAAAGTAAGGCAATTATTACTAATTCCAATCTTGTGTAATATTTATTGTAACAGATTCCAAAGAAAATTTGGCTTGCCAGGTGTGATCGGTTGCATAGATTGTACCCATGTAGCTATAGTAAAACCCAGTGAAGAAGAGCATCTTTATTATAATAGAAAACGTTATCACTCAATAAATGTTCAAATGGTAAAGTATAAATTAATTTATAAAAAAGTATCCAAAATAAGTTTGTAACATTAAGAGTAATTACTATTATCCCACTGTAGATTTGCGACAGTGAACTTCGTATTACAAATGTGAATGCAAAGTTTGGCGGAGCTACCCATGATTCACATATATTGTCAACAAGTAGAGTTGAATCATATATGCGTGAACTACATCAAAATAATGAACAAGTATGGCTGTTAGGTGAGTATTTATTGTACATTTTTCCTTTCAAAATATGATTTGTTGTTTTCCCTAGCATTGTCTATAAAAATCTATTATTTTTCAGGTGATTCTGAATATCCACAACGCCCTTGGCTTATGACACCTATCCTTAATGCAATTCCAGGGTCAAGGGAAGAACTGTATAATCAGATGCATGTGCAAGCCCGCATCCCGATAGAGCGCTGCTTTGGATTACTTAAAGCACAATGGAGATGTTTGCTCAAAGATAGGGTACTCCACTATCATCCACATGTTGCTAGCAACATAATAATGGCGTGTTGTGTACTGCACAATATAGCATTAAAAGCTGGGTTGCCACCACAATTAGACCTGATGCTCACTAAAGATGAGGATGACAGCATAAGTACAGCCATTCCCCTATCCCATGCCAGTAGTCAGTCTGAGGTAATCCAAGGCAGAGCTATGTTAAATTGCTTAATAAGTATGCTACAATGAATCCCACTTTTTTCTAAATGTTAGTTGTATAGGCAAACTGGCATACGTGCCATCTGATAATGAGTGGTTGATGTTGCCCAACAACAACTAGTTTACCTGGAACTAACCCAGGCAACTCATTTATGTGTGGCCTATCCTGCGACATAAGATGTTAAGTATTTATGACAGTAATTACACTGCCTCGATAAACTGACTCTGCCTTCACTTTATATCTTTGAATGTATTTTATATTAAAATTAGAAGCAACTTTCATAATAAAAATACACGTAGTAAACATGATTTTTTTTTTCAGAATATTTTGATTTGCATTGGCATTGATTTATAATAATTAAATTCTGTATATCTTAGAACTTGTTTATTTTTCCACAATTTCCTAACACAAAAACAAGATTAATTAAAAAATCTATAACAAGCACTTGATAAATTAGTTTAAATAAATGGCTTATGATGATCATAATTATTCCTGCCTCAACCTTCTCAAAGTTTGCAACATTAGATTAAACTATTGGCACAATTTAATAAGAGTTACTGAAAAAACCAATTCAAAATCAAAGCATTATTGGTGTCAGAATCCAGAATAATTGTAATAGAGGTTGTTACATTAGGTATATAACATTTTAGCTGATTTTGCTATTACAGATCAGAAGAGGAAGGAAGGATGTTGGTTGAAGGAAGTGATGATGAGAATGGCAAAAGTCTACTTGTCAAAGCGTTAGTAATATCAGCCAAAATTTGATTGCGGTTTTCCTCTATTTCAAGTCTTCTGGATTCCAACTGAAGTCTTTTTGTCTCCCTCTGGTGAAAATTTCTTTCCCGGTCTTCCTTCAATTTAAGCGACGGTTCTAAACGTCTTCAAACTTACTAGTTGGTCGCTCAAAAGGAGTTTGTATCCTTCTGCGTTGAGCTCACAGTAAGCGTCGTCGCGGCGTGGAATACGTTCTCCCCGTAATGACCTACGGGTCCGAAACCTGACGTCGACGTCGACCGTTACCATTATGTGGCACATTTGCCAGTTTATCTATCCTACTAACATAAAAAAACGTAACCGGTCCGTGTTGGATACGAGTGGCAAGGGATCGGTCGTATTGACGTTCATTAAAGGATGTTCAGCAGTCGACGGCTAAAGGCTGATGATGATCATGATCATGAACGTCCTAAATTTTTTATTATTAACTGGTAGGTTTTTTCAGGGTGTTATTTTAGGGATTTTTATTAATTCAATTGAATTTTTTTATAATTTATGAAAGTTGAGGCAGATTTGGGGATGAAATTATATTTTTGTCAAAAAAGAGATCATCAAAGTATAAACCCGCCCCTGCCACCAAACTTCTGAATTCTAGAGTAAAAAAAGCCATCAAAATTGTACGGGATAGGAGGAAACAGAGGATATTTTTTAAGCTATTGCATAGATTTTATCGCGGGCCTTGAGCGCGGCGACCGAATCAAGAAATTCCGTAACGAAAAAAACCTAACACCCGACGAGAGACGAGCTGCTCCGAAATCGGACGAATAAGTAAGCAGCTGTTTGTGAGAAAGTATATAGGTGGTGGGACAATAGTAGTCTTTGGGTGTGGGATACGGTAAGTTCTCTCAAATTAAAGAACGCATTTAAATAAATGTTTCGAATCGACAACATATATCCACAATATTCGGATAATGGCTTAGTTTAGATTTAGAAAATGTAAATAATGAAAAAGAATTGACATAATATTATAAGTACAATAGTTGTCAATTTTTTATGCGTGTGTCACGGAACTTAAATAGAAAGGAGAGCGATCGACATAGGAGTTTTATACTATAAATTGTCCACTGAAAGATCATCATTGGCAATTGCATAAGTTGATAAAAAATGCTATGCAATAGCTTTACCGCGGCAGTCTCCGAGTGCCACACGTCTTTTTTTTTTTTTTTTTTCTTTAACGCCGGGAAATGCTCTGAGGCATCCCGTGGGGGAGTGGGTCTCCCCACGTGGGTATGTGGGACTCGCTGCGCCCGACAGCTGGTAAGTGGACGCAGCTCTACCCACTAAAACCCGGCGAGTGCCACCAATGCCGCCTTTGGTGAGGTGCCCCGGATCTAGTAAACAAACAGGGCACCTCGACGGCTAGTCAGTCCTGCAAGGGACCGACGCCACCTTCACAGAGGGGATGTCCCGCGCCACAGAACAACCCCTCCCAACGTCGGGACAGTACAATGGGGTGAGGTACCCATCCTCACCCCTTGCCCCCTGCTCTTATGTCCCGTCTTCTTATAGGACGCACTCCTACGACCTAGGAGGTTTCTCGGCGAGAGCTTTACGCTGGGCGAGATCCTGCGGGTTCGCCAACTAGGACAAGAGGCTCTAATACGGAGATGGGGGGAGGACCTGGCGCGGCAGCCGTATGGCAAATTCTGACGGTGCTATATGGTGTACCTTGTGTAGATATTTTATTCATATAAATTCAATTTATATTTATATATACAATATAATTGTATATATATTTATATACAATTTATTAAATTGTTGTGGTACAAATATGTACTTTTTGTATTAAGTATATGAATTTATTCTATTTAAAGTGGACAAATTATTTAACGTGCTGGAAAGATATTAAGTGAAGCTGTTGTCCGTGGCTTATATCTTTGATTTAGGGACGTATAAAGACTGATGATGATAATTTTTCTACTTTTTGATCTCTAAATCCCATTGAACTGGTGAACTTCCATCCACTCTCATTTCGTCAACACGTCCTGTTGGGTCGGGTGTTCAAGGAATGCAGGCGAAATGCGAATGTGTAAACAGTAAGTTCATGTTCACTGTTCGCGATTCGTGTTCTTTGATTCCGCGTCGGAAAAACCGCTTCCAACGCGAACTCACAAATCAGGAGGCGAATCACGAGACGAATAGCGAGCGCAGTGCGCACTGTTAACACGTCATGTTTCGTTTACGTTATTCGCCTCGCGATTCTCACGAATTTGTAAATGCGGAATGAGAACTGTCAACACTGAGTTGGACTTAAATAAAAAAAAATAGTACGTGTTTTGATATCGTAGTGGATAGACGCCACACGCCTCGTGCTGCGTGCTGCGGTCGTAAGGTTAACGGCAAGACCTGAAATATAACATAATGTCTGCAAGGACTAACAACTTTAAAAATCCATTTTCACGACCATGGATGACAGAGAGTGGAGCAGCAGCAGCCGCTGCAGGAGGCCCAGGGTCAATTGGTCTAAAAGGAGTTGTAGCCGGTGGAATAACTGGTGGCATTGAAATTTGTATTACATTCCCCACCGAATATGTAAAAACACAGCTGCAGTTAGACGAGAAAGGTTAGCTATAGCTTCCTTATCCTTACTACATTGATATTTTTATTCATTTTTTATTAAAAACCTTTTTTATTTATGAAACGCGAAAAGTATTAATTCCAAATTGCGTCATCTTACAAGGTTAAATTAACATCTTAACAACAGTTTATTCCCCCAATTAGTATTAAATTACTTTTATGTATCGCTTACTTATGGCTTACATTTTGTCGGAAGGTGTACGTTAATGCGTACTCATATGATTGTTTACATCTAATCGTTTATCCTATTGGACTTTGCTCATCAGGTTATAAAAACAACTTATCAATATTCAGTTTGTGAAAATATTACATTTATTATGTCCTTCACTTTAAACATTTAAGTAGTAGGACTTGAATTATTAATTAGATAAGTGAAATAAATATTTAAAGCAGTCTCAAAGTCGTACTGCCCTGATATAACAGTTTATATTTTCTGATATAGGTACTATCTTATAATATATTAGGTACTAATGTTATTAAATTAGTAATTTAAATATAAAATATAATGTAGCTATAAGTGATAGTATGTCTTGCACTCTTCTCATTACTTGAAAGTCTTGAGAGTATTAAAAATAAGATCAGATTAAATAAAAACTAACATTTAGAACCAGAGTATTTAAAAATCATTAATTATGACACATTGTTAACATACACATATCTGTTTATAATCCATAAAAAGATGACCATTGGTTATAACTTACTTCACATATGAGTGTTCTATTTGATTTGCCTTTGAGATTGACTGGCCTGTTGGTCTAGTAGTTAGTGACCCTGACTGCTAAACCAGAAGGTTGTGGGTTCGATCCATACCTAGGACATGTATGAGTGACGAGCATGATCATTTGTTCTGTGTCTGGGTGTAGTTTATCTATAATATGTATGTGTTTAGAAATATATAAGTATATATCAGTTGTCTGGTTACCATAAGAACAGGCTCTGCCTAGTTTGGGGTCGGGCTGTGTGGGAGTTGTCCCAACATATTATTATTATTTGATGAGTAGCAGTAACCTTACCGGTGGGAGGGATGTGCTGTACTGCCCTCCTGGCTGCATGGGTACCACTGTCTTGCTTGTTTCTCCTGTAAAACAGCTTCGCTGCGTTTCGGAGAGACGGGCAAGACAGGCAGTGAAATTACTGGCACCAAGACTTACCATATTATGTCTCAGGGTAGGCAATACATAAATGAGTCACCTGTGCTAGTTCCAGGTAAACTAGTTTATGTTCATTTACTTTAAAAATACTGCACAATAACAGTTTTGCTTCACTACTGTAAATCCATTTTTTTTTTATAGATATAAGAATACATTTTTATGTTCTAATATTTGTGCTATTAATTGATATAAAATATAGAATTATTTTTGACGTGACAACATCTTATAATTCGATGGAGCCAGCTGCAAGAACGAAAAAACATCACGCATGCGGCGTTACAGCGTTGCTGTGAGGCATTCCATTTTCTTATGACGTTGTCACGTTCAACTATCGTCAGTAAACCGACTTTACAGACAACCAACTTTTTAAATAGTTTCATTGGTTCTTCGTTGATATCACAAATTAATAGTTATTATGTCGGCTAAATAGCTAGAGTGTTATCACTGATAATATGAGATATAACATGATACTATCATTCATAATGCTCATTGGCTTTATATTTTAAATAACATGAAGGATCTCAGTTTAAAATTATATCATGTTTATTTTTAATCTTGTGATTAGAATTAGAATTGCCACTGCACATACATACTAATGTTACATTTCAAATTGGCAGGTAATGTAATGATGAAAAAAAAAAATTGGGTGCGTCATCAAAGTTTTGTGAACTGTAATATTACTTTGATACTTTTGAATGAGTGATAGTGATCTTATAGGAAAACCTCAATATTCTATAACATTACTTCTTCTTAATTTTTTAAAATCGAATCTTTTGCCTTGATCAATGATGATGAAATTGCTCGTCCATTGCAAATCATAACTTTCATAGCATTGGATTCTTCACCACAAACCAGCATTACATCCCTATACCATTGCACTTCTTGATAATAATAATAAATGTATATGTTATAACCTATGCTAACTACGATCTATTTGCGTTTAGTATCCCGGATTGATAAAATTTAAAGTTCGCCGGATATTTTTATTCTATTTCTCTTGCATAATTTCCCCGAAAATATACGGTAGTGTTGTTTATTTATATATAACCAGCGATTTGAATGACCTTTGTTACGATTCTTCGAACGATTTAAAGAAATTATTCAAAAGAAGTAAAAGGCTATTGGAAATAATATTAGAATGAGTCGATTATGTTGCTTATATTGTTTACATGTGTGTCAAATATTGATCACAAATACTGCATGATCAATGACTTTGTGAACACATTAGTATGTGGATACCAGTCTTGCTAATTGTTTCTGTCACGTTAAGAAGGGCAAGATAGGCAGTGTAATTACTGTCTGGCACCGAGACTTAACGTCCTATGTTTCGGGAAAGGCAAAACATCGGGACTGCTTAGTAGCGGTCGGTCAGTCCCCGCGGCGAGCGACGAACGGGGATGCGTAGGATGCGCCTTCAGTAACGCCCCTGTGTTCGTGTCAAGCTCAGGATGGGAACCAGGGCCTGTATGCCACGACGTCGTGGGGACTGCTAAGTAGTCGCCGGGTAGTCCCCCTTGCGAAGAGTAGTCTGGCCTTCGCCGGGGCCAGTCTGTCGCTTAGGTGATCCTGTTGCCTGCAGATCCGGGACCCTCAAAAAGCGACTGAAGGCGCTCGCAGTGGTTTTAGTTTACGGGTAGAGTACTCCCAGGTGTCCCTCATAGGGTAGGATCTACCCGAGATCCTGGCTACATGCGTAAAAAGCATTTCCCTGCGATAACAAAAAAAATATAATAAAAAGGATAGGCTACCTGCATACAAGGTTGATAAAAGTGAGAGGCATTAAATTAAACTACATATACTACACATGCTTACGGTTAATCCGAAACTATAAAAAAATAGTTTGAGAGCAATAAAAAAAAAGTTTTTCAAAGAACTTAAATACGTGAATAGTCAAAGTAAAACGTAAAAACTCTTTGTAAATCTTTGTAAAATGTCCTTCGAATCTAAAAGGCAACGTCGCACAGCACGTTGCTTCTCAACGGGTCGAACAAACCGGAGCGGCTTAAAAACTTTAAAAATATCCTGTGACTAAACTATTGATTCTGTTGGTCTAAGTTTTGGTGTGTAGCCTAAAAATGGTACATAGTATACGTGGTTTAATTTAATGCCTCTCGCTTTTATCAACCTTGTATAATATATTTATTGATAACGCTGACGTCTTAACTTCTGGTGGTTCATCTGCCGGCCCATTATCTTTATTACCATTCTTTTTTTTTAATTAATTCATTTACAAGACATTATGGTAACAATGAGGGTGATAAATGAGACTGCATAATTTTAGTTCAATGAACTTTCATTATGCAAGTAAAACAATACTTCAAACGTTTCGAACGTAATATTAAGATCGTTTACCAATTTTATAACTTCAAAGAAAACGAGCTTGTGAAAGAAGCAGTTTCTTTAACGAAAGAATTTCGTGAAAATCTTTTTCATTATAGCAATAGTAAAATAATAAATATTAATATAAGTTTTTATAGTAACTGCGAAAGTCGACTTTTTTGTCTTCATTTGGCGATCAATATAATCTAAAAACTTTTGTCGTATTATTATTAACGACTTAAGAAGCCTAAAATGTTAAGTTTGTGTATAATCTTGTATATTCCTACTTCGTAAATTGTCTAGCAGCTAGCTTACATTAATCTAATTTTCTTTTTTTACAGGTGGCACAAGAAAGTACACGGGAATATTTGACTGTGTCAATAAGACTGTGAAGGGCCATGGCTTTTTTGGCCTTTACCGAGGACTGAGTGTGTTGTTATATGGCTCCATACCGAAGTCGGCTGTCAGGTTAGTATGAGGAATCACTTTTTTATTAAAACGATAACATAGATTTGGTAAATATAAAAATAAACCTGTGAGAGTTCATCTGCATCATAACTACGATCCTGCTTATTTGTTTTGGGAAATAGTGAATGAACGAATGGAAAAAACGGCAAAATATGCAGTGTAATTACTGGCTTCAAGTACCTTCTACTAACACCTTCGTCCCTGGATAGGTAAATCTAAGGCCAGGGTTTGAGTTCCGTGCTTGAGCTGAGAGGTTGCCCTTGTACCTGGCCGACTACCTGAAGATACCTCGTCTGCTAGTTCCAAATCCAAATACCACGAACAACGTATATTTGTCTCACCTCCGGGGATTTCATAAATTTCTTTAATATGGGACCCTAGTGGCGTGTAGCGCTCGGGTAAAACAAAATCTAAAAATACGATACAAAGGCATATAAGTACTCGCGTTTAATCTTTATAATAATATGACTAAAACTTACAAAGATAAGAAATTAAGTAATACGGCAATAAAATGTATAATTCAAACAAAGTCAATAAAGATTAAATACTTTACTGTCTAATCTTGCATCGCAGTTAGGGTTGCCATGTTTGGCTATTTTAGGTCGTGTCCGGCTAAATATTTATATGTCCAGCCTATACGGCTTTTGTTAGGTTTTTTGTTAGTGTAACGCCGTGCACGCATCCCCTGAAGAACGAACGCACACAATGCAAATTGCACAAAATTATGTTTAACATTACATACCTACGTCCGGCTTTTAGGACATAATGTCCGGCCAAAAACAGCTCAAAGTTAGACTTTTTCATTTAAGGAGAAGGCAACCCTAACCGCAGTCCATTTTGAACATAATATCTTAATGCCCACTGCTTATTGCATAGTGCCATAACTCTTTGAACTGTCCATGAGTTATTCTGTAATTTTATATTTTTTGCTCTGTGGTTCTGACTTCTGACCGATTTACAATGTATATCCGACAAGGCAATATTTCAGGTTAGATGATAGTCAAACCAATAGACGAAGCCACATTATAATTAATACCTAAGTGGCCAACGTCGACAACCTACCCCCGAGTCTCATCCATTCTCCGACTTTCCCTGGGCCAAACGTAGCAAGACTCTTTGGTGGATGAAATTGCATCCATTGGTAAATTGAAGAAAAATGTATGCTTTCCTAAATGTCAGTCCTCAATCCGCATGTTATGACGAGAGATATTATAGATATTAGATATTGTATATATTGAGATTGTATGTATTGTATATATAGTCTATACAGATATTATATATATTGTAGATTTGTACTCCGAGTTGTAATATGCTCAAAATACCTACGTTAATAATGCAATGACCCACTAAATATAAGAATGGAAGCGGTCTTATTACTGCATGGTTATCGATGGTTATTACAAAACTACTTGAACTGAACATTGCCCATTCACATGCCAGTAGAATGTTAAAATGAAGGTTCTGTCACTGTCATTGTTTTAGAAAACATGAATAATATTAATATAGAAATGCCCTCTGCCATACTAAGATTTTTTTAAATGTTAGTTGTATAGGCAAACGGACAGACGAGCCACGTGGTACGTGGTCAGCATCACCCATGAACATAAACTAGCTCAGGCTGCTCATGTGGTGCCTGAAACATAAGATGTTCAGTCTCGGTGTCTATAATTACACTGTATGTCCTGCCCTTCTCTCCGTAACACAGCAAAGTTGTTTCTCGAGGGAAACAAGCAAGTTGGTGGTACCCGTGCAGCCGGGACCACGCATCCCTCCCACCGGCAAATTGTCTTATTTCCTTTGAATCAACAATGAATGTATGTAATACTAGTTGTTGCCCGCAGCCTCGCGCGCGTTACTTACATCCTCAGCCGGGTTTATTATGATAATGTTATATTATAACACTTAAGTTTTTATAATCGCATGAGCAGTTTTGAAGAACGCGTACGTCCAAACTGACAAACATTGCCACTTTATTATATTAAATAGATAATTAGAAAACTGTTAATACCTACTTAATATTATGTCCAGAGAGATTATTGAATCCTACCATTGATGTAGTTGTGAGCCTCTGTTTTAAAGGTAAATGCAGAGCTTTAAAAGATATTCCACATTCGGAACACTCATTTGTAGTCACGTACTCTTTTGCAATGTTCATTTCTCTGTTGGCACTTAGCGTCGACTGTATAATGGGAGCCAAATGTGCTAACTTAATACACACCGTGTTGTGATAGTTGCTTGTTAGTGGAAACAGAGTTTTTCCACCACCGGACATCGCGTGGATATTTAATTTCATCCACTCAACCTTGATGTTCGGAAATCCACAACAATTCGATTTTTACGGCATTTCCTGCCTCGCACGACCACTATGGAACCAGCAGTCACCCACAGTATTACCGAACCGATACGACAGGACCTTCAAAACACTTGTAGGCTTTAAAACATAATCCATTACTGATGAAGATACAGCGCATATAATTTAGCAATTATACGCGCATATATAATATTAGTATATTTTAGCTACTTTCATAGCATTATGTCTTATGGCATACTTTTATGGGGAATGATGCCGACATAAACAACATTTTTGTACTGCAGAAGCGGGCTATTCGTGATATTTACAAGTTGCCTCCCTATTCATCTTTGAGAAAAAAATAAAGAAATAGGAATTCTGACTGTCGCCTCTCAATACATCTTAGAAAATTTACTGTATGTCCGGAAAAACATAAATGAATTTTGTAAGAAAAGTGATATTCATAGTAGGAATACACGTAATAGACACAGGTTACATGCACCAATGATTAGACTTTCGAAAGCAAGCAATTCTTTTAAAGGCAACTGTATACGCTTTTACAATAGAATCCCAGAAAACGTTCAAAAGCTCTCCATAAAAAAAATCAAAAAATTTGTTAAAGAGCGTTTGTGTGTTAAAGGATATTATAAAGTAAAAGATTTCATGGAAGATGAACACACAGGACACCCTGGGAATAAGGCGTTCCTCCCGGGCATTTCAGGATAAGATGTTAAAATTGTTATATAATACATATATGTATATTATTTGAAAAGATTAGTTCCACTGAGTTTGTTTCGCCGTTTTTTCTCAGTGGGCACCTTGGAACCGGTGATAGATTCAATTGACGTTCAAAAAGATACTGTATTAGTACTATTTTGAATATATATTTTTTATTTGATTTGATTTGATTCATTAATTAACCTAGTCCAATATCTATTTTATAATAAAACAGCAGCGGCCCGCCAGTTCACCCTTGTACTTACCATTCCCGTGGGAGTACGGGAATAAATTATAGCCTTTAAGTTATACTAATGTATAAGCTATGTTATTGTAAAGTTTCATTAAAATCCATGCAGTCGTTTTTGCGTGAAAGAGTAACAAACATACATCCATATATTCTTCCAAACTTTCGCATTTATAATATTAGTAGGATAAAATAAAACACTACACATTCGTATACTTACTATATTTTATATGCAATACATTTTCCATTTACACGCATGCTACAGGTTTTACAGGTTTTGTAAATTTATTTTCACGCATATCTTTATACACTGTACATGTCACTGAACTCCTAAAAAGCTGGACCGATTTTAATGAATTTTTGTGTGTGTTCAAGTGGATTCGAGAATGACTTAGATTCACATGTTTTGTACAGAACAACGTCTGACGGGTCCGATAGTTATAAGTTTGTACCTATTTTTTTTTATATATTTTTTTCTTTAACGCCGGAAAATGCTCTAAGGCATCCCGCGGGGGAGTGAGTCTCCCCAGGCGGGTATGTGGGACTCACTTCGCCCGAAAGCTGGTAAGTGGACGCAGCTCTACCCACTAAAACCCGGCGAGTGCCACCAATGCCGCCTTTGATGAGGTGCCCCGGATCTGTTCAGCAAACAGGGTACCTCGACAACTAGTCAGTCCTTCAGGGGACCGACACCACCTCCACAGATAAATTGTCCCGCACCACAGAACAACCCCTCCCAACGTCGGAGACAGTAAAATGGGGTGAGGTTCCCGTCCTCGCCCTCTGCTCTTTTGTCCCCTCTTCTTATAAGAAGGGCACTGAGAGCCCCCTCGGCTCAATTCGCTTCGCCCTAGGCTACTGAGCCCCACCGCCACGACATAGCCTGAACCAGGGTGGGTATAAGTATCTACTTAGTAAAATATGTCACAAGACATAACACTTGATCTTATCGCGTGAAGTACCTAATATTGACAAGGTGTGATACGTGAGTCAGGCTCAGATCAATAGTAGATGTCGTGAACCACATACGAGATGATAAAACAAGTTCATTATGTCACTCGATACCGGTGCCGAGATAAGATCCAATGACATTTCGGACACTTGTTATTCTACTATTATTCCATCCATTTGTTAAATAATGAATTTTGTCGGATAAGTTACAATGTCCTAGTTTTCTTCGTGAGTCGTGTGTTAGTGTGATATTACATAACTGTATGTAATAAATATAAGTTTATGTACGCTTTGTACGTATTACATAAGTGCAAAGTGTATTGACTGTTGTCAACGTCCTAATTTGTTTGCTAGCTCAAGTAGGAACTATCTTATAACCGTGCTGGGCTGAAAAATAAAGCTAAGAATAAAGAATTTATGAACAAAAAATATTTATGTTTATCAAAACACTATAAATAGGGCATCACCAACACTGCCTAGATTTGGTCTTTAAACCTATAAAAAGTAACGCGAGATATTACATAATACATATTAAATTCTTTATAACCTAACTTACAAAAATTACCTTCTTATTAGTATACAGCTTGGCAAAAAATTTGGAAAAAATGAAGACGCCATCTCTCACTTAGGTCTCATCATAATATGGGAAATCAGTAAGAGAATTGAATCAAATCGTTAAAAGTAAATATGAAACACTAAGCTTTACCCAAAATCTAGTATTTGTCGGCCAAGTATTGTCAACATCATAGGTTTCCATTTAGTAAAATATTTAGTTCCACTTGTCACCACGTCATACCCTTTTTGCCAAGCTGTACATATATTTTTTTTATCTACTAATACAAGTCTTAGGAGCTTCGAATCTATGTATCACGCTTATATTATATACCCTTATCCTACCTCCTACTAATATTATAAACTAGCTGTTGCCCGCAGCTTCGACTGCGTTAACTTAGATTTACAGCCGTAGTACGCGGATTGATGATGTTTATTTTTATAGCCTAAGTTACTCCTTATAACATCAGCTATCTGCCAGTGAAAGTCCCAATAAAATCGGCCTAGCCGTTTCAGAGATTAGCCGGAACCAACAGACAGACAGACAAAAATTGTAAAAAAGGCATATTTTGGTATATGTACCGTGTATACATCCATATGCATTCAATAAAAAGCGGTTATTTTAATATTACAAACAGACACTCCAATTTTATTTATCTGTATAGATGCGAAAGTTTGTATGGATTTATGTTTATTGCTCTTTTACGCAAAAAAAATTCTGAATGAATTTTAATGAAACTTTACAATAACATAGCTTATACATCAGAATAACATATAGGCTATAATTTATCCCCGTACTCCCACGGGAATGAGAAGTACGCGGGTGAAACCGCGGGGCGCTACTAGTACATATGCATTTACAAGGAAAGTTACAATTCACAAAGGACATTACGATTTCTGGCAATAGACATAATTTCTTAATAAATAGAGTCATCGACCATCGTCCAACCATCGGATCAAAGTTCGTTAGTAAATTTCCATGCGAGAAATTTTACCCACATTATGTAATACACATCGGTTAGGTTGTTACTAGTTCCTCATTATTTTGTTATTAATTGAACATTTTCCTGTTTTAGGGTAAATACGTTATTTGTATAATATGGATGAGCACATTTGCACTGTTAAGTAACGAAATAACATGCTATTTTGTATGATGGAAATTACTGCAAAACTTAGATAATGTAAGTTTTACCAGCGAACATAGAAACTAGCCGTATACGGACTATTGATTATTTATATAGCCTAGGGATATCCAAAACGTAGGCAGTCGACACATACCTGTAAATCAATAATTCCATTATCCAATTGGCCCATATCACAGGCCCATATTATGTTTCCTTGCAATCGTAAGTTTATTACGTAATAGTTTCGAATATTTTTTAGTTTTTCTCGCTAAACGGTAATTTCACGGGTAAATTGAATTTATTCCGTATGATTAAAAGATATACATTTTATAGTACTAAGACCATACTAATTCTCCCAAATTAAATCTTTATACTTCGTCGTTCATTTACGGCATGTTATTACGGCAAATATTGGAAATAGTAAATACATGCGATAATTAACAATAAAGGAGTTCGTACTCTCTAAATTAATAACTTATAATTATTTTAGACACATTATAGATACATATTCTGATATAAATCGTTCACAATCTAATCCATTAACCGGCCAGAAAAAAACATTTTCACGGTTGAAAATCTAAATTGCTGATTGTCTTACGCTTGACATATTTTGGATGAAAATATAGCGCGCCTACACGAATAACGATTCTACGCACTTTCGCCTTACATTTAAAATCAATCTTGCATAACTCTGAGCTTTGATAAATAAGTATATTTTTACCATCTCGACCGAGGCTAGGTATTTTAAAACATCTTGACCTCGTTACGATGCACTTCATCGGTGAATGGAGAAGTTCCAGCCATATTTATATTTCTAAATTCCACAGATTCGGGGTATTTGAACAGGCGAAGCTGTATATGATTAACGAGAATGGCACTTTGTCAAACACAGGGAAATTGGCCTGTGGTCTGGCGGCGGGAGTGGCTGAGGCTGTGTTCGCAGTCACGCCCATGGAAACAGTTAAGGTCAAATTCATTAACGACATGAGATTGGAGAAACCGCGGTTCAGAGGGTTCTTCCACGGTGTTAGAACCATTGTGAGGGAGGAAGGTATGGCAGCTCTAGCATAGTACTAATATAATAATGATATAGAGTTTGGCTCAGCTCGCTGATCGTATGAACAGTTGGGTTTCAAAATATGTTTCTGTATTTAATAGCTTAATTATTGTGGAAGGTTGGGCATCTTCCACTGGATTTTTTACTGAAATGTCATCCAAATCCGCTTAGCTGTTTGGGCAAGATCCAGATCGATAACCCCAAGTTATCACTTCCAGGTGTTGGTGGCGTCTACAAAGGTGTGTCGGCTACGATAATGAAACAGGGCAGCAACCAGGCGATTAGGTTCTTTGTGATGGAGTCGTTGAGGGACTGGTACAAGGGCGGCGACAGAGATAAGCCCGTGCCCAAGTACATCGTGGGGCTGTTCGGTGGAGTCGCAGGTAACATCTTCTATTTCAATCACGGTCGCCAAGGGAGTGAATGACTTTTCGAATGCTTGAGTTCGTCAAGGGAGAAGGAATTCGTACGACAAAATCATCGAGCATATAACTGGAATAGAGCGGTAATGATATGTGTTTTGTATAAAAATAAATTCCGCCTAATTCGCCGGTTCTGCGTTCTGATTGGCCGACTGATGGCCATTGATGTATGATTGGCCGATGGAACGTACACACTGATCGGTTGAATTGATATTACGTCAGTGACAAATCACTGACCAGTTTCGGAATTTTTGAGCTCACGTTACTATACTACTTATACTCTATCCGGTTATAATATGCTCGATGGATAAAGTATACTATTTTGGACTATACTTAATAGAGTGATACTATACTTACAAGGGAGGATGGACTTGTGTCGAGTGCCGTTGTATGTGTACCATTATTCTGACTACGTCTTCCGTAAAACATTTTTCCAATTTTTTGTAAAGAAAAGTAAAAGAGGCATAAAGTCAGTGCAGTTCAAACAAACCGTTGTCCAATTATATCGTTGCTCGGCGGATATATTTGAATGACCCAATTACATATGGGAAGCCATAGCTGAGATCGATATTTGGGGAATGTACGAAAACTCTTTAAAGAAACTAGGGTAATGGAAACTTGGCAACGGTCTAATTTTGGGTCCAATCCCCGGATTATGAACTACTGTTACACATGTTCCAGATCTCTACTACTATAAAAACAATCTACAAGGACAATATAACGTGAAGAGTGATATATATACAGTGCAGTATATCGCTCAAGATTTAACAGACTCATATTTTAAGATTTAGCTACTGTTTCATAATATGATGATCATATTTAATAATTATGCAGGAAGCTAGATTCTCTCTCTCCTCCTCCAAATAAGGCAAGAAGAGTGCTAGGTCATAGTTCCGACGCGCAAACTCAGTTAAGGGTGGCGGTCGTCCTCGATCATTTGTATGTTTATATTGGTATTATAATATATTAAAATAGTGCGTCTTATATTCAGGTGCCGCCTCCGTGTTCGGTAACACACCGATCGATGTGGTCAAAACCCGCATGCAAGGTCTCGAAGCGTCGAAGTACAAGAACACGTGGGATTGCTTCATCAAGACGTGGAAGCACGAAGGGCCGCTGGCCTTCTACAAGGGCACGGTCCCTCGCCTGAGTCGAGTGGTGTTCGACGTAGCCATCACGTTCACCATATACGACAGTATCATGGACGCCTTCAATATGGTATGGAAGTAAGTTTGTGACACAGGTATAATAGTACAGTCAGCGACACATTACGTTTTATAGTGATTTTTATTTAATGTCAAAGTCGAAAACAACTCCAAAGAATAGAAATACATGTATGTATCGTTAAGGTTATTCAATCTGTGCACCCTTCGCATTCCATTTTGTGTAATATTTCCGAGTAGAGTTTTATTTTATGCATCAAATGCAAAATTATGGTTTATTTATGTTTTAAGAAATAAAATTTCATCATACATTTTTTATTTAAGTACTGTTGTGCCTGTAATGATGTAGCTAAAATTGTTACAATATGGAGACGCTAAAATAATGACTTTTTTTTAATACTTCACAATTATTGTCAACCACTGAATAAAAATTAACAAGATGTAAAAGTGAGACAATACAACATACATTGATCTTATTGTAACAATTTTATATAATACAAATGTAAAACTCATAAGCTGGGAATGCTTTTGTATAATATTTATGTACAAAGTGAATACCGATCACATCGAAAACATATTTTTGTAGTACTCTAGTATTATTTTTATGAAGGTTATTGTAGTATAAATATATTTTGTTTGTTATATTTATGCAGGGTCTTATGCGATTGTGATTTATTTAATATTATTTTATGAAACATTTAATGTAAAAATTATTTTAATTCTATATGGATGTTATTTTTGTTTTTATATCTGTGTGACAGCCAATTGAAATGTTTATTTATTAAGTTCGACAGAATCGAAATTATTGCATGATTGGAAATCGAATTTATACTTCTCTCTATTCAGATATACCTATATATTTTTATATTTTACTTCTCGACCAACAATTAGTCAGACGAATGATAATTTAAATTTATCTTTTTTTTAAATATATAATTTGATGAATTTAATAACATGACAATATAAATATTATGGCGTAAATTAAATTTCTAATATTACAACAAAAGTTAATAACCATTGCCATGATGGCGGTAACTTTGTACTACTATACTGATATATGTACTATATACGTTAAATACCAACCGTTTTTTCTACTTTTGTATATCGATACTAGTGGCACCGACAGACGTTGTCCTGTACAAAATATTTATTTTTGTGAATCTAAACCATCCTTGAATCCCCTTGAACTCACACAAAAAATTTCATCAAAATCGGTCCAGCCGTCTAGGAGAAATTCAGTGACATACACACGCACACAAGAAATTTATATATAAAGATACTAGCGAATATAAGTGCAGGAAAATATTTTACGAGGTAATAGCGTATGATTTAACCACTGTATTTCCATTTTGTCACAATGATGCAAGCTAATATAGAAATTAAATCATGTGAAATATTTTAATGAACCGTAGTATATGTATATCGATATTATTCTTCACGTCGAATATGAAGAGAAGCTTGAAATATTTTTTTAATTACTGACATTTAGAACATAAGAATCTCTCGACAAACACGACTCGATAAAATATATATACTTACTGTAAAGTACGACGCACTGCGCACGGTTTATTTTTCCATGCTTTTCATGTTGCATTTTAATCCTATTTAAGATCTCTGAAAGTAATGTTACAATTTTATACAAGCGACTTTTATATGTCTAATAATGAAGGTTTGAAATCACAAGTGCACCTGTATATATCTTAAATTATTTAAATAATTAAAAATTATACCGGTACAGAGATCTTAAGTGGACATTCCGAATAAGATTGTTTTTATTTTTTTACAACTTGTTGGCATTTTGACTAATTTTATCTTTGATATCGGATGTTGACATTTTTATTATATAATTTGTTTTCTTAATATAATGTCAAACAATATACGTGACTTTTAATAAATGCACCTTGCAACACAAGCTTATACTTTAGTGCAGGGGTGAAGAAATCAAAAGCGATCGACTAATCGCTATTCGCTAGTGATGTTTTAGCTGAACTGACAACTTAATCGGCTTATTGCTCAATGTTGATGTTCCAATTACAGCAACGCTTCGCACAATCGAGCACTCTCAAAAGTACTAAGTAATGCTTTCGGGTGATTCGGTAGCAGAAAATTAACAAGGATATTCTTTAAGTTGGCATTAATCGAAATTTTATTTATATTATCGTTCGTAATTATTGTTTATGGTTGAAAAAATTAACCATTTCGTCTTGTCGTAGTGTTTGGAAATAATAAAAGTTCATTCAGACTGTGTTAAAAAATAAATATAAGTAAGGACGAAGGTATAAACATTAATTTTTATATTCTACATGTATAAAAAAACACGTTTATACACTATAATTGTTTCAACCCTGAACTTCGCGCACTCTGCTGGTGCACTTAAAAACTTTCACTTTCAAAGCATTAGCATTTAGCACAATCGCCATTGTGTGGCACTGAGTCGCATATGCTCTGTAATTGAAAACACACAGTATCTTTGTGAATGACTCGATAAAGGCACTGATTAATTTATATCCCCTTTTTTTGTTATCGCAGGGAAATGCTTTTTACGCATGTAGCCAGGATCTCGGGTAGATCCTGACCCTATGTGGGACTCGCACCTGGAAGTGTCCTACCCGTAAACTAAAACCACTACGAGCGCCTTCAGCCGCTTTTTGAGGGTCCCTGATCTGCAGGAAATATGAGTACCTCAGCGACAGGCTGGCCCCGGCCGCTACCAGTAGGAGACGCATTAATTTGCGCCTCCTACGCACCATCGTTCGTCGCCCGCGATACGCCTCGTCGGCGGACTCCTCTCTCACCTGCTCGTCGACCTCCTTCTGGGACGTCACTGCCTCGCAGAAGGTGACTATCGCCGTCCGGGACTCGGCAGAGACAAGTCCCCCCGATGACTAAAGTCAGCTCGCGACGCAGCACCGCCCATCTAACAAGGGCCTACCTACCGCCTCATAGTGCTAGTGAGAAACTATAGATGGAATAGTTAATAACTTCGCCTATCTATCATGGACCATTTTAATAAAATCTAATTAAAATGTATATTTTAAAAAAATCTACATCCTACAAAAGACTTCTCTGACTGAATTACTACCTATTTTTGACCTGAAGTATCCCATTTTACGGCTTGGGGTGTAAAGTATCATGTTATAGGCTTTTTCTATGCTTTTATTGTCTTATCATTCTTCTAACGGTTCTTTTTGATATGGAAGAATCACTCAAGTCTTTACACTGACAATATTAGTCAGAACTTAGAACTTTCCGTCGTATTTTTTGGAGTGGCTAAAGTTTTATAGCAACTTTATATCATTTTACTAAATAATAAAAGTTGTTAGCAATAAAATATGTTTAATATTTATTTGATATCACAATATTTGATCCCTTTTAATAGCACCTCAATGACAATATTTCCCACAGCCAGACTTTTAGCTTATTTAAAACGAATAATAAGTGTAATTTTCAAAAGCCTTTCCAGGAACACAGCGGTGGTCCAAGTTGAAACTATCGACGATGGCCATTTCCGCATCAGTTAGTTCAAAATCGAAAATATTGATGTTTTCTTCAATTCGTGATTTTGTGAAAGACTTGGGTAGGACTGGTATTCCACGCTGACACTGTAAAAGTTTTAAATATAGTTTTAAGGAGTTTTTCGACAAGTTATAGTAAGAAAAACATTTTACGAAAAATTTAAACCGACTTCAAAAATACTAAACTAAAAAGTAATAAACTTACAATTTATAGTCAACTTAATCTTCTATTAATGTACAAACTTTGCGTTTAGCACGTCATTATAGTCACTTTTGGAGTCGGTGTCAGCCAAGGTAAAGTAGGTAGGGTAGAGCAACAAATACGACACCGACTCCAAAAGTAACTATAATGACGTGCTAAACGCAAAGTTTGTACATTAGTAGAAGATTGATTATAATTTGTAAGCACAGAAATTAAAGAAACACAGTTATTTTATTACTTTTTAGTTTAGTATTTTTGAAGTCGGTTAATTTTTTTTGTAAAATGCCTTTATTTCTTAATTTTTTGTGATTCGTCTTGGCGTTCATTGTTCCTGAGTGGACGGATAAAGGATGATGATGATGATAAAGATGACCGCGACATACTATGGTGTGCTACCAAAGCGTCCTATACAATTGCTACATCGACAAGTAATAAAATGAACATATCAGCATATCGTGGAGGTAAAAGTAATCAACCAAATAGGCATTATTGAGAATAACTAAAAAAGGCTTGTCAGATCTTAATAAAATTTATATGAGACCAAATTGGAAGCACCAGCTTTCAAACAAAAAAATAACCATCGAAATCCATTCACAAACGGCGGAGTAATCGTGTCACATACATAAAAAAAAACATATAGACGAAGTGACAAACAAAGTTGGTTAAAAAATACAAACTACTTGCTGCCTATATAAGAAATATGTGATTCATATAAATTGTTACGACTTCTCTTATACAAGCATCAATTTTTTGACAAACTCTTGATATCAAGTTTCAGATGATGAATGATGTAATGTGCCCATTTGGAGCTGACAAAATTCTATCAGGCAGCTGACAATATCCTATGAACAAACAGGCAATATCTTACCAAGTATCTTAGACCAATTTGTGCAATGCTTTTGCCATACTTTTCTGCAATATTTTTTATTTTTGGGTCAGTTTTGATGGTATCTTTTCCAACGAATTCTGGTCTCGCTTCAGATATAAGACCTAAAGGTGTATAAGCCACTGGAGTGACCGATAGACTTTTGCAGAAATCTACCAATTTGTGTTGTGTCAGCGTAGGATTGATCTGCAATTTAGATTTACATTAAGAAGCTCCTTATAGAAATAAAGACATCAGAAAGGTCCATTTCGGATCACCATTAGGTTAGGTTAATTAGTTAAAGTTTTGGTCCCCATCCTATGGAACCATTACAAGCCTTGTTGTTGCGGTGGGGCTCAGTAGCCTAAGGTGAACCCAGCACCTTGGGCAAAGCCAACTGAACCAAGGGAGTTGCTCTTTGGGGTACAAAGGTCTCTTATAAGAAGAGGAGGGGCGAGGATGGGAATCTCACCCCATTGCACTGCCCCGACTTTGGGATGACACCCCCTCTGTGGAGGTGGCGTCGATCCCTTGGGGGACTGACCAGCCGTCGAGCTGCCCTGTTGATAAACAGATTTGGGGCACCTCACCAAAGGGGACATTGTTGGCACTCGCCAGGTTTTACTGGGTAGAGCTGCGTCCACCATACCATCTTTCGGGAGCAGCAAGTCCCCCTCAGGAGTCCCCACTTCCTGCAGGATACTTAAGCACAAAAGAAAAAAAGAAAAAAAATTGATAATACAGACTGAAAACTGAAACCTCATATAATTCTTAAGACTTCTTAGAAAAAATAGTAAGAAAATGGTGCTGATGGAAATGAATTTACATACATAATATATACATATAATAGTGGAGCACAAAATATATTTAAAGGAAAAACAAAGAATCATTTTTTGGTTTGATCCAAGTAATTTGTCTAGAAAAAATTCTGACATATACCTCACCTCAAATTGATTCACTACTGGTTTGATGGAAGCATGTTCTAATAATCTTTTAAGTTGTTCCTCATTAAAGTTAGACACTCCTATAGATTTAGTGAGTCCTAACTTAACTGCCTCTTCCATTCCCTTCCATGTCTCAAGGTAATCTATTGCAGTATCTTCACCATCATTCTGTAATTACGCATGTTTTAATTTATTATTGTGACAATCAGATTGGATGCAACTAAGTTTTAATACTTTATCACCAACAATTTTCTGTAATATAACTTTGTGAAGAATATACTTTTTGCTGGTCTACATGGGTACGAGCATTCTACTTAATACTTACATTGATAGAGAGAGGCCAATGAATCAGATATAAATCAACATAATCTAAATTTAGCTTCGCTAACTGCAATTTCAGAGTAGGAACTACATCCTTTTCTGCATGATTATCATTCCAAAGCTGTAAAAAACATTTAAAAACAGAATTGAATTATTTATACAACAATTATATTATGTAGTTAGTATAAGCAGCTACTTACATGCAAAGTAAACAATTCATCCAATGATCCAGCAATTATTAAGGCATCAGTTTTGCCAATGCATTGTGTGACTACCTATGTTTAGTTTCAGATTGCTCAATAATTTTTTGTATATATTCTATAAGAACCTCTATATCATCGGCATTTAAATATGACAACAGAATTAGTTTCATCATCAGCCCGTTACACTGCTGAGCATAGGCAATTAAATTAGTTTACAGTCTCATAAAATATAAGCCTCTAAATTTTAATCACTAAAATATCCTTTGATGATACAACAGATAATAAGATAATAGGACCATTCTTACTGTACCTATACATACCTCTTTAGGTATGAATAACCAATAAATACCACCAATGAATATGCAAAATTGAAAGAGTATAGTTATTAGTTAATAATTGTTTGATTACCTTTGTTGTTATAAATAGCTCCTCCCTCTTGACAGTTCCATCTTTAACCTTAGCAGCAATTCCAGCACCAACCTCTTCCTCATTTTTATATATTGATGCTGTATCAATATGTCTATAGCCTATCTCTATTCCCCATTCAACTGCCTGTTTAAATTGCCCTGGTTCAGAATTACGCTAAAAATTTACAACAAATAGTTAAATCTTAAAACATGGAATAAGTTTAAGTCAGCAGCATTGTTGAAGTGCAATACAATAAAGGAGCTTTATTCCTAAGAAATAGATGTCTGGCTAGCTGGCTTAAGTTAATTAGCTATAGCACTAACAGAAATAATTAAAATCTCTCTTAATTGATAATAAAATAAAAACAGTAATATATTTATAGAGATACATTTAAAATAAGTGAATTAAATTAGGAAAGACTACAATGTGGGCCACTAAAGTGGGCCATCATTCATCTCCAGCCTTATCTAGATGTCCTGTCACCTGTGTACTGTGTATTAGAGGTCAATGTAGAAAAAGTTAAATTTACCGCATATGTTCCTAGCCCTACGATAGGCATTTGGAGATTATTATTAAGTTTAACATATGGCACGTTTTTATTATGCATTCTAAACTTAAGAATAAAGTTAACCACAAGTATTTATAACGTTTAGTAAATACTAAATAGTAAGAGCGAAGTATGTAGATAAAACAATTATTTCTAGGTCTGTGTATACCTACTATGTAAATAGGTATGTTGACATTTTTCAGAAATGTTTTTAAATCATTATAAATATCTAGTGGAGGCCTAAATATTATCAACTTTTGCTTAAATACATACGTCTAATGCCTATAAAATCTTGCATTTTATAATGCATTTTAAATTACGTTCCAAAACGCTAACACTTGTCACGTGACGTCATATGTTGTTAAACATCGTAAAAGTGATAAAATGATTCTAGTTGTCGTTAATAAAAAATGGCTTCTAAGTTTTATAAGTGCTGTACGGTGCCTATGTGTGTGTACACTGTCAAAACGCCCGAAAAATAGTTTTTATAATATGTACTGCGTACGGAAAATGGTGTATAAAAGTACGTCAACATTCTTCCGCTTCCGCTAAATAGGAACTGGTGACGTCATTTCCGTTTATTATCACGGGACCTATTTTAATTTTTTTTACATTTTATTTATAAAATATTAATTTAATCATGGAATGGCGGGAAGCATCGGGACGCGCGGTTGTGTTTTTTTGGTTTCCCGTTAATTAATTGTTATTTTGTGTTTTGTCCATTCGGAGTGGTTTTCTATAGTGTTTGTTTTAAAAAACTTGATCTTTATATATTGTGATTGGTTGGCGAATCTTATGGAGTACCGTTCTGGAGTGGTTTTCTTAGTAGGGCTGTTCTGGCGGTTTTCTATAGTGTTTGTTTTAAAAACTTAATCTGTGTAATATATAATGTGATAGTTTGGCGAATATTGTGGTGGATTGCCTTTTGTGGATGGAATAGGGAATGATAGTTGATTGATGGGGGGCTAGAGGGGCGAAGCCGCGCTCCTTGGGGTTTCCCGCCATTTCTCAGTATTACAGACCGAATAATTGTACAAGACATAATATAGTACAGACCTTAGATATAGAAGGATGTCTATGGGGCTAGAGGGTCGTAGCCGCGCTCCTTGAGATTTCCCGCCGTTTTTCCAAAGCATAGACAAAATATTATTAGCACGACAGACTTGGCAGCATGGCCTCTGGTCTTAGCCGATTCCAACAGGAACAAAATTAACAAAAAATAAAAATACACAACAAAAAAAATTAAATAACCTGGGGAGGAATGGCGGGAAGCATCGGGACGCGCGGTTGTGTTTTTTTGGTTTCCCGTTAATGAATTGTTATTTTGTGTTTTGTCCATTCAGAGTGGTTTTCTATAGTGTTTGTTTTAAAAACTTGATCTTTATATATTGTGATTGGTTGGCGAATCTTATGGAGTACCGTTCTGGAGTGGTTTTCGTAGTAGAGCAGTTCTGGCGGTTTTCTATAGTGTTTGTTTTAAAAACTTAATCTGTGTAATATATAATGTGATAGTTTGGCGAATATTGTGGTGGACTGCCTTGTGTGGATGGAATAGGGAATGATAGTTGATTGATGGGGGGCTAGAGGGGCGAAGCCGCGCTCCTTAGGGTTTCCCGCCATTTCTCAGTATTACAGACCGAATAATTGTATTTTGTATGGCTAATAGCCTAGTAGCTAATGCCTTTAAATGAAAATAATAAAAAATAATAATTGAAAAACGGCGGGAAATTTCAAGGCGCGCAGTTGTGGTTTTTTGTTTCTCATTATTTTTTTATTATTTTAGTCATTCAGATCAGTTTATTATAATATTTATTTTATAAATTTTATTTGTATATATTATAGTTAGTTAGAAAATTCTTGGTTGGTAAGTTTCTTTTTACATTCTATTGCAACATGAATGAACCCCCGGATCCCGGGGGAACATGTAAAGTGCCCGAAGCTTGCAGTTTTGTTACAGAAGAATATAATGATTCTAGTATGGACACTGACCAATCTTCCAAAAAAGTTAGTTTAAAACGTGGTCGCCTGCATAAAATATGCAAAAATTGTAACAAAAAGAAAAGAAAAAATACGGGAAACCAAAAGGACATTGGATGTCGTTGTGTAGAGTCCGATAAATCAGATGAGGGTAAAAATTTAACTAATATTCCACTTGCACAGCCTTTATTACAATCAGATAATCCAGTGCCTCATAATATTAATGATTCAGTCAGTAAACCAAATACTCCAATTGGTCGAAATCTTTACAATGAACTAGATGCACCTCCTTACATTATTCATGTTCAGAAGATCCAATCCTCTGATAATGACGGAAAAATATTGCACCCGATAACCTTCGGAAATTTTCTTTTAAAAAATAAAATTTATAATATAGTTAATGGTAGTGTTAAGAGAATTGGTCGAAACCGTATGTCTGTTTCCTTCACAAATTATGTTGATGCTAACTCTTTTATTAACAATAGTATAATCACCGACAATAATTATAAAGCATATGTCCCTTCATTTAATATTTTAAGAATAGGCATTGTTAGAGGAGTTCCAACAGATTGGTCTCCTGAGGAAATTATTTCTAATATCTCAACCCCTGTTGGCTGTGGCAAAATAGTTAAAATTAGACGACTTAATTATAAAACTATTGTTGATGGGTCTCCAATATGGAAACCCACACAGTCGGTAGTAATGTATTTTGATGGTCAGGTACTCCCAAAAAGAATATTTATCTGCTACAACTCTCTGCCCGTAGACTTATATGTTTTTCCCACCATCCAATGTTATCACTGCTGTCGTTATGGTCATACAAAGATGCAATGTCGTTCCAAACCAAGATGCCTCAAGTGTGGTCAGGATCATGTTAGTGATTCATGTAATGTTGAAGATGACTATTACTGTTGTCAATGTTCTGGTCGCCATATGGCAAACAGTAAATCTTGTCCGGAACTTAACAGACAAAAAGAAATAAAACTATATATGTCCCAAAATTGTGTTTCTTATCAAGAAGCAAGTAAAATGTTCCCTATACTTAATAAATCATTCGCTGAAACCTTGTCCAGTCCTCAAAGAAAATTATCTTTCCAAAATATTAATACTCCATCTTCTTATACTCCACAAAAATCTTACAAGAAAACAGTTATATCTAAACCTTCCCGCCCTATACAAGTTGGAAAAGGTTACGACAAAACTGCACATGATAATATCATAAAAGAATTTTCCTTTAATCAATTAGATAAAAATTATAGCCCAATTTCAAATGATACTCCCTCCACACAAGAACCAACAAAAATATCAGATATTATATCTTTATTGCAAACCTTTGCCCAGACCAATAATAATATACCGTCCATCGTTGCCCCCTTAATGGAGTTAATTGTAAATATAATCAAAATAAATAATGGCCAACAAAATATTACAATGGAACGCTAGAAGCATAATTAATAAAAAAAGTGATCTAATTTACTTATTAAATAAATATAACCCTTTTTTATTTTCATTATGTGAAACTTGGCTTAGACCAGGTTTTACATTAAATATTAAAAAATATAATACTGTTAGAGAAGACAGATTAGATGGATATGGTGGTGTAGCATTTCTCATTAAGAAAGGCTACCCTTTTAATATAATATCCACTCCTGTACATAGTTCTGAAATTTCTATTTTAGCCGTAATTGTAAATAAAATTTGTTTTGTTTCTGTATATATTTCACATATTTCTATTAATATATTAAATGAAGTTGGGGATATATTCTTATCCCTCCCTAAACCATTAATTATAACTGGTGACTTTAATTGTCATCACCAGTCTTGGGGCTGCTCCATGACAACCTGTTATGGTAATAAACTTTTGGACATTCTAGATAAAAACAACTTGTGTATCATCAACAATGGTAATTCTACTAGACGTACAAACTTATCTGAAGGAAATAGTGTAGTAGATCTAACTATTTGCTCACCCCAATTTGTATCTCAGCTGTCAAGTTCTGTTTTAACATCCACATTTGGCAGTGATCATTATCCCATTATTACCTCATTTCCTCCTGGCAAATTAATTAAAACTTGCAATAAACTATTCCCGAGATACAATATATCAAAAGTCAATTCTGACACTTGGACTCAATTTAGTAGTAAAGTTGATTTAAAACTTAGTCAGAAAATATCAGAAAATATTAGTGATTCTTGCGGTGCCCAAATTTTTTTAGATATATTAATTGAAAGTGCCAATGAAGTTTTTAATATAAAACATGGGAACCCTTATATTCCAAGTCCTCCATGGTGGGATGTCGAATGCAAAGAATTTTTAAATAAAAGAAAAAATGCTGAAAAAATATTTAATAATAATATGACATTAGAAAACCTCTTATCACTAAAGGAGATTACAAACGCAACAAAATTACTTTTTAAAAGAAAAAAAGAGACAGCTGGCGAAAGTTCTGCTCATCTTTATCTCCCAATACTCCCTCATCCAGTGTTTGGGAAAACATTGGAAGATTTAGATCAGCTTATAATACCACCCCATCCCCAACTTTTCCATCTTTTCTAGTAGACGATTTTCTTGATAGAATTGCTCCTCCCACTGTTAATTTTCGTAAAGATAACTTAAATGATAACTGTGCCTTATACAATGAATCATCTGAATTAAACTCTCCCTTTTCAATGACAGAATTAAAGAACGTTTTAGAATATGCATCAGATTCTGCACCTGGTCCAGATGGGATATATTATTCTTTCATTACTCATTTAAATGACATAAGCATGATATATTATTTAAATTTAATCAATTCTATTTTTCACTCTGGTCACATTCCTGCAAATTGGAAATCACAAATTGTAATTCCAATATTAAAACCTAATAGAGATCCTTCTTCTGCTTTGTCTTACCGTCCTATTGCCCTTTCATCTGTCCTCCTAAAAATCTGCGAACAATTAATTAAGAATCGTCTAGAATGGTTCGTTGAAAGCAACAGTATGCTATCAACAACTCAATTTGGCTTTAGACGAAACAGAAGTAGTATAGATAATATTAGTTTACTTACAACCGATATCAGGCTAGCCTTTTCTGATAATAATTTTGTCATTGCAGCATTTTTGGATTTATCTAATGCTTATGACAATGTCGTGATACCAATTCTTAAACAAAAACTTTTATGCCTTCAGATTCCCAGAAAAATTATTTCTTTTGTTATAAATATGCTTAATGATAGATCGATTTTGTTTACTGATGGTGAACAAAAACATTCTAGAGTGTTATCCAAAGGCCTTCCACAAGGGTCCGTTTTGAGCCCCTTATTGTATAATTTATACACATATGATCTAGACTTAGCTATTGATAGAAAGATTGAAGTTTTGCAATATGCGGATGATTTATTATTATATGTAAAAAGTAAAAACATTAAATTAGCATGCACAGAGTTAACGTCATCACTTCAATATTTAAAAAAATGGCTTGATGATCATGGACTATATTTGTCCCCATCTAAAAGCTCAGTAGTTTTATTCTCCCGTATGCGAACTATCACTCCAGTTCATGTTTATTACGATGAGACCATTATACCACAAAAAAATGATTTTAAATTTTTAGGTGTCATTTTAGACAGGAAACTTACAGGCATCCCTCATTGCAATTTCATCGCAAATAAGTGTGAAAAAATAATAAACATCATAAGATGTTTAGCAGGAGTTTGGTGGGGTGCCCATCCCTTTTATTTGAAACTCGTGTATAATGCTCTCATACGTAGTGTCCTCGAATATGGAACCTTCCTATTGGAACCGGGCCTTCTTTCTGGATTTAAAATGTTGAACAAAATTCAAAACAAATGTTTGAGAATCATTTGTGGAGCAATGAAGTCTAGCCCAATTAACGCTTTACAAATTGAGTGCTGTGATCCTCCGTTACAACTACGTCGTCAGTATTTGTCTGATAAATTTCTCTTTCGACGTCTACAGCTTTCCAATCACCCTCTTATTGAAAAACTTCATCTTTTAGCTTACTTAGTATCTAATTCACCGTATTGGATACATAAATCGAATCCACATTTAATTAATAGCTATTATAAGTTTAAATCTCTCTCTGCACCTTTACATCAATCTAACATGTTACCTTTGTTTTCTTGTTCCTTCGAATCTCTTATTCTATCACCACAAATATTAAATATTGGTATAGCTAAGTCAGATTTTTTAATAGCTAATGAAAAATTTAATGCAATTGTTGAGAAAAAATTTAAAAATACCCATCTCATATTTACAGATGCTTCGAAACATAATGTTAACGGTTTAGTAGGCGTAGGTATCTTCCACCGTCAATATAACATTGTACAGAAGGTAAAACTCCCTCCAGAATCTTCTGTTTTTTCTGGAGAGTGCTTGGGTATTTTCAAAGCCATAGATTATATAATACTAGCTAAACTCAAAAATTCAATCATTTTTACTGACTCACTTAGTTCTTTACAAGCCTTAGAAAAAAACCCATTTAAAATTAAGCAACACAACCCCATAATATTTGACACAAGACAATTACTAACAATATGCATAGCAAAACATTACAATATTAAATTTTCTTGGATTCCTGGACATTCTGGAATCCAAGGAAATGTTATAGCAGACGCTCTCGCTAATGAAGCTATTTCATGTGGTGACCTTGTTCCGTATAAGATTTACTGCTCAGACTTGTTATCAATACCTAAACTCGATCTTGATACATGTTGGAAAACGTCATGGGAAAAAAGCAGTAAACAAAAAGGTAATTATTATTACTCTCTTCAGCCTGATATTTTATCAAAACCATGGTTTTTCTCAATGAATTTTAATAGGAGGTGCTCTAGTATCATCTCAAGATTGAGACTTGGCCATACTTGTACACCTGCTCATCTTTCCAAGTTTAAAATTATTAACGACTCTTCTTGTTTGTGTGGTTGTGAAACTGGCGATGTAAATCATTTTTTCTTTTCTTGTCCTTTATATGACCGTTCCGATTTCCTGAAATCCTTACTAGATCATCAAATCCCTTTTCCAACCTCAATTACTTGTCTGTTATTTATAAAAAAATATTACATATATAAAATAATTTCAGATTATATAATTACTAATAATATAGAAATTTAGGTTTAGTATTTATTTGATGAAAGTCTTGTGTGTCTATAATATAAGTAATATATTTAAATATATGTATAGCTATATAAATTAATATTTCATAATAATATTATTATTATCTTGTCATACATATCCTATATCCTGCCCTGAATGATTCCTAAATTTAACATCTCTCGTCCCTTTATATACATGGAAAAATTTCTCCCGTTTGATAATGGCAAATGTACTACGTACGAGAACTGCCAAAAAAAAAAAAAAAAAAAAAAAAAAAAAAATAATAATTAAATAACCTGTATTTGCAAAAACGGCGGGAAATTTCAAGGCGCGCATTTGTGGTTTTTTGTTTCTCATTAATTTTTTATTATTTTAGTCATTCAGATCAGTTTATTATAATATTTATTTTATAAATTTTATTTGTATATATTATAGTTAGTTAGAAAATTCTTGGTTGGTAAGTTTCTTTTTACATTCTATTGCAACATGAATGAACCTCCGGATCCCGGGGGAACATGTAAAGTGCCCGAAGCTTGCAGTTTTGTTACAGTAGAATATAATGATTCTAGTATGGACACTGACCAATCTTCCAAAAAAGTTAGTTTAAAACGTGGTCGCCTGCATAAAATATGCAAAAATTGTAACAAAAAGAAAAGAAAAAATACGGGAAACCAAAAGGACATTGGATGTCGTTGTGTAGAGTCCGATAAATCAGATGAGGGTAAAAATTTAACTAATATTCCACTTACACAGCCTTTATTACAATCAGATAATCCAGTGCCTCATAATATTAATGATTCAGTCAGTAAACCAAATACTCCAATTGGTCGAAATATTTACAATGAACTAGATGCACCTCCTTACATTATTCATGTTCAGAAGATCCAATCCTCTGATAATGACGGAAAAATATTGCACCCGATAACCTTCGGAAATTTTCTTTTAAAAAATAAAATTTATAATATAGTTAATGGTAGTGTTAAGAGAATTGGTCGAAACCGTATGTCTGTTTCCTTCACAAATTATGTTGATGCTAACTCTTTTATTAACAATAGTATAATCACCGACAATAATTATAAAGCATATGTCCCTTCATTTAATATTTTAAGAATAGGCATTGTTAGAGGAGTTCCAACAGATTGGTCTCCTGAGGAAATTATTTCTAATATCTCAACCCCTGTTGGCTGTGGCAAAATAGTTAAAATTAGACGACTTAATTATAAAACTATTGTTGATGGGTCTCCAATATGGAAACCCACACAGTCGGTAGTAATGTATTTTGATGGTCAGGTACTCCCAAAAAGAATATTTATCTGCTACAACTCTCTGCCCGTAGACTTATATGTTTTTCCCACCATCCAATGTTATCACTGCTGTCGTTATGGTCATACAAAGATGCAATGTCGTTCCAAACCAAGATGCCTCAAGTGTGGTCAGGATCATGTTAGTGACTCATGTAATGTTGAAGATGACTATTACTGTTGTCAATGTTCTGGTAGCCATATGGCAAACAGTAAATCTTGTCCGGAACTTAACAGACAAAAAGAAATAAAACTATATATGTCCCAAAATTGTGTTTCTTATCAAGAAGCAAGTAAAATGTTCCCTATACTTAATAAATCATTCGCTGAAACCTTGTCCAGTCCTCAAAGAAAATTATCTTTCCAAAATATTAATACTCCATCTTCTTATACTCCACAAAAATCTTACAAGAAAACAGTTATATCTAAACCTTCCCGCCCTATACAAGTTGGAAAAGGTTACGACAAAACTGCACATGATAATATCATAAAAGAATTTTCCTTTAATCAATTAGATAAAAATTATAGCCCAATTTCAAATGATACTCCCTCCACACAAGAACCAACAAAAATATCAGATATTATATCTTTATTGCAAACCTTTGCCCAGACCAATAATAATATACCGTCCATCGTTGCCCCCTTAATGGAGTTAATTGTAAATATAATCAAAATAAATAATGGCCAACAAAATATTACAATGGAACGCTAGAAGCATAATTAATAAAAAAAGTGATCTAATTTACTTATTAAATAAATATAACCCTTTTTTATTTTCATTATGTGAAACTTGGCTTAGACCAGGTTTTACATTAAATATTAAAAAATATAATACTGTTAGAGAAGACAGATTAGATGGATATGGTGGTGTAGCATTTCTCATTAAGAAAGGCTACCCTTTTAATATAATATCCACTCCTGTACATAGTTCTGAAATTTCTATTTTAGCCGTAATTGTAAATAAAATTTGTTTTGTTTCTGTATATATTTCACATATTTCTATTAATATATTAAATGAAGTTGGGGATATATTCTTATCCCTCCCTAAACCATTAATTATAACTGGTGACTTTAATTGTCATCACCAGTCTTGGGGCTGCTCCATGACAACCTGTTATGGTAATAAACTTTTGGACATTCTAGATAAAAACAACTTGTGTATCATCAACAATGGCAATACTACTAGACGTACAAACTTATCTGAAAGAAATAGTGTAGTAGATCTAACTATTTGCTCACCCCAATTTGTATCTCAGCTGTCAAGTTCTGTTTTAACATCCACATTTGGCAGTGATCATTATCCCATTATTACCTCATTTCCTCCTGGCAAATTAATTAAAACTTGCAATAAACTATTCCCGAGATACAATATATCAAAAGTCAATTCTGACACTTGGACTCAATTTAGTAGTAAAGTTGATTTAAAACTTAGTCAGAAAATATCAGAAAATATTAGTGATTCTTGCGGTGCCCAAATTTTTTTAGATACATTAATTGAAAGTGCCAATGAAGTTTTTAATATAAAACATGGGAACCCTTATATTCCAAGTCCTCCATGGTGGGATGTCGAATGCAAAGAATTTTTAAATAAAAGAAAAAATGCTGAAAAAATATATAATAATAATATGATATTAGAAAACCTCTTATCACTAAAGGAGATTACAAACGCAACAAAATTACTTTTTAAAAGAAAAAAAGAGACAGCTGGCGAAAGTTCTGCTCATCTTTATCTCCCAATACTCCCTCATCCAGTGTTTGGGAAAACATTGGAAGATTTAGATCAGCTTATTATACCACCCCATCCCCAACTTTTCCATCTTTTCTAGTAGACGATTTTCTTGATAGAATTGCTCCTCCCACTGTTAATTTTCGTAAAGATAACTTAAATGATAACGGTGCCTTATACAATGAATCATCTGAATTAAACTCTCCCTTTTCAATGACAGAATTAAAGAACGTTTTAGAATATGCATCAGATTCTGCACCTGGTCCAGATGGAATATATTATTCTTTCATTACTCATTTAAATGACATAAGCATGACATATTATTTAAATTTAATCAATTCTATTTTTCACTCTGGTCACATTCCTGCAAATTGGAAATCACAAATTGTAATTCCAATATTAAAACCTAATAGAGATCCTTCTTCTGCTTTGTCTTACCGTCCTATTGCCCTTTCATCTGTCCTCCTAAAAATCTGCGAACAATTAATTAAGAATCGTCTAGAATGGTTCGTTGAAAGCAACAGTTTGCTATCAACAACTCAATTTGGCTTTAGACGAAACAGAAGTAGTATAGATAATATTAGTTTACTTACAACCGATATCAGGCTAGCCTTTTCTGATAATAATTTTGTCATTGCAGCATTTTTGGATTTATCTAATGCTTATGACAATGTCGTGATACCAATTCTTAAACAAAAACTTTTATGCCTTCAGATTCCCAGAAAAATTATTTCTTTTGTTATAAATATGCTTAATGATAGATCGATTTTGTTTACTAACGGTGAACAAAAACATTCTAGAGTGTTATCCAAAGGCCTTCCACAAGGGTCCGTTTTGAGCCCCTTATTGTATAATTTATACACATATGATCTAGACTTAGCTATTGATAGAAAGATTGAAGTTTTGCAATATGCGGATGATTTATTATTATATGTAAAAAGTAAAAACATTAAATTAGCATGCACAGAGTTAACGTCATCACTTCAATATTTAAAAAAATGGCTTGATGATCATGGACTATATTTGTCCCCATCTAAAAGCTCAGTAGTTTTATTCTCCCGTATGCGAACTATCACTCCAGTTCATGTTTATTACGATGAGACCATTATACCACAAAAAAATGATTTTAAATTTTTAGGTGTCATTTTAGACAGGAAACTTACAGGCATCCCTCATTGCAATTTCATCGCAAATAAGTGTGAAAAAATAATAAACATCATAAGATGTTTAGCAGGAGTTTGGTGGGGTGCCCATCCCTTTTATTTGAAACTCGTGTATAATGCTCTTATACGTAGTGTCCTCGAATATGGAACCTTCCTATTGGAACCGGGCCTTCTTTCTGGATTTAAAATGTTGAACAAAATTCAAAACAAATGTTTGAGAATCATTTGTGGAGCAATGAAGTCTAGCCCAATTAACGCTTTACAAATTGAGTGCTGTGATCCTCCGTTACAACTACGTCGTCAGTATTTGTCTGATAAATTTCTCTTTCGACGTCTACAGCTTTCCAATCACCCTCTTATTGAAAAACTTCATCTTTTAGCTTACTTCGTATCTAATTCACCGTATTGGATACATAAATCGAATCCACATTTAATTAATAGCTATTATAAGTTTAAATCTCTCTCTGCACCTTTACATCAATCTAACATGTTACCTTTGTTTTCTTGTTCCTTCGAATCTCTTATTCTATCACCACAAATATTAAATATTGGTATAGCTAAGTCAGATTTTTTAATAGCTAATGAAAAATTTAATGCAATTGTTGATAAAAAATTTAAAAATACCCATCTCATATTTACTGATGCTTCGAAACATAATGTTAACGGTTTAGTAGGCGTAGGTATCTTCCACCGTCAATATAACATTGTACAGAAGGTAAAACTCCCTCCAGAATCTTCTGTTTTTTCTGGAGAGTGCTTGGGTATTTTCAAAGCCATAGATTATATAATACTAGCTAAACTCAAAAATTCAATCATTTTTACTGACTCACTTAGTTCTTTACAAGCCTTAGAAAAAAACCCGTTTAAAATTAAACAACACAACCCCATAATATTTGACACAAGACAATTACTAACAATATGCATAGCAAAACATTACAATATTAAATTTTCTTGGATTCCTGGACATTCTGGAATCCAAGGAAATGTTATAGCAGACGCTCTCGCTAATGAAGCTATTTCATGTGGTGACCTTGTTCCGTATAAGATTTACTGCTCAGACTTGTTATCAATACCTAAACTCGATCTTGATACATGTTGGAAAACGTCATGGGAAAAAAGCAGTAAACAAAAAGGTAATTATTATTACTCTCTTCAGCCTGATATTTTATCAAAACCATGGTTTTTCTCAATGAATTTTAATAGGAGGTGCTCTAGTATCATCTCAAGATTGAGACTTGGCCATACTTGTACACCTGCTCATCTTTCCAAGTTTAAAATTATTAACGACTCTTCTTGTTTGTGTGGTTGTGAAACTGGCGATGTAAATCATTTTTTCTTTTCTTGTCCTTTATATGACCGTTCCGATTTCCTGAAATCCTTACTAGATCATCAAATCCCTTTTCCAACCTCAATTGCTTGTCTGTTATTTATAAAAAAATATTACATATATAAAATAATTTCAGATTATATAATTACTAATAATATAGAAATTTAGGTTTAGTATTTATTTGATGAAAGTCTTGTGTGTCTATAATATAAGTAATATATTTAAATATATGTATAGCTATATAAATTAATATTTCATAATAATATTGTTATTATCTTGTCATACATATCCTATATCCTGCCCTGAATGATTCCTAAATTTAACATCTCTCGTCCCTTTATATACATGGAAAAATTTCTCCCGTTTGATAATGGCAAATGTACTACGTACGAGAATTGCCAAAAAAAAAAAAAAAAAAAAAAACCTGTAATTGTCCACGAAATATCAAATATACCTATATTATTTTATTACTTTTTGAATGCTTTTTAATAAGTTTCCTGTATTTTTATTTTACTCTTTGATTTAGTCTGTGTAATTAAATAAAACGGCATATTTTCTATGAGTTTTATGTGCGTTTTATAATCTATTTACATTACATAATAAATTTTACAAAAGATCGAAATGTCTTCTACTGAATGTTTACACGACGAGGCTTCAAAAGAAGTCATAAATTTTTTAAAGGCAAATGTACCAAGGTCTAGCATACCAAACATTGAGTCTGAACTACGAAAGGAATTCTTACTTGCAAAGAAACGAAGTAAAGAACAAAAGAAAAGAAGCAAAAAAAGAAAATTAAAAGTATTAACACGAAATGAAAAAAAAGCCCTTGGTTTTTATAAAATTCCCAAAACCGGTGTAAACTATCGTGACATGTTAGCATTGAACCAAATTTGGACTGAATATATAACACAAGTTCTTGATCTAGACAAGGCCACCCTAGATTACACAAATAAAGGCTGGGAACAATTATCACAATCATTTTATAGAGCAGACTTCCATGGCAGTATATTAAATGTTGTGCGTTCAAAATGTTCAAGTTATGTTGGAAAAATAGGTATTTGTATAGTTGATACAAAAAATACGTTCAAGCTAGTCTCAAAAGATAACATTATTTCTACAATTCCCAAAAAAGAGTGTGTTTTTGAAGTGATCTTAAAGAACAACAGGATTTTACTTTATGGAAAACATTTATGTATCAGGCCAGCTGAGAGATCAGTAAAAAAGATTAAGTCTTATATACATCCTGATTTATAGAATAAAAGATTATAAATTCTATGTAGTTTTAATATTTATTGTTAAGTTATCAACTGTGGTTGTTGTCAACATTAAATCCTTCAACTATTAAAAATAGTTTGCACTTTATATTTGATAGGCAAAAAAGTAACTTTTTCTCACTAATAATAATTATTACACATGAATTTTAATAAAATTCACTTGGTATTAGTAATAACTCTTGAGCCTACATAGACTAACTTCTTATGAAAAATTTAATTACCTACACTAGACTGAAATAACTATGTACTCAACAATATATCATTATGTATTTAAGTACTATGTTTATTTTCAAAATAAATTGTTTTTAGTTTTTGCACACCTCAAAAATGTCCCTTAAAAAATTTAAACTAAGAATATTAAAGTTTCATAATATATTGTTTTGGATTAAAACAAATAAGACATTTTATTGAGATATATTTCCATAACGAAGTTTTCTTAAGATGGTATGGCAATTTTCAATGTTGCCTGTGCAAATTTCTAAATACATTTGTAACGGCAAAACACGTGGAGAATTGATTTGCAGCAAGATTTTCCGAGCGGTAATTAAATCTCCTCTTAATATATGGCACACTGCAGCTTTTGCCCAAACTGAAACGGCAATCATGTCTCGTAATTGGTAAGGAAGTGGTGAGACGAGGTCATGAATCATGGGGGGATTCAAATGGTCAACTGCATCAGTTATTCTATCAAGATTTATAAGTGCTTCAGCAGCGTATATATGGGCCCAGGCTTTGTGACTGCATGAAGCATCTGGCTGAGTTAAAAGTTCATTTGCACTCATAAGTGCAGACAATGGATCTTGTAAATGCAAGAGTATATAGCTTTGCAATACCAAAATCGAATTTTTGAGTTCACATCTCTGTTTCCAATTTATAGGAGGTCCTGGTGGCGCTTGAATAAATGGTAGCGATGTATCTGATGGTATGTCTTGATGTGGTAACAAAGCTATTGCATTTTTAAGACATAGTGCCCCAAACTCCAAGCACAATGAAGGAATAGCAAATGATTCCCCAGATGGTGTAAATTTTTCCTTTAACTCTTTTGTCAATAAAATTTTTGTATGAGGACCGCTGCCTAATTTTTTTACTGTAATTTGTTTTGTTTCATCACTGCAACAGGACTTGACACAGCATTCTGCTAATCTAAGCCAAATTCTAGGGTTGTTAGGATAGTGGCGAGCAGCTTCAACTAAACACTCAAATGCTCCATCGGCATTATTGGCAGCCAGTAATGCCAATCCCAAGTTATAAACATATAGGGGTCTGTCTTTACATGCATACAGCTTCTCACTATCATCACTTTCCATAGCTTTAAAATGTTCTTTCACTGCATTTTGAAAATACTTTGTAGCTAAAAAGGGTTTCTTTATTGATAAATAAATCACACCAAGGTTGTTATTGATGGCCGCCCAAATATCCTCACCCTGTGATTTGAGGTCATAATTGTGTTTTATAATCTTATATTGACCCAATGTATTAGAAGCTTCATTGACATCACCATTCATATATTGTTGCTGTGCCAGTATAAAAATATTTTCAATACAATCTGGTTTTAACTTAATTCCTTGTCCTAAATATAATTGGGCTCTGCTTACAAGTCTATCAAATAAATTATTTAATTCATTATTAGCTTTCAAAGTTTCACTATAAGTTTGAGCTATATCAATGGTTTTCTTGTAAGTACGCCTACATAATGTAGCTTCCAATAAAAGCAAAACTACTTTATGGAGTAAGTTGGAATCTTTAATGTTAGTAGATAACAGTTTTTCTAACAAAACTGCACATTGATAATAGTACCGACTATGATACAGTATCACAGCATAGTTGTAGTAAACAAATGGCATAGATAAATCTTTTGTATCAATGTCAGGAAAACTCAAACCTGTTATTTGTGCTATTTTTGTTTTAAATTTATCAATCTCTTTAAATTCACTGGCTGCAAATTCTACCACAGCTTTATTATTTTGTATTCTTTTAATAAGATTGTTATTACTAACATTATATTCCAATTCATTTAAATTTTGCAAGGCTATAATATAATCTTTCTTTCGGTACGCTTGACATGCTAATGAGACTAGGTCTTCTTTATTGGCCATTTTATTTTTTACACTTGTAAATGTTTTAAACAAAACTGTTAAAATATTAATTATAATGTATTTTATAAAACTACGAAAATAAACTTGTTTAATATCATTAGTTTCTCAGTGTCAGTTTGAACTTTGACAGTCAGAGTCAATTTTATTATTATTTCCATTTAAAGGCATTAGCTACTAGGCGATTAGCCATAGAAAATACAATTATTCGGTCTGTAATACGGAGAAATGGCGGGAAAACCTAAGGAGCGCGGATTCGCTCACTATAGAAAACCACCAGAACAGCCCTACTAAGAAAACCACTCCAGGCCGGTACTCCACAAGATTCGCCAACCAATCACAATATATAAAGATCAAGTTTTTAAAACAAACACTGTAGAAAACCACTCTGAATGGACAAAACATAAAATAACAATTAATTTTCGGGAAAACAAAAAAAAAACACAACCGCGCGCCCCGATGCTTCCCGCCATTCCTCGAGACAAATATCAACTGACAGTGACAGTGTTCATATAATAATTTTGGCATGTCGGTGTGACAACAGTCCGTCCACTGACCACCACTGATCACTGACCAGCAATTGGTCAGTGTATAATATATATGTGCTGACGTTGGTGTGACACCAATGTCAGCACAGAGTACTTTTATACAGAGTGTCCCAAAAATAAGACGCCACAGCAACACTGGAAGTAGGCTAAACCTAGGTCTATTCCACAAAAAAAATGGCTGAAGAAAAGTCTCGTGGATTTCGAGATATTAGAATTTATCATTTTTTTTTAATTACCCAATATTTTCCTTTTATGTAAAAAAATAGTCACAAACACCTACTTAACTTAATTTTTTTTATTCTGAACTCATAATACTAATAGTTGTTTGAGTAAAGTAAACTAATCATTGGTGGTACCAAATTGGTGGAAATTACAAAAAAATGACTTAATCAAGTGAATGAACAGTAAGTTCAAATGTAATGCGGCGATGGCCTAGTGGGTACGGGCTCGGCCTCTTGAGTGAGAGCCAAGAGGTCCGGGTTCGATCCTTACCCCCTACCCCTGTGATACCTAGAAATGGATTTTTCTAAATTTCTACGTGCACCTGAACATAAGGCCATCGCTTGCTCACCGGTGAAGGAAAACATCGTGAGAAAACCTGCATACCTGATGAGATTAAAAGTCTTTGAAGGTGTGTGAAGTTCACCAACCCGCATTGGGCCAGCGCATCGGTGACCTATGGCCCAAAACCCTCCTCGCCTGATTTCGTGGAGGAGACCCGTGCCCAGCAGTGGGACATTTTCGAAGCAGAAATGAAGAACAAAGACGTTCTGGATCAGATTAAAAAATGTTCGAGCAAGAGTCGCTGCCATGACAGGTATTTTTAGGACAGCCATACAATATTATTTTCCCTAAATGTGGGCAGTATTATTTTCGTACAAATTTTACGAAATGATAATATTATATTTATAGCTGATGGTTACTTTGATCGTAATTATGTTTAAAGAACTCACAATTGCCCTGTTATATATATTATATGTATAACAGGGCAATTACATATAAGTTTTAACTTTAGTAAGCAAGCTATTCATATCAAACAAGAAATAAACGATTTGTATTGTGTTAGACCTAGATTTTGAACTGACCCTCAATTACAGCTTCCGTTACACATCTCTTAGTAGAATGAGGAAAAATAGATTGGTAGATAAGAAGCCAGTTGTTTTTTTAGATGAAACATATATTCATCCCACATATCATGCTCAAAAGTGTTGGCAAAGTGAAGAGGAACAGGGAGTTCTAGTTTCTGACTCGGTTGGAAGTAGATGGATAATCGCTCATGCTGGATCAGAGAATGGTTTTATTGACAATGCGCTCCTCATGTTTAAATCAAAATCAAAATCCTCAGATTACCTCAATGATATGAATGCTAGTAATTTTTTAAAGTGGATGACCGAAAAGGTTGTTCCCAACTTACCTGCTAACTGTCTAGTAGTAATGGATAACGCGCCCACAATGTCAATTTGAAATCTGAGATGCAAGACTGGTTGAAAGCTAAAGAAATTTTCTTTGAAGAAAGCAGGATCAAGCCAGTTTTATATGACATCATCAAAACAAACAAAGATCCTCCAATTTATGCCATCGATGACTTGTTAAAGAAACACAATCATGAAGTACTAAAACTACCGCCTTACCATTGTGACCTCAACCCTATAGAGAAAATTTGGAGTCTTGTAAAAAGAAGGGTTGCAGAGCACAATGTCGCTCAAGATCCAAAGGAGATTGTCAAATTAACGGAAACTGCTTTTGAAAGCATTACACCTGACGAATGGAAAGTACAATGTCAACATGTAGAACATCTCGAAGATGAATATCTAAAAAATGGTGGATTGATGGATGTTACAATGGAAAGCTTTATTATATCAACGGAGAGTGATAGTGATACCGATTTTGATAAAAGCAGTGCAACTGAAAACAGTGACAGCGATTGCTCTATGAGTGGAATTAGCCCTTTGGATGATCACAATTATTTTGTAAAAATTTAATTAACCTATGATATACGCCGCCTATGATGACAGATAAACGGACAGACAGACAAAAATTGTAAAAAGGGCTATTTTGGTATATGTACCGTGTATACATCCATATACATTGAGTAAAAAAAGGTTATTTTAATATTACAAACAGACACTCCAATTTTATTTATATGTATACATTAAATTGCTCTTTTGTCTAACTGTATCCGCACGGCAAGTTTCATCAAAACCCGTTGACCATAAGTAGGTAGTAACTATATGGCATGGAACCATTCACATGAAAGTTCTCAAAAATTATTTAATTTCATTATACGCACGCACTCGGGGCTTAGCATCGATAATGTTACCAGCTTCATCTTTGAACGCGCTCATCAATAGTGGAACCCAATAAATTAAAAATGAGTTAGCCGACAATAACAATAATTTGTAGCATTTTTCTCATTGAAAAAATTATTACAATATTAAAAAGTTTCCTATTGAAAATATATGTGTTACTTTTTCAAATGTTTACACGAATTTCACTCATAATAATGAAACATTTTTTACGGATTTTATCCAAAACGTCGGGCTTGTAAAAATCTTAATAAACCGCGATAAAATCCATAAAATTTGTGTCATTACATTCTTATGTAATTTTCGAAAAAAAATATGTTTTTATTGTAGATTCAGTATTTTCAACTTTGCCGCAAATTGCATTATGATTTATTTGAATATAAGGGATTAAATATTCTATTATTTAACTCATAATACGGATGTTGACATTTTCAGAAATGTTTTCAAATCATTTATAAATATCTAATGGAGGCCTAAATATTATTCACTTTTGCTTAAATACGGCTAATGCAGTCATTCTGGGTAACTTTGGACCACTATTCAATCAATTTCAGATAGTTAGTCAATAAAATGTATAAAAGTGCTACAAAGTAATTGCGTTTTGTGTGATCTTTTGATGTTGTGGATAGCTGTAAGAAAAAAATATACACAATTGATGAGTAAATCCGAAGATATAGACAGAAATAGGAGTGGTCCAAAGTTATATTGATTTTGGGGTAACATTAGATTATTATTTTTTCTCACCTTAAAAAACTATTTTATTGCATTTTTGTACATTTTGTGCATGATTAGACCATGTTAAATGCTCCTATGATCCACAAGTTATCATTTAGAACTCAGCTTTACTGCCACAGATTAAAAAATCCATACTAAAAAGCTAGATTAAGGAAAATGACCACTTAGTTTTTGAAAATGGCTAAAGATGTGAGGTGATTTTTATAATTTATAATGAAATAAACATGTTACTTAATGTAATTTAAAAATACTTTATTTTTTGGACATCAAAACAGTATAAGTTTTATCGCTTACACATGTATAAAGTAACAGTCAGATTGAGACCAATCATAAAGACACATACTTATTCAACAGTAAGAATCAAGAATCTTCAACAGTCTTATAAACTTCTTATAAACTGAAACAAAAATCAAATTTATTAGCATTAAATTGACAAACAGTGAAATTAAAAGACATTTTACTTTAAGAATCAACAATTACTCTCCCCATCCTAGGCACAAAAAGTCATCTTGAATATGAAGTACGTTCCCGCGTCGAGTGATGTTTTCATCTAGTATTGTCTTTTTTATCATTTTTGGATCCTTAATTTTTGTTATATCGTGATTTGCTGGCCATGTCCAGCCACCTTCAAACCTCTTATTCAGGCAGCTCACCCATATTTCAAATGGTGATTGGCAGATTTTTATGATGCGCCCTGGAAAAAGACTTCCTTCATCTTGAAATACGCAAAATTTGTTGACTTCATATTGATCTTCTTTGTCTTGTAGCTTTACGAGTCTCCAGTATCTTGATGAATAATATACTCTCCAGAAATCCCATCGGCAGCATTAGAAATATTATATTCATCAATCTCCTCTATCTCAATATCATTGACAGGCATATTATTGTCGTTCCATTGCTCTATAAAAATGTCTGTCAGTATTTTTTGTTTTGCTCTCATTTTCATCTAATTTGGGTTTTTTAGTTGCAGGTAATACGTGGGATTCAGATGATTTTTTTCTTTTATTTTGTTGTACTTTATAAGTTTGCTGCTCTTTCTTCTCCTTCATACTTTCATTTTCTTGGTTTTCTATGTTACCTTAATTTTTTTTGTCCTTGACACTCTTGTTTCTACACTTATTTTTCGGTTCTCTTAGGTTTTCATCACAATTTAGCTGTTCTTCTAGGGCAAAATCATCTGTCACCTCTTCTTTTTCGGGGATTGGTAGGACATCGTCCACAAAGCATTCCACAGTTTCGTCCGATTTCGAATCTAGGATTGTTGTTGCTCTTCGGCTTTTCGGTTCATCATTTACTGGAGCTGTGGTTATTATCAATTCAAAAGATTTAATTTGTGACTCTTCATCTCCTAGCTCGTCATTATCGGGTTTCATCTGAGCCGCTGCCTGTTCACCTGTTTTTATCGTTACTTCCTTTCCTTCCTCTGTATCTTTCACTGTCTTTTTATTTTTAGAACCTTTAGGCTTTCCTTTTTTCACTGGATATTTCTTTTTCTTCTCCTGCTCCTTCTGTCTATTTATATAAAAATCTCCACTTCTTCAGCTGATATTGATTTTCCTGCTTTAACAGGCAGCTGGAATTTCTTGGTTGTTTTTATATTTAAGTCCGACGCTCTTATTTCTTGCAAGTATTCCTTAAATGATTCCCCAACAGTAGCTTGTATCTGACCAGTTGCATATGAAGGTAGAACTTGTAAGACTTCAATACGTGAGCATGGGAAAATACCACACTTTCTGAATCCTGCTATCATATTATTTTTTGCTGTGGATTCATTCAGTTGAAGAGCTGAATTTACAAGCTGGCAAAATAGGTTTTTAGGTAGTGCTCCAGCTTTCCTGCCTCGTTGTGATTGACGCCATTTGTTGAGCACTGTTCGCCAAGCTGACTTTAATGACGAAAAATATCCTACGTCCAAGGGCTGTAAGAGGTGTGTTGAATTTGGAATGAGACAAATGAACTTGATATTGTGGTCTTCACAGATCTTTAGAGCTTTAACACTTATGTGTGCACTTAAATTGCCACATATAAGAATTTTTTTTCCCTCCTTTCTATCCACAATGGGCACAAAATGCTTTTCGAGCCATTCTTCAAAAATTTCAGCATCTATCCAGCCACTCTTTGAAACAGCCATTTTCGAAGACTTAGGGGCATTAGTGAGCCAGTCTGACCAACAATGTTTGCCTTTGAATATAAAAAATGGAGGGATGATGTCTCCCACAGCATTCCCAGCAAATACTATGGTATAACAAGACTTACTGGAATTTTTCACCTGTTCTGGATGACGAGTGGAACGTCTGAATAAAAATTTATTTTTCCCAGGGTCATCATGAAATCCGCTTTCATCCATATTATATATATTGTCAGGGCTTACGTATTCAATCTCCTTTTCTAATCTATCGAAAAACTCATTCACCATCTCTTCATTTACTTGGGCTCGTTTTCTAGAGATTGAGTGAGCAACTTTTTCTTTTAAAGCAGGATGCCTTTCCAGGTAAAGTTTAGCCCACTCGTATCCAGGACTGTTGTCTTTGAACACAGGAATTATTTTGTTAATACTATCCAAATATCTTTTAACTAGATCTCTGAAATCTTGTAAGCCGATTGGAATACCCATGTCACTTAGCGCAAGCAAGTGGTCTCTGAAAACTATCTCTTCATCCATCGTTAAGCTTGTAGGACGACCCACAGGTTTGTTGTGTTTATTTTTGAGTTTTAAATTAATCGTGCTTTTAGGTATTATATGTATTGCAAGCCTCTCTTTGACTCAATGCACCTGATCTTATTTTATGTAGGGTGTCTTCTAACATTGCCTGCGTGTAATTGGATATGGTGCCGTATTTTCGAACACATGGTACTTTTGTACTTTTTTTTCGAGGCATAATATGTATATTTGTATCAGGTCTGAAAAAATTAATCATCAGTTATGTAACAGATTTCTATTCTATTCTTGAAATTATATCGTTCATTCTCCAAAGTTAAAAATTAATCATGTAGGTATTTGTCCAAAGTTACCCATAATTTATTTTAACAATTAAATACAAAATGTAGGTAACATTGGACCGGTCTAATGTAAACCCCAAAATACTTGAAATTTTGGCTTCAAGATAAATTTTAGTAGGTAATTACGGAACATTTAAGCATGAGTCAGTCAAAAAAGAACATTTAAATAAAAAGACTATAATTATATAACACAAAAATACAGTAACTTATCAATTTCTAGCTCAAAAAACTCAAATTAACAATAATTGAACACAGCCAATACACAACGACGTCTGCAAGATGTGAAAACAAACAGGTGTTTGGTTTGACACCTGACATTGATTTCCTGTCAAATTTCATTCCTTATTGTCTATGGATTCTATACTTCACATTCGGATACATGCATTTTAAAAAACTCAATTTGATATGTACCAGGTATGTAATAAAAAAGAAAAGTGTTTGTTCAAGGTGTGGTCCAATGTTATACCGCAGGTCCAAAGTTACCCAGAATGACTGTGCCTATAAAATCTTGCATTGAAAAAACGGCGGGAAATTTCAAGGCGCGCAGTTGTGGTTTTTTTGTTTCTCATTATTTTTTATTATTTTAGTCATTCAGATCAGTTTTTTTATAATATTTATTTTATAAATTTTATTTGATATATTATAATTAGTTAGAAAATTCTTGGTTGGTAAGTTTCTTTTTACAATTATTAAATATTGCAATATGAATGAACCTCCGGATCCCGGGGGAACATGTAAAGTGCCCGAAGCTTGCAGTTTTGTTACAGTAGAATATAATGATTCTAGAATGGACACTGACCAATCTTCGAAAAAAGTTAGTTTAAAACGTGGTCGCCTGCATAAAATATGCAAAAATTGTAACAAAAAGAAAAGAAAAAATTAGGGGAAATCAAAAGGACATTGGATGTCGTTGTGTAGAGTCCGATAAATCAGATGAGGGTAAAAATGTAACAAATATTCCACTTGCACAGCCTTTATTACAATCTGATAATCCAGTGCCTCATAATATTAATGAATCAATCAGTAAATCAAATACTCCAATTGGTCGAAATCTTTACAATGAACTAGATGCACCCCCTTACATTATTCATGTTCAGAAGATCCAATCCTCTGATAATGACGGAAAAATATTGCACCCGATAACCTTCGGAAATTTTCTTTTAAAAAATAAAATGTATAATATAGTTAATGGTAGTGTTAAGAGAATTGGTCGAAACCGTAATATGTGTGTTTCCTTCACAAATAATGTTGATGCTAACTCTTTTATTAACAATAGTATAATCACCGACAATAATTATAAAGCATCCCTTCATTGCAAATCAATGCAATGCAGTTGCATTGCCTTGATCCAAATTTGGAAGCAACTTGTCAGCGACCCATTTTTTAAAATTTGTATTGTTCATTTCATCATGATAATCACCGATTTTTGTATTTGCTTTGAAAACGAGTAAATCATTCTTGACAAAACCTGCTTCATAATCACCGACAATAATTATAAAGCATCCCTTCATTGCAAATCAATGCAATGCAGTTGCATTGCCTTGATCCAAATTTGGAAGCAACTTGTCAGCGACCCATTTTTTAAAATTTGTATTGTTCATTTCATCATGATAATCACCGCTTTTTGTATTTGCTTTGAAAACGAGTAAATCATTCTTGACAAAACCTGCTTCTCCTCCTGCATTGACGATTATATATCTATTTTCTTTAGAAACTGGGTTCAGAACACCATTATCCGCATTACTTTGCCAACATTGTCCAGCTGTGTGCGAAGTGTGAATACTGAATATATGTTTCGTCCAAAAATAACTACAGGTTTCTTTTTGTCACTAAGTTTGTTTTCATGAATTTTTTGTAAATATGTCGCCCTCCATGCGGATATATCATTACGTTCAATAAGAACTTTTCTATTAGATTGGGTCTTCTTGTTTCGAAATCCTAGTTTATGTAATATTTTCCTTAGGGTCTCTCGGCTCCCCTTAAAATCAATTGCTTCTCGAAGAACATTAAGTAAATTCGGTAAAGTGGGAATTTCTTTTTGAACAGAGTAAAATTCGTTAACTTTCCTTCTTATGACACCGAGATCAAAGTTGTCGACTTCTATCTTTCCTGTTGTTCTTTTTCTTCTTTTCCCCGGAGTAGAAACTTTTGTCCCTGTTTCATCGGCCAGTTTCTTTTCATTTACCATTCGTAGCACTGACCTTTCACTAACGCCTGTAGTAAAAAAAGTAAATAAGTAAGTGTCCGTTTCATTAATACGTAGGTAAATTCATCCCCATCTATGCTGGTAACACTAACCTGTAGCGGCAGCAACTCGTTCATATACTTTTTGTAATGGTATAATTGGCGCTTGGTTGCGTTTTTCTTCACTCATGAAAGAAAGAACGTGTAAAACAATGCTTCTGCCATCGCTTTTCAATACTCCAGGCATGTTTGATGTTCATAAAAACCACAAAACGCAAAGAACTCTGCAAGTTGTATTTGAGACATATCTGACAATGTCAGTCTGACATTTCAAAACGCCGATGGTAGTACCAATTTCAGCCTCCGGCCAAGAAAAGTATGTGGCACTGTAAACTGGAACACTGTAAGGTGTGACGTCATTGCAGTATACTGAGAAGCCGTTCCTATAAAGTGAGCACTGGTTTCCGTCTATATAGGAACGCTGTACAGTATACTGTGAACGTAGTGTTTAATGTTTATATTATACTCTTTGACTGTGAACTGACGTCTACGTTTTTTGGGGTTGCAATATCATTATAATATTTAATACCCTATATAATATTTTGTGTGGTTGTTTTTACGTGAAAATATATAAAAATTATATTATTGTATAATTAAGTTAGTAAATTATGTATACTTGTTAGTATTGAAGAAAATATTGTTTTTCAAGCAATTTAATGTATAATATCTTAATAACCGAATGATTGAAATTAGTTAAGGTCAAAGTGATGAACTTATTTAAAAAAATAATTAGGTATTTATTATCTAACTGGAAAAATAGCTAATGGAATACGCAATAATTGCAACTGCCATTGCTGGTGCAGTCCAAAATTTATTGGAATCTTCCGATAATGACTCTGATGACGATGATGAAGAGCTCATATCTTTTGGAATAGAGTGGGACAAAATATTATCCCTAGAACAGAATATTATGCACAGACAACTGTTTTCTTAATGACTGAATACTGATAGCGAGTTTTAAGTCATTTCCTATTAGTAATCCATTGTTATTCGATAAAGTTATTCATACCTATTATAACTATCGAAATCGGAATATTTATCACGATTTTAATTACATATCGAAAGCTAACAAAGCTTTTGATAAGTAAGTAGGTATATCAAAACTATTTACGTTCATTTTAATACCTGCTTCTTCATTATCGTCGTTTGCAACAGAACCTAAATATCGAGAGTTGAAAAGGGGTTCAAAATTACCTAATATTATTACGTGGTAAAAATTCCGGTTTTAAGCAAATTCTAGTGTTGGTGACCATGATATATTAAAATCTTAATTCTTATATCAGATAATTTCATAAAAAAATAATATTTTTATTTATCAAGTTACTTTGTTAATGTTTCTTATTTCCAATTATAAAAAAGTCTCTTTCATAAGGTCAGAAATCATTCATCACGTGAACACAAGCCGTTCGTTTTGGACTCCTACTGAAGAAATAGTTTTTAGGTGTCTGACATATACATTTTCAATATAATATTAATTTTCACATAGAATAACACGTAGCATAACAGTAGGTATAACCGATAAGAAGTAAAAACAAAATTAATTATTGCGTGTCTTAGGTTTCTATTTGTGTCAATAGATGTCACTGTAACGTAAATAAATCGCGCTATCGTTTGTACTTCAACGTAATTTAAGTGTCGGATTATAAACTCTTATACGGTTTAAGTAAATTGCAACTTGCAACATCAGTCAGCAGTGATGTTTCAATTACTGTGATGATACGCAGCAACAGTATCTCTCTCGCTTTATAAGAAATAATAATGAATAACAATTAACAAATAATGTCAAATAGTAGCGGCGAACAAAGTCAAAAGTTGTTAAAAATTACAATTGAAGACACAAATTTTAATAATAAAGAAATGAACATCGAACAAACTATATTTTTGACGTGACTGCGCCTAATAAATCGATGAACGCCGGCTGCATGCATAAAAATGACCCGTCATACTCATTATCTCGTTACGCTCATTGTACGCTTTATGTTATGACGTTGTTATTTGATTTATCTATCGTCGGTAAACCACTTTATAGACAACCAATTTTTTTTCTCGTCAATCACCGAAAGTCGGCAAATAAACAAATTAGCACAAAACAAAAAGTTTGTCTCCGTCAGGCGCCAACTTCAGTTAGCCAATTAGCCAATCACTGAGCGCATCGTGCATGCACCGTACCTCGAAACCACCAGTACTCACAGTAGAAAAATGGCGTCGATGTATGACGTCATATATTTCGACGTCATATTGCAACTGTATATTGTTAGTGTAAACGGAACGAATTTCTCCCAAAAATGGCGTCGGTTCATGACGTCATATGTTTCGTAGAGCACTGCGACAGTATACTGTCAGTCTATAACGGAACGAATTTCTCCCAGTAAGAGCACTGTACAGTGCTCCCAGTGTAAATCGGAACATAGCCTAAATTTAATCAATTCTATTTTTCACTCTGGTCACATTCCTGCAAATTGGAAATCACAAATTGTAATTCCAATATTAAAACCTAATAGAGATCCTTCTTCTGCTTTGTTTTGCTTTTAGGAGGACAGCCTCCTAAAAATCTGCGAGCAATTAATTAAGAATCGTCTAGAATGGTTCGTTGAAAGCAACGGTTTGCTATCAACAACTCAATTTGGCTTTAGACGAAACAGAAGTAGTATAGATAATATTAGTTTACTTACAACACAGACATATAAGAGAAGCAGACCAAACACAATTATCACAAACACATTGACAGTAATACGCAATAACTCCATCTCGTTCTCATTTGTCTGAACTCCAAATACACCTTTCTTTGTCTTTCAATGTAGTAACACAGACACATACATAGACAAAACAGAAATCGTGGCCATATTGATAGATGATGATAGATGACAAATGGCGTCTTAACAAAATCGCTCAAGTGTTTTTGTTTCATAAAAATATGAAATAATAATATGTGAATTGTGAAAATAAGACGGGATAAATATGGTTAAGTGCAATGCCCCACGGTGCAGTAGTGCTACATAATATAATAAAACACCTGACAATATTTCCTAAGTATTGTGAAGCAAAATAACGTCGTGAAAAATGTTTTGTTTAATATGTTACTATTCATACTTAATTTAGCTAAATATAAACATTAAGCGTTGGTTTTACGTGTATATTTTAGGAATACGTATGATACCCAGCAAATTCATCTAAGTTTATTTAGATAATACAAAATTTTACTTCCCTGAAATCCTGTTTGACAGTTTTGGTACTTTAGTTATTTGCAGGGGTCAGATTTAGATTTACTTTATATATTTTATTAGATTTATTTTATTTTAATGGCTTAGGTTAAGCGAGAAAAGGTAACTTTCGATGTATTAAGAGTGCCTAATTTATTTTAATATAGATACTTGGTTAAACTCATAATAGGTACACAAACATTCTTGAATGATACATTTACTTCTTTTCAGGTTTCCAAATGATGTGCACTTTTGAAATTCCTGGTTGGCAAAAATGAACGTGACAAATTTGCAGCCCACAAATCTTGTCTTATGTTCAAAACATTTTGACAGACGTAATATAGATAAAAGTGGCTTTAATGGAGCAATTCCAACAATTTTTGATTTACTGTTGCGAGAGGTATGATTTTAATTTCATAATATGGTTGCCATGTGTAATTACCACATTAAAAACTTTATAAAAAGTATAAAGGTCACCAGATGAGTACTGAATATTGCAAAATCTTCTACCTATGCCTACAGGCATTTATTTTTGTATTTGTCAAAAAATATACTATTCCAATAATAGTAATTCATTGGACGTCTTGGGGTATGTGTACTATATGGTTACGGCAGTTAAGATGTTAAGTATAGTAGTTGGTAAATGGTGACTGTAGATATCTTCCCGGTGATGAATTTTTCACTTATTTTATTATTTTTACTATAATGTGTTGCCTATCCTGAGACATAAGATGTTAAGTATCGGTGCCAGTAATTACACTGCCTGTCTTGCCCTTCTCTCCGAAACAGCAAAGCTGTTTCACGGGAGAAACAAGCAAGATGGTGGTACCCATGCAGCTGGGAGCGCGGCACAGCGCTTTCCTCCCACCGGTCCTTATGTCAAAATTTTACATCATATTGATGATTTTTAGAATGGCAATTGAAGGTTACATAATAGGTGGTAATTATTTTTTTACTGGCCTTACTACTTATCAACATGCATATTTGCAGATAGACGAAAGCTAACCTGCCTTAGCGACAACTGCTAATGAGCAGCCTATTAGAATAAAGAATCTTCAAAAGGAAATAATGAAGTTGAGAAGCACAATTAAGCTTAAAACTAAGGAAATAAAGGCATTTTGAAAAAAAATTTAAGGTTAATAATTAAATTATGACATTTGTTTCGCAAAATAAATATCATGATTATAATCACTTGCATTTATTAATGAGTTATTAAGTTTTACGTACAATTAAGGTGTAAAAACGATGCAAATTATACTAACCTTACTGAACGATTTTATTTAAAAAAATACATATCTTTTAAAAATAAATAATTCGTAAATTATTTTTGGTTTCATTTTATTTTCCAACTCTAATCTACGTACGTACGTACCACTCCAGCCGGCACGACCGGGGTGGTAGGTACCTCTTGCTCACATAAAACCCTCGTCAAGTGACAGCTACGCTGTCGCGTTTCGTACGGTTTGTGAGTTTCCGGTGGCCCATTGGGGGGATCGGAAAAAGGAGGGCAACGCATTTGCATAACCTCTGGTTGTGCAGATTTCTATGAGCGTCGGTAGTCACCATGGCTCCGACTGCTAGGCTGCCTCCTATGACATAAAAAAAAACTACGTATTTATAAACTAGCTGGTGCCCGCAGCTTCGTCTGCGTTAACTTAATTTCACAACCGTATCCCGAATGATTATGATTATTTGTATAGCCTATGTCCTAATTCGGGATATAAGCCACCACCATTTTATCTTCCAGGCAAATCGGTTCAGCCGTTTTGTCATAAAAGAGCAACAAACATGCCAAACTTACATAATATTTTCGTCTTTATATTAGTATTATTACTAGCTGTCCCGATAGGTTGTTCTGTCTCAACTATGACTTGGAATAAATAAATAACTACAACTAAATCTACACCTAGTCCTACATTTACAACCTACACCTACATACACCTTTTACAATATTTCTCACCTTTTAAGTGCTAACAAATTTTCGAAATTTCTCATCGTATATAACTTCCCAGTACTGATACGATTATTCTAAGACCAAAATTATCGAAATCCGTCAAGCCGTTCTCGAGTTTTAACAATGGAAATGCAATCCATTTTTCTAAATAAGATAATCCGTCTTGTAATTTTATAATTATTAAGTACTGAATACGGCCCATGCCATTGTTTATGTGTGTGTAAGTGTGTCTGTGTTGATAGTTGCCTCAGTTTTGAAGCTGTCATGTTCGGTCTGCTTCTCTTATATGTCTGTGACTTACAACCGATATCAGGCTAGCCTTTTCTGATAATAATTTTGTCATTGCAGCATTTTTGGATTTATCTAATGCTATAAATGACAATGTCGTGATACCAATACTTAAACAAAAACTTTTATGCCTTCAGATTCTCAGAAAAATTATTTCTTTTGTCATAAATATGCTTAATGATAGATCGATTTTGTTTACTGATGGTGAACAAAAACATTCTAGAGTGTTATCCAAAGGCCTTCCACAAGGGTCCGTTTTAAGCCCCTTATTGTATAATTTATACACATATGATCTAGACTTAGCTATTGATAGAAAGATTGAAGTTTTGCAATATGCGGATGATTTATTATTATAATATGTAAAAAGTAAAAACATTAAATTAGCATGCACAGAGTTAACGTCATCACTTCAATATTTTAAAAAATGGCTTGATGATCATGGACTATATAATTTGTCCCCATCTAAAAGCTCTGTAGTTTTATTCTCCCGTATGTGAACTATTACTCCAGTTCATGTTTATTACGATGAGACCATTATACCACAAAAAAAAAATATTTTTAATTTTTAGGTGTCATTTTAGACAGGAAACTTATGGGCATCCCTCATTGCAATTTCATCGCAAATAAGTGTGAAAAAATAATAAACATCATAAGATGTTTAGCAGGAGTTTGGTGGGGTGCCCATCCCTTCTATTTGAAACTTGTGTATAATGCTCTCATACGTAGTGTCCTCGAATATATAATATAACCTTCCTATTAGCACCAGGCCTTCTTTCTGGATTTAAAAAGTTGAACAAAATTCAAAACAAATGTTTGAGAATAATTTGTGGAGCAATGAAGTCTATCCCAATTAACGCTTTACAAATTGAGTGCTGTGATCCTCCGTTACAACTGCGTCGTCAGTATTTGTCTGATAAATTTCTCTTTCGACGTCTACAGCTTCCCAATCACCTTCTTATTGAAAAACTACATCTTTTAGCTAACTTCGTTTCTAATTCACCGTATTGGATATATGAATCGAATCCACATTTAATTAATAGCTATTATAAGTTTATATCTCTCTCTGCACCTTTACATCAATCTAACATGTTACCTTTGTTTTCTTGTTCCTTCGAATCTCTCATTATATCACCACAAATATTAAATATTGGTATAGCTAAGTCAGATTTTTTAATAGCTAATGAAAAATTTAATGCAATTGTTGACAAAAAAAAATAAAAATACCCATCTCATATTTACTGATGCTTCGAAGCATAATGTTAACGGTACAGTAGGCGTAGGTATCTTCCACCGTCAATATAACATTGTACAGAAGGTAAAACTCCCTCCAGAATCTTCTGTTTTTTCTGGAGAGTGCTTGGGTATTTTCAAAGCCATAGAATATAATATAATACTAGCTAAACTCAAAAATTAAATAATTTTTACTGACTCACTTAGTTCTTTACAAGCATTAGAAAAAAACCCGTTTAAAACTAAGCAACACAATCCCATAATATTTGACACAATACAATTACTAACAATATGCATAGCAAAACATTACAATATTAAATTTTCTTGGATTCCTGGACATTCTCGAATCCAATGTTATCGAAATGTTATAGCAGACGCTATCGCTAATGAAGCGATTTCATGTGGTGACCTTGTTCCGTATAAGATTTACTGCTCAGACTTGTTATCAATACCTAAACTCGATCTTGATACATGTTGGAAAACGTCATGGGAAAAAAGCAGTAAACAAAAAGGTAATTATTATTACTCTCTTCAGCCTGATATTTTATCTAAACCATGGTTTTTCTCAATGAATTTTAATAGGTGGTGCTCTCATCTCAAGATTGAGACTTGGCCATACTTGTACACCTGCTCATCTTTCCAAGTTTAAAGTTATTAACGACTCTTCTTGTTTGTGTGGTTGTGAAACTGGCGATATAAATCATTTTTTCTTTTCTTGTCCTTTATTTGATCGTTCCGATTTCCTGAAATTCTTACTAGATCATCAAATCCCTTTTCCAACCTCAATTACTTGTCTGTTATTTATAAAAAAAATATTACACATATAAAATAATTTCAGATTATATAATTACTAATAATATAGAAATTTAGGTTTAGTATTTATATGATGAAAGTCTTGTGTGTCAATAATATAAGTAATATATTTAAATATATGTATAGCTATATAAATTAATATTTCATAATAATATTGTTATTATCTTGTCATAAATATCCTATATCCTGCCCTGAATGATTCCTAAATTTAACATCTCTCGTCCCTTTATATACATGGAAAAATTTCTCCCGTTGATAATGGCAAATGTACTACGTACGCGAATTGCCAGAAAAAAAAGCATTTGAAATTTTTGATGTTAATTGGTAGTTTATATGATAGAATTCTGAAAAAATACAATATTTTCCCGTATTTTTATTTGATTAAATTAATATTTTATAAATAAAATTTAACAAAATTTAAAATAGGTCATGTGATAATAAACGGAAATGACGTCACCCGTTCCTATTTAGCGGAAGCGGAAGAATATTGACGTACTTTTATACACCATTTTCCGTACGCAGTACATATTGTAATAACTAATTTTCAGGCGTTTTGACAGTGTACACACACATAGGCACCGTACAACACTAAATAAAACTAATAAAACTTCGAAGCCATTTTTTATTAACGACAACTAGAATCATTTTATCACTTTTACGATGTTTAACAACATATGACGTCACGTGACAAGTGTTAGCGTTTTGGAACAAAATTTAAATTGCATTATAAAATGCAAGATTTTATAGGTATAAGACGTATTTAAGCAAAAGTTGATAATATTTAGGCCTCCATTAGATATTTATAAATGAATTAAAAACATTTCTGAAAAATACCTATTGTAGTAATATTATTTTTCAGGGGAAATGATTACTGAGAGAGGGAAATATTAATTGAGCGAAGGGAAAGGAAAATTTTAAAGTGGAAACACTGGTGATAACAGAACAGAATGTCAAATCATCAAATGACATGTCTGATAAAAATCTAAATAATAAAAATTTACAATTAACGTCTCCAATAATTTATTGCTTAACGAATATCGATATTAAGGAATAGATTTTCTATTTCGTTTAATGTAATAATTCTGTCCATTGCTATGCTTGTACAAGTGTAATCAAATTTAAGAGAGATATCTTTCATAACAATCTACAAATTTTATACATCAAAAACATATTGTAAGAATTAAGAAATAAGTGTGTATATTATATAATTGATGTATTTTGGACATACAAGCAATATTATACTTGTTTCCGCATAAAATAATTGCTACTGAACTTAAATCTCAATAAATTAGAATTATAAAGTAACACATTTTATTGTTAATCTCAAAACAGTGTTGTTTAATTTTTGAGTTTTAATAATAACTTTATAAAAAATGTTTCGAAAATCAATATTATTACTCGCATTTGTAGTTGTATTACTTTATTTTTCTATAATTTTATCTATGCTAAATCCTCTTCATGGTGTAAAAAGTTCCTATTATAGAAATTCATATGCTAGTCATATTGGACTCCTAAGACGCACACCTACAGTCAAGTGGTGTAGAGAGTTACAATGGCAGTCTCCACCGTCAGCTAATGTTGTGGCCCTTGTCTCTCATCCAGGCAGTGGCAATACCTGGCTCAGATATCTGTTACAACAAGCTACAGGTAAATAACATAAAACAATGTAGAAAGCAATGTAGGTACCTAATTTATTTAATGTATTTGAAACATTTTTTTTATCTGGGCCAGTGCATCAGTGAACTATGTATATTTATATTTTAATTTTTATTTGTAGGTATTTTAACAGGATCTATATATATGGATTATGGACTTCGAATGCATGGGTTCCCAGCAGAAAATGTGACAGATGGATCTGTTTTAGTGGTAAAAACCCATGAGGCCCCTCCAAAACAGGAACAAAAGTTTAAGTCTGCTGTACTACTAATACGTAACCCAAGGGATGCAATATTGGTAATTATAATTAGACATTATTAGATATTTAAATATTAGCTTTTGTATTTGTCATATTGTAGAATTGAGTTAGGTATATTGTTAGCTTGCATACAGCACCACACAAGTTGAAATTTTGTGGTTTAGAGATAACTATTTCATGAGTTACAAGTTTTAAAAGATGCTTCAAATTACCTATAACATTATTTGTCTCACTGTTGGACACAGATCTCCTCCTCGAAATCAGGCAATTAGAGTGTTGGGCCATAGTTCACCAATGAGCCGGCCCATCTGGCACGGGTTGGTGAACTTCACACACCTTCAAAGACTTAATCTCATTAGGCACACCTTTTCTTGCCATTCCTTCAACGGCGAGCAAATGATGGTCTCATGTTCAGGTGCACGGAGAAATACCTCTTGACCATTGTCGCACAAATTACCTATATACATTAAATATACAGCCTGATTTTTTGAAGAACGGACATAATCATGGACGTGATAGGAACTTGGTTTCACCAATCAAAGAAAATTATATTCACCAAAAAAAACCACATAAATAACAAAATATAGACAAATGTAAATAATGCATTGTTGGCCTCAGAATATGGTCACCCTATTGTATTATCACGTGCATTTTACGTGCTAAATTTAGACAGACGGTGTGGTGGTAGTGGTAGGTATAAAATAATCGAATGAACTATGTATGATAAGTGGTAAATAAATAATGTATGTAATGTAAAGTAAATATGATCTCATTTTTCCTTCATACTTTGATCCTGGCTTAGGAAAGGCAAAACTACCTAGGTACCTACTAAAGTAATGATACAAGTTAATTTAATTAAATTGATTCATCTTTATCGTTAATCCTTTGTATTACGAATTTGAGACACATTTGATTTTTCATTGTGTCTGGGTGCGCGCATGCTTAACGAAAGCCAATAAGGGGTTAATGTATTCACATGACGTTAGATAAAAGAAACTGTAGCACCTATGTACTTCTGGCGCATTTAAAAAATAGAATCATACTATTTACAAAAATTGAAAATAAGATATTTACACAACCTACATAACTACTAAATTAATCTAAGTAAATTAGTACCTCCCTGGTCAACACATAGTTCGGTACGTTTGTGCATATTGTCTTTGACACGGTTTAGTACAAATGGATCACTTTTCACAGTCTCAAACGCTGTTGTTATCCGTGTTTTTAATTCTTCCCTATCTGCATACTCTGTCACATTCCTATTCCCGCAGACGTTGATTAACCCCCAACATCAGACTGTATGAAGGGTACGCGACGATCAAACCTTTCGCGGCACAAATCTATCGCACCACGTACACTGTCACCAGATAAAGCATAAGCTCTTACCCTCTCACAATATTCTCCATTTGAAAATTCATTCGACATGATTTATTACGTAATTAGTAATTACGTATTATACGCGACACGCGGTTGACACAAACAAAACATACGCTCCGGACAATGACGCGTTTGGCACTGCCCTTTCTTTGTGAAAACTGAAAAGCCGACACCGGCCATCGCGCGCCGGAGTTTCTTAGGCCCCGTGCGCACGAGCGTTTTTTGACCGACCGTTAATAAAGAGTTTGAATGGGACAAATGGATAACCATGTGTATCTGTTCACACGAAAGCGTTTTTAAAGTGCGGCGCATTTTTGTCAAATGCTGTTGGATTTTCGACCTTAAGTGTTTGGCGTTAAATCGAATTGAGCATACCATACTCCAAAGTCGGGTTTTACTGTGACACTTTTAAAACGCTCGTGCGAACGGGGCCTTAGGTATGGCTCGCGCTAGAACGTTCGGCCAATTTATTTTGTGGTTCGGCGTATTTGATGCATCGTATCTTACCTACCTATTCATAATACTGTGTTTACTTTAATTCAAGTATGAAGTATAATTTTGAAAAGAATAAGACCCCACTTGTGATATATTTTTGGAATGAGGATCTTTAGCTCTATATGCTACTTGAATATGTCCGTTCTTCAAAAAATCAGCCTGTATACACACCGGTGGGAGGGAAGCGCTTTGCCGTGCTCCCGGCTGCATGGGTACCACCATCTTGCTTGTTTCTCCCGTGAAACAGCTTTGCTGTGTTTCGGAGAGAAGGGCAGGACAGGCAGTGTAATTACTAGCACCGAGACTTAACATCTTATGTCTCAGGATAGGCAACACATAGATGAGTTTCCTGGGCTCGTTCCAGGTAAACTAGTTTATGTTCATGGGCGACGTCGACCACTTACCATCAGATGGCACGTTTGCCAGTTTGCCGATCCAACTAACATAAAAAAAACATAATACGTATTTTGAAAATTGGCAAATATGATTTGTGTGGTGTGGTTTGCTTGCCAATGGTATATCAAGCATGTTCATTAAACAATCTTGTTAAATCTGACTACTTGTACACTCCATTAATTGTTATAACTTATGCATCATATACTTAGTGTAATATGCATCAAGCATACAACTGGAATAAAAAGGCAGTGTCATGTGTTTTGTATGAATACAAATTCTGCCTAATTGTTGTGGCTTTGCATTCTGATTAGCCGACTGATGGTCATTGAGGGATGATTGGCCGATGGGACATACATACAGATAGTTCACTGGTTAGTTGAATCGCTATTACTTCAGTGACAAATCACTGAACAGTTTCGGAATTTTATGGCTCATATTACTATATATATTATCCGGTTATATGATTGATGGTAATATGACATTACCACCATTCCCATAGTTATTTGCATTCCAGACAATACACATATTGTTACCCACCACAACTAATTATTTAAATTGCTAATCTAGATTAAGATGCATTGTTAAATATAAAAATTCAGTTTCTAATTACATAAATAATGTATAAAACTAAAATGTTGTACTTATTTCAATTCTCACAATGCTTTATATGATTTTCTGAATGTAGCTACAAATGATTACTTATAATTTACGATGTTTATGTTTTTACACTTTTTATTTATTTTTGTATATAAACTTGTGTTATGTTCATTTGCAGTGTTCTGTGTCGCTGTATTAATGCCTTATAACAAGCATTGCCTTGATGATTACAATGCTGGTAATTATTTTATTTAACTTCAGTATATTTTTTTCATTATTCCTTGCCATCTACAAAAGTTAAAATATGTTGCTCTGTAATTATTTAGGGGGTATCCATACACATATATTTAATATGTAAAAATTTGCAAGATTAATAAATGTGTGCAGTGTTATGATATTTTATTAGTGTGGGGATCTGCTTTGGACTAAGACCAACCTTGTATTTCAGGATAGGCAATGCATGAAACAAGTTCACTGGCTTATGTTCAAGTGTTATGGCCACTTACCTGCCATCTGTTGTATAAACAATACAGTATCAGTCAGTTTGCATATCTTACGTAACGTAAGAAAGCAGTCAAGATAGAGTCTGATTCGATTCCGAGGGTTTCATTGTAACAAGTATTTATTTATGATTTCAGAATGAATTCACGACTTCTGGATTTATTCAAATCTTTCCTTTTTCCTGAATAATCCTATAGGTATCTAGTAAAGACATCTTTAATTTAGTAAAATATTTTATACTTTCAGGCAGATTTTAACAGACTTCATAAAGGTCATATAGGAACAGCTTCGAAATCTGCATTCAAAAAGAAGTCAGTGGGCCAAAATAGATCAGGTGAAATAAGTGCATTATTTATCGACTTCTTTTAAGTTGGGCTATTTTTGTTATATTTATTTTAATAATGCTTCAATGTACAAAACTAAGTTTAATTTATATACATACCCTGTCTAAGAGTAATATAAAAGTATATAACATAGTTTACACCAGGGGTAGCCAACCTTTTCGACAGTCGGGCCAAAATTCTGAAATGGAATTTCATACTGGGCCGCACTAGCAAATTTTATGTAGGTAGCTTTTACCGCACAAAAAAAAATATTTTTGAAGAAATATTTGAGTAAGTATGTAATGTAATTTTAGTATTATGAATTTTTTTTTTATTAAAAAAAAAATTCAGCTCTGCGGGCCACAATTTGACAGTCGGCGGGCCGGGGGTTGGCCGGTTGGCCACACTTGGTTTACACTTAATTAGTTGATAACAATCTTGTATTTTACAGATTGGGAAAACTATGTTTCGAACCAATTAAGAATATGGGAGCACTTACATTGGCTCTGGCTTCACAACTTCACCGGTCCCGTGCACATTGTCTTCTATGAGACATTGGTGCAAGACACCAGAAACACATTACGAGGAATATTGACTTTCCTTAACCACACTGTATCAGAAGTATGTACTATGTATAGTTGTATATATATATTGTTTGGTTTTCCATATACAGGGTTACCTCGTAAGTCGACCTAGATCCTTTATGGGGTCATAGTTTAGATCATTTCTGACTGATTTGACTATGAAACACCTTATCCTAAATCCAATGGTTTTCAAGATATTCTAATTTGAAGTATTTTTCATAAAAAGTCCGTTTTTTGCCTTTTGTTGTATCTCTTTTTTATAATCTGTGCCTCTGGTATGTTTGTTTATACGTTTTATTTAAGATGTTTTATTATGAATTGCTCTATCCATTTCAATTAAAAAAAAACGTTTGCAGAATAAAATCAGTCGTGAAAGATGGAGAATAGTGCAAAATCAAACAAAACAATTTTTTTTTTCGGAGGGATCTATGCTAACGGCCCGAAGGCCCTAATTCTACATCGGATTAGTATGAGCCCATTCGGCTCACTTTTGATTTATAAAGTGGGGGGTTGTCCCCCGCCTACCGTGCAGTCTGCGACCACACGGCCTCCTGGCGTCGGTTGTGTAAAAAAACCTTAGATGTGTTTTTCTTTAAGGGATACTTAAAAAAAAATCTATGGAAGTCTATTTGCAGATGAGCTTAAAAACATCTCCATTTTGTCAGCTATCCAAAAAAGTATAACATTAAAGAAAACACATCTTAGGTTTTTATTTTGTTTGATTTTTCACTATTCTCCATCTTTCAGGACTCATTTTATTCGGCAACTGTATTTTTTTTAATTGAAATGGATAGAGCAATAATTCATCTTCTAAAATAAAACGTATAAACAAACATACCAGAGGCTCAGATTACAAAAAAGAGATACAACAAAAGGCAAAACACGGACTTTTTATGAAAAATACTTCAAATTAGATTATCTTGAAAACCATTGGATTTAGGATAGGGTGTTTCATAGTCAAATCTGTCAGAAATGATCTAAACTATGACCCCATAGGGGATCTAGGTCGACTTACGACGTAACCCTGTATAGCTAACTAGCTGTTGCCCGCAGCTTCACCTGTGTCAACTTCGATTTACAGACGTATCCGGATTGATGATGATTATTTTTATAGCCTAAGTTACTCCTTAAAACATCAGCTATCTGTCAGTGAAAGCTATTGGGTGAAATGGTCCCGGTAATGAGGACTGATCACCCGTCTGGCCTAGCTGGTGTCCCCACCCTTAAATAATAATAATACTCCCTATAACATCAGCTATCCGTCAGTGAAAGTCCCGTCAAAATCGGCCCAGCCGTTTCAGAGATTAGCCGGAACAAACAGACAAAGAGACAAAAATTGTAAATAATGTTATTTTGGTATATGTACGGTGTATACATTCATTATCCATATCCATTAATTATTAGTAAAAAGCAGTTATTTTAATATTACAAACAGACACTCCAATTTAATTTATGTGTATAGATGTTATTGAAGGAGTACTTTTTTTTATTTTTTATTATGTTATTTGGATAGGCAAACTGGCAAACTTGCCACCTGATGGTAAGTGGTCGTCGACGCCCATGAACATAAACTAGTTTACCTGGAACGAGCCCAGGCAACTCATCTATGTGTTGCCTATCCTGAGACATAAGATGTTAAGTCTCGGTGCCAGTAATTACACTGCCTGTCTTGCCCTTCTCTCCGAAACACAGCGAAGCTGTTTCATGGAAGAAACAAGAAAGATGGTAGTACCCATGCAGCCGGGAGCGCGACACAGCGCTTCCCTCCCACCGGTGCCCGTGTACTATGTTCAGCAGTGGTCAGATAAAGGATGATGTTGATGATTTATGGTCTTAAATTTTTATCATGGGTCATATCTGATAACATTTTTATATATCATTTAACTGTCACTATTAGAGATAGAGGCTGAATATATAAAAAGATGTGCAGCCTGCAGGACACAAATTCAATATTATCTAAGCATTAAGAGTTGTCATATTGTTGTTAGCATCCGAAGTGGATATATCTTCTAACTCATTTTCCAAATTTATCTGGGCAGTTAGTGTTCACAAATATCTTAGACAGACTGTTCAATGGTTAAAGTCTTATTTTTAATATCTGTGGTTAAAGTGCTGTTAGTAAACTTACAATTATGAAGAATTTCACAACACTACAATATTGACGAATCCTCCTGTCGGAATTCTATGAAATCCTACAAAAAATTACAAATTATGTAAATTGTCACTCGTAAAGAGAAAATATTTAGTAAACATAATTATGTAAAATTGTAGGTACAATTTTAACTTGTATTTTTTATCAAACAGAAACTTGTATATTTGTAACTTGCCAAATACAATACAATTTACAAATACATTAAAATTTAAATAAACAGGGTTTTTTTTTTTTTTTTTTTTGAAATGATCTAAGCTAGTAGACTGAGGTCTGTTCTAACTTCATCTGTCTAATAGGTGAGGCAACGAGGCTCAAACCTTTCTAAGTTTTAGTGTGTTTGGAGGCCCTTATGGAGCCCCCGTCCCGTCATCTAAGAGATGGGGCATCGATGTGAACGCGGGGCTTCTAATTGACTGTCGATCACGGGACCAACGGTCGGAAACGAGGTCGTCGCCACCTACGGCGGAGGCGGTGTTGAGTGCGTGTAATGAGTGTACTGTTGTGTGTGTACTGTGTATTAAGACGGGATGCCCTAGGTTGGAGAGGAAAACGATTATTGGCAACCGTGATAGGATCTGGAGGATCGAGGAGGACGTTTCTCGGTCTCCTACGCAGACGATGTGAGTCTGGATCGGGTACATAACTAGCGGCCTGTACGACTAGCGGATTTGCGTGATTATTGGCTCTTTCAAAGAACCTTTCTAATTTGTCTTTAAAATGTTGAGCTACAGAAGGCAGCTCGAGTTCTCTATGAAGAATAAACAGGGTCCATTGCCTTTGCACATACATAGCATTAAATGGTCACTTTTTGCGTCCTAGTTAAAATAATTGATACATGTTATTTAAAATCATTGTTATGTGATTTGTAATTTGTTACCAGGAGTTCATGAACTGCGCTGTGATCAACCAAGAGGGCATCTACCGACGTCAGAGGAAGCACCACGACTTCGAGCCGTTCACGGAGAAAATGTACGCGGCGCTGAACGTGGTACAGAAGAGAGTGCAAGCGATGGTGCTAGATTTTAGGAAACGCAGCAACTGTACAGGCACACACTGAATTGTATTACCACGTTTTTTTATTAATGAGTTTTAAAATAACTTCTCCAAAAGACTTCAGGTTGAACAAGTCAATGGCGCAAACTTCAACTAAATGATTGTTATCCCACCTGACATAGTGCGCGAACATGCGTGCTAGAATGAAATGCACAATGATTCATTCCGAAAATGTCCTTTTAGCAAAACAGTTATTACCTATGGTAAAACTATTAAGTGTATCTTTTTAAAATAAATTTATATCAACTTTAGAATAACTAAACTATGTGTGTACGGGCTTTATTTTTGAGCTTTCGTGCTCCGTATACTATATTTTATTTTCGCCCAATGGGCAATTTTGGGCTAAAATCAGTGTTAAAATACAAAAGTTTAGAAGCTTGTATTTTTAAATGTATAATTTTTTTACTTTTTAACTTTGACCACCGACTAGGCTATATGTGGTTAATAATTTTATTTGGATAGTTATGTATCAACAATTTTATTATTTGAGTATGGTCATTTTTAGCTAAATATTGTGTGTGCAATTATTAGAATTGACTGTATGTAAATTACGAGTCATTTTATAAATGCTCTCGTTCATGTGTAGAAATGAGCTTCTCTTGTTGTAATTAGAACAGAACATGTAGGTATTAGACGTCCATGATTAGCGAAGACCTTTCGATGTATTTTAAAGGTTATATTTCTCGACGACATTTTCAAAATTACAACTCAAGTAAAGCCCAAAACGCTAAGATAATGTAATTTTTTCAACGTGTGGTTTGGGACTTACAAAGTCGCAAAACACGACGTATGAAACGATCAAGATTTCCGAAAGTCTCTTTAAAAAATATTAAAGATCATGTAACGATTGTATCAACATTTCTATTATATTAATATTTATAACTTAAAAAAAACGATTTTAAAACGTGTGTAAGTTTTTCGATCTTACCACGGAACTAACGAGGTTAACGTATCAAATATTGTTAAAAAATATTTATTATGTTATCGGCCTAATATAAGAGATAATAATTATTTGTACACATAATTGAAAAAGCTGTATATTTCATGATTTTATTTTGATGAAAAAAAGGGCCTATTTAAACAATCTAAGAGATCATAAGAAGGCTGTTTTATGTTCGGAAGCTATTGTTTTATAATTTTATGGAGCATACCTTTATATATTAATGTACTGGCCGTGGTTAATAAATGTACATGCATCTCACCGATATTAAACCATAGAACGGAAGGAGTGTAAATAAGTAAATATTATAAGATTATTAATGAGATTACAATTTTTTCATTTTTTCTACATGTTACGATCTACATGTTACGATCTACATGTTACGATCTACATGTTACGATCTGTTTTAATTAAAAATTAAAAAATAGTGTATTTAATTGTTAAACTAATACATATTCGTACTGAAGTTACCACTAAGTTATACGATTTTAAAAGGCCTACATTTTTACTTGTATTTGCTAGTCTAGGCTTTTACCTAACAATCTTAATTATTTTGTATCTGTAGAACATTCAACGAATAAAATATTGCACTTTGTTGTACAACACCAAAGAAATATATTTATTGAACTAACGAATAATGTTTTGTTTGATAAAAAAATACTATTTTTATATTGGAAATTTAGTCAGAACTGTCTATCGGAACGAATCTTTCTTCTGGAATCTGCTTATTTATTAAAGTTTTGTTAATGTTGTATTTTGGGTTATTTTATTCCTCGCATCTATTATCTGCCTGATGAAATGGCAAACAGTTGTTGATTCAGAACTCGTTCTTTGGCTTACTAAAAAGTTTTATGAAAATAATATGAAGCTTAATTTAAGACCTTTAGATACCGGCGAAAAAAATAATGTTTTGGGCTAAAGCCAATGTTGCCGGTTACTTTGCCTACGATTACAAAATGTCTTCAGTGTGGTTGATGATCCATTAGGCATAGCAGCTGTATTAACAAAAAAAAAATAACCAAATAGAAGAGATTGTAAATTGTCCTACAGTAACTTAATGGGAAAAAATTGTAGTGCAAAATTTCGCTATAAAAAAAAAACTTTTGTCGTCCATTCGTAAATCAAGAAACAAGCATGGCGAAACACTTTCATTATAGTAGCGGTTGTCCGAATGGGCGCCCGGCTTACACTTTCAAGTGTTGGACTGACGATTATGTTATTATTTTGGTTATTTGGTAGCCTGTGTCATTCGGCGATAGCGTAGCATTATAATGGTGAACGAATCTTACATCGGAAGAGTACTCCAGAAGATCACAACTTACATCCCAATTCTCAAACATTATATTTGTTTGTCATTAATATCATTGCTGTTTTTATCAATAAATACGCACTAAATTGCTCACAAAATTTCTAATCCAATTCAATTTCCCCACGCGAGATACTTACCAGAGACAGACAGACAAAGGTGGAAAGAGGGTAAAATAATGAGACCATAAATCCATAAAACTAAATACGCTTTATTTCACAATGTGTCAATATTCATTGGTCACAAAAATGTTCTCACTTCAACGGAATTAATATTAATACACGTTTTAATATAAAATATATGTAATTAATAACACTCCCTCTTCTTCAACCAGACTCCACGGTGTTTCGCTGGAGAAGTGTGAAAACATTTTGTAAGTAGATATTACTTGTCTTATATGAATTAACATGTTATGTTGCCTCGACAGCGAGGGAGGGATGTCGGTATTAGTAAAAAAACCTACCTGTTGTCTGTAAAGTCGGTAAATGGACGATAATTTTACGTGATAACGTCATAATGCGTCACAAGCCGACAACGCTTAGACCGATCGTGCCTCTATCGCGTGTTCCGCGCTCTCACTTGCACGCTCGGCTCATGCGTAACAATTTTTCGTGCGTGCAGCCGGCGTTCATCGATTTACAAGACGTTATCACGTTCAAAAACCTCTGATATTTCGTTGAGACCAATTGGGTACCGCGTCCGTTCAAAATTTTTGCAACAATCTCTAATTTTACGCAATATTAGAAAATAAATAGAATTTGGAACCATGCAGGTCTATCTCAAGATTTGAAAGTAGTTTTCATAACAGGGTTTTCAATAGAATGTATAAGACCCATAATAATCGCTATCAACAATAATTCAATAAAATCAACGAGTCGTCACCGCAGCGCGCTGCAGTCACAAGCTAACAACATGTCATTAAACTCTCAACTATATATTATGATACAAATATTTATGATATCACAAATAAAACTGTTCTAAACTAAGGATTAGATTACTCTCATGTTCTCGGTTGACGGAAGTTTGTGACGGAGCGACGTCTATCACGACGGACCTCGCACGGCAATATCCGTTCATGGTCCTTCGTCAACCGGACATATTATTTTACAAAATCATACAAAGAAAGTTTGAAAACAAGACCGGAAACCAAAATATAACATATTTATAAAACAGAACACTATAATACAAAATTAATGAAAACAAATTATTTATACAACTGTATTGACACTAGTGTCGCAATAAATACAACGGCCTCGTCCCACATCTATGCACAGTGTGAACAGGGCTGCCGCCATCACAGTTAGGTGGCCACGTTTTATCTAATAATTCAGTCTATAGCGGCACCGATCGGAGCAGCCCCGTTATCACATTGACATACAATATTTTACAAATTCGTACAAAAGAAAATAAACAAATCAGCCTTCATTTGATACCTTTCTTCGCCATTTTCTAAACCTTCCCCTCCAAACATTTCGTTCCCTTCCTTTTCCTGTAATATTGTACATATCCGAAAGCCAATTGACGGTTCAAATTATTTCATGCGTTAGCTTTACAACAATTATTATATACGAGTTGATCGTTTCCGAACCGTACGTTAATAATATCAGTTAATTCTAATAATCAAGGCGGCTGACTAGTTCAACGGGAGGTATCGACTCTCGTAGAATTCGCAACAAATATAACATTACTGGCAAAGCTTCAAAGCTCGACATTAAATCGATATCTTATCTAAATAGTGATTTATAGCAAACGTCTAAGCGTGACTTTGATATCGCATTTAATAAGGAGCCAAGAAACGGTTAGAGGAACATCGACAGTTCCTCTAATGGACAAAATGAAGCTGCGAAATTACGACATATCGCTTACGTATCGATACCAATAATAAAAAGTCGTAAGCGTGGTCAAGCGTAGGTACTGAAGTTGTAAATTGTCTGGTTTATAGTTTATTAGTTAAATCGTCTACGTAAACATGTCAATACGGTTGAGAGTACTTATACTTCTAAAATAGCATGTTATGTGTATGTGTCATTTCGTCTTAGTGGACTTTACTAACACGAATTTAAACTTTATACGAACTTTTATTTACAAGACAGAATTACAATAATTACATTATTACCGTACTTAATGTATCAAACGTGCTAACGTATTTACGTAGGCGACCCGGTCGATATCAAATGCTGATGACGTTTGTATGGTCGCGTGGTGGGCGGGGGGCGTGGATGGGTGGGGCGAGCTAGCAGCGCGGCGCGAGGGCGGGGCGGGGCGCAGGCGTGGGGGGTCACCGCGGGCCGCGGCAGCGCCGGCACACGCGTACCGAGCCCACGTCGCCCCAAGAACTCATCTCCGAGCACGAGCCGCAGAAGATGCCACCGCAGCGCCTGCGAAACAGACCACATACGATAAATACGCAGTATCCCTGTATGAAAAATTGTCTCAATAGCGTTTATGTATAGTATTAGCAATTTGATAGTTACATATTTAATATTAGAATAAATTTTTACTATACTATGGCACTATCAAAGCAGTGGTGGGGTACCTGCAGTGATGGCGGCGGCGCGCGAGCCAGAATTGATTACGGCAATGCTGGCAGCGCGGCGCGGCGCTGTCGGGTAGCCACACCACCCCGCGCGCTTCCTCGCCCACCTCCACCTCAGACGCGCTGCCGCTGCTGCTGCCGCTCGCCGCGCTGCTGCCCATGCCGCTTCCGTTGTTCACCGCCTGATTACGATCACATCCAGTTAAAAAAAGGAAATAGTAATAACTAAGACCTGGCTGGGAAAAAACTTCTATGTCTCCGGGGTGACAATAAAGAATCGATAGACAACTCATTCAAAAACGTGGGATGTTGCAAATATAAATACATACTGTACCGGCAATTAAAATTGACCTGAATCGAATGGTTATGCCCTTTGGCTTGAATATTTTGGTTAATATAAGTAACATACTATAATAATACTCGACCATTGTTACATAAATGCATAGGTACGGTATGCGTTACCTGCGGCGGCACGGGGCTGGCGAGGTCGGCGCGCGCGGGTGCGGCGGGCGAGGCGGCCCGGCGCAGCGCCGCGCGTGCACACCGCAGCTGCTCGCTCAGTTCCTCCACCACGCGCTGACACACACAAAATAAACGTTAGCTACAGAACTTTTGTACATACACTGGATTGTTATCGAATGGAAAGTCTACTACATTCAAAAGCCAAATATACCCGCATGAAATTTAGTCAAGAATAAAGTGATATATTTGATAGATTTTATTAAAAGTTTTAGGTCTTTTTTATAAAGAATATAATTTCAAACATCGGTGCATAATTTTAAGACGTGTATAGTTTGCAATATGTTGTGGTTTTGTACCTTTTGGTGTAGGATGATCTGATGCAGACGCGCCTGTAGCGGATCGACGGCGGGCGGCAGGCCGTCCGCGCTCTCCGTGCCCGCCGCCACGCGCCGCACGCCCGCGCAGCCGGCGCACGCGCCGCAACATGCGCACGTGCCTTCCAAACCTAATACAATGTTGTTGTTACAGTCAAAAATATTGTTTTCGTAAGTTTCTCTTTAAATGGTAGCTCGACCTTTTACAATTACAGTGATTGTTGACAATTTTTTATTGATTTTAATAACCATTATTTTGTAAGCGCATAATCTACTCAGAGTAGATGAGAAGATTTAACACTGATATTAGCCACGTAATAAGTAAAGTATTTCAACGACAGCACGGCGTGACTCACCGGCAGCGGGCAGCCCCGGCGGTACAGGTGGCGAGGGGCGGGGCGGGGCGCGGCGCGGCGAGGCGGGGCACAGCGTCAACTGCGACGCTCCGCGCGGCTCTGCCTCGCTCTCCGAACTTGCCTCGCTGGATGAGCCTTCGCCTGCTGGAATAATGTTATTGTTATTAGTCTCATGTCTTGAAAAGACGTTAATTAAACATTTATAATTGGTAAACGTGAGCGGCGTCATATTATTTTCCTCTTTTTTTAATAATATCGCTCTGTATTGAAAACAAAAAATTATATTGACCTCTGACAATACTCACTAGTGATATCAAGTTCTAAGAATTTAGGCGATATATCGTCTGCACCATTTATCGGAGCAGTATCGGTCCGATTGTCATTGTCGTTGCTGGTGGTTAGCTCGTTGACTATGTTGTGGTTGACAACGTCCTCCTCGGTGGACGTGTGGTTCTCGGGCGAGATGTCGTCGGGTTGTTCTGGGCCGGTTCGATTTTGTGAATTCTCTGGTATTATAAATCCGGACGACGATTGGTTGCTCGATTCGGAGACTGACCGCCACGTTATACTTATATTTCTTGTCCGAGCTGATTCTCTTGCCGCCTGCAACAAGTAAATTCATGTGATTATTGTAAATAGCGGGTATAATCGCCTGCTAATTAAAGTAAGTAATTATTTAAATTTCGATCAATCGAAATGGAAATTAACACCATGTACAAAAAGAACTATTAAGGAATTCGTTCCAGTTTTACTGGAACAATTATTATTATTGATATAAACACACAATTATTGAAAGTCTATCATCCATTTTCAAATGAAAACGAAATGTTTTGACGAGATCGTGTTCACGGACACTTTTAATACGAGGCCGATGACATTTTAGAAATGAAAAGTCTTATCTACCTTCGATTTAGTATCGGTACTGCCATAACAAGGTATCATGCAAATCATAAACATATCCTATAAGCTTTATAAACACCTCTGCCATTCCCCGAACATCCGAGTAGGAACCACAAACGAACACAGCCTCGTCGACGTCCGGCACCGAGGGAGAGTCCACTACAGTGAGCAGGTCCGGCGGGGGGTTGGCGAGGGGGGCGGAATCCCCGGCGCCGGCCTCGGGTTCCGCGCTGAGCGACACCAGCTCGCGCTCCACGGACGGTGACTGGCTGGAAGCGTCGCCCCCGCGCTCCTCGAAGTGGCCAGCGTGCAGGCCGTCTACCTGGTCCTGCAGATAAATGAAGTGCGACGTGAATACATGGGATATCGGAAGAGCATTGGATATTTGGAGCACGTGTAGACTGTCTACTAGGTCCTGAACAAGACACGGAATAAGAGGCTATAGGTGAAAAGACATTTGGGCGAGCCAGATAAATATTGTTATAGAAATTTGTGCACAGACTCGACTAGTTACAGAGGCGAAACAGAGTTACTGTAAACAATCATTCGTCTCATCTGATACAAAGTGAAACGATATAGATTAGAATGAGACACAAAGGGATTGCAAAAATACACTTTTTTAACAAAACAAAAAAAGGAAAAAAATCGACAAAATCGAATATTTCCAAATTTTATCGATATCAAAACTGTGATACGTCAAATGATTAGACTCCACTTATTCGGATACTCGGCCCACAGAATACATAGCCGATAGGCCCAAAAGCTACCCAAAGAGTTTTCGACTATGACTTGGGTAAGTAATCATTACTAATATAATAAAGAAGAAAGATTAGATTGTTTGTCTGTTTGTCAATATAAACAAACACACAATCAAATCTTTCTTCTATTCAATAACAGTCTTCGAAACCGCTGGACCGATTTGAAAAATTTTTTCACCATTAGAATCCTACATTATCCCGATGAACATAGGCAATATACGTACGAAACCTTCGATAATAATAGTATAACCAACCTAACGTGTGGTATTTTTTTCACATGTTAGTTTATATTAACATAACGTGTGAAAATAATACCAAAAGAAATCCTTATATCGCGCACGGAAACTATTGACAATATGCAAAGTGATGTACTACAGTTTTATACGGGACAATATCAATATCTACAGAAAAGTCCGCGATACCATGTCTCACTACTACAGCTACAATGAATTATACAATTTCAAAGTTCAAAAGTATAATAAGTATAAGTGTAATAATTATAAGAAGCACCATGAAAAATGATACTTAAATTACAAGGTTAATGTAATTACATTAACCTTGCAATTTAAGTATCATTTTTCACTTTTAAATCCTTGTTAATTTAGCAACCAACACCGTCACTGGGGTGTGGAAGGGAGTCAATGTCAATAAATAAAGTGTCACTGTGCGATTGAAGTCGCAGGGAAGTCACTTCGTTACATATAAAATGTCTCAATTGTTACTTATTAATTGTTAATTCTTATTACTACCAAACTGTTAGTTGATCTAAATTTTATTTTAAGTTTGTATTTTTTGTTTTATTCACATTTCCTATTGTTTTGAATTTTCGTTTTCAAAGTTCGAATACAAATGTCCGCCTGATTCCTTTGGGATCATTACTTTTCAGTTTCTTTGAAATAATTTTCTAGATGTTATAACTAATATTGTTGTTGGAGAACTAAGAAAATGGTTGTTTTAAAAATAAGCTGGCAGCCAAGTTCCATAACGTTTTTTCAAGGCATTTATTTCAATGGAAGGAAATTAATACATGATAACAAAAAAATATAAAAAAAATTGCAATCGTTTATCGTCTCGCATTTTTACATGTGGACCGATAATTATTTTAATATTAATGAATAACCAATATTTAATCGTTTTAAAAAATCAGAAGAAAAAACGTTTAAATTTATTTTTCATTTTAAAATTCCCAAACGATCAAGATCACAACTTTTTTTAAATATTTCCCCGGCGAGGCATCAAAAATATGTCGTAGTAAAAAATCTGCGTCGGAAACTAAAAATCGTGGCAAGTAATTTATATGAATATGATCAAACTAGAATGATTTTTATTCAGACTATAATTTTGGCGTTCGCTTCCGTTGGCGTTAGAAATGGGCGGTTTCAGTCGTGACGTTTGAGGGCGTGTGACCTACGTACCACATTGGCCCGGACGGGCAGGCGGTAAAATATAATATTTTTATTGCAGACCGGGATCTTGGCGTTTACTCGTGTTAAAAATGGGCAGTTTCAATCGTGACGTCCGAGGTGATGTACGTACCACGTCGGCGCGGTCGGGCAGGCGGTCCACGCAGCTGTCGGTGAGGGCGCGGCAGTCGCGCTCCGGGCTGCTGCTGCTCATCACCAGCGACAGGCTCCTGGGGACGACGGGATGACATACAAATACCACCGTCTTGATAACAAAATAACAAACCGATTGTTACCCATGAAATTAAAATCTTTATTTTTAGGGTTCCGTAGCCAAATGACAAAAAACGGAACCCTTATGGATTCGTCATGTCTGTCTGTCTGTCCGTCCGTATGTAACAGCCACTTTTTTTCTTTTTCAATGTGGAATATTAAAAACAAACGTTTGTTACTTATTTGACAATTCTTGCCTTACTACATTTTTAGCAAAACTGGTCTATAAGTTCATTCTTTTAAGAAGTATAATTATATATTTCTTTGTACATTATATAAGCACTACTTACAAAACGTCAGGAGCAATGTTCGAGTCACTAGACCGTCTTTGCATTGTCCTTCTCTCGCCGTCGTTCAGGAAATTATCAAACGATCTTCTCCTCGGTAATGATCCTAAAACAATTTAATGAAACTTATGATAAAAAATGATGAAAAAAACAATGTCATAAATAATTCTCTTTAAAAACATATTTTATATTTTTTATGTTATATAATATTATGTGTAACAACGTCAGAATAATAAATGTTAAATTACTTATAGTTATTTATTAACATAATAAACCAAAATTTACACAGTTGTAATATAAGAACAGAATGAAACCAATAGTAGGTCTTCACTGATTTTTTAATTCTTACTTATCCATCGAGGCTGATTATCTAGAGGTCTACATATGTCTACGAACCATCGTTAAGTGCACTTAACTAGTGTGATTGGGTGGGGCATGCGGGGTGGGCGTGGTCGGTGGGCGGTCGTACACTAACCGGGGTGGGGTGCAGGTGCGGCGGGCGCAGGGTGTGGCGAGGGCGGCGCGGAGGGCGCGTGCGGCGGCTCCAGCTCGCTGCGCATCAGCCCCCACCACATCTGCATCGCGCGCACGCTGCAGTCCAGCCAGAGGACCTGCAACAACGACATAAGTCAGAATTTGAGTTTCCGCATGTATCAAGACGAGTGTGTGACATAGCCGGTAATTTGTGACACATCCGCGTAATTTTTAACGATAGAGAAGACTAGTTAGACTTTTCTATTAATCTTAAGCTATAAGCTGATTTTAAATATTAAGTAAATAAGGGTTTTTAAAATAATCCTAAGATTGATTGACTGATAATAGATATGAGACTGTCGAACTACTTTCTGAATTATCCGAAGGGCGTCGTGTGAACTATGAGTCTTTCCATTTACCGCCAGAATGACACGTAAAGTAGGCGGAAACATTAGTGAACATGTAGTCATCTCTATTGGAGAGAAGGTTGTTGAGTCAACACAAATTTAACTTAGGTTTTTTTGTAAACTGCAAGGAATTGCGAAACTAAATTAAAGTGAAGTGAGTTACCATCGGGGTGCCAATATGATGTTTGTACGATAAACGGATTGACATGACTTGTATTTTTGGTGTGAAATTTTAGCCATAGCAGTAAAATCTCCTCGAAGCCGTGACGGCATGTCACTGTTATTTTATTCCTCTTTCGTTATCGATTTTATTAATTTTGGATTCTATTGTTTCACATGTTGTTATACATATGTTTTTTCTGTGGGGCATCTCGTGACTGCTAACCTTTCTTCTTATACTGAATGATTGATAGGATGAGATATTGATGAGGTGTTGCTACTAGACTAGGTACCTGGTCGTTCGGGTGGTGGGAGTACAGGTGGTTGCGGTAGGCGGGCGCTAGCAGCAGCTGCCACACCTGCGCCGTGTCGCCGGCGCGGCACTCGGCGCGCTCGCGGCTCGTGTTGCACAGGAACGTGCCGAACATGCACGAGTACACGTGCGTCGCCAGTTTTATCTGGAAGCATAATGAAAGGAAATGTTTCATTCATTAATCATGGTACAATCATTAGGCGGCAGAACGCGTTCTTTTTATTTTATTAGTTGGATAGGCAAACTGGCAGACGTGCCACCTGAATGTAAGTGATCGACGTCGCCCATGAACATAAACTAGTTAATCTGACTAGCCCAGGCTACTCATTCATGTGTTGCCTATCCTGAGACATATGATATTAAGTCTCGGTGCCAGCAAAGCTGTTTGACGGGAGAAACAAGCAAGATAGTAGTACCCATGCAGCAGGGAGCGCGGCACAGCGCATACCTCCCACTGGTAAATTTTTTATTATGGTTTGTTGATTTTATGTGAATTATGGCACTTATACGAAATGTAATTATTAGCACCTCATGACTTATTCTGATTGCGTTGTTTTGTGGGTTTCGTGAATATAGACAAATACATAGAAATTCTGGACGTGTGTAGAATATATTGTGTTAAGTGTCTGTTTAATAGAGTTGACCACTTATTTGCCGGAGCCATACACCATGTCTTTTCCAGTTTTGCATGTCGACTATTATGACTAAGTGTACTGACACTCCTGCGGAACGTTCGGCGCCGTACGTTCCGCTGGTGTCCCTACACTAAAATTAGCGCTTACCAAATACGCCTCATTGAATTCGAAGCTGCACGGGTATTGCGTCATGATCTGGTACACGACGTGCAGCCACTGCAGGAAGATGGGCGAGCGCTCGTTGGTGTCCTCGGTGCCGAACATGTGCCCGCACCGGTCGCCGAACTTGTGACCGAAGTCCAGCCATTCCCGTTCGATTAGAACCCGGAAACCCTGAAACGAATACCTCACATATTACTTATTAACATCGACAATGATGAAAGACATTAATTAAAAATTACCTCTAGTTTTAACTTGTTTGAACCTTGGTGAACTTCACATACCTTTATAGACATTTTATTTCATCTGATATTCCTCAGAGGTTTCCTTACACTGCCTCTCACAAGGGCTCAATCTTATGGATAGATCAGGTATAAAATTGCAATTGCCGTACTATTGGTCTACTACTAAGGTTCTTGCTCACCTACCGTACGATGTAGCTCTACATATTGTAAAGGCCAAAAAAGCATAGCCCCGTTTCGAAAAAAATGGTAGTATTCTCACCTGCACGGTGCGGTAGAAGGGGTCGAGCAGCAGCTGCGCCGTGGCGACCACCTGCGGCGTGCGGTCCCAGCCGTCCGAGCAGTGCACCAGCACGGGCCGGCCCGCCAGCGCCGCGCGCGCCACCGTCGCGGCCGCGCGGCACACGCCCGACACGTACTGCAGCCACAGCGTGCGCTCCACGTTGCTGTGCCAGCTGCAACACGCGCACGCGTTACACACTAGCCCCCATACATTTTCAATTTTTTTCTACGATAAGATCCACGAAGCGTGGGAGCGAGAAATTCAAATCGAATACAAACCACCCAAGAGAAAAAGAAACAGTGAATGAAGCACCGATATGATTGTTTTTGCGAGAAATAAGAGGCCATAGCGGCCCAATCGCGGTGTATTTTTTGATTTTTTCTATTATTCGTGCGATAAAAAATGAACACATTAAATGTGTAACTATGGTGTCATGTTCTGTGAGTGAACGTGACGTTACAAGACATAATAACCCTCATAATAACCCAAAAATAGACACTACACTCACATATGTATATATATTTTTTGTCACGTCCCCGAGCCGTCATTGTGTATCTTGTACATCCTAAATCTATGCCCGCCCCACAATACGCCCCATACACGACTGAAACGAGGCCCGCTCATCAACATTACGACATGGAGTCGCTTGTCTGAAGTCGATCTTTTTATTATGACATAAGATGGCGGATTTGGTAAGTTACCGCCCACAAACGCCCACAGATTTGATTGCTGTGTCGTCTCCTACGCATGCATGGACTGAGAAAGGAACGATGATGAGAAAAGAGTTATGGCATAGAGTAATGGGCTCCAGCGGGACCTCACTCACTTGCCTACACATAGCACTCGCATTTAACAGTAGGATGCGAAATTGAGACGGTCAGACACGTCCAAACTGGCTCAGGATATAAACAGCTGTGTCTCGTATCAACATGGACGATGGACCCTCGTTATGTCCCATTTCACGTGGTTCATTAGGACTTGATGATCGTACTTGGGCTGGTCGCTGGGCTCGGCGACGAGCGCGCGGATCATCTGGAAGCTGCGGCGCACGTGGTGTATGTTGGGCAGGCTCATGAACTGTATGTCGGCGGCGGGGTAGTACTGCTGGCACTCGCAGCCGCCGCCGCGCGCGCGGTTCGTCACCGCCGTGGCGTACGACCGGGCGTCTACTATCAGCAGCTTCAGTTGCTGAAACAAACAATATTATCACTCACTATATAAGTCCAGCTTTTGGGCACGGGTGACCTCCTCGAAATCAGGTGAGGAGGGTGTTGGGCCGTATTTCATCGATGCGATGGCCCAATGCGGGTTGGTGAACTTCTTCAAAGTACACACCTTTAAAGGCTTTTAATCTCATCAGGCATGCAGGTTTCGCACGATGTTTCCTTCACTGGTGAGCAAGCGATGGTTTCATGTTCAGGTGCACGTAGAGATTTCGAAAACCTCATTTCAAGGCATCACAGAAGTAGGCCTCATTATATTAATGTCCTGAAATATAAGATTGTAGATCTTAGCCTTTAATAACAGTACCCCTTTTCCGAAACGTAATAAAGCTTCTTCACGGTGAAAATACGAAAGATGATGGCAAACGGACCTTCGGCACAAAGCGCATCACTCTCACCCGTTTTATTATTGCAATATTTGCTTCAAAACGAGGCGCATCCCATAATGATTGCTCGTGTCTTTCCTCGGTACATTGTCTTTATTATGGAGTGGGCACTTAATATATCGTATCTCACCTTGTTAGGATGCGGGCGGTCGGCGTTGCAGGCGCTGACGAAGGCGGCCAGCAGGCGCTCGTCCTCGCTGGAGCGCCAGCCCAGCCAGCCCACCTCGGGCTGCGACGAGCGCGCGATCACGGCGCCCGTGCCGCGGTGCCGCCACACCACCGCCGGGATGCGACGCAGCGCGCGAAACCTGCAACGTTACATAGAGGTGTTAAAAGTTGGTCGTCGCGGGACGCGCGGTGTATGTGAAACATCTATGCACATGTGAAACATATTGTAATTCACAAACAATAAATAAAAATGTATGAGGAAAAGTAAAACAAAATAGCTTTCAATCTAATCTAATTCGAGCTTTTATAGATTTATTTTTGTAATATTATTATTATTTAGAGAAGGCAGCTGGCTGTGTAGTGATGTTTTTAATATTAAAAAAAAAACTCGTGAGAAGCTTGCTCGTACCGTCACCTTAATATCATAATTAGCCTGTTTCCGTCCACTATTGGAGATCTCTTTAACGAGAACTAAAACTAACCTCCGCTACCTTTCCCGACACGTTATACACATGTAAAACAAAAGCTGGCCAATGAAAAAAGATTTAATGGGCAAACATACCGCGCGACCGACTCAAGATCTTCGTCGCAGATGGAGGCTGGCACGATGAGCAGCTGCGGGTAGGACTGGCACAGCTTGTAGTCAGCGTTCGCCACCGTTATCCGCCAGGGGCCCTTCGCCGTGAAACCCAGTCTGTCGAACTGTTCACAGACGTTTCCGTTAGAAATATCGTTTGATGCGAGAGTAATAAACCAAGGTTTTTGGAATGAAACAACCAACCCGTGTCACCTTAATTAAGAATGGAAAAATATGAATAAAACGCGAAAAAAACGTTATTTCATTATAATGAGTAAGATTGGCTTCGTGATTTGTAAAGCAATATGCGTCTAAAATTATGAGGCAACAGGGTAATTTGCAAAATCTAACGAAGGCCAGCCTGTGTCTGGCCCCGAGAAGGTGACCCACCAGAAAATTATTTTATATTTATGTAATGTAACAACCAATTAACGGTTTTCAGATTTTACATTTACATGTTATGTTGCGAGGTCTAGCTTCTTAGTTGTTACCAAACACGATTCTATGTCAATGGGAAGGTTTTGGTTTGACAGACCGACAACGAAGTGATCTTATTAGGGTTCCGTTTTATCGTTTTCAAGAGCTAGACCCTCACACTTGATGATCAATTCACCTCGGACTGGAACCAGTGTGGTTGTTGGGCGACTGAGGCCCTGATGAGGGCGCGGTGCACGGACGAGGGCGGCTGCTCCTTGGCCCAGGCCGCGTACGCAGCAGCGAAGGTCTCCTGCAGCGACGTGACCGGTATGATGGCCGTGTTCAGCCGTCGCCACCATTCGAGGCACTGCTCTCCTGTGCTAAATGTACACCTGGGAAGATATAAAAATTAAGCACTTTCCCTTAGGAAAATTATGTCAAAAATGTTAATGTATGTGATATAGACATAGAAAGTAGTTAACATTTTTGACATACTTTTCATTCAGCATCGACATCAAAAGTACTATATCCCCTTGCCTCTCTCACCCCCGTGACTGCAAGAAGAAAGATATCTAATCGACAATCTGTTGTTTTGTTACTAAGTATATAAGTGTGTTCTGTAGTCAGATATTACGCAAATTCCACTCATGGTATATTTACCTAAAACAGATTTAATTGCGGTTTATGAGAATTTTTACATTCCCTAAGTTTCGGACGTCACAACAGTCACAATCACGCGAGGACTATGTTTTTAGTCTTCCTAATTTCATAAAGCACCTTGACAAAAACAATAAAAAAGTGCGCGCGTACAAAGTACACATGTCAGAAGTGAAACTTATTTGGCAAACTAATTTTTAAATCTTGTTCCGAGAGCCGAGACATGCGATGCGACGTTCGCTCTATATCGCTCTCTCTCTCTCTCGATATTTCTTACTCGCTTGCTCCCTACTCTCACTCCATGGCTATATGCTTCATTATTTCTCACTCTCTCTCAATCGGTCTCAATTACTCTCTCCCTCTTCTTGGACAAAAACGTTTTACATTTTCGTGACGTTTTATCCGTAAAAAATTACCCTCATGCGCGCAAAGAAGTTCCACTTCAAAAAGATTTAATACGAAACTTCGTTTCTAAAATAAATGGTTTATAACCTTCCGCTATGATAAGGCATAATATAAATGTGTTAGATATTTAAATGAAAAATTAAAATTCAATCATGTTTATTGAAAATAGTACTAACAAAGTATTTTTTTGAACGTCACTAAATCTACCACCGGTTCGAAGACAAACACATTGAGAAGAATTCTGATTTCCGAATTACCACGTTCAAACAAACTCTTCAAGTACACACACAGACAAAGAGACCGGGGTCGTATCAGAGGTACTCACTTGAGTTGCCTGCCGTGTTTGCACAGTATGATGAGGGTGAGCAGGTCCCGTATCTCGAGCGCGTCTATGAGCCGCAGCGGCAGGGACGCCCCGCTGGCGCCGCGCCGCTTGGGTTGCATGTGCAGGCGGTAGTTGGACATGGCGATTGAACCGCCGTCCGTCGTGCGACCCACCCACTGGAAATTACACGTTTTTCATATATTATATAAAATTGGATAAATAAGGGGGATATTTGGGGGTTATCGTTCGATCATGGCTTTATCGGATCGACAGCTATATTTAAACTAATATATTTTACGGACTCGGCCTGCCACTCTTTTCCACTGCTGCTATTTCTGTGTAGACATCATCGACAGAGGTATATATGTAGCGGGGGGGTGTCCTGTGTTAGTCAGATCCGGGACACTCCCCTTCAAGCGGCTGAAGGCAATCCGAAGTGGTTTTAGTGCGGTATACCTGAGCTGGGGGGAGCGCCGGCAGTCCCACATATCCCCGGGGACGATCCATCCCCGAGTGAATGCGCAAAGCATTTGCACTGCGTCAACAAAAAAAAGGTAATATGTATATAGGTAACATAAACTAACAATCACACCACGTTAGGCTAGCTCGTCGGTAAGTTCGTTCCATTTCGCTTTAATCACCCAGGTTCGCATTAAACATCCTACGATATCTCTTCCCATCCCAGTTCCCTCTTGTTTGATAGAAATGATTGTCATACGTCCGTCAGACCTACCCCAAAAACATAAGAAACCACATCACACTAACACCATCCTACATATTATTATTTCTTCCTATTAGTGTGCACCCAAGATATTATATAATATTATATTTATCTATAGAAAAAGACTGTACTTTATCTGTACTGTAAGAAATGTAGAAAAAGCTTGATTATTAATTCCTTACATTCTACCTACTCTACGTCCAGTATTCGAACCCATTTATCACATAATGGTGCTCAGAAGAAACCAAAATATTACCTTAATTTAAGTGCCATTGAACCACCTAACAGATAAATAAAATTGGAGTGTCTGTTTGTAATATTAAAATAGCCGTTTTTTTGGAATGCATATGGATGTATACACGGTACCTACATTTACCTAATATACAAAAATAACTTTTTGACTGTCTGTCTGTTTGTTTCGGCTAATCTCTGAAACGGCTGGGCAGATTTCGAATTTCACTGCCACATAGCTGATGTTATAAGGAGTAGCTTAGTCTATAAAATAATCAACATCAATCCGGACTGTACATTTAAGTTAACGCTGGCGAAGCTGCGGGCAACAGCTAGTAATTTATAAGCAATAAGTACGGTATAATAAAAACGCAAATTATATTTATCCGTTGGTAATTAAATGACAAATAGTTTATCTGTGCGATATCCCGAAACGGTATATTATCACACATAGATACGGGTTGTATAGTACTTTACATATTGAGATATCCACTTATAAATAAACTGATAAAAGTTTAATGTTGTTATTATATAAGCAATAGGTATAATGTTTACTCTGTATTGTTTACAATTTATATGTATGAAATATGAATACATCGAATTAACATTTTTTCACATTTACACTACTTTTATTTTCTTTCATAAAATTATACTACTATACTATATAATATATATATATATATATATATATATATATATATATTGGTAGTATATTACTTATACTACCAATAATAACGCTATAAAAGTCAAAATACCTAAATAAATATCAAATTTTGACTTGGTTCAGTGTTAGGCTCGTAAAAATTGTGTAGCGGGTGCTAGGAAATAAATTTAAGAAATAAATACAAATACACATCGATGATAAAACATCTACAATCATCTCATCATATAATTTTTTATCAGCACTTGACGGAATTCGAATCCGCGACCGCTGACCGTCCAGTGACCAGACCACTAGACCAGCCGGCTTGGTATAAAACGATGGCATGCACATTGCACATATCGTTGCTCTATTCAGTTTCAGATTCTCTCGTGTGACCAACGTGTGACAGCCGATACAGCTGTTCCAGAAGCACACTGTTTTTACTCGACTGCAATAATTATAAACTAACAAATTATATTTTTACCAGAGAAATAAAAACCGTAGCTATATTGTGGGAAATTTCGAAACTAAGCGACGACCTCTGTGGCTCAGTGGTAAGCGCGTTGGCGCTCAAGCCGGAGGTTGCGGGTTCGAATCCCGCCAGGGAACAAAAATATTTTCTGTGTTCCCGGGTCATGGAAGTGTATTAGATATGTGTATTATATAATAAAAATCTTAAATATATGTATAGTATAAAATTATTAAATATATTTCCGTTGTCTGATACCCGTAACACAAGTTCTTCGAGAACTTACCACGGGACCAGATTGACGTGGTGTGAATGCGTCCATAAATATTATATTATTATTATAATTAAGTATTAGTAATTTAAGTATCTAATAAAATATAATACACAGTGCACTGGCTATAATTTTCACACTAAGTTATAGAGCTTATTTTTCCCTTTTTAGTTAGTGATTATTTTTTGGAGGCGAGTTGGTTTTTTTAATAATTATTTTTTCTATTTATCTCTACAATTACTAACCCGTTTGCAAATAAACAGCAATGAAATAGTGAGCAAAATCTTGTAGAATAAACGTTATCTGCACATTACAACGTAAAGAGAAACCTTTGTACCCTTCGAGCATAATGCGCACACGATGTCTGACTTCAGACTTGTGAGATTTGACATATTTAGTTTGTACTTTATATGGAGAAGGAAAACTAATAGGTATAATATGTACAATGTGTGTCACAGATACATTTTTACGGTAACAATATATCTAACGCACAATATATGTATATTGTTTTCTTCGCGAACTTCACTCATTTTACGGATTTATGAAGTTTATTTACACATATACACTTTATTTATTTTTTGTAGCAACGAGATCGAGCATGACATTTTGTTATGAGCAAATATTGCTATATTAAACTTTATTTAATGAATTTCTGTCCAATTCCGAAGCTGCAAAATCACTCATATATATATAATGACCCCAATTCTTGGGTTACACTTTGACGTCAGCCTGCATTGGACAGCAACGTTAGCAAATAGCAACGCGCCGTAACAGTTGTTTACGACGGCACAAGTTATGCAATACCTCGGTGAATAACTACTTCCTCAGGGCCCTAGCACAAAATAGATATTAGTAATTAGTATCTATGGTCTATGAACTGTCAACTGCTAGTGCGTTCAACCCGGCCTGGTTAGACCCTGTGGCCTTTGACTCGATACAATAACCGTCGATTGTTAAAGCTGGCTAGTTTTATGCATTACTTCTTCTTTACAGATGTGGTTTCAAAGGTGTTTGTTCAATTTGATTGTATATTCAAGAGAGAGAGAGAGAGAGAGAGTGTGTGGATATTATATTACTCAAGAAGTTTAAGAGTTCTTTGAAACCGTTCCGGCCAGTTCCGAGTATATTCATAGGGGTTATTTAGTTCTTAAAAGATCGAAAAGATCAGTTTTGTTCACCGGTGGGAGGGCTGTGCCGCGCTCCCGGCTGCATGGGTCCATCTTGCTTATTTCTCCCGTGAAACAGCTTTGCTGTGTTTCGGAGAGAAGTGCAAGACGGGCAGTGTAATTACTGGCATCGAGACTTAACATCTTATGTCTCAGGATAGGCAACACATAGATGAGTTGCCTGGGCTCGTTACAGGTAAACTAGTTTATGTTAATGGGCGACGTCGACCACTTACCATCAGGTGGCACGTTTGCCAGTTTGCCTATCCAGATAACATAAAAAAAATAAAAATGAAGTTTGCAAATCAAATCGCTGGAAGGAATACGTGTACACACCCGCCTCCATGTAACATCCTTACGTACTTTTAATAAAACATTCCCAACATTAAATCTGTTTTAAGTTTTTTATTTATCATGTTCAATTTCACTATCAAACGGGATGTTTATTTCGCGGAGACTGATGTATGCGGTGTAAATATTGGTATTGGATGGGACTACCTCATATATTGGCCGTTTGCTCCGTGAATTTTATCCAGCTCCGCGAAACAAAAGTGAAAAACATGGTAAATATTTTGGTTGAAAAAGTGTTAATGTGTAAAATTAATTAAGGCCCTTATAATAGTGTTTTTAAACCCCTAAATCTGTCTGTACAATTTATAAGGCCAAATAAATCGGATTTATAAACCAAAAAAGGTGTAAGGAAAATAAATAAGTAAATTTACTTACTCTTCAAAGTGTTATTATTTTTCTTATTAAATTTTATTAAAAAAACATTGTTCTGTGCATTTAATTGCTTAGGGATATCAGGGCTAAGAAATTAATTACACAGTAAGGGAACAATGATAATATAGAAATGTTCTATAATAAGTTTTATTTCTGTAACTAGGAATTTAGATTAGGTAGATTAGAATCAGCGGATAAGCAATTATGACTGATGATTGGTGGTTATCATAATAATAATATTCATCATCCTGATACGACTATATCTAGAATAAGAACCGTTCGAAGTGACATGTATAACGTCGGTAGTGTTCGTGGTTTTAAAATTGAACAACAAATCAGCAAGCATCTATATAAATAAGATTGAACCGAAATGTATATACGCACCTAACTTTAGAACCGCTGCACCAAATTAGATAATTCTTTTTTGTGTTGGTTATCGTCAGGACAAGGCTGCACCTTTGGGCGAATCTAATTGAGCCGAGGGGGCTCTTTGTACCCCTCTTATAAGAAGAGGGGACAAAAGAGCAGGAGGCAAGGACGAGGACAGGAACCTCACCCCATTATACTGTCCCGACGTTGGGAGGGGTTGTTCTGTGGTGCGGGCCAACCCCTCTGTGGAGGTGGCGTCGGTCCCTTGGGGGGCTGAATAGCCTTCGAGGTGCCCTGTTTGCTCATTAGATCCGGGGCACCTCACCAAAGGCGGCATTGGTGGCGCTCGCGGGGTTTTAGTGGGTAGAGATGCGTCCATTTACCAGCTTTCGGGCGTACCGAGTCCCACATACCCACGTGGGGAGGGCCGCTCCCCCGCGGGATGCCTCAGAGCATTTTCCGGCGTTAAAGAAAGAAAAAAAAAACAAAAAGAAGGTTTGTATATAGAAAAATGACGATGACGCTAATCATTTTTGGATAAGGGTAGGACAAAGTTTACCGGGTCCAGCTTGTATAATATAATAAACTACTGCATCCTATATAGCGGTCGGCAGCATTCAAACAACCTCTTGACCTTCACAGTATTAGCATAGATGGGTTAGATCCAGTAGCTAAAGTATTGACACAGTACATTCAAGTCTAATGGCGAGATGGACCGATGACGCGCAATAACAGGCTGGTGACGAACATGATGACAATAAAATCTGTGCAAAGTCTCCTAACGACAAACTGCAACATCTTTCATAATTTAACACTGCACAAGCACAGCTACTCCTGAGGGCCTTGTACCGTGTATTTACTTATTTCGATTGCAGCGATTAGCGATTGCTCACAAGTAAATAAACGCGATACGATATCTCGAATATCTTTAGATAAAAGTAATCACATACTAAATATTACCATTTTTATCTCTTATCTTTGTCTACAATTGGTGACCAAGAACGGACCAATAACAGTGTTTTGACAATGTATGCCTTTTATTGTAGCTTAATTGGGTTATTTTCAAATACTTCTTTAAATAGGTACCTAATATTTTGTTTATAAATTTGTAAATATCAACTCACTCTCTCTCTCTATTTAAGAGCCTTGATCTTGTCGTTGGAGCAGTCTTCCATACTCCATAATTATGGCGCTTAGAACGGTGGTTGCTCCACTTGCCTTCCCTTCCGCGGTACAATGACCAATTTCTTGCTCGTTGATATCTAAACTAGAGCCCTACCGGAATCCATTTCCTCGGCCTCTAGCCAGTACTGATACCGCTGCTGCCCGGTATTAGGGGGGGGGGGAGCGCTTTCTAGTAGCGGCGCTTGCTCGCTACGTCGTAAGATCGTCATAGGACATAGGATCTGTAAATGCTACATAGGTATCATTTACAGGTTTAAGCCCATCCCACTGGACTACCCACTACCTCCTAGTAATCTTGCCGCTGTGGACCCCGTAGATAGCCCGCAGCTTAACCTCTATACCCCGTAACTTAAAATACGCAATGCTTAGACCAGTTGCTCAGATCTAGCGCAATAAGGGCCAGATAGACCTGGGTGAAGTTGCAGCCACCATTACGATACGAGCTTAGCTTTGGACGCTCGTCAAAAGGAGGCTCGTCTACAAGTTTGCGTACTAAAATAACATGAATAGAACCATGTGTACACTTATGACCAGACGACATGACCTAATAATGACAGTTCTCTTCTCAGTAAAACGCACCTAAAGTAGGTTTTATAAACGTGTTTCGTTATAAATAAATATAGGATACCTACGCGTCACGTACGCACACAGATGTCAAAAGCGGCGGCGTAGCGACGGTATTACGTCACGACAGCGTCATGCCGTTGACGTCGCGGCATTCCAGTCAACTTTACTTTTGAGGCGCACCATTTCATTTGTGGTACCTGTATGAACTCTCCGCAGATGGGCGTGAAGCCCGGCTCGACGGCGGGCTCGTCGTAGTGCGCGCGCAGGCGGGGGTACAAGTCGGCGGCGCGCACGCGGTGCGGCGGCGGCTCGGGCGGCGGCGGAGAACGGTACCGCTCGCGCTCGCTCATCTCGCTCTCCGATGACACCTGGCGACAAATAACCGCTGTAGAATTGTGAAAACCAACATACATCATCATCATCATCAGCCCGCATATACACAACGAACACCAACACAGTAGTTCCGATTTACATACTGTTTTCTAATGTTTCGCGAATTTCTTCATGATAACAAAACTAGTTTGTGCACTCCAGGCGCAAAAAGCGCGGTAAGTTATACCGCCATGTGTATGTGGCACCGTAGTTTTTAAACAGGTGAACATAATATTTGGATCCGTTTTAGGGTTCCGTACCTCAAAAGGTAAAAAGGGAACCCTTATAAGATCACTCTCTTTTCAGTCTATCCGTCTGTCACCACCGATTTCTTAGAAACGGGTCGACCTAGCAAATTGATATTAATACCAGATACTGAGGTTTATTATTTGTATTAAGTGTATAAAAATCAAGGTTCTGAGTAAACGCGATAAAAAAATATAGGCAAATTTAGATTTACGCGAAATCTTCTGAGTACCTTTTACATTTACCTTAAATTTAAGCTTTTTAATTTTTCGGAATTTTCCTTTATTTGTGCTGTAAAACCTTGCTTTTAACCAAAATTAACAATTCTAGGTCAACCGAAAGTACCCTATAGGTTTTGGGTCGTACAATTTAGAGGACTAGCTTAATAGGCACCAACTTCAAATAAGGTGAATAAATAAAATTGTGCTATTGCGTGAAAGAAAATAAAAGAAAATATTGCAATATTATGCTCGTGTGCATTTTAGAGTAAATACTAATTAAGCGATTGTTACACTATGCACTTCCTAGTTCCCAATTTGTTGAGTCCGATTCTTTTTGTTAAAGTGTCTAATGTTGTATATAATTGTACGGATCCCTCCGTGCGCGAGTCCGACTGGTCGGTTATGCGCTTGTTAAGATTTTTACATCGCCGACCTTTCTGATACTCTACCTTGGTCACGATTGTCACGAGATGTAGGAATAACGCCGAGAAAATAAAAATCTCGATAAGCTGCGAATAAATCATTATAAGTACATTCAGATTAACTTATAGTTGAAATATATTATTTTAAATCTTTATTTATTAAGGTATTAATTCATTACTTAAACACAGACCCAAAAGACCCAAAAGGCTGGGAAGCATTGATGCAAACCTATAACATGTAAAGTAATTGAATTACATAATATTATGCTTTTCCTACGTGAAATTGTATCGAGTCAAGAGTGAGACGTGGGCGTTTACACGCGATATGCGGCGTGTCTGTTTAGATAGGATGTTTTGAATGTGTTGTAAGGTCTCTACCATAGACTATTTTTTTTCCTTTAACCCCGGACGGGATGCCTCAGAGCATAGGCATCCCGCCCGGGGTGTGGGGCTCCCCAGGTGGGTATGTGGGACTCGCTGCGCCCGAAAGATGGTAAATGGACGCAGCTCTACCCACTAAAACCCGGCGAGTGCCACCAGTGCCCCCTTGGTGAGGTGCCCCGGATCTGTTAGCTAACAGGGCACCTCGACGGCTAGTCAGTCCCGCAAGGGACCGACGCCACCTCCACAGAGGGGTTGTTCCGCACCACAGAACAACCCCTCCCAACGTCGGGACAGTACAATGGGGTAAGGTTTCCATCCTCGCCCCTATGCCCCTGCTCTTTTGTCCCGTCTTCTTATAAGAGGGGTACAAAAGGCGCCCCCTCGGCTCAATTAGCTTCGCCCAAGATGCTGGGCTCACCCTAGGCTACTGAGCCCCACCGCCACGTCAAGGCCTGAACCACGGTGACTCTATAGCAATGGACGATAACAAACTGGTGATCGGTATTGATGAATGAGTAGGATCATCTCTCATCTCATCCTAGCACAGGTTCTTTGAAATGTTGTCATTTATGAAGCTCAACCAAATAACTCCAATTCAACCGACCGTAGTAATTAAACCGGACAATCTTTATTGCACTAATCTTCAGCCGCTTTGACTTTGATGTTCGAGTCATAATCAATCTGGATCCCGGAATAGACATTCATGAATCATGTTCATCAGACAAAAGTCTGCCCTTCACAGGAGTTGAGCCGGCGATGTTTCAAACAGTAGCTTTGTTATATGACAACTATGCTAAAGAAGTTAGATATATACTTGGTACATAATATAGTTTTAATACAAATTATTATTATCGTAACAAACCAGCGATATAAGTTTTTAGACGGAATGACGATACATTAATGACGAAAGTGTCTTATTGTCTTTATGTCGGTTAAATATTTCACATTTATATTCTTCATACACTCAGTTGCAGAAACGAACTTAATTTTTTAACACAACCTTTGCACAAATCGTCATTAGCGTGTACTGTTACTTTAGTTTGACGTTTTCGAGGTTAGAATTTTTATATTTAGTTTAATGGGCCTAAAAGGGTACATTAAAGTAAACTAAAACGAGTTACAAAAGAGTACAGTGCAGATGTTTTATGTTTTCTTGCCATATAATGTCTTTATCGAGTCTTTGTTCGTTGTCTGATCCAGAAGAAGATATACAACGTCATCGTTGCCGTATTCCAGATAAAAATATCAACCCTTTATAATATGTCGCACTGGTGGGCACGGGTCTCCTCCTCGAGGAGGTTGTTGGGCGTAGTTCACCGATGGCGGGCCCAATGCTGGTTGGTGAACTTCACGCACCTTCAAAGACTTTTAATCTCATCAGGAACGCAGGTTTCCATATGATGTTTTACTTCACAGATGAGCAAACGATGGTCTCATGTTCAGGTGACCGTAGAAATTTCCATTCTAATTCATTCTATTCAAAAACCTATTTCTAGGAACCACATTAGTCAGGATGAAACCTAGACTTCTCACTACAGAGGCCGAGCCCATACCCACTGGACCATCATCGCTCCATAGCGCATCCCAGATAAGATAGATGTTTTTTCGAAATATGATGGCGAAGATTTCAGAATCCGGTATCGAAATTCCAAACATTTAGTTTTGCAAATCCGAGACATTCTGAACATACAACCAATAACCCAAAGAAACAAATATATTGATGGCTTTATAATCATCATCATCATCAGCCTATTTCCATCCACTGCAGAATATAGGCCTTCCTCAATGAACGACCAGACACGGCCTACACTCTTGAACCTTATGAACTCGGTTGAAGCATGAGGACGCAAGAAGATCAGATATGATTTAATGGAAAATTATCCGATGAAGTTGTGACAGCCAGCTACATAGTTTTAGGTAGTCCGAAAAAAACGCATCGCTAATTGATGTATAAATAAGTACCCATTTTATTTATAGCTCTTATCATGTAAACTCACGCAAAGTGCCCGAGGTCGCTGCAAGGTCGGTAAATAGTTATTACACTCACGTTGTCGGCGCTCAATCTTACTATCAACGTTTTATCTATATAAATATTAATATTTTAGGTTCCATATTCAGTAGAAAATTATACCTTTGCTGTGGGTTTATTCGGTTGTCTGTGTGAAATGATTTTGGTGTAACACAAATACAAAAAATCGGTTGTCTGTAAAGTCGGTTTACTGACGATAGTTGAAACGTGACAACGTCATAAGAAAATGGAACGCCTCAGAGCAAGGTAACGCCGCATGCGTCATCTTTTTTCGTTCGTGCAGCCGGCTCCATCGAATTATAAGACGTTGTCACGTCAAAAAGCTGTAGTAAAGAATTGAGCGTGTAATATTATATTATACTGATTACTGGTATTTGAATAGACATTTTTGAGCTGTTAAGTTAGGAAATCAATCAAAATCAAAATCATCAAAATCAAAATTTTTTATTCAAAATAGTACTAATACAGTATCTTTTTGAACGTCAATTGAATCTACCACCGGTTCCAAAGTAAGCCCACTGAGAAGAACCGGCGAAACAAACTCAAAAAACAAAAACAATCAAACCCTACCATGGTTCAATCCTTGTCGTTGCGGTAGGGCTCAGTAGCCTAGGGTGAGCCCAGCACCTGGGACGTAGCAAATTGAGCCGAGGGAGCTGCTTTTTGTAGCCCTCTTATAAGAAGAGGAGACAAAAGAGCAGGGGGACAAGGGGCGAGGATGGGAACCTCGCCCCATTGTACTGTGCTGACGTTGGTAGGGGTTGTTCTGTGATGACAACCTCTGTGTAGGTGGCCTCGGTCCCTTGAGGGACTGACTAGCCGTCGAGGTGCCCTGTTAGTTTATTAGATCCGGGGCACCTCACCAAAGCCGGCATTGGTGGCACTCGCCGGGTTTTAGTGGGTAGAGCTGCGTCCACCTTACCACCTTTCGGGCGCAGCGATCCCAACTCCCACATACCCGCCGGGGAGACCCACTCTTTTCGACTCGTGTTGAGCCGATTTTTTATCTTAAATCAATAATTATTTACAGTTTAAAGTACGCGAGATATATTTTTCCTCGCTCAGGCGTTTTATCTCGTTAGATGTTACCTGCTTACTGGCTCGTGTGACTTAATCATCTAAACGACTCTGGTATCAATAAGTGTTCTCTCTTCGAAGCAGGTACATAATAACAAAGACCTTTAACAAAAGAATTTAGAGAGCAACTCCTAAGAGTTTTATGTTTTAATTTCACTGCAAATTTTAATGCGAACACCAATTTACATGGACTATGAACCTGGTTATCAGTTCCAAATAACAATTAACTCCGAGTGTAATATTTCATATATATATTCATATGTGCTTAGCTATTTTGTATTGTTGTGGCTACAGCTCGCTAAATTTTATATTAATAATCATGTTAATATTTTAGATTGTCTAATATGATTATCGGACAATTGACTATACGTATTGTCTAATATAGACGGACAATCTGGAGAGAGTAATGGTGATGGGAAAGATTGAGGGCAAAAGACCTCGTGGCCGAAATTCCACACGATGGTCAGACCAGGTACCTGAACAACTTGGATTGACGGTCAGCGCTGCATATATATATATATATATATATATATATATATATATATATAATTGTGTTCATAATGATCAGCAGCCCACAGACCATTCTTGGAAACAGGCAACTAACGATAAACGAGAAAATTATTTCATGTCTATTCTCCATGCATATTACTATTTAATGTTTGACGATTATCTATTCTTAACAGACTTCTAAAAGAAGGGGGAGGTTCTCATTTCGGATGTTTGTATGTTTTTTTAAGAAGCATTAATCCTTATATTTGTATATTAAACGGTCATTGACTCGACTTTGTTACAAAAGTGTACTCTAAATACAAAAGGGCGTTTCGCTTTTTCTGTCAAACAGCATTTCATCATCATCGGCCTTTAACCGTCCACTGCTGACAGCTGAACATAGGCCTCCTTCAATAAACGCCATGACCACCAATCCCTTGCCACTCGCATCCAACACGGATGACAGAGATCATTGGGATAGTGAAAATAAAGCTTGTATTATTGTAGGTTATTTATGGTGGAACTAATTGGGATGACTCTAGAATGAGAAATAGGAGTTTGTATGAACAAATGCTACCTATTTGTTTGAATATGTGAGATACAAATAATTAATAATCTGAAGTTCACTAAAACAAATGTACTTCATCAGCTTGTGACATTTTTTGGCTTCTCTGGTTTAGTAGTGTAGCTCTACCTTAAACAAAATTGGATCGAATACCGCCTAATTCTAGGATTATATTACTGTTGAATTACTTTTAGCTTAAGTTAATTGTATAGTCTAACAGTTGTTTTTATTATCCTAAAATTTTTTAAACAAAAATTAAAACCGACTTCAAAATTTAAAAAAAACTAAAAAGTAATAAAATAATTTCCGTAACCTTTGTGCCTACAATTTATAATCAACTTGTTCTTCTACTAATATACAATCTTTGCATTTACCACGTCATTGTTGTTACTTTTGGAGTCGGTGTCAGCCAAGGTAAGTAAGGAGGTAGGTACATCAACGAATACGACACCGGCTTCAAAAGTAACAATAATGACGTGGTAAATGCAAAGATTGTATATTAGTAGAAGAACAAGTTGATTATAAATTGTAGGCACAAAGATTACGCAAATTATTTTATTACTTTTTTTTTAATTTTGAAGTCGGTTTTAATTTTTGTTTAAAAAATTTTTAGTGATTGCAAAATTCGATAACTGATTTTATTTGTCTGAAATATGGGTAGAACTATTAAACGCGTTGCTCAGATTAGATAGCGCTGTATTAATGAGATGAACGTAGAAAGGGTTTAAATCATTACATAACAAATGCAAAAACCGAAATGGAATTGTGTAAAACTTTATATACATGTAATTGAAAGCAATCACGGCAGATTTGCTGTTATTCATTAAATAATTCTGTTATATATAGGTATAGAACAACACCATCACCAATATATAGGTATAGAATGGATATTATGATGACCTTGAAATACTATGATGCGCTTCCAAGGCAGTTGTTTTTTGTTCATTTAACAACGACAAGTAAAATTAAATGAATTAAACAAAATAACATGATTTTGGTATATTATTTAGCCGTATGAACTAAGCCCAATAAAAGCTGTAAATCGTCGAGGATTCCCCTCGACTGTGTAAGGTCTCCATCATCACACCTGTAATGGCGCTTATACCCAATATGGGTGCAAAGTTCTCATCAATTTAAATTAATTAAGTCCAAACACAAGGTAGCTACTGTAAACTGTTGAGGAATTCCCTTAATTGTCATTTGTCTTCATCATCAGACCCTTAATGTCTCCTCTTAATGACCCAGTCACAACACATCTAAGTGTAAAGTTCTCATCATTACAAATTAATCAAGCCCAAACACAAGGTTACTGATGTAAATCGTCGAGGAGTTCCCTCGACTGTCTTTCGGCTCCAGCATCAGATCGACTCTAGACCTTCATTAAATTGTAGTCCTTCAAAACACTTTATAGAAAATATATCAAACGCACTAGTCGCCCCTATGATTTTCGAAAGTTCCCCTCGATTTCTCTGGGATTCCATCATCAGATCCTGGTTTCCTTATCATGGGACCATTTGGGATATACCCTTTAGAACAAAAAAATAATTTTTCAAATCGGTCTAGCCATCTTCGAGTAATCAGGTAACATACATAATAATAAAAAATAAAAAAAAATAAAAAAAAATAATAAAAAAAAATAAAAAAAAGATTCCGACGAATTGATAACCTCCTCCTTTTTGAAGTCGGTTAAAAATACATTTTCAAAATATTTATATTGCACGCCTCATAAGCGAAGCGTTCAGGTAGTGCTCTACTCTCTACATATCAAAAAAGCAGTTTTCTCGAAACTGAAATAGATTTTTTGTTATTTATATCGCACTTATAGATTAATATGAGTGCACTTATATTAAGTCAAATAACTGTCCGGCACAAAAAATATATACGGCACAATAACAATTGTCAATTACTTTCTTTAACTTAGTAAATAATCTTGTAGGGACGTCCATGTTTTCTGTGTGGCAGGGAAATTGGTCGAAAAAATTATCGCAGCTACCGGAATATTTTTCTTTATCATCTAATATTTTGACATTCAGCATTAAATTAAGTATATTTTAATTGTTATTTATAAGAAACTAAGATAAGACTGTATTTTACAAATATCAGACTGCTTATTCGTTGCTAAGCAACGGTCAATTCTTTTGGCGTGTATTTTACAAACAAATAATCGATTTTATTGTGGAAAATGAGATTATGGGGCGTGCACTTTTGGATTTTCCAAACCTACTTATAAGCACGAATGACATTGCATTCATAGGAACAGCAATGGACGAAAATAAGGTGATGATGGTGATGATAATATTTACTGTCGTCTGTTACGTTATGATTCACAATAACTCAGTTTACTCTGCCCACCCACTAAATGTGCCCCATCATCGTGAGCAAGCTGATCTAAAATATGGGCGGGACATTACGCACCAGGGTCAACGACCCGCTCAACATAAGTACATGATGAGACAAAGTCTTTGTTGGGAGACCGAGCTTCAAAATAATGACATTAATATATTAAACAATTTGTGTTGCTCATGTTATTTTTATATACCGTTAAAAAATTATGTAATAAAACCCATATTATACGCATTCAGTAAATTTTCCCATGAGCCTTCCTTTGTTTAATGCGTCTTCAGGTCAGTAACACTACTCAGTTGATTTATTCCAAAACAAAATCAATCGGTTATTTTTAGAAAATATTTTTAGGGAGGGCGCAGCTTCTAAGCCCCTCTGTGGACGTGCGGGCCACGATTACTTCAAGTGTTATACTAAAAGACAATTTGTGGTTTGAATATTTTTTACCAGTGACCACATTATGACACATCGGCCACATTATGAGAAATTCAAAATAATCCAGGGCAAGATCCAAGGCAAGCGCAGTGTGGGTCGTAGAAGAACATCTTGGCTAAAAAATCTACGTCAATGGTTTGGGAAAAGCACCCGTTCATTATTCAGAGCCGCGGTATCAAGGGTACAAGTTGCCAAAATGATCGCCGAACTTCGTGAGAAGATGGCACGTTGAGAAGAAGACGTAGCCCACAAATGAAATGAACATTTGAGGGAAGAAATAAAATATTTATTTATTTTTTGTCGAAATTGTGTCATAAAAAAAAAATTATGCGAAGGACTACTCATTCATGAATATCCTGTCGATATAATGAATTAAATTCAACCAATTATCACATAACATCTTATCCCAACAATGACATTGTTTCATGTTCGATTACCTCAGAGACCTACAACTCATGCGTCTTCTGGGCATATGTACTGGACCTGTCTGGGTAACATTGACCACTCGACGGTAATAAAAAAATTACTAATAACATTTTCACACGAGGGCCTTCTTTTTTGTCTAAGGAAATTAACATGTAAAATATTTTTTCTCTTGATACCTCGCTCCAGTTAAATATTTAATTGGCGTAACATTCCTTAGCGGTGACGTAGGCTGGCGCCGCGTACTGTATAATAATAACCATCAACAGCCAGCCACTAGTAGTTGTAGCGACCGGCGACCGGTGACTGCCCTTTACTCAGATAGCCGTAACATTTGAATGTGCATAACTTAGCTCTACTACACGCTCGATCGTTGTTATTGTACATAGCACACATCAAGGCCGATGTGTGTTACAATCAACACCATCCACGGTCAGAACGAGAATTACGAATCATGGCAAATATATACGTTTTTGACTGAAGTCGATCGAAAGACCGAAAGTACTGAAAAATAGCTCTTAGTTTTTTGGTCTAAGTATCGTGTTAATCAAGTTAGGTAATTCTGCAATAAAACTAGGTTAGGTAACTCATTCTCATAACATTTTACTATTTTTTTTAATACAACTTTTACATTTTACTACATTCTATTACTCTATTCTAGTACATTCTATTACTACATTCTGTTACTCTATTCTACTACATTCTATTACTCTATAAGCAACAACGGATAGATAGAGCTAGAGTCTAGAATCTAGATGGAATGCCTAATAGCGCGCACTAGCCAGTTCACACTCAAGGCAAGTTTAACGGCCTTTGCATGCATTTTAAGAGGTCTATTTTTAGTAATGGCTGAATGATATGCTTCATGTTTTTTATTAAACTATTTTCGGATTTTCGGGTTATTAATAAATAATTATTTTTTTGTTCTACATGCGTATTCGTTAATGAAAAGTAAGAAGAAGAAGAAAGAAGTAGAAGAAAAATATATTACTGTCCACAACAAAAATCAAAACATAATCACGAATTAGTTTGACATAGATATTAATATTGCGAACTAAAGTAGACCTACATATACGCGAAACGCTCGACGTCCCAAGTCTTACATTCAATTACTTAATTTGCCATCTGTACAATTCGATCCAACCATACATTCTATAATAATGGTCCCGGACGAGCAAGTTGTTTATTTTCCTTGTACGTACTTGAAAGTTTCATTGAGTTACTTGTATTTCCCCCACATATGATGATATTAAAATCAATAATACACCCAACGATGACAAAGCGGTATATTATACTGAGTTTAACCAAGCAGAATATTAAATTCTTTAACAGCTTAGCCATTCCCTCTGTATGGGGTACGACGGGCGCCTGCTGCCTGCACAAGCCTCATACCATACCATGCATAGTAGTCATACAACGGTAGGTGTAACACGTTCGCGTTCACCGGCCATTGAACGACAATAGAGATGACAACCGTGTGAATACTATCTATATTACAAAGGTGAAGTTTGTTTATCACTCGATCGAGTCAACGGATGGACAGATTTGGATGGAATGCACATGATAGACATAAGCAAACTAGAACTATCAACAATACTTTTAACCCAAAAATAGAACTCTGTGGGATAATAATAATATGTCATCATGTTACTTGTTAATAGAGAATATCGCAATAGCTATAAGATCCCCACCACGGTTAAAGCCTTGTCGTGGCGGTGGGGCTCAGTAGCTTAAGGTGAACCCAGCACCTTGGGCGAAGCCAAATGAACTGAGGGGCTGCTCTTTGCACCCCTCTTATAAGAAGAGGAGACAAAAGCGAGGATGGACTCTCAATCACCCAAACCCGCTCATCGTGAGCGCGGCAAACTATTCCCCAGATAGTTCAGTTCCAATTAGACATAGGTTATCTAAGCATGTTCCAACAGATCCAGCTAACGAAATCTCTCAGCTACTAATGCGCGACGCGAACGTCACAACATATACTAGGGGCGATCAAAAAGTAATGATAAACAGGTATTTTTAAAGAAGATAAAAATCCAAAAAATGTTTTTCACTTCCTCAGTCCCTCACGACTTCCCAGCAAAAAAATTGTATAAATAGGACGTCATTTGCAGGAGCTATATTCATTTGAATACCAGCAGTCGGAGCGACAACACGAAAATGGAGAAACACGAAGTGAGATGCGTCATCAAGTACCTCTGTTTGAAAAAAATGTCTACCAAAGAGATACACGCTGATTTGGTTGAGACATTAGGGGACTCTGCTCCTCCATATTCTACGGTGGCACGGTGGTGCAAAGAGTTTAAGCTGGGTAGAACGTCCACAGAAGATGAACATCGCGAGGGACGCCCAACCTCGTCCCTCACTGAGGAAAACGTGAAAAAAGTCGAAGAAATCGTATTAGCAGATCGAAGAGTAACCGTCAGGCATTTAGCTGAGGTTTCAAGGATCTTATATGGCAGCATTCAAAGCATTTTGACCAGCAAAATGAATATGAAAAAGGCCTCCGCTCGTTGAGTACCGCGAATGTTAACGGACGTACAAAAGCAAAAGCGAGTTGACATTTCAAGAGCCAATCTTGCAAAGTTCCAGGCTGACAAAGAAAATTTTTTGTCTCGATTTGTGACCATGGACGAAACATGGATTCATCATTTTGATCCTGAGACCAAACAACAATCGATGACTTGGAAAAGGCCATCCTCACCGACGCCGAAGAAGTTCAAAGTTTCAAGCTCGGCGGGCAAGGTTATGGCGTCCGTTTTCTGGGATGCTGAGGGAATCATAATGGTTGATTACCTGGAAAAGGGAGCTACTATAACGGGCTCCTACTACGCTGATCAAATAAGACGACTGCGAGAAGCCATAAAGGAAAAAAGACGCGGCAAACTCCGAGCGAAAGTCCTGTTTCATCAGGACAACGCTCCTGCACACAAAGCTGAAGGCTGCCATTCGAGAAGTGGGCTTCGAACTGGTCGAACACCCGCCCTATTCTCCAGATTTAGCCCCCAGTGACTTTCATTTGTTTCCTCGGCTCAAGGAACACCTCAGGGGCAAGAAATTTGACGATGATAGCGAGGTGATGGCTGCTGTAGAGGCATTTTGGGAGAGCCCTGATAAAGATTTTTTTTTAAAGGGTATTTTAGTTTAGAGAAACGTTGGACTAAATGTATCGACTTGTTAGGAGACTACGTAGAAAAATAAATTAAATTTAAATTAGAATCGTTGTTTTATTATACTCATTATCATTACTTTTTTATCGCCCCTCGTACAGAAGTACAACACACGGTGCTAGGTACACCTGCATACCGCTTGGGCCTAGGGGTCGTAAGCGACGTCGACCCCTACAGATGGAAACCACATCGATCCGGATCGATCGCGGAAGCTTAGGTTCGAATCCGATACGAGTAGACACGAACCCAGACCCTTACGTCCCCCTTTCGAATAGTTCTTAAATAAGCCATCTGCTCATTTAATGTACCGATTGAGCTTAAAGGCCATCAGGCCGAAAAGTCTAGCCCTTCCGAAAAAAAGGACTCTCAATCCTCACCCCACTGCACTGTCCCAACGTTGGGAAGGGTTGTTCTGTGGTGCGGGACAACCCCTCTGTGGAAGTGGCGTCGGTCCCTTGAGGGACTGACTAGCCGTCGAGGTGCCCCTATTTGCTCCATAGGTCCGGGGATCAACATCTCACCAAAGGTGGCGGTCGCCGGGTTTTAGTGGCTAGAGCTGCGTCTACCTTACCATCTTTCGGGCGAAGCGAGTCCCACATACCCGCCTGAGGAGTCCTCCCCGCGGGATGCCTGAAGAGCATTTCCCGGCGGAAAAGAAAAGAAGAGAAAGAACAAATAAAAAAAAATAGCTATAAGATTATAATTTATAATAATAAACGATGATTACAATATTGAATTTCGATATGCTGACACGTTGGTCGGTAGTTAACAATGTCACCGAATAACAGTGTAAATAATATTGAGTTTCGTCTGACAGATTGTTTTTATCAGACAGCGTGAAAAAACTGACACCACGCTGAATATACGGTAATCCAATGTCAATGAAATAAGAAAAATGATGATTGGAATCGGCGGACACGTTTAATTGACGGCCGGCTGGTCGAACTGTCAGGCTACTGAACACTTTACGCAGCGGTCGCGGGTTCGAATCCCGCCAAGTGCAATTTGTATGATGAATATAGATATCTGCACCGGGTCATGGACGTGTATAATGTATATATTATGTATTTATATAAATTTCTTAAATTTATTTCCGTTCCTAGCACCCGTAACACAAGTTCTTACGGGCTCATCACGGGGCTAGTACAACGTGGTGTGATTGTTTTATAATATGTATTTATAAATATTTAATATTTATTATTTACTAGGGTAAATAGAGTCATCCAAGAAAATATAGCATGGACCACTGTCCAACAGTCACACACGGTCTGATTATTATTATTATAAGCAGTCAATGCAACCTTCACTGAGTTACTAGCTGACGGATGGAGTTTGAAAAAGTAGCAGTAATGAGACAAAAAAAACAAACAAATAAGTAGAGTTCATCCTTACTAAATCTCTATATTGAAAGACTCATTAGTCATTGCATTCAGCCAGTAGGTAGTAGGAAATTTTGGCGTTTGACAATTACGTCGTTTTTTACATTTCAGTTGACTTAATTATTAATTACTACTAATAATAAGGCAAATGTAATTCACGTAAATACTTTCAATTTTTCGGGATAAAATGTAGTCGCTAATGTCATAATCCAAAGTATAGGCCATCACCATTTCAACTTTCAGCTAAATCAGTTCAGCCATTTTGTCGTGAAAGATCAACAAACATCCAAACTTACAAACTTTCGTCTTTATAATATTATTAGGATTTGGGTGTCGAGGATTAAAAAAAAATCAGTCGACGTATCTCCGTCTTTACGTTGTGCCCTGTTTGCTCAACGGATCCTGGGTATCTCATCAAAGGCGGCATTGGTGGCACTCGTCGGGTTTCAGTGGGTAGAGCTGCGTCCACTTATGTCTATTGGGCGTAGCGAGTCCCACATATCCGGCTGGGGAGACCCACTCCCCCGCGGGATGCCTCAGAGAATTTCCCGGCGATAGAGAAAAAAAAAAAAAAAAGGGGGCGTCTTTACGTTCGTGATTCGTCCAATCGAATCAGTCTGTGGAAATAGACAACAGTCGAAGCGAACAGCGACAATAAAGTAGGAATTGCTATCGATTTAGTCTCTTTAGTGATGTAACATAAATACAATATAATGCTCTACAGTGAGTTTCTAGTCCTCTGAGAGGTCTGGCTTCGATCCTGACCGAGTGCACTTAAAATGGGCCTTTCTAAATTTCCCCTTGAATCTGAACATGAGAACATCGCTTCCTCGCCCGTGAGGCAGAGCATCGGAAACCTGCATGTCTGATAAGATTAAGCCTTTACAGGTGTGTGTAGTTCACCATCCTACATTGGGTCAGCACAGGTCCCGTGCCCAGCAGTGGCACATGATGATAATGATCATGACCCCACAGTAGTACACAGTGGATCTTTATCGGTAGTAATAGCATTAAAATAATACCAATAAAACAATTAAGAATCTTCCATGAAGTAATAAAATTCACACGACCTTGACATTTTGTGACTTATTGACAAACTCGATCTTATTTAAAATCACACTTAGTCTAGCGAAGGCTATATTTTATGAGATCTATAAAACTCTGATATAACTTTGCAATAAATCTATACAGATACATAAAATTGGAGAGCCTGTTTGTAATATTAAAATAGCCGCTTTCGACTCAATGCATATGGATGTATACACAAATATTTTTTTTTACAATTATTGTCTTTTTTTAAGTTAGTTGGATAGGCAAACTGGCAAACGTGCCACTTGATGGTAAGTGGTCGACGTCGCCCATGAACATAAACTAGTTTACCTGGAACGAGCCCAGGCAACTCGTTAATGTGATGACAATACAATTATTTATTAAGTTTGTTCCAATATCCAGATCAGGATAATAACACATCCAAGGAAGGCAAATCGCCTACATTATTATATATTATATAACTGGCAAACGTGCCACCTGATGGTAAGTGGTCGACGTCGCCCATGAACATAAACCAGTTTACCTAGAACGAGCCCATCTATGTGTTGCCTATCCTGAGACATAAGATGTTAAGTCTCGGTGCCAGTAATTACACTGCCTGTCTTGCCCTTCTCTCCGAAACATAGCAAAGCTGTTTCACGGGAGAAACAAGCAAGATGGTGGTACCCATGCAGCCAGGAGCGCGACACAGCGCGTCCTTCCCACCGGTTTTGTACTAAATTTATATACTAACTTTAATTTAGAAATAGATACCGTTGAAACATTTTTAACAATGAATATCGAGCACCTCACGCTTTTTTACAATAAGTACATAATATTATTATTTTTATTATTATTATCTTCTTTTAAAAAATATTTTAAAATTTTTAGTTCGCATTGCTATTGCAGCGTGTTTTCTAGTTTTTTTTTACTATAATTTATTTCATTTTAAAATAAGTCAAAATCTCATTTTAAAAAATCAAAAGAATTTGGCAAGGCAAGATTGTATCAAGAGGAAGGATATTGGGTATCATAATAATCTTACTAATATTATTAAGGCGAAAGGAGACGGGCGAATCTGGGCCCAAACGTTACGCAAATAAAAAAAATATCAATATTTTTTATCTTTTTTTAAAAATTAAACAGTGGAATATGAAGCAGTTTTATCATGGGATAACAAATTAAAAAAATATTCATAAGATGACTGATTTCCTTCATTTTTATTTTATATATTCTATGTTGCCAGAGTAAGAAAAAGGTAATCGATTTATCAAATTCATATTAATACACTTTATCGATACAACAATTTTTTTAGAAATATTTTAAGATATACTTAAAATATTTCTAAAAAAATTTCTTTTTTTAAGTTTCTTCAAAAAATAGTAAAAAACCTATTTTAGCTATATTATAATTGACTGTTCTCTTGATAGTACAGGGGACATAAAACAATATTATTGTAATTGTCTAGTAGGGAAAAGAACAGTGGGTTGCTGTTTGTCATGTAATATCAATAATATGGTACCTAAGCTGGGTAAGACATCAAGAGAATTTGATACCACCTGCACAGTATTTAGATGATATTTTAATTGTTTACGATGAAGTTGATAATAAATCAATAAAAAATAAAATGTTTTTAATTCAAACTCGTCTTCCTGAATAATAACCGTATGAGACATCTTAGATCTAGTTGGATGTTGGTTGGATGGCGTAATTAATAGTTTCCCTACAATAATATCTGGTATATTCTTTGTTATATCTAATCTAGAACGAGTTCTTATAATTATTTTCTTAAAGTAACAGTAGAATATGGACTAAGAATAATTTATAAACAAGCTAGAATATCATTTTTTGTTCAATCAAAAACACCCTACAACTTTTTTCTCCCATGGATCAGTCATGAAAATTTTAGTTTTTTCGAACAAGTATGAACATATAAATAAAATAATGAAGTAATTGTTGCTGTAACGTCGGGCCCAACTTTCTATGAACTTTCGCCTGTCTCCTTTGTAAGTTTGGATGTTTGTTGATCTTTCACGGCAAAAAGGCTGAACTGATTTGGCTGAAAGTTGAAATGGTGATGGCTTATACCTTGGATTAGGACATATGCTATAAAAATAATCATCATCAATCTGGTTGTAAATCTAAGTTAACGCAGGTGGTGGTGGCAGGTGCAGTGGTGCCCACTGCTTCGGGGCACCAGCTAGTCATCAATAGTCCGGATTCTATAAGTCGAAGTGAAGGTGAACTATGATAAGAAAAGCTAAAATGCACTACCAGAGTATTTTTTACAGCATAGGACACATAATAGCATACATAATGGCAAACAAATAATTGGGTGCCTCAAGTCATTGAACATTTGGCGGACTTTGGTTTTCTACAAGTCTGTGAAGGCCATAAGTGAAGCGGAGAACGAGTTCGCGGAAGAAGTCGTCATACATTAGGCCATGGTTATACGCTTGCTATTCTTAAGTTAATTGCTCGTCTAATACGCTCTTGCCCTTTTAATTGCAAAAACACCGTTACGAAAAAAGTCATTGGTATAAGCTCTGCTCATGTCTTACATTGTGGCTTCATTGATATTTTAATCTATACAGATAAATAAAATTGGAGTGTCTGTTTATAATTTTAAATTACCGCTTTTTACCGAATGCATATGTAGTACCGAAGTAAACACGGTACGTATACCAAAATAACATTTTGTTACTATTTTTGTCTGTCTGTCTATCTGTCTGTCTCTCTGTTTGTTCCGACTAATATCTAAAACGACTGGGCCAATTTTGACGGGACTTTTACTGGCAGATAGATAATGTTATTAGGAGTAACATAGGCTAAAAATAATCATCATCACTCCGGATATGGCTGTAAATATAAGTTAACGCGGGCGAAGCTGCGGGCAACAGCTAATAGCAAATAAAATAAAATATACTGTGTATTAAGTGACACAAATAAGTCTAGTATGGGTTCATTCAACTCGATCTGTATTTGGACAGTTAAAAGTTGATCGTAACAACTAACAACTTTAGCGGCTCCTTCAACGTTATGTCAATACTGTCGCTATGACGTTGCTTAAGTATATTATTAAAGTCATAAAAAATCCGAAGTTTTTTTTATTTTTTGTTTGAATGCAGTAATCCCTAGAATTACCAGAAGATTTGAATAATTATTTTTGAATTTGATATCTAATATTCATGTCGGAGAAAATTTTTTTTTGGTTGAGATGGGTGAAACCCATATTATTATTAGTATAAGTATTAGTTTTTATTCATACAATTATTAACGATTCAAATAAGTCATAAGATATTAAAACTTAAAAGAAGCTTTGGCTTAACAAAAAAAAAAGGATAAGACGGACACATGTGTCGAGAGTTGCCTAGTTGATTTGTTACAAAACTATAGTTTATGTTAGCTAAGAACGGAAACTTGGAAATTTCTAGAGTAATGTCGTGTGTGTCGAAGAACGAATGTAGACAATAAATATAATCCATTTATATCCTTGCGTTGGGATTCCGTCTCAGCGCTGCAATTTTAATGAAATTCACGTCGAGAAACGTAATCTAAAAGTATGGATATTTTAATTTATCCATATTTTCCTCGATTAGCAATAAAGGTCAATAACATCATTTTTAAATATGTAATGATTTACAATATTTATTGTACAATATTATACGCATACACATTAAAAATATTTTACTCTGCTATTTATGACAATAATTAATTTCCACTTATTTTCCCTTCCGTAATTATAGAACAGGGGTCTATTACTTAGTCTTCGCTATTTCTGTTCGTCGTGATTTTATGTAAGTCTCGTAGGATAATTGGTTGAGATTTTTCCCGAACATGTTAAATTATTACAGATATCAGATCTTACTAAATAAACCTGGTAAAAACGAAACAAAAATAAAGGGAATCCCCAAGCAAGAAACATTTTTAGCGTTTATTTATCTATATCGTAAAAACGGATTACCGGAATATGATTAATTGTATAAAATTACTTTGATACGTACAGAACATTATATTGATAAATATACCTAATAACATAGGATACGACAAAAATCGCACACAATGCAAAATTAAGCCCTTTTAATTTTTTGGTAAAGCATTATTTGTGAATAATGGATGAAAATCACAATTTATTATAATTACAAACATATTACAAACAAAATTATTTTCATTTATAGCCTGACCAGATAAATAAAAACCCGCACCATATTACAGAACTAAGTAATTTCTGTATGGACTATAATACTAGATATATTATGTTGATGTAAAAAAAGATACAGTGGCGCCACCAATGCAGGGTTTATAATATATTTAATTACATAAGAGGAACATATAGTTATGTATTATTACATAACTAGCTAAATAAACAGTCATTTAATAAAAACAAGTATCTACGAAGCAACAATGTATCGAAGGTCAATGTTGCCGCTGCAATTAGCCGGTTTGTAGAGAAAGGACGGTGGTTTTGCCCACGTAGGTACTGTCAAACCAAGCAGACACGTCCACGTGTCTACGCAACGTACTTGCAAGGACGTTGGCAGCTCTGTGCGTGTGACGACTGTTGGCCAATCGCGGAAACTGGAGAGCCGAGCTCTCGTGGGCCGTGGCGCAACGATCACCGGCGATGTAATAGAATATAGATAATACCACAGGTCTGTTAGTAATGGTGTGGTAATGGCTTACGAAACCATGCAATGGCTCCATGTGCGTTTAAAGTTGTATTCAAAGATGTTTCAGTTGAAAAAATATTATTTTCATACGTAAAATATGTATACGACACACGTATTTAGCTGCAAAGGTAAAATTTGTAATATTTTGTGTGGTATGATTTAATAAGGAATTTAATTAACAACTTTCAGATTCGCTGCATTTTATGGTGTGAGTTGTGAGGCCTTGCTTCTTGTCAATAGTGGTATGTCGACGCGGATCAAACTTCTATATAAGCAGCAATCGTCATTATATAGGATCTTAAATTATTAATGTTAACTTGACACCACATCTCATCTATAAAAGTCGTAGATATTCGTAATGGGTGTCAGTGTGTGTTGGTTTATACCTACTTTATACGGAAGTAAAGCGGACATCGATCATGATTCGTAACCTTGTGCTAAAGGCATAATGGCAAAATAATCAAGAAACCAGTATAGTCCTGTTTCATGGGTCACGTGTACAAATCCGTGTACGTTTCGATAATTTACGAATTAAATAACTTAATGTCTAACGTTGGTATTATTTATCATATAAAATAGTCCAAACTGTTTTATGATACACGAGTATATTTTAATTAAGGCATGTCGTTGTTTGGTTTTTCACCAGTTAACACCAGTTAGTTTGCCTTTTTAATAAATAGATACTAGCTGTTGCTCGCAGCTTCGCCCGCGATAACTTAGATTTACAGCCGTAGACGGATTGATGATGATTATTTTTATAGCCTAAGTTACTCCCCATAACATCAGCTATCTTCCAGTGAAAGTCCCGTCAAAATCGGCGCAGCCGTTTCCAAGATTAACCGATATACATCCCCATATGCATTCAATAAAAAGCGGTTATTTTAATATTACAAACAGACACTCCAATTTTATTTATCTGTATAGATGTAATTTATTCAGTAGTACCTACATACAATAATTTGTGTCACTGTGTGTTGTAAACATCACCTCTCCACACATTCGGCGGGACCGGACATACATACATATATTTACTTTTGTCTTTTACTATAATCCTGACAAAACCTACAATCAAATTTGGATAAACATTGGCATGTACATGTATTGCGTCCTGAGGAAGGAAATAGGCTATCAAAATGATCATTATTATTGTTCCGTGTTAGTCCGAATGTAAACCAAACCGACGAAGCTACGAGAGACAGATCATTGTAGCTTTACTAGAGCAACGACTAACAAATAATTGGGTGCCTCAAGTCATTGAACATTTGACGGACTTCGGGTTTCGAGACCAGTCTGTGAAGGCCGTTCTCGTAAGTGATGCGGATACCGAAGTGCGGTTCGCGGGATCCCCAATGGACAGGTACATATTTGATAAAATACTATACGTACATAATATATTACCTTATCATTTGTTATTTTCGCTAATTAATATAACATAGAGCTGATGATCATACGTAATGTACAATTAACTTCATAAGCAATATCACTCTGCTCGGTTGTGTAAATCGCATACCTAATGCATGAATCAGTGCACGTTGAGTGCAAGTTGAGTGCAAGTTCGGTGCAAGTTGTCCGCTAGTTTGAGCGGCGAGTGCCGGTTGATTACCTAGGTACATTACCTAAGTCCTAATACCTACGTTATACAACACAACTCTTATGAGTGATAAAATATGCATTATTGTCGTTGACACCATGATATGATGATATCTCACAAATCATGATACGCAACGCTTTATGATTATATTTGATTACATACAAAATTCTAAAATTTTGGTAATTACCAGATGAATATAAAGCTCAGGTTAGCGTTATTGGATTCGACAAAGAAGGTATTATTTAAAGTTGAATGTTTACTTCGAATATTTTATTATAATTAAGATTGTAAATAAACAAATATTTCTTAGATTATTTTTAGGTACCTTATATTATAATATATTGTTTATTTAATTATTTGATTATCTTTACAGGTAGTTTTTTGGAGTCGTTTTACTTGACGTTCTACATATCCAAATACTCAAGAAAATATATGATGGAATTCCATAATAATAATAAATAATTCATAATTCATAATTCTGTATAGATAATTATCTATACAGATAAATAAAATTGGAGTGTCTGTTTGTAACATTAAAATAACCGCTTTTTATTGAATGCATATGGATGTGGAATGATACACGGTAAGTACATAATAATATGCCAAAATAGCATTTTTTACAAAAAATTTCTGTCTGTCTGTCTGTTTGTTCCGGCTAATCTTGGAAACGGCTGGGCCGATTTTGACGGGACTTTCACTGACAGATAAGCTACTTTCACTTAGGCTATAAAAATAATCATTATCTATCCGTCAACGGCTGTAAATCGAAGTTAACGCGGGCGAAGCTGCGGGCAACAGCTAGTTCATTTATAATATTACTTAAAATTCCTTTTAATAATATATATAAATAAATAAATAAAATTAGAACGCTGCGTGAATGGATTTGTTTATAACATAACATGTTGGACAAGGATACGCCTCCCTCATCGAAAGCCGGCCGATCTCTGGTTCACAACAAACCTGCGTCACCTGCCAGGTGGTATTCGTTATCTTATCACTTGGGTACATATTATGTTTATCAATCCGCAGTCCATTAATGACAGAACCTGTCCATCATATGAACCATAAGGGAGTGAGCCGTGTGTAGAAGTTAGAGGTAAGGTCTAAGGAGTATCTGTGTAAGAAAAAGTGTCCGTCGAAAAATGTTAGATAAGGGTGGCGCAATAGAGTACCAAGTGCGTCCTTTTCTTGGCGTTCAGAAGATGGTCGTACCTACTGCACTCAAGATGGAATATGTCTAAAACGTGAAAGCTAAGCAACATTCAAACATAACTAACCCCACAAAGATCGTCGTCTCACGAGCCGAAGGTCGCTCGTCTTCGTCCGGCCTTCACTGTGAAGTTCTCATTGGCCCACGTAATTGTAAGCGTTAAAGTACCGCGATAAACGTAAGTGTGTCATTGATACCGGGGACCTTTGTAGTTTGTATCGTAGCTGTTGTGAAATGTACACGCGGGCGTCTCGTTTGTGCCCTCAACATGGGTACTGTCCATAGCCGAGTGTTTAAAAGGAATAATCAATATTAATTATCTGCTACCCACGACCTCCCACACGTAGACTTTCAATCGTGTGTTATCGTGTCGTTGAGATTACCGGGACTATTAAAGTGCGTTAGCATAAACGCCCAAACAAATCAATACACTATCAATATTTTAAATGTAACCTACTCGTATAACCATAATGAAAAGTATCCTATACCCTAGCTATATTCTATACGCATTCCATGGAAATCAGTTCAGCCGTTTACGCGTTTTCATGATCCACAAACAAAAGTAAAACTTTAATGGTTTATAATAAGTTTATTGTATTCAATTAAGGCGGGCCTTTCCCGATAAACGGCATTTTGAATTCTGTTTTATTTAGAAACTAAGCCGATTTAAATTTTGAAAAAAATATATGTTATTTAACACTCCTTCATCATAATATTTCGGTCGTTCGATACACGATTACTTAGATTTTGCTGCATTAAAAAAAATGCGAATATAGGTCAAAATTGAGATGAAAAACCCATTTTATTTGAGTAATATCAGGTTCTGTAAAATAAAACTTATACCATACTAAAACTTGTAGAAAATGTCGTCGTTGTCGGTCGTTATAAATTATTTTTTTATAAATCCCTCCCTTCAATTAAATAAATAGGTATGTGGTTTTACTCGTTGACAAAGCGCTCGACGCGGTTTCGAGCTCCATACTAAATTCAGTTCTCGGACAGCCCCGCCTTAAGTGTATTTATGTATTTAAATTACTTTATTTAAAGCTCAAAAATAGTTTGAAGGATGTGGAGCGAACATTTACTTTTTAATCAGGAAAATGTAAAGTATGTCCCTGTGTGGCAGTACTTAATCAATACTCATCGAATATTTAGTCCGAAGTCCACGTGGAATAAACTACGGGTTTAAAAAAAAGTTATAAAGTAAGTCCATCATTCAAAATATAGTATACATTTGTTGGCTTTACCGTAATCGTTTGAAAAGGAAAATAGAATGCTTTTGTTATTTAATATCTCTATAGCCTGTTGTTTCAGTAACATAAATAAGTTTAATGAAACTTTTTAGGATTTTATCGCGGTTTATTAACATTTTTACAAGCCCGACGTTTCTGATACTTTACAGCAACCATGGTCCCGGGGGACTCCTCGATAAACCGCGATCAAATCCGTAAAAAAATTGTTCATTACAATGAGTGAAATTCGCGTGAGCATTATAAATAAAATAAAAATATTTTTATTCAATGTTGTACCTCAAAGTAGCTTATTGAACGTCAAATGACTCTACTACCGGTTCCAAAACTAGTCCACTGAGAAGAACCGGCGAAACAAAGTCAGTGAAACTAATCTTTTCAATATTATACAATATAGGTACATAATATGATATAATTATACATAGAAGCCATGTAGGAAACGCCTTATTCCCAAGGTGTGGTATCTTCAATAAATTATTTTATTTTGTAGTATCCTTTACCACACAAACGTTCTTTAACAGTTTTTTTAAATTTATTTAGCGATAGGTTTTGAACGTTTTCTGGGATCCTATTGTAGAAACAATATGTAATATCTTTTAATTGAGAAAAATTAAAAGTATTGATAAGTGCATTAACGCAAAGGGAGAATATTTTGAGAAACAAGAAACTCATTTTTGACCTTTGATCTCCGTGCCTTTGATAGTATTTTTTTCTTCTTCATTCTGGAAACTTTGTGCGCCCCACGTATACAAACAACATTTTTAATATCAAACAAAAACGACCAAAAAGTCACTTTTATTGTACGGGAGATATTTTATTCTATTTTTTATTTTGAAAGTGAAAAGGTTTACAACTAAATATTCTGTGAATATTTCTACGTCTACCTGTTTCCATTAATAATATCGAGCAAAAAATAGGGAAAAAAAACACGATTGTTGTATGGGAGCACGAGACGTTACATAGAACTTGTAAGTTGTATCTATCTCTAAAAAGGGTAACCAATCTATACTAACAATATAAAGCTGAAGAGTTTGTTTGTTTGAACGCGCTAATCTCAGGAACTACTGGTCCGATTTGAAAAATTCTTTCAGTGTTAGATAGCCCATTTATCGAGGAAGGCTATAGGCTATATAACATCACGCTGTGACTAACAGTAATTAAGTTGAGTAAGTTTAACGCGGGCGAAGCTGTGGGCAACAGCTATTTGATATATTATGCAATTTGATGTATGTATATAAGTACATACATATATCGTTTTTGGATAGGTATTATGCCAGAAAAATGTGAAATTACACTTATTGTGTGTCGTATATAACGAAGTTCGGAGAGTCTAGTACTATATTCTTAAGTAAAGTACCTACTCTCCATTTATGGAAACTAAAATTATCGTCATTATCGTCGTAATTAATAGTACGTACTTTAACTTCAATTCGTACCATTTCGTGCGAATACCTAAGGCTTATCCAGCCATTCCTTTGTTCTTTAGTTTACTTATTATTAATTTAAGTCCATTATTTGTAATCACGATAAGGTCACGGTATCATTTTTAATTATGAATTATTTTTATTAAATTACTTTTAGAGTTCCGAAGCCGAATCATGACAGCAGTGTTTCTTATATGAACAGACCACGATACTGTAGTTTAAAAATTATATGCATGATATTGACCCCTTTAATGAATGAATGAATGAACCTTATTGATATATTGAGATAGTTATAAATATCCTTATTTCTGCTACCAAAAATTTTAAAAAGTATGTTTCCACAAGAACATCGGTTAAAGTTTTAATTAACATTCAAGTACAAATTTTAATACTGATTAAAATAATTTGGATTCCTTACAGGCGAAGCTGTAAGCCACAGCAATAAATAATGAGGCAGCTTTCTTAGCATGCATAACTTATGTACCAAACCTACGGAACCTTAGTTGATTTGTGAATAGCCTGACTCGTGCTTACGTGCTGTACTAAATTAAGTATTATTACGTCGTCCATGTAATAAATAACCTTCAACTAGACACGGGGGTTCAAATACATTTTCCAAAGTAGGCAACTTTTTTTATCTTACTTGGATAAACAAACGGGCAGACAAGCTGCAGCTCAAGCAACTCATTCACGTGTTGTCTATCCCGAGACGTCAATGTTAAGTCTCGGTGCCAGTCACTGCCTGTCCTGTCCTTCTCTCCGAAACGCAGCAGAGCTGTTTGACGGGAGAAACAAGCAGGATGTTGGTATTCATGCAGACGAACGGCACCAGCGCCCGGTTAAATCGTAAAATTGAACAAGTTTTAACGTAAAAACACTTGATCCATTTAATTCGGTGTCTATTGATAATTGATATTGAACTATTGACTGTTTGACTTGTTACAACTGTTTAAAAAACAAAATTCCTTCCTTTAAAAAAGCATACTATTATAAGCTAATATTCTTCTCAGAATTAATTATTGCGAAGTCACATCAGCGAGTCAGAACTTTGTCGACTTTCAAAGCTCATCTCCACGTTTTAAAAGAGAGGTCAAAAATCAAAGAGAAGTCCTAGAATAAACAATATCTCTGAATTTTTTAATATAAATTTATGTTCGCAATCGCGTTAACCCCAGGCGTGAAAAGCGAAAAAATATTTATGACGCCATCTATGCTAAATAATTTAATAACACTATAAGTTCTAAATGTCCCATAGTCAGCATGGGACATTTAGAAAAAAATGTCCCATACTGACTATATTAGTGTTAAATAAAGTAAAAAAATCACGGAATTCACATAATTTTTTCACATCAAATAGTAATTGCAGCGATTTTAGGGGAGTTTGGCCCCGCTTTAAGGATACATAAAATATTTGGTAGTCGGTATGACTGCTTCCTGGTTTAGTTACCTGCTTGTACTCCGGCGACGGCGACCGCGGCGGGTACTTGGAAGCGAGGCGCGCTCCCGCCCCACAGCCCTGCGCCGCCGGCGGCTCATCTTCCGGATAGTACAAGTGTACGAAATCCTCAGTGTCCAGAAATGTATTGATCAACATAATCCGGTAAGACTAATTATCTATCACAAATCAGACTTTGAGCACTAACACTATTTAACACTAATTAAGGAAGCACGCTGCGACAAGTGCCCTTTATAAAATATTGAAGCCAATAAATAACTAACGGTAAAGACATAGTGTCCAATATATACAAAATATCACATTCCGACCTTCTCCGGGACGTGCAATAAGTGCTGCGAAATAATATACTTTTTAGTAATTTTCCGTATAAGCCTAATTGGCGTATGGTGTTGGCGGAAATAAACAATAATCACAATCGACAAAAGTTGATAACGTGGAATCAATGATAGTTCATAGTAGCTTGAATTATTTCACCAATGTTATTCATGTTTTGTGTGTGTTAATGACGACAAACAATTTTATACTTAAATACAAATAAATATTACCCGGAGTATTATTATTTATACACCTCGACCCGAAGAGGGATAACAGGGAGTTAGTACTTAGTTACCTTTGAATTGGTTCATAAAATAATAATTGTACATTTCAATACACGTGTGCACGAGTTCCGCTGTAACATCAAAGGAATTAACAAATTTAATTAATTAATTATTCTGTGTAAAACTTATTGTTACTCATTGTAAGTACCACCTTTAAACAATTTGAAACCCGATATTTGTATGTCTATTCCCCACTGATTCCTTTACCTATTTTATTATAATAAATCTGAGTCAGTATGTTGGTTTGTTTGAACACGGTAATCTTATCATCATAATAATATGATGTAATCTTTTTATAGTCCAATTATTGAGGAAGGTTCATTTCTTAGTATATACATAATATATATATAATACATAACATATTATGTATACTTCTTCTATATAAGGTAATTTTTTTTCGTAGGAAAGTTTTGTTTTTCATTTTTTTTATGTCATAAGGATACCAACAGAGCAGTCGGACCCTTATGGTGACTATCGACGACCATAGAGTCCGCACAACCAAAACTTATGCAGATGCGTTACCCTCCCTATCCCTATAATGGGCCACCTAAACTCACAAACCGCACAAAACGCGACAGCTTAGCTGTCACTTGGCACTGGTGTTATGTGAGAGGGAGATCGTGTCGGCCCAATCGGCTGCAAAGTAGCATGGTGAATTTCGGTGAAACCACTGGGAATTAATTTGATACAGCAAACGCAATTTGAAACAACACTAAAAGGGATATAAGAACATTGAAAAAAAAAATGCTTTCACACAATTCGACGTACACTGTAAGTACCAGGCGTGCATAAATTACAACAGGTATAAATTATCTGTATGGTATGTATCGCAGGCGAAGAATTGACTCGAGCGGACGCGCGCTCTACATTTTATCATACGTAGGAGCACAAAAATGCGGTCATCCTCATGTTTCGCGAAGTGACGATAATATGCGATAACAATATAACTGGCTATACTTTTCATAGCTTTTTATGGGTGAGATGAACGATCCAAGATCTTACTAGTAAGACAATTGGAATCAATAGATTACATTTGAATTTATTAATTAAAGTTTTAAGTGTGTTTATTGTAGGTTGCCATTCCATTAATTCGACTCCTGTAGAAATTTTGATATGAAACATATTAGCTGTTAAACACTATGTATTGAACATTGATATATAAGGAAATATATTGCTACAAGCCGGGCGGTTTATAACTATTAACTACCCACGTTCTTCCACAAACCGATGCTTAAATGCAAAAGAAAACATCTGTAATATTTCTCCTCTACAGCGGCGGATTTACAAATTTTCAAGGTATAGGCTGTGTAAAGTTTTTGCACAGCCTATACCTTGAAGTCCTTTCGTTTTTATATTGTTTTCTAATGTTTACGCGAATTTCACTCATTATAATAAAACAATTTTTTACGGATCTTATCGCGGTTTATTAAGATTTTTACAAGCCCGACGTTTCGGATACTTTACAGCAACCATGGTCACGGGAGGACCATGACCATGGACTCCTTTCGTTTTTTTTTTACTCTTGGAAGTTTGATACACCAAATGTACAATGACGAGTGCGAGGGGAAGTCATCGTCAAAATTAGTTGCGGATTCTTCTGTAAAATATCAGAAAACCGTCGTGCAGAAGAAACCTTTTTTAAACTACTTCAAAAAAGAAGGAGGTTCTATGTCCGTGTGTATATTTTTAATTGTATGAGGTAGTAAAATAAAATTTTTGTCCCTAAATTGGCCGTGAGGCGTTAGTTCGCCCAAATGTAAATGATTCGAAAAAAGTAACAAATAATTAATTAGGACTATATTGTTGCCACATACAGCATAGTAGTACCTATGTTAACAACCATATTATAAAGGTTTAGTTTTCCCACAAAACCTATTAGCGTGATAGATCTCCTTTGATCCTAAAATCCTATGTGAAGGATGTTTTTTGCGAAAAATATATGTATTTTAATATTTCTAGATGAGAGACCTTACATTGTGATGAAACATCAATAATAACTTTCATTGAAGCAGAGATGACAGGTGAAAACTAGCTCATAAAGATACATACAATCTAGGAGAGTAAATAAGCAAGCGCCGAATAGGTTGGTTTATCTAGGACATTGATGATGTATTTTCTTGTTCATATTACATCTTGTTTTATATTTCGTACATATTACTATGACGATATGAAATATATTTAGTCAGAACTGAGCTTTCTTTAGTCTAGAGGTCATTTTAAAACAGAAAGATACTCATGAAATGAAAATGATATGATGGTTTTTTACGATATGTATTATGTTATATTCACTAATATGCATCATTACCTGACTATTTTAACTTAATATAGGATTCATTTTAACCGACTTCTAAAGAAGGATGTTCTCAGTTCAGATGTTTGTATGTTTTTTTATTGATTAAAATGGTCAATACGTATAATCAAATCGGCTTAGGATTTGTTGTTACGCATAATGGCTTAATGGAGTACCTAGTGAACCCAGTCGCCCATTCATGTATGGAAATAGCAATGTCCAGGATTATTACGATCATTTGTTGCAAATGGATCATCTGCTACGCTTAGAGTGGCTTAGAATACTGAAGCAAAGCAAAGAAACAACTCTACGAAAGCTTTACATTGTTTTTATCGTTCGGGAAAATGTTAATAAGAGATGATAAAATCCATCAAATAATAATTAAAACTATAATATCAATAGTAAAAGTAACACGATCGTATTCCAGACACAGACCACAACGGTAACTGTCCATTCACCAAGCTCAAGTTACCATACACGAGATAAACTTACGTCTATTTAATACACGAAATCAACACCGAGTGTAAACTTTTTAAATCATCTATTTTGGATGGACGAACTATCAACGTTTCTGTATCGAACGTAAAAACTGTGCAATAATCCAATATTGAGTAGTTTAGACCGATTCCACGTCCATCTCAGGTTTTAGAGGGCCCATAACTATTAGTTTGATTTTAGAAAATGGATATATCTATTTCCAGAGTTCAACGAAAACGGGGTATGTAAAAAGGGTTTTTTTAAAGCCCTAAAGCTTATATTGCGTAATGCACGGACAAAACCATATTAATAATTCAGAAAAGTCAGTAATAGTCATAGCGTCCATTCCAGACACCTTTAAGACGCAAAAAGAGAACGATTTATGACTCCACCATCAAATCTCTTCTCAGTTGTCAGGTCAGAAGTAAATTTGAACATATATTTTTTTTAATATGTTCAAATTTATAATAATTTATGTATATATAAGTGTACGTACACACCGTCAATCCTTCTACTTAATTATTAATCGTTAAAATTTGATATTTCCCTTTTTCCTGAGCCCTTTTTTCTGAACCAGCCTTTTCATTCTGATCTTACACCCGCGTAACGCTAACACAAACTTATGTTACATTTAGATGTAGAGTATGTTAGGTGATGTGGAGGCCTAGAGATGAAATGTAGAGTTAAGAGCCATACACATATGGCTGATTCAAGGGATACAATTACAAAAGAACCTTTCACTAAGTCTATTATTCCACGACATACACAGTAGCAGCGACTGGAGTTACGTATATGTAGGGCTACCACAGTCCACAAGCCGCACAAGGCATTTCCGCTTAGAAAGCAAAATGTCCTTGTTGTTTGTTATCAAAACCAAACACGTGTCGGAATAAGTTTTGATAACACTTACCTTGAAAAAAAATGATTACGGAGGCTGGCTATATCCTAAACTATTTTAAACGGCTTTGATTACATGGATACACATAGTGGCTCCGCTCGCATTCGTGCGAGTCATAGGAGCATAATTTTAAACAGTGTATTTTATATTCATAGATTATATTACGAAATCATCAACCTTCCTGAATAAACAGCTCTTCTGACGCACAACGAATGTACGAGACGTCGAACTGGTTCCAAACATAATGCTGTATATCAAGTACAAATAAATATTAACTATGGGTCAATCGAATAAATTTGAATGAAGATAATTATTTAAATTTGATTTGTTGAAAACATTCAAATAAGAGCCCCTAGGAAGCGCGCATAAATAAACAGAAACGTATCTATAATGGCCCAATAATAGCTACGCGAGCTTCCGAGATTTAATATTTGGGGTCTAGCCTCCCGAAATGAACGAAGCCCGCATAACATTAACATGGCAAGTACATGGCTGTAGAATTCTTACTTTCTAACTTATTATTCCACGAATGAAATCGCGTTTTTGAAATCTTATGTGACAACAGAACTACAGACGTTAACGGGATTTGAGAGGTGTTTTATTTCATTTTCAATCATCAGTTCAGTGGAGAAGTAATAATAAAACTGGCAAAACAAAAGTAGGTACAGATTATTTCAATATAATTCTGATGTATTTAGTTTTCTGTTGTCGTAATACATGAAAGCGGCACGCTTATGAATTTTTCATGTCCTTTCATTCGTGACGATTGCCTTTAGGGACATTCAAGTGATACAAATATGTGGTAATGTTAAAAGAAACATTTTTTTTTATAGAAGAGGGGGCAATCTATCCACAGACACCCGCTACACCAGAGGATTAGCAGGTGCGTTGCCAGGTCAAGCAAACATCATCGTGTTAACTAAATAAGCTCTTTTAAAGTAACATTTGATGTTGCATAAGCCCTCAGACTCGTAAAATTCCTACGAACAAGATTCAACCATAATGTTTTGAAACACTCTTAAAAACACTTTTCGTTGCCAGGTTACGTAATGCTATACAGCGTGTTTGGAGTTTGGACAGGGAAATACATTCAAAATGGCAGTTACACCGCTGAGCAAATGCGGCAATAGTAATCATTGACCTCATCAGTCCACTATCATGTCCAGGCCTTTCTCAAAGCACGCTACAGGGCCCGATCTTCAGCTCTTAAATAACAATAAAGTTTAACCTCAAAAACATTACACTTTTCGTCACATGACAAATTAATCATTGGAGTTAAATGCATCCAAAGTCGCCTACACACATTCTTTGACTTTAAAAATGCTGACACAGTTAATCAAACAACTTTTACGGATTTTATCGCGGTTTATTAAAATATTTATATGCCTGACGTCTCGGATGCTTTACAATTTACCGTTTACAGCAACTGTCGAACGTCGGGGATGTAAAAAAAGTTATATAATAATATATTCTAATGTGCCAAATTCGCGTAAACATTAGAAAACTATGTGCTGTCACATTATTTTCCACCGTACTATGAACTTGTACTATTTGTCTACAGTCTACGCCCCTTGACTTGTGTACATTTTTAAGAAATGTAATGTACACTGTGACCCCGTTGGCAACTTGTGTGTGTGTGTGTGTTGTCAATGTGTGCATATAATTGCAGGCGACTGTACGCATACGTAAGGGATCGTATGCGTTTCCAGCCAATGGCGGGCGGACGTGTGTAGTCGTCAATGAACAAGTCGTGCTGCGTCGGGCGCCATGGTCGACCATGACCTTGTGTGCGAACACGTAAACAACACCTGGTTAGGTGTATCACTTTCAAATTCAAAACGCCTTTTTTTCGCAGGGAAATCCGTTTTGGATGTAGCTAGGATCTTTGGGTAGATTAGGTAGGATAGTGGTAGTAGAGGGTAACCCTACGTGGGACTTGCACCTGGAGTGCCCTACCCTAAACTAAAACAACTGCGAGCGCCTTCAACCGCTTTTTGAGGGTCCCGGATCTGCAGAGAACATGATCATCTCAGCGAAGGCTGGCCTCGGCGAAAGCCAGACTACTCGTCGCAGCAAAATTCAAAACGCATAACTCTTCACATGTCGATTTTACACAAAGCTCAAAATTAGAAAACTTAAAAAAAAATTCATCCCCTTGATGTTAAAAAGACCTTCATCCTTAATTGGGCTCAAATGCAAAAAATAATTTCTCAAAGCCTTTAAAAATCTTTAAAACCGTATTCCGACCTTTGAATGGTTTTCAATAGATGCATCGTCTCCAAATTTTTAGTGCACCCGAGAACTCAAGAGACTCATATGAGAGAAATCTACAAGAATTTTATCAATTAATAAACCTGCAAAACGATGAAATGTCGAGAAGTGCACTAAACACGTAACTGGAGCCGTGTCATGCACATACCAGGCATTAGATACGGACAGCGCTCGGCGCTCGCAGCCGCAAGGTCGCTCGCTCGACTGATATGTAAGTCGTAACTCTACTTGCTCTACCGATTATTAGTTTAAGCCATTGAATAACTGATTAATTCCTGATGATAATACAATATCGAGTATTTGTCAGATTTCACCGGTGAGAGGGGTGCGCTGTGCCGCGCTCCCAGCTGCATGGGTATCAACATCTTGTTTGTTTCTCCCGTAAAACAGCTTTGCTGTATTTTGGAGAGAAGGGCAAGACAGGCAGTGTAATTAAGGGCACCGAGACTTAACATCAGGATAACCCAGGCAACACATAAATGAGTTGCCTGGGTTAGTTCCATGTAGACTAGTTTATGTTCATGGGCGACGTCGACCACTTACCAATATTACCATCATCAGGTGGTTCCACTCTCACATCTGCCAGTTTGCCTATCCAAATACATAACATTTATTGTCCGTTCTGACGGAATCACCGTTACCGAGCTAAAACCATTGAAGCTTTCTTTAATCCATGACTTTTGACTCCTTTTCACAAAGTAAAAGTCAAATTTCGTTTTAATAGAGGGCGGAAGTTTTAGCATAAATGTCTATAACTATTTGTGATTTGTTATCAATTAAGTCAATTTTGATTTAATTTTAGTAACAAAAATAACTTAAAACTTAGTAAGGAGTTTATTTACGGCATATGATCGGCACGACACAATGTTTTAAATAATATTTGATTTGGTGAGTGAACTGTATATATTATTTTTGTTTTGATAACGGAACAAGGCTAGTAGTTTATCAGTTAATCAGTCATATATTTATTTGCAAGCGGCTTGTAAACTACTTACAAAATGTCACATTATAGCGGTCGCGAAGGTAATCATCTGAGCCTGTTTATATAAACATACAACATACACATAGCAGTGACAAGTATAATGAATTTAGTGTAAATTATAAGAATGTTAATGCAATTAAAACTAGCCTTGGGGGAAACCGGGCGTCGGTGGACGTGAAATAGATGGAGATACCAGCCTCTCTAGACTAGTGGCTTTTACATTATAAAATAGAATATAATATAAATATCAATGTATGAGATTCTATTTCTTGAATCAAATTACACGTTGAAAGTGAATGCTAATCTCATACGTTGATTGTTTATATAATACTAGAGGTCCCGGCAAACGTTGTTCTGTACAAACACAGTGAAACGAATTGTGAATCTTAACCATTCTTAAATCCACTTGAACACACACAAAATTTAACCAAAATCGGTCCACCCGTGTACGAGGAGTACAGTCACATACACACGCACAGATGAATATAATAGATTTAATTCTATAAACATGAAAGTCACTTGTCTAGAGCGACTGGAACGCCGGAACTAGCAGGCGCCGCGAGTGGTTTAACTCTGGATAGCAGCTTGATATGACCACAAGTCGCACAGAATATTGGCGAATTATGCATCCCACAATAGCGGTATAGCTACAATGACTTAATGGATGGCTAATTGCCAATGAATGGATGTTCATAGCGCGGCAATTACAAGCAAATGTATCCCATGTAAACGGCACTTAATATAGACTACAAGCTTCAGACAGACTGTTAGTCTTCGATCGCGTTTGTGTCCAGTCTGGACAAATCTAGTTCTGTACCTCTACCATGAGATTTTGTTACAAGCGCACATGACATAACTATAGTAGCGCAACACGAATAGAAAACTATACCATACCTTAGTTTTCTATTCGTGTTGCGTTTTTACGTAACTACTATAGTTATGTCATTTGAACTAAACTATGATGGACGGCTATGTTAAGAAAAAATTGTCGAACGACTACTAAATAGTAAAAATATGTGTTATCAACACAATCACTTTTCTTGTGAAATTTTCAAAGCTGTCCCAAAATTATAATACAGAATTACACATCTGTGTTTAGGAAACTTTATATTTTTTATATATTCTATTAGAAAAAAATACTAACAATACTAAACACTTGAAACACGTTATTCCAGATTCTGATTTGAGAAGTTCTTGATTTTATTTAAATTAGAATTTTGGTTGAAAATTTTAGCAACGCACGTGGTACACAAACGCTAACGATTTTTACGTTCACAGCTGTAGCGTTTGCGACATGCGCAATGTGAAAAGTGACCACGTGGAATCCACGCTAGTTAGATGTGAAGAAAGTGCACTAAAAGCTATAATGTTTCTTTGTGCATTGTAATAATAGATGCGTTTGTTTGTTGTTAGGATTCTGTTGTTATAAATGGGCAACGGGACACATCCATTTTTCATCTCCGTGAAATTATGCTTCACAACTCACAATAGAACATACGTTTACAGGATAAAGCAACCTTAGTTCGTCCGTGTTGTGTTTGCATCACTATGGTTCTTTATAAATGTAGCTCTTATCATCTCAATATTATTCTATTTTTTACTTCTTTTCCATTGATTTTATTATGAGCATGAGTGCCTACTTGTGGATTGATTCCTTGTCTAATTTAGAATACTTTGAGCTTGAATAGATCCATCTTAGTGTCGCGATAACAAGATAATTCAAGTGGGCGACCAGGAGGTACTAGATAGATAGACAGATAATATCTGGTCTTGGCCTTTAGGAACTAGACTCGTGTGTCCGACAAATCAGCAAACTAATTTGTCTCGGTGCCTTTAAATATTCTACTTGTTTTGTTTTTCTATTATAACTTCGAGTGAAGCCACTCTCTACTAAGGATAGAATAGGAATTTTGACTGGAAGAGCTATGCACGCTCGTAAAATAAAGTATGTTTAATATAATATTTCTTATTGTATCCACTTTTTGGATGCAAACCTCTGGATCAAATTAGATATATAAAAATACTGATATCTTGCTTAATCTCTATATATCTCCGAAATAGTAAAAAAAAAATCTGAATCCGATTAGAACAGCCTTTTGTTGTAAGAAGTTTGCCTTTATTGAAAAAAGTTCTATAATATCGCGCAACACGTATAATCCAAATTAGGTGAACTAAATATAAATTCAGGTCATGTTTATCGTGTTACTATTATAGTTGAATTCCTAACTTCAATACGAACTTACACGTTTATATTACACGCAAGGTTTAATCAATCAGCTCAAATCCGTATGTACCCTACAAAATATATATTATTGATTAAGTAAATGGATGCTAAATTCAATTTTCTATTATACACAGAACTCTCAATTTATGTTATTTAACAGACTCATAAGAAATCAATATTGTTATTAAAGTGTACAAAATAAAGTAGTCCGATTCCATACAATTGAAATGGGATTCGTAACGCCCGTTGTACCTGGATTTAGTGACATGCGCATTATTCCCGTTTGGCCACGTGGCGTATTCCCGTTGCATAACCTCACTCTAATGCGCACTACTCACGACCCGACAAGATTTGGGAGCAAACATTTGACCATAACGTCATCAAACATAATATAAGCACTTGACATGCCGTTTACTTCAAATGCCTTTGATTTGATATGCTGCCTGTAGGGGTACCTACTATAGGTGTCGCATGTAACATGTTAGCAAATCGGGAGAAAAGCCCAAAACATAGCGATATTCGCGAGGAACGTAAGACTAACAGGGGCACTGTAATTAATGGTCGCGTTCCCGCTGCAGGTTTTTCATTTATTTTTATTCTAGTTTCGGCATCTAATAAATTTGCATAATGATAGTGGCGACCAGAATGGGCTCCGCGATATTATTTAATCATTTATTGCTTTTATATTTTTACGACAGAAGCCACTGTAGATACATACATATTATATAATATACTTTATTATCTTTTGTGTAGCTCTACCTACTATATTAATTCTTAAATAAATACATACATCTGAAAATCCGCTTATAGATTTTAGATGTTTCTAATAATATTGAATTGTAATAAAATTATCAACAGGACACGTCTACACAAGGATGTGAGCACTAAATGATTTATATTATGATTATCTATTCCGCATATTGCTTATTGATTGGATATGGGGATCCATGCTTAACAAATTCATTTAAATTAATTTCTAATCAGATGCTTTTAACTATTTACTTTATAGGGTCTGAGTTTAGAACGTGCCTTACGTTCTATCTATATAGTGTAGGTACTCGGGCCCTGTAAATAATAAAGCTGCTGGAATGCTAAACGTGTAGGTTAGGTTTAGACCTGCAGCTTTCACCCGCTCAACCATGAGGCTGTAAATGGTCGCTCTATATTTGTTGTTTATTCCCCATAGAGATATTGCAAGTTTCCTTGTATTATGTATAAAATGGCATCGCAGTACACGTATCTTAATAAATCATCATATTACAGAATATACTTGTAACGTTGTAACTCGAGGGAAATCTAGCATCTTGTTACTTTTGAGAAAATGTATGCACTTGTCGCAAATGCGGTTCGGAGAAATTAGTTAATGTCAAGTAGACATTTGCTTGTACTTCAATTTTGTAATAGTTTGAAAATGTTGTTAAATACTAGTTAACTTGACCTCGACCAAACGTTAACGAACAAAGCAACATTTTCGCTTTGTACTTTGTAGAAGTTACGAAACCGGGAAACTCTCACTTTTAATTGAAAAACAATATCACAACTCGGTCTCGCAAAACATGTTTAATTGTTTGTTACGTCTACGACCCAACGCTAGTCATTACAATACTCCCATGGGAAAGAATGTTATTCACTAAAGCCAGCTGGCGAGTTGCAGTTCTGAGAATTGGTATGACGTATCACGACAAGAATTCTAAATACTACAAACACCGCGGTAGTACAGAGGCGAGTTAACCCGCCATAGTGTAACGTCGACGCCACGAACACAATCGGTCGATTTTCCTCCATAAAAACAAAGGTGCATTCAAGTTGAATGTAGTAAATACTTGTACATTTCCAAAACACGCATAACATTATTTGTGTAATGTATTTATAACCGCCAACACCATATTGTAAACGCCATGTGCCTAACACGTCGGCGCGCACACTCTGGTCTCTGCGTCCGCCATACTACACAAGTCACAACTGCGGAGTGCGGACCTTACCGAACTAAGTTTCCTCTTTAACTTTACAATATAATCCATTTATATTTGTCAGAGACTTCGCAAAACCACAAATACGAAAACTGAATGTTGATAAGAGCGCGGATGTGATGTATATCCATATTATGTAGGAATAATAGCGGTGTCGCATGGAGTATGCGACGGACGCGCGCGGCAGCTGCGAGGCAACTGGAGGTGCGGTGGAGAGGAGGGCCGAGGGAAGCACGACCGCGGGGGGCTGCCGGCGGCCGGCTGGAGGCGTCTATACAATAAACTATACGCGAGTCGCGACTCTTTGGAGTCTAGACGCTGAAGGTTGTTCAAATGTTCATCGCTAAGCGCCAAGCGCGTGCCAATTCACCTCACCACCGGCCATTTTTTCATGGGGTTTGGATAATGAGTATGATTTTAAATCTATTGTTCCGATAGGTGGAAACTAACACGCGAGGTATTAGTAGTAAAAGTAAGTACAATAATAACGAATTTAATAAATTCTGGAACAAAAATGTAAGTATTCATTCTTAATATGTAAGTACTAATTACATATTATGTCCATTATAATAAATTTGATTTTGTCAATACATTTAGTTAAAAAAGCGTTTATTCAGATACCATCATTTAAGCGTTACAGCTTGAATTCAAACATTCGAATATTATATTAGTTCGAATATTGCAAGAATTTAAAAAGATAGGCCCAAATAAATATAAATACTTTAAAGTTATTGAACAATAAACATACTACTGATTTATGGTATAGTACATAGTTGATATAATTGCACCCCGTCTAGCAACGACTTTTAATAAATGTATCGAAGTTGGCGTTTTCCCTGACCTAATGAAACACAGTAGAGTAGTCCTGTGGTAGAGTCTTGCGTCATTTCAAATCTTCAGGGAAGTACATCTGATAGGTATATCATATAACTAACTTTCGTCCACATCGATACTTCCCACATTCAGTAAAGGTTTAAAAAATATACATTAAATCAGTTTACAGTTACGTGTGCGCATCGATGCACTTAGGTCGCTTACGCACGTTATTTTTTTATCAATACGCATATTTGTTTATCGATTGCGAAACCGGTTTGCTATAGTGCCGGCCCGCTTGCGGGTTGGCAGGCCGGTTACGGTATAGATAATGACGGATGAAGATTCAACCTGTAATAATATCATATTAGAAGAGGAGAATAATGTTTTTCTGAAGGACAATGTTTTAGATATATCAAGGAGGGAGGAAAGTGATGTGATGGAGACCAGCAGAAGATCTAGTAAGCGAGGACGTGAATACAATGATGATGATGAAGAAGGGGATGATTGGCATTTAGTACAGAAGTCAGGAAAAAGAAAGTCTGCGGAAAGAATAGAAATGTATATTACCAGTAAAGAAGCGCTCCCCAAGCAGTTTTCGTTGGCTAAGATTTTTAAAGAACAGAATATTATGAATATTACTAAAGTGAAGTACATTAATCCCTATAAGATTCTAATAACTATGGATAATGAAGACAGTGCAACGAAGTTATCATCATCGGAATTCTTTAAGGAGAGAGGATGGCGATTCAATAGGCCATTTGAAGTATTATTATCTTTTGGGATTATTAAAAACGTGGAGTTAAGTATATCAGAGCAAGAAATTTTGGATATTGTTTCTAGTCCTATCAAAGTGAAAACTGTTAAACGCTTGAATCGGAGAACGGAGAAGGGGTGGGTTGCAAGTGAAACTATTCGGCTTGGATTTGAAGGAACGTCATTGCCCGCTTATATTAGTATTTACGAACTTAAAATTAAAGTGGAACCATATAGATTTCCCGTAACTCAATGTTCCAAGTGTTGGAGATTCGGTCACACCCTCAACAGATGTCCATCAGTGAATTATTTCTGTCCAAAATGTGGTGATAAACATAAAAATTGTGAGACCAAAAAATTTAAATGCACGAACTGTTCTGGAGATCATCTCGCCCTTTCTAAGCTGTGTCCGTATTATAAAAAGGAAAGTAAGTTAAGAAATCTTATGTCGGAGTTTAACTGTTCCTACAGGAAAGCTCTTAGTATGTATGTTCCTCCTTTAACTCCTCCCCCAACTATAAATATTTCATTTTCCGGTCCAAGAGTCAATCAGCCTGAGAGTACTGATAATTATACTCAAGAAAATTTAGTTAATACTCCAGCATATTCGGAAGTACTTAAAAAGAAACCTAGCGACAAGACAAGAATATCCCAGTCAGAAAATGAGCCAGAACTATCAAAAGAAAGAAGAAAGATACAGTCAAAAAAGAACAAAGAAGTAAATGACTTTACTAATTTTTGGTCTGAAACGGAGATGAGCGTGGATTCGGTTTCTAGTGAAATTCCTAATGCTCCAGAAAGGGAAGGTAAATCAAAGTACAGACGATTAAAAGGGGATTCGACTTTTGATAATTTACTTATGAAGTTAAAGGAAATTGTATTTTGTAGCAGGTATACTTTAAAGGATAAAATTAAAAAGTGTATTAAATGTTTTTGTAATTGGGTAATAGCTTATGTAGTACAAAATTTTAGTGATTATTTTTTAAATATAAGTGATAATGGATAGATGTAGCCGCGTCGTTAATGTTATTCAATGGAATTCACAAAGTATTCTACCTAAGTGCACTAGTTTTGAACATCTTCTTATTCAAGAAAAAATTCATTTCGCAGTTTTGAGTGAGACATGGTTGGCTCCTGGGTCAATTTTTCGTATTAAAGGGTTTAATATATTTCGATGTGACAGGCAAGACTCTTATGGCGGTGTCGCCATTGTGGCGCATAAGTCTATTCATTGCATGGCTTGTCCAGTACAAAACCTTATAAATGGTTTAGAAGTTATACATTTAAAAGTATTCAACTGTAATTATCTGGAGAATATAGTTGGAATATATTGTCCGCCTTCGATTCGTATTTCTCGGGCCGATTGGGATTCATTATTTTCGCCGTTCTCTGCAAATACTTTAATTTTGGGTGACTTTAATGGTCACCATTCAACGTGGTCTAATAGAACTGACTCTAGAGGCACTCAAATTTTTGATTCCATAATTGATAGTAATTTTGTGACTTTGAACAACGGTTCTCCAACTAGAATAAAGCTGGTAAATGGATTGTTACAACAGTCATCGCCAGATATTTCATTAGTGTCTTCTAATATAGCATGTAGATTTGATTGGTCTACTACAAGAGAAACATTAGGTAGTGACCATGTTATTATTAAAATATCATGTGCCGAAAATAATCCTTCATTTTTTATAAAGAAACGGAATTTTAAAGCCGCCGATTGGGATTCCTATAGACAAAACATCGAGACGTTGCTTCCTCAATGTGCTGTATCGGGCGATCTCCAGAAGTGTTATAATTTTTTTGTGGATATGTTAAATCAAGCAGCTGAACATAGTATTCCTTTTTATAAAATTGGTCAAAACATATGTAATAAATTTAGCCCCAAATCTTATTGGTCTCCGAGTTTATCTAAGGTAGTAGCGGAACGGCGACTTGCCTTAAAATTATTTAGACAAAATCCCACTCCTAATAACCATCGTTTGCTACAGGAAAAGGTTAGAACGGCTCAAAGATCAATAAGAAAAGCTAAAAGTGAGTCTTGGTTCCAATTTTGTTCGTCACTTGATCAAGCAGTTTCAGCTCATGATGTTTGGCATAAAATGAAGTGGTTTAAGGGTTGTAGGCAATCAAGAGGTTACGTAGATAAGAATACTGCCAATGGTATTCTTGCCAATTTAACTCCTGATTTTACTCGTCCTCCAAAACCTAGTTTTGTTTCGCATAACCACAAAGTAGAAGCAAGTATATCTTTGCAGGAATTAATAAAATGTATTAAGTTAAAGGACTCTGCCCCGGGACCGGACGGAATTTCTTATTCCATGGTTAAAAATTTACCTGAAAGTGGAATTAGATTTTTACTTCTTTTGTATAATCTCTTTTTAGATTATAGCTTTGTTCCAACTCAATGGCGTATTATCTCCATAATACCAATTCCTAAACGAGGATCGAATGTTGTAAATGAATCATACCGACCAATTTCATTAATATCTTGCCTATGCAAAATATTCCACATGATCTTAAAAAATAGACTGGAGTGGTTTCTAGAAAAAACTAATAGATTTTCGAATAATACAGTTGGATTTAGGAAAGCGTATTCTAGCATAGATAGTTTGTCCTCTCTTGTTACTAGAGCACAAATTGGATTTTCCAAAAATGAATACACAGTAGGGTGTTTTTTGGATATTGAAAACGCATATAACACCGTTGATATCACTTCATTGTTATTAACTCTTGACAGTTTTGGGGTAGGATTTAAAATTTGTGATTATCTTTGGTATTTTTTAAATGAACGTATGTTGACCATTGAAACATCGGATTATAAGTGTCAGAGAAGGACAGGTCGTGGTTTACCTCAAGGAGATCCTTTGTCACCTTTTTTATTTAATGTAGTTACAGTTCCTGTTTGTAAATCATTATCAAATGTCTATTTTAATCAGTATGCGGACGACTTCGTCATATATGTAACTACGAAAAATTTAGCAGGAGCCACATTAGAATTACAATCGGCATTAGATTTAATATATGAAAAATTGTACGATTTAAACTTAGACATATCTGCTTCAAAAAGTAACGTTTGTATATTTAAAAGAGGTTTTCATAGAAACAGTATAGATTTAAAAATTAATGGTAGGTCTCTACAGGTTGTGGATTCTGTTAAGTACTTGGGGATGTGGTTGGATCGTTCTCTTAGATGGGGACTGCATATTAAACATTTGTCACAGAAAACTCTAAAATTTGTTAACATATTTAAAGTGTTGGCTGGCTCTGGATGGGGCATACATCCAATCCATTTAAGACGATTATATATCTCTCTGGTTCGTAGTAGGCTTGACTACGGAAGCTTTTTATTTGATAATAGCTGTAACTCAAATTTAAATAAGTTAGATGTAATTCAAAATTTGTGCCTGAGAACAATAGGTAGTTTTATTAAAAGCACTCCAAAGTATGTCATGGAGAGTGAACTTTGTCTTCATCCCTTGTTTTTACGTCGTAGATTCTTAGCAGGAAAATTTTGGCTTAGGAGTAAAAGTATGAATAAGATCAGTATCAGTTTAGTAGAACGGCTTTCTAGCTTGTGTCATAATCGATTTTGGAATAACAAGCGTAAACCTCTTTTAGTATCAATCTATGAATCATATAACACTCTCCCTATATATACTAGTAACAAATTGGAGATGTTCTCTTTAAATACTTGGGTGACGAACATCGATCTAAGTCACATTATTAAAATTAGTATTGACAGGTTACTTATACCGAAGCGTCAATTTAATATTCGTATTTTGAAGAATTTATGTACGGATTACCTTACTTCCAACTATTCTGAATGTGTTTCTATATATACAGATGGATCTAAAGATATTAGCGGAGTTAGTGCTGCTTTTCTAGATACTTATTCAAATATTTCAAGAAAGTTAAAGTTAGATTCTAATAGTTCTATTATGTCAGCTGAACTAACAGCGATAAAAGAGGCGCTTTCATATGTAGAATTAAGCAACTACAACAAGGTAGTGCTGTTGTCTGATTCGAAAAGCTCGCTGCAACATCTGGCTCGGTGTACCTCGACCGTTCGAGGAACACCGATAGCCTATGATATTTTAAAGATTATTTGTAAGCTAACATCTCAAGGAAAATCGATTATTCTTCAATGGATACCGTCACACATAGGTCTAGAATATAACGAGGTAGTAGACGGCTTAGCAAAAGAAGCAGTCTCCGATGGTGCTCCGTACTTGAGGTATCCGGTATATAGTGACTTTGTTAGTGTTATTAAAAAGCAATGCTATGATATGTGGAAGGAGTATTTTGATGAGGTTTCGAAATTAAAGGGAATATGGTACAGAACGATCCAGTCGCATCCACCTAAATCGCTTTGGTTTGATAATAAGGAGGTAGTGTTAAGCAGGACGGAATTGTCTGCAGCATTGAGGCTTCGTTCCGGACACATTCCATCAAATAAATTTGCCTTTTTAATGGGTAAATCTGCAACTCCAAATTGCCCGAGATGCAACGTGATTGATGATGTTTATCATGTTTTGATGGAATGTGTCTGTAGCGAGGCCTTAAGACCTCGTAGGGTTATGGACGTGGGAGTCTGTAACAGTGCTCTGACAGACCCTTTATCCGATTTGGCCAGGGAACTGTACAGAATTTTGTTAACCAAGCGTGTGTAAATTTGATTGTTTTCTTTTTTTGATTGCTTTTTATTTTAATTGTTTAATTTATATGGTGTAAATTTTGTATGTTTATGAACTCGGGTGTCATAATCGCTTTGCGATAAAACCCTTAAAAAAAGAATAAAAAAAAAAAAAAAAAAAAACAGTTTATTTATCATTTTATTTTAAACAATTCGGATTTAGAAAGGGACGCTTCACAACAGACGCTGGCTTAATTTAATTGGTCATATTTACGAAGCCTGGAGGAGTCACGTGATGCATTGGGATTTTGGAGTTTCCTGTGACTTTTCCAAGGCGTTTGATTGTGTACAGCATAAGACATTGGTTGGGAATTTAATACACTATGAAATAAGCGGTACGGCTCTGGATCCTATGAATTCCTACTTTAACACGACCAAAGGGTGGAGATAAATAGTAAAAAGATCCTCCGGGAGTAAAATAGAGATGGGGTCCCACAGGGGTTCATTCTAGGTCCATTTCTTGTTCTTAGTTCTTGTCAGCAAAAGTAAGCAAAGCTCGTACCCCCCACCCCCTGCTTACGTAAACATTGGTAGGTATATGCATTTTTCTTTTAATGTATTCTGATTTTTTATGGACATATTATAATATTCTGGAAATAAGAAAATAGGCTTAGGAAAGAGGACTCTAGCGCCGCCAACGCCTTCAACACCCTACCCCTTCGACACAATCCTGGAGGCGCTGAGGTCCCACGGTGTGCCGACGTATCTGCGAAGACTGGTAGTAAACTACCTGTCTGGTAGGTGCGTCGCGTACCCCACTGACGATGATAAGGTGACGAGGAGAGTGGCGTGCGGTGTTCCACAAGGCTCAGTCTTGGGCCCACTACTGTGAAACATCGGCTACGATTGAGCCCTCCGCGGCGCGAACTTGCCGTGCGACGCCATTACGTATTATGCCGACGAAAAAGTCGTCAAAGCGCGCGGAGGCACTTTTTCGGGGGCACGCATTGTGGCGGTACCTGGAGTGTTGGCAAGAATCCGACATCTTGGGCTAGTTGCCCTGGAAAAGTGCGAAACTATATGATTCCACGGGCCCCGGCGAGCCCCTCCACCTGGATCCTACCTTGTAGAATAGGGAACCCCATCGCATCGGTTAAAATAGGGAGTAGGTCTCCCCAGGCAGCCCTGCAGGACTCGCTGCGCCCGAAAGCTGGTAAGTGGACGCAGCTCCATCCACTCAAACCCGGCGAGTGCCACCAATGCCGCCTTTGGTGAGGTGCCCCGGATTTGTTGAGCAACAGAACTACTCGACGGCTAGTCAGTCCCCCAAGGGACCGACGAGATATATACGATACGACTCTTATAAGAGTGGTACAAAGAGCCCCCTCGTCTCAATTAGCTTCGCCGAAGGTGCTGGGCTCACGACTCACCCTTTTTCCCTTTTTAATCATGCAAACCTGCCTAGCTTTAAGGCATTGTAAGATGAAGTTGTTTAACGCCCTTATGGATATGCAATTTTTTAGCTTTTGCGATCATGACAACTATATTATTAATAGCTGTTTCCCGCAGCTTCGCCTGCGTTAACTAAGATTTACCTAGATCAGCTATCTGCCAGTGAACGTCCCGTTAAAATCGGCCCAGTCGTTTTAAAGATTAGCCGGAACAAACAGACAGACAAAAATTGTAAAAAGTGTTATTTTGGTATAATATGTATGGTGTACATACATCCATATTATGCATTTAGTAAAAATCGGTAACGGGCACACAGGCACTCCAATTATATTTATCTGAGTTGAGATACATATACATATTTATTAAAGTTGCCATGATCATGGATCAGTTACACTGTCATCGTGACGCCCGCGCCATCAACTATACAAGCAGCATAAGGTTATTGAAATAAGATCACCTTCTTTGTATAGATTTAGAAGGTGAAAATGATATTGTAAATTGTAAACCGTTAATAAACACAACGACCTAAGCGTCATATAAACACTGAGTCACTGAATCACGAGTCAGATGCTGCTCGGAGGACAAGCGCGCATTTATAGTTTCTTCCGCGTCTCAGACTCTCGATAAAGACTAAAGAGATGTTTCCGTCTCAAAATGTCCAGTCATTTAATATCTCAGATGCGTGGAGACATCTTTGTACTCATTTTAAAGTTTATTGAGCGAACGGGGGAGTGAGATTTGGCAGAGATGTAGGTAGTTGTTTAGAAATGCAAAAAGACTAATAGTGTGCCCACACCTTCGTGGGTGAAACTTAGGTCTCAGATTACAAGCGGGTCTTAGGATTGGCATTATATATAATTTTATATAAATTGGCATGGTCAAAAACTTAGGTTTATGCCAATACCAATTTATTTCCAGAATAAAATCAGGTAATCATCAAAAAAATATTAAAACCGATATAGAAATAGTGAACTAGGCATTCGTAGTGGGTGTTGAAAAACATAGTAAATCCCTTTTTAATGTTAACTTAAAAACACAACCTTTTGATATTGTTTTTCATCTACCAACATAAAACAATATTTCCATTGTTCTATAGTTTTTTGTCAACTCAAAATCTACATCTTAAATCTTAAATGTTTAGTAGAGTTCCGAAGTTATAAAAACAAACCTCTTAATTATTCTACCATAGAAGAGCAAAGCGTGTGAACCACGGAGATTTAATCACAGTAACTAAGGCTTTTAATTAGTAGAAACTAGATATTACTCATCGGATGTCCATGACATGTAGCGGATTATCAGGTTATTTTTATTCCATAGAAAACGCAACTACATATCAAACGGACAGCTAAATCTGCCTATAAACCTTCATTAACATTAATTAACTTAACAAACTGTAACATTATTTTAATATTGAACACTAATGTATTATTTTAGAATTATACATTCCGACTGAGAGAGAAAGAGAGAATGAGTTTGTGACACAGTGAGAAGAGCTCCAGATTAATCTTGAATGCGCTTAACATAGAATACATATGACTACGATGGTCACTAATTATATATACCTACGTACAATGAAAAGAGAAAACATCATTGATAGAGGTATATTTATATATTATCCAACCCACGGGAACATGGCACAAGGCACTATGCTGAAATATCGGAAAATCAATAATAAATATGCATGGTTTGCACACTGAGGAAATGACGGATTTATATATGTATAGGATATTAAACATATTTGTTAACAATATCTACTACTACTATAATCCGCGAACCACCGTGTTTGTTGCCAACTAATATTGCCTTACAATTCAATGGAATATAATAATATGAAATATCACATATCGTGGACTTCCGCAAAATAACACCAGATTCTATTACCTATCATTTGTATATAATTATGTATTTTATATACAAATCATAACTAATAGAATCATTACGAAACTTTAGATCGATATTGAATTAAAAACATCAACGTCAAAAAGACTTATTGCTTGTTTCTATCGCTATTACTTACAATCATACAATAGAGTCAATCTATGGCTTCAAGCAAAATAAGTCTAAGTTCAATGCCGGGTTTAAGCGTAAATATCTATATTACAAATACAAATTCCATAAACCAGATGTTTCTGATATCAATGACTCCTTGAACTCTCTCTTTAATATAGCAGTATTATAGCTCAAATCACACACACCGAGTGCTTCATACTTTTGAACTCAAAATTGTTGCTTTCAGGTAAAATATAGCAGTAAATAGTGTACTAGAATAAAAAAGGTATAAATAAGCAATAGACAAATATAATATATAAATATACATTATACACCCCCTCCATGTTTCGAGCCTTGTCTTGACGGTGGGGCTAAGTAGCGTTAGGTGAACCTAGCACCTTGGACGAAGCCAATTAAACCGAGGGAGCTGCTCTTTGTACCCCTCTTATAAGAAGAGGGGACAAAAGAGCGGGGGGGGGGTGCAAGGGGCGAGGATGGGAACCTCACCCCATTGCAGTGTCCCGACGTTGGGAGGAGTTGTTGTGTGGTGCGAGACAACCCCTCTGTGGAGGTGGCGTCGGTCCCTTGGGGGACTGACTAGCCGTCGAGGTGCTCTGTTGCTCAACAGATCCGGGGTACCTCACCAAAGGCGGCATTGGTAGCACTCGCCGGGTTTTAGTGGGTAGAGCTGCGTCCAATTTACCATCTTTCGGGCGCAATGATTCCCACATACCCGCCTTGGGAGTCCGGGTGGACTGGGATGGGGCTGCGGTCCTCCACGGAATGCCTAACAGTATTTCCCGGTGCAAAAGGAAAAAAAAACATGTTTGATGTTGTGAAATTAAATGAAACCGTATGTATGTCGTTGACACCAATTATTGTAGTCACTTGTTCACATTTTGACATAGCGTATTTGCTGGCTGGCCAACGAAAATGCATGACCTACGAAGGTAACCGTTCTTGAGCCGATATATGTATAACTTAATTATATTTATGCACAAGTTTTTCAATTAAATGATAAATAAAAACGTGTTTATTATTTTACGACATCAAACTGATAACCTTATCGCTTAACCTAAAATTCATTTTCATGTTAAGCCGATTAAGAAATGGGGAACGCCTTTAATTAACAATTTGTATACAAAGTACGCATGATTACGTGAATGTACAATAATAATATGTTTGAATAAAAAATGTACATTTACCAAAATGTATCAGCGTTACAAGAGTCAGGACCAAAATGACTAATGTTTGATAAATCATATATATTATGATTGTATCATTAATTAATAAGGCAGGCTCAAATATCATTAAATATTTATTGAACATTTGTTTGTAATATAATACCCTGAGTAACATGAGCAGATATTCGAAAGTAATGCAAATATTTTGAATATACTTCGCGGTGTGCCATTCGGATTTTTCCGACTTGGCAGTTTTCCAACGCATCAAGTGAGATTTTAAAGAGATGTTTTAACGATCGTATCCTTATTCCTTGCCTCCTTCTCGGTTTATTGTATTAGCCTTCCATATGTTCAGTTTTCGGTTAGCAGTCACGACTTTACCGGTTGAAGTTGATGAGGTCGGAAATACTTTATTTATTATATGTAAGTATTTAAATTTTGGGGGTCACTTTGTGTAGCACGATTATGTAGCATGGCCAACTACGTGGAAATCACGGATTCTCACGTTTGCGGGAATATCACCAAGACAAACATCTATATGCATCTCCTTTACCGTATCTGTATTCCGTACCCAAAGACTTATATAATTATAACTGAAATAGAAATCTTTGTACCTTGATCACGGATGTGACACAAATATTTTTTTCAAACTATTAGATTATATGAATAAATAGTTTAAAATACTAACCTATTTTAAATGAGTGAAATTACTTGTTAGTTTTGCTACGAGTGTCTAACAACAAAACGAGCTAATTTCTGGAACTACTTTTCGAATATGGTAATTTTTTTTGCTCCGTTATTAAGGAATTTTATTGAATATAGGCTATTTTAGTAGAAAATAGATTTTCAATTTAAGGGCAGGTGAAACAGCGGCGAAGTGCTAGTAAATAAATGAAACGCTACAAGATGGGCTCCACCGGCACCACCAAAGAAAGTGCGTGTGTAACGTCACGTTGCTACTACGGTCTACGGGGCGTTAGTAGGTTAAGGGCGCTCCTATGTCGCTGTTTACCGAAGAACGGACGCTCCACGACATTCTAGAATATTGAATTTGAATGTAAATATTTTTTTATGTTTGTCAGTTTCTGTTTTATTGTTTCTTCCAGTGAATATTTTAAGTGTAATTACTACTAATTAGTGTTAGTATGTAATTGTATATTAATAGTGAATCATCATCATCATCATCAGTCTCTATCCGTCCACTGCTGAACATAGGCCTCCCTTAATGAACGCCAAGATGGCCGATCCCTTAATAGTGAATAGTATATTAAAAATTAATAGGCAGTCGCCAGTCTCAACACTCTCAACAAGGGACAAGGGAAGATTTTAAAAGGCCTCTTTCAATAGAGAATAGAGATCCTACACGTGCATCCAACCAAGATCATTGCACAAATTGCAGCTTTTTTTAAATATTTAAATCAAAATTTTCAGCTTATTCCGCTCTCGGGTATAAGATTTAGCATAACTAATTCAAAATTTACATGGATTGGTGTGCAGAAAGAAGAAATTTTAAAATTTATAATTTATATGCAATAATTGCAATATAAATTACAGTTCTCCATATTATTCACTCGCCCCAAAATTTAAAAAGTCTAAAGAGAGGTGTCAAGGGACACCCGGATGGAACAAAGTTCCTTTCGATTAATTAGTGAAGACATATTAATAAAACACATTAGCAACAATTTTTGCAAGTCAAATTAAGTCAACTGTAGGTACGTGGAATGTGTTATAATGAAAACTACTTACTATATAATAAACTTTAATTATCGTTTCTCTGTTTTTACAGAGCAACAAAAACAATAAGTTAGTTTTATTTCGTCCGCTAATTATCCGATTTGTCTTATACCTATATGAAATGAGATATTTATTTGTAGTAGTACAAAATCTGATGACCTTCAACCGTGCACCTTGTGGTACTGTCAGTGCTATCGCGGTCTGGAGATAACAGTTGTCATATCTGTTCTATCTGTGTACAATATCGCATCGTGATTGTTACAATCAAAGTGACAGAATCAATAACTAATATTTCAATGGATCTTAGAGTCTGCGAGAACTGTGCCTCGAGTAATAAATTGTAAGTCTAATATGCCCATAGTATATTCTGTAGTATTATTGTAAAAGAAAAAAGATTGGTTGACTTGTACGAAACAAAATCATTATAATTGTCAGCCTGCAACCATTCGCTGCTGGATATAGGTGCTTAACCCCCAAATACTCAAACGAATCTCTTCAAGACGTACCTACTTAAACTCATGGTACGACTTGTCAGATTCAAAGAAAAAAAGAGAATTCAGAAAACTTTGTACTATTGTACAGTGCCACATACTTTTCTTGGCCGGCGGCTGAAATTGGTACTAATTTTGAAATGTCAGCAGTCAGACTGACATTGTCAGTTAGCTTTCAAATACAACTTGCTGAGTCCTTTGTATTTTGTGGTATTTATGAACATCAAACATGCCTGGAGCATTGAAAAGCGATGGCAGAAGCATTGTTTTACGCGTTCTTTCTTTCATGAAGGAAGAAAAACGCATCAAACGCCAATTATACCATTACAAAAAGTATATGAACGAGTTCCTGCCGCTACAGGTTAGTGTTACCAGCATAGATGGGGGTGAATTTACGTATTAATGAAACGGAAACTTATTTACTTTTTTATTAAAGGCGTTAGTGAAAGGTCAGTGCAACGAATTGTAAATGAAAAGAAACGGGCCGAAACAGGGACAAAAGTTTCTACTCCGGGGAAAAAAAGAAAAAGAACAACAGGAAAGATAGAAGTCGACAACTTTGATCTCGGTGTCATTAGAAGGAAAGTTCACGAATTTTACTCAGTTAAAAAAGAAATTCCCACTTTACCGAAGTTATGTTCTTCGAGAAGAAATTGATTTTAAGGGGAGCCGAGAGACCCTACGGCAAATATTACATACAAACTAGGATTTCGACACAAATTTTAAAAAATGGTTTGCTGACAAGTTGCATCCAAATTTGGATCAGGAGTCATTAATCATAATGGATAATGCTCCATACCACAGCATTTGCACGAACAAGTGTCCAAATTCTAATTATAAAAAAGTGGACATGCAACAATGGCTAACTGAAAAGAACGTGGAATTCCACAAAAGCTATACAAAACCTGAGCTTTATGAACTAATTAAAAGACACAAACCGGCACCAGAATACGAAATTGATAAATAGATAAAAGATAGTGGACACACGGTGTTAAGATTGCCACCATATCATTGCGATCTTAATGCAATAGAAATGATCTGGAGTTCAATGAAACGGAATGTAGCAGAGAAGAACCTTCGGAAATCAAGTACTGAAATGCCACAGTTAAGTGCAGAAGCCTTCGACAGAATATCTGTTGCAGAATGGAAAAAACATTGCGATCATGTAAAAAAAATTGAAAACAAATACAGAGAAAAAGATGCGTTTTTAGATGAACCGTTCATTATTAGTTTGGGCAGCGATAGTGAAAGCGAAAGCAGTGATTCTGAAGATGAACATTTTGTTTTGTTTGATCATAATTATTGTATCAAAATATAGAGGCAAAACACGTGTAGTGCTTCAAATGATTTATTAATAATGCTTTTAGCAATAAGCCCGCTATTTGTACTGTTTTGTAATGTTTGTGTTTATTTTCTTTCTTGGTGCGTACAATAAATAATTTTACTATCCACCAACACCTAATAAAAATCCAACTAAAATGTATTTATTTTTATTTCTTGCATTATTAATTACAATGGCAAAGTTTTAATTATCGAACGGTTCCGATTGCTAGGTATCTTAAAAGATATTATATTACTAGTACAGGTAACAAAACCTATCATATCAGTATTGTTCCTAAGTTCATGTCACATTTATTTTCCTAGAACTGTATTTTCTAGATATTAGTATACATTGTTTTAAGATAGTTAATAGATTATAATTTAATCTTATACATTGTTTTATTAAGACACTTCAATAAATTACTTATTTAGGAAGCCTGCATGACTTCAATTTTTTCCCCATATAATGGTTAATTCTTATTTACTAGCAATACTAATGTCCATGACAGCGACGCTCTTACAGGCCAAGAAAAGTATGTGGCACTATACCTACATAATAGTAAGATTTCAGAGGCGCTGAAAGCGAATCTGCGGGTAGAGGCTAGAAGTGTATTTCTTGCTTATCAATGACAGTGTCGATATCGGTCAGTCTCACATAAAGGTGAGTCGTATCTTGTCGTTATTATCGTGTCTTGGCGTTTAGATACATAACAACAAAGAGATATATAAAGTCTTAGGTGTCTATCATAGGCACACAAATATAATAAAGCCATAGAGTTTACCGTGGGAGGTGTAATACCGGTGGGACGGATGCGCCGAGTAATTAATGACACCGAGACTTAACATCTTATGTCTCGGGATAGGCAACACATAAATGAGTTGCCTTTTTTTTTTTCTTTTACGCCGGGAAATGCTCTGAGGCATTCCGCCTGGGGAGTGGGTCTCCCCAGGTGGGTATGTGGGACTCGCTGCGCCCGAAAGATGGTAAATGGACGCAGCTCTACCCACTAAAACCCGGCGAGTGCCACCAATGCCGCCTTGGTGAGGTGCCCTTTGGATCTTTTAAGCTAACAGGGCACCTCAACGGCTAGTCAGTCCCGCAAGGGACCGACGCCACCTCCACAGAGAGGTTGCCCCGCACCACAGAACAACCCCTCCCAACGTCGGGGACAGTACAATGGGGTGAGGTTCCCATCCTCACCCCTTGCCCCCTGCTCTTTTGTCCCCTCTTCTTATAAGAGGGGTACAAAGAGCCCCCTCGGCTCAATTAGCTTCGCCCAAGGTGCTGGGCTCACCCTAGGCTACTGAGCCCCACCGCCACGACAAGGCTTGAACCGTGGTGGGGTTAAATGAGTTGCCTGGACTAGTTTCAGGTAAACTAGTCGACCACTTACCATTAGGTGGCACGTCTGCCAGTTTGCCTATCCAACTAACATAAAAAAAATGTTTTATCGCGCCCATCTGAGGAACTCCCAATATTATAATATTAATTTGGCAGCCCAATTTTTACGTAAGCCATTATAAATAAGTTCTTTTTTTTCTTTTTTGGCGGATGAAACCGCGAAAAACAGCTTGTAAAGAAGTCCTTTAAATATAATATTTGGATTCCGAAGACAGTGACTACCGACTAAGAAACAGTGTCAATATTATTACATCTCTGTGAGGAACAGTTATCTACTATAACTATGTAACTATCAAGTAAGTCGTAATGTAACATCCTACATGCGATTACCGACGTCAGTGCCACGGGACCGGACGAAAATAGCCACGGCTTGCCGCTAGTTCGTTGCATTGTTTGATGTGATGACTTTACCAACCAAATAGGAAAAAGTCATAAGATATAGCGGCGTAAAGTTTAGACTTGGTTCCTTGATGAGGTCCTCACAGAAGACAACGCTCAATTACGTATGTTGTTACTTCTTTGTGTAGAAAAATATGTATGTGCAGAAAAACGCAAACAGTACTTTTTGTACCCTTTTTTGTGTACAGAAATGTATACTTGTGTGTAGAATAATACAGATAAAAAATTTTGTATTCTTGGTAAGTGTATACGAGCTTATGTATGGAGAAGTTTTCTTTCATTCCGTTAAAAAAAAACATCCAAAACATGTCCTTCATTATTTAAAAAAAAAATGTAGAATAAACACAAAATGACACACATACCTATATAATATACACGTTCTTTACTTTATAAGTAATTTACCAGTGCATGATTAAAAGTTTTTATAAATATCGATATTGGTAGTAATTTCATTGAAGTATACACTGTTTTGGTAAATTTACTTCGAATTTCAACACTTGCAGGGCTTCTATGATATTCAATTTACCGTTATTGAATATAGGTACCACGAGACAGCAGCACGATAACGCAGCAGTGATATAAGATATTTTAATATTTCCGCAATATTCACACATTTCAATTAGTGTTAATTTCATTCAACCGAATACCTAGAAGTAGTTATATTTACTTGTAACTTCCGAAAGTACAGGTAAGGTCTAGAAGAAACTTAAATGATTTAATGCTTATTTACTCTTGCAAGCTGCAAGAGTAAAAAAGCATTGTGTTCTAAACATACAATTTATGCATTTAACTAAATCATCTTGTCTTTACTAATAGTAACTGACCAAAGTTTGTTTGTTTGAATGCGCTAAACTCCGAATTACAAAACTCAAAATTTTCAATCCGATCCCCAATCAGTATAAATTAATATGCATATGAAGTCAGCTAAACTTAAAGAGAAAAGTTATACCTAGTTTATTTATTTTAATTTTTGGAGCGGATGAAACTGTTAATATTAGCCAGAAACAGAGAGTTATTCTGTTTGTACGTTTACTTGTCCTCGCGTTAACTAACTTATTTTTACGTAGCAAATAATATTCTAACTAACGAAACGGATGTGGGAACCCTTATGGCGTATAGGATTTAGGTCTTCGTTTCATAACAATCAGCAAATCAATAGGTTATATAAAATTGTAAACAAAAGAATAATTAATAAAATAAATCGCAACAGTTCGCTACTTGGCGTCTCCACGTTCCGGGAAGTCAAGGACATCCCTTCATCTCCACACAAGTCCATAGTAAACACTAAACACACTCGTCATGGACATGCTTATTTTTAGCATGTATTAATCGACAGCGATTTATTCTCTATTGATCGAAAACGCATAGATCGCATCTCGTAACTTGGATGTAAAGTCGATGAAATAATTTTACCTCCCTTGCAATTACTTATGTCAAATTGCAAAATTTTCTAAAACTTATATTTGACAAGATAGAGCATGGCAGAGGCATATAAAAATATAGCTTATATTATGCAGGCGACTCTACATCCCCACCATGGTTCAAGCCTTGTCGTGGCGGTGGTGCTCAGTATTCTATATATAATCAAATCCTATAGATTTAAAATGTCTCAATTAAAATTTTAATAATAATAATAATCATCATCAGTCTTTATCTATCCACTGCTGAACATGGGTCTCCTTTAATAAACACCAAGACGACCAATCCTTTGCAATTCGCATCCAATATGGACCATTACTACACGAGAGATTATCTTCGTATCTGGTTATTGGTCAAATAATATTGTTGTTCAATTTTCTAGCTCTGATCTGGTAATACTGGTGGCTAGCTTTAACTCGCAGCTTTGATCTAAGCAACGCCATCTAGTGGCGAGTAACAACAAAGTGTATACTTTATATACATAGTATCAATTAGTATTTTCTAATAAAAAAAATCATGTTTGCTTTCTTTTCTTTCAAGGTTTGGATAATTTCTGCCTACATTGAAATAAACTTAAATTCACTGGCAACTTCAACAATTAGGTACCCCATTTCCTGGTTTGCCTATTGAAAAACTAAACCAAGGGCAAATTATTAATTAAGATATAAATTTAAAAAAGGTGTTTGCTATCTTTTCATGAACCTTTACATTGAATTGCCAAATAATTAATCTAGTCTAGATTTACTCATACACAGTTAATTTTTCTAAATTGTAAATTTCTAAATTGTAAAAAAAAAACCAAAACAAAAAAATAGCAAAAATATTTACCACCACTACCATTATGTAATTTAAAATATTAATTAAAACCATTTGCGTGTATATAACAGATAAGCTAACTGACCCTTTACAATTTCGCACATTTCTATTGAAGAAATGTTCAATTTGTTTGTTTATATCATATTATTGATGAGTTGTGCAGTCAAAGGTTACCATTAACAGAATCTTCACCTTTAAAACTAATTCCATTTTCAATTAAACCATAATGATTTAATTAAAAAAATATCTTACAAGACTAGAAGTTGCTTCGATAATGAGCTAATATTAAGTTCAAGGATATACACATTTTACGTTGATCTATATTTTCTGAATTAGATAAATTATTACATTAACACATACTTACATGAAATAAGTCTTTGTTTTGCATAATTATATTATAACTATTCTGAATTTATATTACAATCTCAAATATGATTCTTACATATTTGACATTTTGAAGTATACATGACATTGAAATAGTTTTTGTTTACTAATTAGAAGGTAGAATTACTTTTAAATAATTAATGTATGAATTTGTAAAATTTGTATTTCTTTATACATTAAATTTAATGTAAGTAGCTTGTTTTTTAAATTGTTACGTTTTGCATTGTGTTTGAATCCTACTTAGGCCTGGTGTTTGAATCAAGGTCTGGTTAAAGAAATGATTAAAATATAGACTATTTGTAAGGTACATAATATTGTTTATGGGTATAAAATGAGACAGGTGTAAATGTATTGAAAGGTTTTGCGCATACGTATTTAAAGTACAAAAAAGCTACATTTAATTGTGTATGTGTCAAAATCAAGCAGGCTTAAAATGTAATAAGATACGCAATAGATCTATCTTACCTGAATTTATATTTTGTGATTTACAATGTTCACGGTAAGTCTATTGTTAACACTGATAAAACAATATAATTCACAGTCTAAAAGTCCCACATATGTTTTTTATAACACTTGAAGTACACATTCTCAAGAAGAATTAACAAGAGAAATCACAACTCATATGCCCAAATAATTATGATTAGAGATAGAAGATCGAAAATTAAAGTACGAAAAAAAGAGAGAGAATTTTTGACATAAACCTAGACAAATATCAGCTGTTGTCAAATCTATTTTTTTAATTTTATTAACAGCTGGAAACAAGTCTTTTACCATGTCAATTTCTTTTTATGTAACAGACCCATTACAATATTTAATGTAAAGTTGATGCCGTTGATGGTATTATTACATACATAGTATATTTATAGTTAGTATATTCGACATTGTGCAGCACCAAGTCGCATTATGCTCTGTAGGTAATTGGAAAACATTGAAATACAATCATCATAATCAATATTAACCCTTTTTAGTCCACTCTTGCAGTGTTCCAATATACAGTTTTTTTTTATTGAACTATATTAACGCGCTAACATTTCGCTCTGCGTGGTCAGACTAGCGTTGTTCATTTTGGCTGTTGTTTTCGATCTGTTTAGACACATGCGGGTGGCAGTACAAAAATGGAGTGGAGCGATGAAATTATGAAGCTGAACATAATATTATAATATAGGAATTAAAAAATTAAAATCACAAGAAAAAACATATGGTAAGAAACTCGTCGTTCCTTAAACATACGAAAATGATTTCGGCCATCTTGGATTATTGCATGATAGTTCATGCAAAATATGGAAGCCACTAATGTTACCACAGATTTTATCGCGCTAACTTTTTAGTGTTCAAACGTACGAAGCTTCGGCTCGCATTGCTTTGGGACGGTACACACAGGTGTGGCCGAAGCATAAAGAAGGAGAAAAGCAATGTCATAATATTATGTGGTGTGACTGGTAACAGTGACATTTTCAGCGGGAAAATTTTCCCGTTAATTAATTATTAGGTTATTCTGTATTTTGTTCATTCGGAGTGGTTTTCTATAGTGTATATTTTAAAAACTTGATCTGTATAATATATTGTGATTGGTTGGCAAATCTTGTGGACGACTGTTCTGGGTGGGTGAAGTGGGGAGTGATGGTTTAGTGATAGGGGACTGGAGGGGCGAAGCCGCCTTTGGGTTTCCCGCTTTTTCCATAGAACTGATTAAAATATATTAACTCGTTGTTGGCAATGCACTAAGTGCAGTACATTAAAAAAAAACAGTGACACTTCCTTGACACTTCACACCACACATGACATATGACTGCTGTCGCCTGTCACTTGTCAGGATCCTTCTAATGTTATTTTTCTTTCAATTTTCAAATTTTATTACTTATTAATTTTGCTATTGCGACGAGTCTTTAAATATAGTTAAACAATAGCAATAAAGATTATTAACTTTGTTACTGTCTCACTTATAATTTTTTATTGGCCTAAGAATAATTTGTAAGGCGATAAAAATATTATCCAACGCTCTAGTGTTATTAAGTGTGAACTGTTGTTCTGCGGATGGCTGTCAAGAACTGGATATTGAATAACCTTTCGTCATTGTGAAGAAGTTTACATTCGTGTGTATACTACTGAAAGTATCAGTGAATCAAAGATAAACATGGCAAAGGAAGAGGATGATGATAATTTACCTGATAAAGATGCGGCAAAAGAGTTCTATGCGAAATACGAGCCAAAAGAGATAATAGGGAGGTAAGCTTAAACATATCGGGATTTATATCTTTGAGGTATAATTATTGTAAGCTATTGCCAATTTTTGAACATAGAGTGGTGAAGCTGATTAGATTAGTATAATAATTTAAAGTTAGTGAATTTGAAGTACAACTTCTTAAATAGGTATACTACAACTATTGGAAATTTCTAACTTGTATTTAGAATATGATGATAAAACCAATTTCAATAATGAAATAGTAGTAGTGTCTGCACTTCGATAACTTTTAAAATTAAATTATATTATAACATTAACAAACCAAGGGCATCCTACCTCAAGGGTTGTCTTAGACTATGCCCTTTTTCCTTCAAAAATTGGTGACACTATCATTTCTATGGTTAATTGTTACAATAATTTAAACATACCTATATAATGCTTGATACATATAGCATAACAATAGCCAATCTAAACATCTATACAGATAAATAAAACTGGAGTGTCTGTTGGTAATATTCAAATAACCCCTTTTTACTAAATGCATATGGATTTATACACAATACATATACCAAAATAGCATTTTTTACCATATTTGTCTGTCTGTCTGTTTGTAATCTCTGAAATGGCTGGGCTGATTTTGACGGATCTTTCACTGTCAGATAGCTGATCAGTGATTTTATAAGGAGTAACTTAGGCTACAAAAATATTCATCATCAATCTGTATATGGCTGTAAATCTAAGTTAACATGGGCGAAGCTGCGGGCAACAGCTAGTATAAAATAAGTATGCTGCTGTTCATTATATCAGTGCCAGCTGTATCTATACTAATATTATAAAGCTGAAGAGTTTGTTTGTTTGTTTGTTTGAACGCGCTAATCTCAGGAACTACTGGTCCAATTTGAAAAATTCTTTCAGTGTTAGATAGCCCATTTATCGAGGAAGGCTATAGGCTATATAACATCACGGCTATATAACATCACGCTGTGACTTATAGGAGTTGAGTAACGCGGGCAAAGCTGCAGGCAACAGCTAGTTATTAAATTTATTACTACAACAACCATTATATATCTTTGTATTTCAAAGGCCTAAGGATGGAGCTCTGGGCATGGGCTATCTTACTATGCTTACACCATGCTATAAACTGTAATGTTGTTTGTTTTTGTTAGTTTGTTGTAAAACACCCAGATACAAATTCCCAAGGCTTGAGTATTATGCTATCCTGTTTTATAACTAAAATAGAGAAAGATATTCCTTTGTTAGTTCTACAATGTTTAATTACCTGACCTTGTCTTACAAAGGCATTGGGTATCCGCCTTGACGCATCTTCAAATTCAGTCTGTACTTTTTTTTTTATATAAGAACAGAATAATATCTAAATTCAATATATAATGTGTTTTTATAATAAAACAATTTTTACGGATTTTATCGTGGTTTATTAAGATTTTTACAAGCCATACGTTTTGTTAATGTGTTTAGTTATTTCAGATTATAATTTAATTTTTGAGAATGATTTAATGATGAATTCTAATTAATGTTTGTAATTATCATGGTTATAAGTTTTTTTATATGGATCTTTGATATTTGAGTTATGAACAAATAAATAAAAAATATAATATATTTGACTGATTATAATGAAACAATTTTATACGGATTTTATTGCAGTTTATTAATATTTTTACAAGCCCGATGTTTACTACCGATGACAATACTTTACAGCAACTATGGTCACGGGAGGACTCCACAGCCAAGGTCTTCCTGTGGCCATGGTTGCTGTAAAGTATCCGAAATGTCGGGCTTGTAAAAATCTTAATAAACCGTGATAAAATCCATATATTATTTTTTTCATTATAATGAGTGAAATTCGCGTAAACATTAGAAAACAATAAATTTGACTGATCTAAAAAATTTCACATAAAAGAATTTTATACATGTCAAATATATAAAGTACATTAACTTAATTTAGAAGCTTTAAATTTGTCTTCAAAGAATGTTTGCATAGTGCAATTCATAAAACTTGTTAATGTTATAAATATATTTCTCATTCACTCCTCTGAGAATTAAGACTGACAAATTATTTAGGGACAGTTATATAAAGTACTAGCTGTTGCCTGCAGCTTCGCCCGCGTTTCTCAACTCCTATAAGTCACAGCGTGATGTTTTATAGCCTTTCTCGTTAAATAAGCTGTCTAACACTGAAATAATTTTTCAAATCGGACCAGTAGTTCCTGAGATTCGCGCGTTCAAACAAACAAACAAACTCTTCAGCTTTATAATATTAGTATAGATTAAAGGGTGTATCACTCCATTAAAGTCACACTAATTAAAATGCTATATTAACTTTACAATATACATTTACAGAGGTATCAGTTCCACTGTCAGGAGATGTATTGAAAAGGAGACGGGTCATGAATATGCAGCGAAGATTATAGACCTCAGTCAAGAGTCTCAGGATGGTATTGACACTCATATAATGCGTGATGCCACTCATCAGGAGATACACATTCTGAGGATGGTGGCTGGACACCCTTATATTAGTGAGTGAGTTAATAGTTTATAGGGTTCTTTAAAACCAACCAACTAAATTTTTTTTAATAGTCAGCCTAAAATACTGCATCACTTTTATTATGTTTTGCTTTAGTGGTTGATATTAAATAGTTTTAAAACTAAAAATGTATTTTTTACATTTGGTACATTAACCTATGTTATGTTGCTTTCAGTTGAATTACAAGACGTTTTTGAATCGGAGACATTCATATTTTTAGTATTTGAATTGTGTAAGAATGGAGAATTATTTGACTATTTGACATCAGTGGTTACACTTTCTGAAAAGAAAACGCGTTACATTATGAGGTAATGACTGATACATTTTAATATTAAAACAATAATATTCACATAGTTACAGCTTGGCAAAAAAGAGTATGACGTGGTGACAGGTGTAACTAAATATTTTACTAAATGGAAACCTATGATGTTGACAATACTTAGCCGACAAATACTAGATTTTGAGTTAAGCTTAGTGTTTCACATTTATTTTTAACGATTTGATTAAATTATTTTACTGATTTTCCATATTATGATGAGACCTAAGTGAAAGTGGCGCTCTCATTTTTTCCATACTCTTTTTTGCCAAGCTGTACATACAGTATATAGTAGTTTAATAAAATTCTTTTAAGCCTTATAATTTTGAGTGAATTGGCTATCTTAGAAATTTAATGTTGATATAATTGCTCTGGATGCCTTTAGAGAATATGAGCAATAAGTTTGTTCACATTTAAGAGTAGTTGTTTAAGGGTCTGAGTATAATCTTGGTGTCATATTGCTTCATCTGTCCGGTTTCCGTCTATAATAACTAAATCCAAGTTAATTCAGACAAATTTCTGTTTAACAGCTAGTTAAATATTAAACTTTATTATAATTACATCGTTTCAATCAATTCAGGCACTTTACACTAGACACAGGGGACTTAATTTTGAATAATTTGCTTGCTTGACTAAGTGAAACAGTGGTCTTTGTCTAGTACCTAGATCAGGTTGGTTGAGAGTAGCAGGAGATTGGTGACTTATATAAACGAGACCCATGTCTAGCATTGGATAGATGCGGGCTGATGATGATTTGTCACAATATTCAAATTAAGTTAGAATTTAATACATCAAATACTGACGGCCGAAGATGCTATTATAATTCTCAAAAACCGAATTTACGAATTTGATGTAGTGTGGCTAACTAAGATAGCCATGAAATAGGTTGATAAACACTGTATATATTTTGTGGATCGAATTAATGAATATAATTAAATCACGTAACTGTTAAGTCAAATTAATAATACATTGTTTGTTTTACAGATAACAAGTATTTCTTATCAAACGTGCGACAATATAGTAATTATTGTTTGATATTAGTTTGACATAATTTTGATTATCTGTAATCTACTTAATATTGTAAATGACAATTGTATGACAAATATGAATGAATATGCTATATGAATATGAATGTCCATACCAGGTTATTGTAAAGTATGATATCGGTGTCACAAGATTCATTTGACTCTAGTTCAAGATTATATTTATGTGTAATGAATATAAATAAATGTATATAAATAATCAAATATAATTTAAACTTCATATTTTTGTCTCTATCGAGTACTTATAAATAAATGATACTTGATGATACAGAAGATTGGTCATCGTATAAACGTAATTAAGATAAAATTATACGACCGGTGTTATATGATGATGACTGTCACACCGGTCGTGTAATTTTATCTTAATTTGTAACGTATTTAAAATAAAAGTGGAAAAGTGAAAAAAAGATTTTAGAATTATTATGTATAAGCGTTACTTAAAAGAGGTCTTTATAAGGTAGCATGGTAACAGTATAAAAAGTATAATAATACTAGCTGGCGCCCGCAGCTTCGCCTGCTATAAGTAAGATTCACAACCGTTTCCGGTATGATGATTATTTTTTTAGCCTATGTCCTAATCCAAGGTATAAGCCATCACCATTTCAATTTTCAGCCAAATCAGTTCAGCCGTTTTGTCGTGACAGATCAACAAACATCCACACTTACAAACTTTCGCCTTAATAATATTAGTAATATCTAAGGACAATAACATTCATCAAGGCTTTAAATTGTTTACTAAAGTCTTTAAATTGTTTAGTAAAATAAGTAACATCTATCGAGTAATTTTGCATATAAACTAATATTTTTTCAGACAAGTATTAGAAGGCGTTCAGTACATTCACGGCAAGGGAATAGTCCATCGTGATCTGAAACCAGAAAATATTCTACTCGATGATCAGCTCAACGTGAAGATTACGGATTTTGGTTTTGCGAAAGTTCTCACTGATGGCGAGAAGTTATTTGGTAAGAAAAAAAAATCCCACAAATTAATACGTGATTCTATTGAAAAATTTTTGACAACATTGTTCTGTAAACCCAATTTATATTCCATAAAAAATGTCGTAAGTTGAGAAGCAATTAGATCATTATGTAGTACGGTAAGAGCAATTTAAGTTGGCCGGACTGAAGTTATTTGAGAGTGACGAATGGTGAAATGATGAATGCCTGATGTGTATCCTCACATCTTTGAAAAATAAATTCTCCTCCGGCCAATGGCGATAATATTATATTTGTTACAATTTGAACGTCGACAATGTTTGAAATCTAATATATTTCATTCTTATTTTTTCTTCTTTTTGAATCTAGTGTAAATCCATATTTATTACTTCAATACTAATAATATCATGAATGTGAAAGCTCTATCTAATACGTTTCAACTAAATCGAAATTAAGATTTTATTGTTTGGCAAGGAAATATTATGAATATGGACTTAGCGTAAGAAATAATAGGGATGTTGACATTTTTCAGAAATGTTTTTGAATCATTTATAAATATCTAATGGAGGCCTAAATATTATCAACTTTTGCTTAAACACGTCTAATGCCTATAAAATCTTGCATTTTATAATGCATTTTAAATTTCGTTCCCAAACGCTAACACTTGTCACGTGATGTCATATGTTGTTAAACATCGTAAAAGTGAAAAAATGATTCTAGTTGTCGTTAATAAAAAATGGCTTATAAGTTTTATAAGTGTTGTACGGTGCCTATGTGTATGTACACTGTCAAAACGCCTGAAAAATAGTTTTTACAATATGTACTGCGTACGGAAAATGGTGTATAAAAGTACGTCAACATTCTTCCGCTTCCGCTAAATAGGAACTGGTGACGTCATTTTACGAAGGGAAAATATTGTATTTTTTCAGAATTCTATCATATAAACTACCAATTAACATCAAAATTATATTTTTATATGAATACTGTCAACATCCCTATTATGAGTCCGCATACAAGTAAAGTAAAAAGTAAATAAATAAATAAAAAGTTGATACGAACACCTTAGTATTTAAAGACATAGGCCAGTGGATGGCAAAAAGTCGATGATAATACAAGTATTGAGTAATAAAAATAAATGTAACTAGGAGAGTGAAGTCGGGGGCAATATGTATGTATGTATGTAATATGTAAGTATGTATGTATGTAATATGTAAGTGAATGATCAATAATAAAGTCTTGTATTTTATTAATATGAATTATTTATGTTTTTCAGAATTATGCGGTACGCCGGGCTACCTAGCTCCCGAGACGTTGAAAGCGAACATGTTCGACGATGCGCCGGGCTACGGCATAGAAGTTGATGTGTAAGACATTTATTATGACTTGTGTGTCGGAGTTACCGCTGTTTGTTACATCCGAAATAAATTACGACTATTTTTTATGGCGGAACAAATTCATATTATCCAAGCTAGTCGATTTAACTATCATTGAAATAGATCTGTATCGTAGATCACGGGCGTCCATACCACAGTCAACAGTGAATGGATATTAACTGTAGTTGGTAAAAATAAAAGACATTTGAAATTAAATGTATTGATGTAATATTTTACCATTAATGTTTTCACAATTTTAAATTTTTTTCAAATTTTACCGGTGGGAGGGAAGCGCTGTGCCGCGCTCCCGGCTGCATGGGTACCACCATCTTGCTTATTTCTCCCGTGAAACAGCTTTGCTGTGTTTCGGAGAGAAGGGCAAGACAGGCAGTGTAATTACTGGCACCGAGACTTAACATCTTATGTCTCAGGATAGGCAACACATAAATAAGTTGGCTGGGCTCGTTCCAGGTCTACTAGTTTATGTTCATGGGCGACGTCGACCACTTAACATCAGGTGGTACGTTTGCCAGTTTGCCTATCCAACTAACATAAAAAAAAAAACAAACAATTAAAACTATTTAAAACGGAATTTTTAAATTGATTTTCTTTACAGATATTATAAAAATAAAAGAGGAAATCTTTGATTGTTTGTTTGTAACGATTTAAATTCTACGTCTAAGTTGACACGGATGGAGCTGAGAGGAACCAGCTGTTAAGTAATAATTTTCGCGATTTAACAATATGTTCCATTTTTATTTCGCGGATCTCCATATTTCAGCGTTGTCTACGAATGCCTAATTAACGAGAATTTGAACTTGGACTTATTTTTGCGTGCTCTTTATTATATATAGATCAATAATTTTAAATATTTACAGATGGGCATGCGGTGTCATCATGTTTACATTGTAAGTATCTGTTTTATCCTTGATTTTTTTTCTTTAAACATTACACAAAATATATTTGATTATCCTTTTAGGAGCTTATTTTCGTATCATTTGCCCGTAACGTAAGCTCTCTATCATACATTTTATATTCAATTTTATTTCTTAATAAAATTGAATATAAAATGATATAAATCATGTCCCTACAAAGTTGATAAAAGCGAGAGGCATTAAATTAAACCACATATTATTCTACACATGCTTACGGTTAATCCGAAACTATTAAAAAATAGTTTATGAGAGAATAAAAAAAAAGTTTTTCAAAGAACTTAAATACGTGAATAGTCAAAGTAAATCGTAAACATTCTTTGTAAAATGTCCACTGACCTTCAAATCTAAAAGGCAACATCAACGTCGCACAGCACGTTGCCTCGGCGCGGCACAGGGTGTGTCTCACCGGGTTGAACAAAGCGGAGCGGCTTTAAAACTTTAAAAATATCTTGTGACTAAACTATTGATTCTATTGATCTAAGTTTTGGTGTGTAGCCTCAAAATGATACATAGGATATGTGGTTTAATTTAATGCCTCTCGCTTTTATCAACCTTGTTTAACATTATTTGTTTTATTATTGCCATTTTAACATCGTTTGTTGGTATTTGTAGATTAGTAGGATGTCCTCCGTTTTGGCATCGGAAGCAGATGGTGATGTTGCGGAACATAATGGAAGGCAAATACTCCTTCACCAGTCCGGAGTGGGCTGACATATCTGGTCGGTTGTATGAATCGATTATTAGTTTATTTGTTTATAATATTTACGAGAGTTCCACTCATAATGAAATAACTTTTCATGAAGTTTATCGCGCTTTATTAAGTATCCTGACGTTTCGGATGCTTTACACTTTACGCGACCATGGTCATGGGATGACTCCATAGGAAACTCTTGACATATATACAATGGATCGCATTTATTATTATCATCATCATCATCATCAGCCTCTATCCGTCCACTGCTGAATATAGGCCTCCCTCAATGAACGCCAAAACGGCCGATCCCTTGCTACTCGCATCCACATGGACCAGCCACCGCACGGAGATCGTCTTCCCACCTGATCAATGGCCGACCAACACTTCGTCTACCTAAACGTGGCCTCCATTCTTGAACCTTATTGCCCCATCGGCCATCCGTTCTCCTGAGTGTGTGACCAGCCCACTGCCACTTCAACGAGCTTATTCTTATTATTATGCTATAGTTTATATGACGTAATATGTATAAGTTTATGTAAGTAAGCTACAACGGTCCAGTTGGCAATAGCGGATTTACCAGCAGGCTTAGAGTAGTTCTGGAGCCTAGGGCGGCAAATTTAGGGATGACATTGTTGTGTTTGCTACCTCTTATTAAAGAGATTTCCGCATCATGGTTTGAGAAAGTAAAAAAAACGAACAAACTCCCGACAACTGAATCTACTAGATAAGCGCAGCGGCTAAACAGTACTCGACAAATAAATCGCAAACCTGCACTTACACTAATCAAAGTGTAAACTAGCCTTTATAGCTATAAAATGTTACAGCTGGTTATGCTAAGAAAACATTTGCATTCAAAAGAAAAAAAATATTATTGCAAGTTTTGAAAGTTGCGGCACTGTGAGACCTGTTGACATTGGTAGTGTTATAAGCGAACTAAACAAAATAAGAACCCACTTTTCAAGTGAGGTCTTATTTACCGAGATAGATTTTTGCGCTGAACCGATATCTAGTTGGTATTGTAGATCGAAGAATTTGATGAATATGTTTTTAATTTTTTATTTCAGACGATCCAAAGAATTTAATTCGACGACTCTTGGTGGTTGAGCCAAGTGAAAGGATTGATTTGGCCGAAGCGTTAGCACATCCGTTCTTTAATGCGAAGGTAAGACTGACTGTAGCTGGGAAGGCATTTATTAATTACACGACCAAAGTTCTATCGGTATCCAAGAGTGACCGCAAATTTCTCGTCGTCTCTCGGAATTCATATAAAAATACAATGTAATCCAAATTTTTGCAATGAAGTCACGTGACTGCGTATAATTATCGTCACACGTGGTAATTTCTTAAATTAAACGATCCATATTCTAGAATGTTGCACTTGAGTGAGTCGAATTGTAAGACTGTAAGTAAATACTAAAGTAAAATAAATGCACCATTGATGTCAGTTTTCGCTTGTTTAAAACACCATGGGGTAGACTAAAAAATGAACATCTTTCCTTCCGAGACAAAGTGGTAAGTGGTGACCCAACAAACATGTAATAGGTATGTTCAGCGCCACCCAAGTCTGTGCATATTTTTGGAACCGACTTAGAACATAGTTACTACAATTTACTTTAGAAAATTTGTCATTCATTATGTGGATCATTGGAAATGTAAATAGAAATTTCCTTAACCGGTAGTTTCTGTGTGGTCGTTAAACACTATTTAAAACGTGGCTACATTTAATTTAAACACAACAAGAGTTTATAAATGTATAATTTTACATGATTACTTGATTATTGGCTGCCTTAGGAGTGCTTCCTAGAATTTACTTTTGATCTGTTGCTTCTTTAAATAATATAACCTTGCAAGGCTTTTGACATTTTGCACATTGTAGAAATACTATCGTCTGTCTTACTTACTAGCTTATATTTTGGTTACTTATATTCCAGTAAGGAATATTTTATCTTTACTAATTAACTGGACAATATATTCCTAAAGCCTATTCCATTTTACAGAGCTGAGTTGGTTTAATATAATTGTGCAAATTCAAATTTCTTATTTGAGAATCGTAAAACGAACGCTTGATGTCTTATTAATTAGTAGGTTTTAACATGGCTTTGAGAATATGTTATTGATACGTTACTTAGGAAATAGATTTACAAGTAAGTAGTGCTTATCCTTACATGTAGGACTAACATAGTCTCACCCTATTCTAGTAACTTCTAGAAACTTAGCCTAGAATAAAGCTTGATTTAACTTAAGCTTTATTAACTTAAGCTCCTTTCACAAAATTTACTTTAATGATTTTATATTTTGCTTAAACATGTTTCATTTTTCGCTTATTCTGGCACTGATAGCTATGGGACCAAGACATGACGCCGCTGAAGAAAGAGCTGGGTGGGACCAGTAAGCGAATGTCACGGATCGACCAGCTGTCCATGGTAATTTTACATATTCATAACACGCCATTTGATAGGGAATGTTGAGGCGAATTTGTTTTGAGTGTTTTTATTAATATGGGCGTAGTTTGTCAATGTTTAATCAATATGCATATTTATTACAGTTAACAAATTTTTGTTTTACAAACTAAAAATAATCGATACGTTTTTGATATGTACATTAGAATTTTTCAAATAAATTTCATTGAAATGTTAGCTAACTACTAAGTTACCTCACTTACACATTCATTGATGTTTCTTGACTATCCAAATTATTTAAAATGTATGTTATTAATACTATTCTATCTTTAGCATGATCTGTCCCGTTTGCCTACTTTAGTTTTTTTAGTTTATAAGGCTTTAGATTTTATTACAACTAATGGGAATGAAAGTTGACGAATCTGTACGTGGACGTACTGATGTAGTTTTACGGGTGAATGCATACAAGTTTATGTGCTCATGTTATTTGGGACGTACCAGGCTATTAAGGCCAGTGGGTTCAACGCGCGCGCCAAGTTCCGTCTGGCGTTGGTGACGGTGCGCGCCGCCGTGCGTCTGCTCCATCTGCCCAGCGCCGCGCGCCGCGCACTGCCTCTCATAGACGCCGCACGCGACCCCTACACCGTGCGCGTTCTCAGAAAGGTACCTTTACCTTAATAAGTTCCCTAGTTTTATTAACGCTGTATAACATGTATAAAAGTGGTCCCAACATACTACCTTGCGGTACACCAAATATATTTTTTATACTAGCGCAATGATTTTTCTGAATATGCTTTGGATTTCTGCTTCTTATATTATGATATTCGCTATTAGTTAAATGTTTAAAAGAATCATCCATCTGTAATTAATGAGGACCGGCCACTGCACGGATATGTTGGCGTTCATTGGCTCCTATGTCCAGCAGTGGACGGGAAAAGGTAATAATGATGACAATGAAAAAGTTTAAAAAACTTAATTCATAGGTAATCGACGGGTGCGCGTTCCGAGTATATGGACACTGGGTGAAAAAAGACGAAGGTCAGAACCGAGCAGCGCTGTTTGAAAATATGCCGAAGACGGAACTAAAGACCCTGTACCTCAGTAATCTCAGCCGATAGCTTTGCGGTGTGTGCAGAGTCGCTCAGTGACGTCGCTGCGCTTCTGGTCATTTTGTAAGTTAAATTGTCCATTTTTTTTTCGTCTTCTTCTTCAGTTTTTGCTTCCTCAGGGATTTGCCATTGTAATATTTACTTATCCATCCCTTAACTTCTGTTTTGAAAGGTGACGTTTGTTTGAAATTCAGAGAAAGTGTTTCGATCGATTCGATAACGTGAAAATGATAAATATCATCGTCAGCATCCCGTTGATTTAGTTAAGAGCAAAGTTATATAGTTTCCTTCAGGTTACTTATTTTTTGCAGAAGATGGCAGAGCTGCAGTACTTCGGAGGGCTAATACGGACATAATAAAATTAGCCTCCATGGGACGAACACGAGTCGTCGAATTGTGTAGATTTATATTGTAGATGAATTCCTAGCGTCGATACGTGTGTCATATACATATGATGATATAACCATTGACACTATTATACATAGTCTTGTTTTATATCTTTCAACTAAACCAACATTGAATAAGAAGTAGTAAAAATTAAAATATATATTGACCCTAAGTAGTTTTGAAGTAATAAATAATTTGTCGATTTCATTATGTTCGACTTGAAATAGTTAACATACATTGTGTTTGTTTAAAATTTTTTGTTTTTCAAAATTACAACTTCAATAGTCTATAAATAAATGTAGTTTCTTATTAACACATATTTGTACTGCGCACTTATTGCCACGTGAACATACGAATTGTAATTGCCGAAAATAAATTTACGTATTTTTTATTTGATTTTTTTATATACTACCTTAAAGCAGTTTAGTTTATGTTAGGAGCATGTTTATTGTTCAGTTTTGAATATTCACTATGTTAAACATAAATTTATACTCATCTGTTTACTAGTTAACAGGTTTGAATTCATCTACAGGATTAGAAGATGTGTCCAAAAATTACTTATAAAAACATTTTGACAACGAAAATGCAATGTATGAAACATTAATGTTAAAAAGTTTCATACAAATCAGCTATTTAGTAATACTCCTTAAATATTGAGTGGATATTCATGCCACCGAATCAATAAACTCATGCCATTACTCACAAAGTAATAAAAATTATCGGCTCATTTATATATTGTTCGACGCACGATTTATGTTATCATAGGCCTATTATACTTTGTAAAATTATAATAAAATGAGATAACATCGCTTATACCCTATAAAAGAACATTAATTTTACCATTTCTACAATTGCATAAATTTGATCATTGTATTGTGGTGTATGTTAACTCGTATGAATAATAAAAATCGTAAGCAATAATAAAATTTAAAAAAAAACGTTTCGTGTTATAGCGTGCCTTTGATAAGAAAATTTGTGTGCCCAATGCGCAGCATAGTCGGAAAAAATAGTCCTATAACCTAAATCGTTTTTATTATTTAATAAGTCGACAACTTTTTGAATAAGATATCAATTAAGAGTAAATCTACAGACTACATTATATATTTCTAGTTTTGCACGATCTAATGCTCGTTGTTTTTAACTATTCAAGTGTATAAAATAGACATCGAGATTATATTTTTGCCGAGGCTAAGTTTATAAAATTGATTATCATAGAGTCAGTCAAATCATTTATCTGTGGGTGGTACAAGTCATCCTTACTATTACAAAAAAATCAAGACATCTGAATATAAGTAAAATCTGATTCATATTTTACGTAACATAATTTCAATAAAACCTTTTCTCTTTTGACAAAAATTATCTTCGTTTGAAATCTCTTATCAAACAATTTTATATCATTATTAATTTAAGTAGAGTTTTAATCACTCCGACAATTAATGGCATAGCTGCAACTTAGGTCAATAAGTATGTTTTACTGTTGGTAAAGTATTAATATTTAGTCTAAATTAATATATTTAATTTTAGCTTCTCACATATGAACTTGAACCTATTTCGATTTTTTCTTACCTTCAACTAAATTATTTATTGAATTAAGACTTGTTTTCGCACGCTTGAGCGTTACGAAAAGTGTGATCGGGCGTGGCGAACGGAAGTTGAGAGTGATATTTATATATCACTTCACCTTATGGTGAAGTTAGAAAAAGAGCGTTACGTTTTGACTGTTGTTGACTGTTTATTCGTTGCCAAGCAACCTGTGGTCCACAGTTGCTTAGCAACGAATAAACAGTCTGATATTGAAATGCACATTTGTTAGGTACCGTGTAACAAGGCAAAAGACAGAGAGATCAAACTTATTTTCATGTTTTAGATTTAATTACTTTTTCAAAGACAAAAAAAAAACAAAAATAATCATAGGACTCTTGATATTATTGACTGTAATAGGTAAATTTTTTTATTATAATATGCATACAAATCAGTCGGGGATCAAAATTTGTGTATGTTTTTAAATTCTGATACATCATTTATTATACAGCTTTTTATTTCTTATTCATTAGCGGTTAGAATTAAATATGGACAATTACAAGCAATTTAATGTGATACAATGTAAAAATTTAATGTGATACAATGTAAAAGATGATATGTGACATACAAATATATTTTATAAAATCAGCATTCTATTTTTGTATGAAATCTATGTAATCTTCAGTAGTACAAGTTGCAACTACTGTTAAAATAAATCCTTTAAAAATTACAACAACACGTTTGTGCAAAACGAAAAGAACGTTTGAAATGTGTTCTACATTTAAACATTCGAATTAAAATCTTCATAATAATGAAACATATTGTTTCGCCTTGCCAAACTAAGCCACATGATTCGCGTATATTGGCGACAAATGTAAAATCACCAGAATACGCAAGTTTATTGTGTTAATATTGCTGATGTCAACTCTCGAATGTAATTATTCTTAAGTCACAAAAGCTTCATGAGCTTTGTATTTGATTCATTATGTAGATCAAATTATATACATGTGTAGATAGAGGATGAAGAAAATTAACAAAAAAAATTTGTGGTGGTAAATTTGGCATCTCTGCTATATAAATTTGTAGGTATTTATTGCTGTGTAATATTTAATCAAGATAAAACATATTTATTGAAAGCATATTCACTTGTTAATTTTGTTATAAAAAACTAGGTTTTACAAGTTTCTCTAAGAATATTTTCAAGTCATACCAAAATTACTTTCATATATTTTTCTAAAATCGTCAAAAAAAAAGCATTCGATGAGGATAATAATTTCATACTATATATATATATATATATATATATATATATATATATATATATATATATAAGTACTACTACTGTGAAAGTTTACGGAATTAACAAAACATGTTGAAATACATATTATTTAGTTTATTATATTGTATTTGTTTTTTTTAATGTTTGATATACTATGGCTTTATATAACACAATTTTAATAAAGACGTGAACATTACATTTCGTGTGAAAGTGTAAGCAAATTAAATTATAATTAAGTTTGTTTTTAAATAAAACTTCTTTTGAAATTGTTTATAGATTTTGTATCTATTAATTTTGAAGGTTTTGTGTACATAACATAAAAACCGTATAAAATGTGATTTGGTCTAAGACATTTATTCTCTTGTTTTTTTAAGTGTTTTTATTTTTAAACATTTTTTTTAAATAAGGCAAAATAATATGGTCCAAGATACAAGGTCCATTTTTGCACTTGAAAATAGAGCTAACACAATCTAGAATTTTCACACAGGAAATTGTTGGGCGTGGCATCAAAATGAAGCTACTCACGGAAAATTTGCTTGATAGTAGTCAAGTGCAAAAATGGGCCGTGGAACCTGGACCACTAAGGCAGTTTATTTTTTTTAAACAATCTGGATTTCAAGAGAATTCCAAAAGTTTTACTTGTTCATTAATTAGAACTGCCCACTGTCCGGTACCTTGCGGCCTAACCTTCGTCAATGAATGCCTAAACGGCCGACCTTCTACTGTTGCAGCGATCCATCAAATTGGTTGTCGGTTGACTGCACTGCACAGAGTAGTTTTGTCTCAACATGCATTTATAGAAATAGGACTTTATTTAATTGTTTTTCCCTCTTTGAAACCATTTTCTAATAAGAATCAAAACCTCTTTTTTTATACTGGCAGACGTGCCACCAGATGGTAAGTAGTCGTCGTCGCCCATGAACATAAACTAGTTTACCTGGAACGAGCACAGGCTCGGTGCCAGTAATTACTAATTATATTGCCTATCATGCCCATTTCTCCGAAACACACCAAGGTTGTTCCACGGGAGAAACAAGCAGGATGGTGGTCGCGGCACAGCGCATCCCTCCCACTGGAAATCATTAGACCTTCCGGATTTTATGTGCTTCAGCAGATAGCTTGAGCACCCTAGTTAGATCCACGTTACATTGTAACATTATATTGTAGAACAGACGCCAACAACAACCTTGCGCCCAAAAGCCGCTCCCGTTAGAAGTGACTGGTCTGTAATTCACATTGGCTTTAAAGAATATTTTAATCAAAGTACCGGTAAACCTCTATTGATGTTTCGACATACGAAGTATTTAGCTGCGTCTATAATATTCCTATCATAGTTTCTTCTGAAAATGGCTTATCATCAGCAGAAAAAGTTGATCCTGCTAACCGGACAAGGACATCAATGAACTCAAGCTGATGTAATATTTTCGTCCGGCGAGTTTTAGGATCGTGGACTACGTCACCTACCTATTAACACTATCAAGGTCACCCAAGAGTTAGGGCTAAACTAAGGGCAACACAGCTCACCCACGCGTTGCTTCTTTCGAACGTTACGTTGTTTGTAAGCTCACCGTAATCGATTGCCGGAATAGGTCTTAACACAGGCGTCAAGTGACAGCCATGCTGTCGGGATTCGTACGATTTGTGAGTTTCCGGTGGCGCATTGCGGGGGATAGGGAAAATGAGGGCAATGCATCTGCATAAACTCTGATTGTGCGGATGTGTATGGGCGTCGGTACCATAAGGTTCCGACTGCTCGTGTGCCCCCTTGTGACATAAAAAAAGCGCATGGGTATTGGGTGTGCGAAAAGTTTTGGCCTATGAACAAACGCAATTAAAATATAATTTTGTCACGCACAAAACTAGCTTATACAAATATAATGTGGCGTAGTTCCCGATGACCTAGAATTACGTTTGGCAAGATGCAAGTTTGGGACGCTAGAAGTACCTAATCAGTTACGTACATCGATTTGGATTAACAGTTGGACAAAAGTGGTATTTTCTAATTGCAACGTTCGTGAGCTAACTATATAAAAAAAACTAAAAACATCTATTGTGTTTTATATTATTCTCGATAAAATCAGATATCGTAACAGACAAAATACGTGGAGGCTCCTGATTACCAGGTTGAATGATCTACTCTATATCAAATTTGTATGGAATTATGTTTATCAAATTTTTATGGAATTATGTTACTTATCAAAATTGTATGGGCACTAAAGCCGCTACTCGCACTTGTTTAGTTCCTCATTCATCATAACTATAATATTAAACCTACCGATAGTCGATGTGTATCATCCTAGTAAGGGCAAAATATTTATTTTCATGAAAAGGTAGTAAAGGTTTAATTTTGCTTAAGCCTCTGAACGTGTTTTTTACAACACGACAATAACAATGCAAAAGTGGCAATCTTACTAGGTATTAGGTAATCCCCACCATGGTTCAGGCCTTGGCGTGGCGGTGGGGCTTAGTAGCCTAGGGTGAGCCCCGCACCTTGGGCGAAGCTAATTGAGCCGAGGGGGCTCTTTGTACCCCTCTTATAAGAAGAGGGGACAAAAGAGCAGGGGGCAAGGGGTGAGGATGGGAACCTCACCCCATTGTACTGTCCCAACGTTGGGAGGGGTTGTTCTGTGGCGTCGGTCCCTTGGGGACTGACTAGCCGTCGAGATGCTCTGTTTGTTTTTAGATCCGGGGCACCTCACCAAAGGCGGCATTGGTGGCACTCGCCGGGTTTTAGTGGGTAGAGCTGCGTCCACTTACCAGCTTTCGGGCGCAGCGAGTCCCACATACCCGCGTCGGGAGACCCACTCCCCCGCGGGATGCCTCAGAGCATTTTCCGGCGTTATAGAAAAAAAAGGTATTAGGTAATATCATAGTGTAACCAAAGTCATACCGTAGTCCAACGGAAGCGTCTAGACAGGGCAATCGTGCGGGGATTGCGGGATGACGGAGGGGCGGGCATCTCCCGAACTGCCATAGTCAGCCAAGGTAGATAGGGAGGTAGGTACATCAACGAATACGACACCGGCTTCAAAAGTAACAATAATGACGTGGTAAATGCAAAGATTGTATATTAGTAGAAGAACAAGTTGATTATAAATTTTAGGCACAAAGATTACGGAAATTATTTTATTACTTTTTAGTTTTTTTTAATTTTGAAGTCGGTTTTAATTTTTGTTTAATTTTTTTTTATTTCTTAATTTTTTGTGATTGCAAAATTCGATAACTGATTTTATTTGTCTGAAATATGGGTAGAACTATTAAACGCGTTGCTCAGATTAGATAGCGCTGTATTAATGAGATGAACGTAGAAAGGGTTTAAATCATTACATAACAAATGAAAAAACCGAAATGGAATTGTGTAAAACTTTATATACATGTAATTGAAAACAATCACGGCAGATTTGCTGCTATTCATTAAATAATTCAGTAATATATAGGTATAGAACATCACCATCACCAATATATAGGTATAGAATGGATATTATGATGACCTAGAAAAACTATGATGCGCTTCCAAAGCACAGTTGTTTTTTGTTCATTTAACAACGACAAGTAAAATTAAATTAATTAAACAAAATTACATGATTTTGGTATATTATTTAGCCGTATGAACTAAGCCCAATAAAAGCTGTAAATCGTCGAGGATTCCCCTCGACTGTGTAAGGTCTCCATCATTACACCTATAATGGCGCTTATACCCCATATGGGTGCAAAGTTCTAATCAATTTAAATTAATTAAGTCCAAACACAAAGTAGCTACTGTAAACTGTTGAGGAGTTCCCTTAACTGTCATTTGTCTTCATCATCAGACCCTTAATGACAGTCACAACCCATCTAAGTGTAAAGTTCTCATCATTACAAATTAATCAAGCCCAAACACAAGGTTACTGATAAGTCGTCGAGGAGTTCCCTCGACTGTCTTTCGGCTCCAGCATCAGATCGACTTTAGACCTTCATTAAATTGTAGTCCTTCAAAACACTTTATAAAAAAAATATCAAACGCACTAGTCACCCCTATGATTTTCAAAAGTTCCCCTCGATTTCTCTGGGATGCCATCATCAGATCCTGGTTTCCTTATCATGGGACCATTCGGGAAGTATACCCTTTAGAACAAAAAAATAATTTTTCAAATCGGTCCAGCCATCTTCGAGTAATCAGGTAATATACATAAAAAAAAAATAAAAAATAAAAAAAAGATTCCGACGAATTGATAACCTCCTTCTTTTTGAAGTCGGTTAATAAATACACTGTGGTAATATTATAAACGCGAAAGTAAGAATATATGGATGTATGTTTGTTACTCTTTTAGGCTAAAATGACTGAATTGATTTTAATGAAACTTTACAATAACTTATGCTCTTTTTTTTTTTTTTTTTTCGGAGGGATCTATGCTAATGGCCCGAAGGCCCTAATGCTTCAACGGATTAGTGTGAGCCCATTCGGCTCACTTTTGATTTATAAAGTGGGGGGTTGCCCCCCGCCTACCGTGCAGTCTGCGACCACACGGCCTCCTGGCGTCGGTTGTGAACTTTACAATAACTTATGCTCTGTTATTGTAAAGTTTATACATTATTGACGACCTCTGTGGCTCAGTGGTTAGCGCGTTGGCGCTCAAGCCCGAGGTTGCGGGTTCGAATCCCGCCAGGGAACAAAAAAAGTTTTCTGTATTCCTTGGTTATGGATGTGTATTAAATATGTGTAAGTATTATATCTTTATATATAAAAATTAATGCCACTTTTCGTTGTAATTTTATAACTCAAGAACGTGCTCACCAATCCCAACCAAAATATGTTTAGGCTTTGTTCGGACTATTTAGTAGTTTTTTTTTTTTTTTTCGGAGGGCTCTATGCTAATGGCCCGAAGGCCCTAATGCTTCATCGGATTAGTGTGAGCCCATTCGACTCACTTTTGATTTATATAGTGGGGGGTTGCCCCCCGCCTACCGTGCAGTCTGCGACCACACAGCCTCCTGGCGTCGGTTGTGATTTAGTAGATGGTTTATGTGAAGTTTGCACAAAATCGGTCGAGCGGTTCTTCATTTATCACATTTTTTTAATTCAATAAATGGCGGATCATTTTGATAATGGAGATTTTGCTGTCAAATTGAAACTTTTTCAGTTGGGGTCATATTGAAACTTTTTTCAGTGTTGACAGTACAACATTAAGTTTTAAAATAGCTAACAATTAACAATATATTTTTTTGTTTGAATAAATTAACTTGATGTTCCAATTTTTTTTATTTCACTTTATACGTAGCGAAGCACGTACCGGGCCGCTAGTACTAGTAAAAATCTTAAATATATGTATAGTATAAAAGTATTTAATATATATGTATATCCGTTGTCTGGTACCCGTAACACAAGTTCTTCTCGAACTTACCAGGGGTCCAGATTGACGTGGTGTAAAAGCGTCCATAGATTGTCTTATTATTATAAGAATAACATATTATGGGCTATAATTTATCCCTATACTCCCACGGAAACAGGAAGTACGCGGCTGAACCTACGGGGCACTGTTAGTAAAGAATTAATTATTTAATTATTAGAGTGTAGAGACTGTCTTCAGTCTTTGCTTGCAATTTCAATTTCTTAGCGATACAACGCCAAAGTAATTTAAAATACCCACTGAGTACGTGGGTAACACTGAAAATGTTTAGAACTGGCCAGTTACAAACATTGAAAATGAAAACTTTTTTTGAATTTCAATTTTAGAACTCTTTGGTAACCTAATGTATTATATTGCATTCATTTATCATTTGTTTTTGTGAATTGGCGGCAAATCTAAAACTCTTGTTACACGTGAAAATGAACACAACGCGAGAAAATTTTCGGTCAATGATTTATTATGACTTTCGTTGTGGGCTTACTCAACAACAAAGCTATGATAGGCTGCGATTAGCATTTTTTAAAGAAGCCCCAACTCGTGCCACTTTTTCACTTTACAATTGGTTTAACGAGTTTAAGCGTGGACGTAGCAATCTCAGTGATGATCCGCGTGAGGGACGTCCTTTAACAGCGACTACTGAAGATAACATCAGTGCTGTGCGACGCATGATAGAGGAAGATAAGAGAGTGACCTATCGGCAGATACGGTCAAGCCTAGGCATTGGTATGAGTCAAGTTCAAAAAATATTACACGAACATTTAGGCGTCAGGAAGCTTTGTACCAGATGGATTCCCCATACTTTAACCGACGACCAAAAACGCCTCCGCATGGACTGGTGTCGCCAAATGTTAGATAAGTTCAACGGCGGTAACTCAAATGCTGTATTTGACATCATCACAGGTGATGAAAGCTGGATATATTGCTACGAACCCGAAACCAAAAGACAATCAGCTCAGTGGGTGTTTCCTTTCGAGGATCAGCCAACTAAGGTAAAGAAAGGAAGAAAGATGATTGCCTCATTCTTTGGTCGGAAAGGTCAGTTCGCGACAGTTGTGCTAGAAGATGGAAGGACAGTTACTGCACACTGGTATGTCAATCGCTATTTGTCTGTTGTCTTGGAAAAAATTCGACAGCAGCGCCCTCGAAGCAGGATCCTCCTTCACCACGACAATGCTTCAGCGCACTCCGCAAAACGGACTGTTGAATATTTGACTATGGCAGGTGTCGAGATAATGAGTCATCCGCCTTACAGTTCTGACCTGGCGCCCTGCGACTTTCATTTATTTCCAAGAACTAAATATAAAATTCGAGGTATTCGCTTTACGAGCCCTGAAGATGCGGTGAAAGCGTACGAAAATGCCATAGAAGAGACTCCTAAGGAAGAATGGGCCCACTGCTTTTCTCAGTGGTTCCATCGAATGCGACGATGTGGAGAAAGAAACGGAGATTACTTCGAAAAACAATAAAAGTATTGGCAACTTTCTACATTAAGCCATTTTTCATTTTCTAAACATTTTCAGTGTTACCTAGGTATAGCTATTATTATTTTATATTCCACAAACATAACATAATTTATTTCTATATATGGTTTTGTTTGTCTGTATGTTTATTTAATATTTGTTGTGTGGCCCCCTTGGGTAAAGGCCTCCTCCATCCTTTTCCACCTTTCCCTGTCCTTTGCTATGAGCATCCAATTTTTTTCCTACTGTCTTTATTATGTCATCGGCCCATCTTTTCTTCTGTCTTCCTACGTCATTATACCTTGCTATATGCCCTGCCCAATTCCACTTCTGCTTAAGGCTGTATTGAAGAGCACCTATTATGTGAGTTTTATGGCGGATATCTATGTTTCTTGTTTTTTGTATCTTCCTTAGTTTTAAGATGCTCCTTTCCATTGCATGTTGGCAGGACAGAATTTTGTTTTTTGCTTTTTCTGTGTGTACCTATGTATGTCTGGCTCGCATATTATGTTAAGCGTGGGAGAATGCAGGAGTCCATTATTAGTTTTTTCGCCTACAAATTATAATTACCTTTTAAAATTTCCTTTTGGGCCCAGTATTTCTTCCATGCTATGTTTATACGTCTATTAATTTCATTTTCATTCCTATTTCCATTAAAAGAGACCAATTTTCCCAAGTAAACATATTCTTCAACATATTCTACTGGATTTTCCCCTATTTTGATTACCCTCTTTTGTGCATTTGACATTATTTTAGTTTTTGTTGAGTTCATGAGTTCATGTGTAATCCAATTTTTTTTACTTTCAATGTCTAAACTTAGTACTTAACATTTTTTGCAAGTCTGTGGCAGTTCTTCTACGTATATAGTCCATTGAAAATACCTTACTAATACCTTATTTCCTTTTTAAGGACTGCCAACCCTATAAGAATTTTGACAATACATAATTAAAAATAACGGTGGGACGGATGCGCTTCGCCGCGCTCCCGTCTGCATGGGTACGACCATCCTATCTATGTTTTCTGCCAAAGAACTTTGCTGTGTTACGGAAAGGACAGGCCACAGGAACGGTACTCGGCAGTGTAATTACTGACACCGAGAATTAGATATGTACGTAAAATGAATAGCTACATTGCCCGGGCAATGATGGCTGATGGCTCGCCTATCCGTTTGCTTATCCAAGTAACATTAACTCTATTATAAATATACCTAAACCTATAGTACCTAAATATTTACTCAAGTGGTAATTCATATTATGTGAAGCCAGCCGTTGGATCTAATTGGATCAGTTAGAACAAAACTAGATGAAGAATTGGTCAAAAAGATTATGATCTGCGCCGAAGATAAATTGCTAAACCTTTATTGAGGGGGTCCTTTATAAAGTCTGTCTGATGATTATCGGTGTCATTAATACTAAGTAGGTACAAAGAATCGTTTATATTCATTAGTAGATACTGATCATTATTAGTTGTAATAAACGATGTTCAGTCATGAATCATGAGAGTAGCTATAAAATGGGTGAAACTTCTTGTTCCATACACTCTTTATGCCACGCACGGCGTGGCCAGCGGCCGAAGTGAAAGTCGAACAATCAACGAATCGAGCGCCAGCCACGTGCTGTACACTTTGGCACTCGGCTATTACCGACGATCCTCGTCCCCGTTCGGCGAACGTAGATATAAACAAAGGTTCTGACTTCTGAGCTGCGGTTCTGAGCAGGGGCTGCCGCGGTAGAGCGGGGTCGGGGGCGCGGCGCGTGCAGTGAGCAGTCGATCGCTGCATCGGCTTCGGCATCGATCGCGCACGCCCGCGACGACGCACCGCCCGCTCCGATTGGTCGGTGACACCGGCCACGTGACGCGCGCGGCCCGATATCATTGGTCGCGAGATGGCGGCCACGTGAGCGGCCGGTCGCGGCGCGCGTGGCCAGTTGCGGCGTGATAGCGGGCGCGCTGGTACCGCGCGCGGCCGTGCCGTGCCGTCCCGACATGAGCCTCCTCGACACCCTGCTCGAGGCGGCACGCTACATTGAGCTGCAGGAGAGACGTCTCCAGGCGGGTAAGTGGCGCGCGGCGCAGATCCCGAATCCAGCAGCCGCCTCAAACCTGCCGCTCTTGACCTTGAGCGCCACGCAGCCGCGGCCCGCCCCGCCCCACGTAAACAAAGAAATTCCGAAAAACTCCGATTATGACGAGCACATCTGTTTAATTCTAGAATTATACCGGTCTTCACTTATTTTCAAAGTGTTACAATTTACGTATTTTGCATTTAACTTCAGTAGTGTATATTTTTTAGCGAATAATATGGCCCGCGTCCCAAACGGGTCTCGTAATCTATTGTGAAGGGAAAATACTCGCGTGCGCGCAAGCGATTTTCGTCCATATCAACATTGTGTTTGAAACAATGCTAACGTGTGCAACCTCTTTCGAAGTATAGAAGATATTTGTATTTGACTCATGAGTCATGTTTATATTGACAAATGACGATTTCTCCATCATGTGAGTGATATAAATGTAAGTAAAAAGCGTAAAAGCCCTCACTGGTAAACCGTAGTAACTTTGTTCATGCGTCCGCTGCGCGATACGACACCTACACAAAATTACAACACTTAGTATGCGTTATGGAACTCATATCTGTAACTTGTGCGATTGTACTATACTCTGCACCTAGCGTTAGATTCGTCAATCTAATAGTGACACTCGTCGAAGAGGTCAAATTCGGTGCAGCAATCTAATGTTACGGTCAGCTGATCGGCCCGTGCAGGGGAGACCGCCGACCGGAGAGGCAGTAGTCGCGGCGGGGGGCGCGGGGCGGGCGGAGATGCGCACACGCACCGAGCGCTGGCGTGTAATGATTCAAGCTATGAAGCTATCTATAATAATGGTTATTATTAAGTATTAATCAAGTCATACACTGTAAACTTGTAAAATTATAGACGGACCACTATTTAAGTGCACGTTGCGATATGCCATTCCGTATTGATCCCGTTTTGTTCTTTTCGATTTCCGACAATTTAAAGAAAGAAAACTGTTCTCTGAAAGCATCGAGCATAATATAACCGGAATATAGCGGTAATGTTATGTGTTTGGTCTTTTAATTTGCCTACTGATGGCCATTGATGTATGATTGGCCGATGGAACGTACATACAGATCACTAATAAGTTTCTGAAGTATATGGCTCGCATTACTACACTACCTGGTTATCTATATGTTCGATGTTTAAAAACAATTAAATTCAAGTTTGGCCAAGTCCGCTTTGCCATTTAAAAACTACACAAGATTATTTTTCGCAAGAGCGACTCAGATAATATAATATGAAAAAAGAAAAATTATTTGTGATAAAAATAAATTAAACAATAATAAAAATAAAACCGGCTAAGTTTCAATTATGACGTTTGTTATGTGTACCTATATACCATACTACCATCATTTAACAGTACCTAATAACTGCCTCATTTCATATATTACATATCGTTTTCATTAACAATCTTCACCACATACCTAGATACTAGAACGTTCTTTCAAGAATTCTACAAATACTAATTTACTACAAATCATAATTTTAACCATTGACTTATAATATACTGTCGTATAATAAGTCTATGATTTTAACCGACTTTCAAAAAAAGAGGAGGTTATCAATTCGACTGTATTTTTTTATATTTAAGCTATAACAATAACCCGCTAGTTATGGATATTGTTCTCTTTATTGTTATTTTTAAGATATTCAATAAAGTCCTCAAACAATCTCCGCGAAAGGCGCTGGCGGAGCTATACATACCTATTATGTCGTTTGACGCACAGCCCACAGGCCCATTCCCTTGACGGCAGGCTTGATCTACAAAGCCGTAGTTCGACGGGCGATAGAATGCGTCATTCTCGGAAGCTTGTTATCGGATAGGATTCATTTTGATGGGAGTCGACAGAAGGATTATTATATAACGAAAAAGTTAGTGATCTACATTGTACACTCAACAACTCACGCAACTCGCCCAGGCCTCAGAATAAATATGGTCAGTACTCAGTACGGAAACTACACTCCCACAAACAGAGGCACTTACTAGTTACTAAGTGTCACCTAGTGTGCCGTTTCAAGCATTTCGTAGTTTCCATACTGGTGCATACGTAATAGGTGCTTAGCACGGGTTGCACTAGCATCTACAGCCGAATTGTGAATGAATTTTGGCCGGTGAAATGATCACTATTACTTTTAAAGTATATTTACATATTCTATAAACTTTTTTAAAAGGCATCATTTCCATTTACCCTTCATTATTTACGTGAAACTCAATTTACGCAGCAGTCCGCACACACTACGATAGCACAGCATAACTTTTGCTGGTTTATTTCTCTCTTCATCTTGTAGCAGAGTTAGGTTGTTTGAATGTAGTAGGATGATATTGGTTGTATACGTTATTTAACTTTCTGGTAGTTAACGTAGTCAGTGCCATGTTTGCTCAAAAGATCCATGGCACTGGCGGCACTCGCTGGGTTTTAGTGGATAGAGCTGCGTCCACTTACCAGCTTTCGGGCGCAGCGAGTCCCACATACCCGTCTGGGGAGACCCACTCCCCCACGGGATGCCTCAGAGCATTTCCCGCCGTTTTAGAAAAAAAAGGTTAACGTAGTCTGGTTAGTGGTTGGTATACCAGACGGTGACTTACGCTCCGTCTGCCCGGTCTACATTTTGAGGTTGTATCTTTTGAGTTTTAAAGCACAATACGTACCCTCGGAATGCCCCGGATCATTCTTACCGCGATGTTTCGCTGCGCCGATCGCAGCCGGGCCTTATTCCTCGCGGTAAGGTGACCCGCCCATATGGGTGTGCCGTACGTCACCATACTTCGGCAGACTCCGGAGTATAGTTGCCTACAGGCGGCGCTGGGACCTCCGAGGTTCGGGAGGAGTCTGCCCAGCGCACTTGCCGCCTTCAAGACCTTCGGTCCCAACATTGAGAAATGTGGGCCGAAGGTCCACCTTCCGTCAAGGATGAGCCCCAAATATTTGATTTGGGGGCTCATGGATGACCGCGACATACTATGGTGTGGTACCAAAGCATCCTATATAATTGTTACATCGACAACTAATAAAATGAGCACATCAGCATATCGTCGAGGTAAAAGGAACCAACCAAATAGGCATTATTGGGAATAACTAAAAAACGGCTTGTCAGATCTTAATAAAATTAATATGGGACCAAATTGGAAACACCAGCTTTCAAACAAAAAAATAACTATCGAAATCCATTCACAAACGGCGGAGATATCGTGTCACATACATACCATAAAAAAAACATACAGACGAATTGAGAACCTCCTCTTTTTTTGAAATCGGTTAATGAGCAAGCATAATATCATCGAGGTTAAAGAAACCATCTAAATAGGCGTTATTTTGAATAACTAAGAAACAGCTTGTCAGATCTTAATAAAATGAATATGGGACCAAATTGGAAACACCAGCTTTCAAACAAAAAAATAATCATCAAATTCATTCACAAAAGGGAGTAATCGTGTCACATACATACAAAAAAAAACACATACAGACGAATTGAGAACCTCCTCTTTTTTTGCAGTCGGTTAAAAATATATATATATATATTGCATATCGATCCTACTTCGTATGGGGATGACAAGACTGGTACTATCAGAAATTGTCAAAAACATTTTCCATACATTTTTACTGAAAAAAGATAACTAAACTCATAATATTCTTTATCGTCAAATAATTCTTGAATACTTTGATTAAAAGATTCTTTAAAGCCAATGTGAATTACAGACCAATCATTTCTAACGGGAGCGCCTTTTGACCGCTTGGTTGTTGTTGGCGTCTGCTCTACAATATGTTACTTACTTAACAATGTGACGTGGATCTAATTAGGGCGCGAAGCTATCTGCTAAAGCACAGTAAGTCCGGAATGTTTTATGATTTCCAGTGGGAGGGATGCGCTGTGCCGCGCTCCCAGCTGCACGGGTACACCATCTTGCTTGTGTCCCTCGCCAAACAGCTTTGCTGTGTTTCGGAGAGAAGGGCAAGACAGGCAGCACTAATTACTAGCACCGAGACTTAACATCTTATGTCAGGATAGGTAACACATAAAGCCTGGGCTAGTTCCAGGGGTAACCTAGTTTAGTTTGGCACGTCTACCAGTTTGCCTATCTGACTAACATAAAAAGTGAGGACCATGTCAATTATCGTTATTTGCAAGTAGCCAATTATTATTAATAACCCGATTTTGTTTTATAACGTATAAAATATATCCAGTTTTTTATTTTTATAAATTCAATCGCGTGTTCAACTAAGCGTTAAGACGTAATATAGCAGCCACGAAACCTCTGTGGCTCAGTGGTAAGCGCGTTGGTGCTCAAGCCGGAGGTTGCGGGTTCGAACAAAAAATATTTTCTGCGTTCCAGGGTCATGTCATAGATGTGTATTATATAATAAAAATCTTAAATATATGTATAGTATAAAAGTATTAAATATATTTCCGTTGTCTGAGTTCCGTTCTTCGAGAACTTACCACGGGACCAGATTGACGTGGTGTGAAAGCGTCCGTAGATATTATTATTATCAAACAAACAACAACGTCATATATTGTGCGAGGCTTCCCCGAATACGACGATAACCTTGACTCCATCCCACGTTTCTGTGATAGGCAGGGCGGCAGAGTTATTCACGCTAAGAAGATACACGCTAAGAAGATACACGCTTTTTAATTTTTATTAACTTCTCCCGTATGTTTGTAACAGACTAATTTGGACTTGATTTTGACCCACGTTAAACTGCCAGATTTTGTTCAAACTTTGTAGATTTATCGAGGACCGATGACAATACAATAATTTAATAAGTTTGTTCCAATATCCTATCATGATAATTAGGATAGCACCCCACCAAGCCTTGTCGTGGCGTTGGGGCTCAGTAGGCTAAGGTGAACTCAGCACCTTGGGCCAAGCAATTTGAACCGAAGGTGCTTAACTTTGTACCCCTCTTATAAGAAGAGGGGACAAAATCGGTATATACATATTTCTAAAAGTGAAGTTAGTATAAAAACTTAGTACAAAGCATCACACGCTTTTTTCAATAAGGAATATCACTTTTTTGTTAATCCATTTAATTATTTCTTTATTAAAAATTATTTTTTAAATTTATAGTTCGGTTTTTTAGTTTTTTTTATCTATAACCTTTTTAACCGACTTCAAAAAAAGAGGAGGTTCTCAATTCGTCTGTATGTTTTTTTTTATGTATGTGACGCGATTACTCCGCCGTTTGTGCATGGATTTCGATGGTTATTTTTTGTTTGAAAGCTCGTGTTTCCAATTTGGTCCCATATTAATTTTATTCAAATCTGACAAGTCGTTTTTTAGTTATTCCCAATAATGCCTATTTTTGGTTTGGTTGGTTTCGTTTACCTTGATGATATGATCATTTTATTACATGTCGATGTAACAATTATATAGGATTCTTTGGTAGCACACCATAGTATGTCGCGGTCATCGTAATCATCATCATCATCGCCATCACCATGATCATCCTTTATCCGTCCACTGCTGAACATGCCTCCTTCAATGAACGCCAAGACGACGAATTTCGGAATCACTAAAAATTCAGAAATAAAAGCATTTTACAAAAAATTAAAAACGACTTCAAAAATACTAAACTAAAAAGGAATGAAATAACAGTTTCTTTGATTGTTGTGCTTACAACTTATTATCAACTTAATATTCTACTAATGTACAAACTTTGCGTTTACCACGTCATTATAGTTACTTTTGGAGTCGGTGTCGTATTTGTTGCTGTACACTACCTACCTACCTTGGCTGACACCGACTCCAAAAGTAACTATAATGACGTGGTAAACGCAAAGTTTGTACATTAGTAGAATATTAAGTTGATTATAAGTTGTAAGCACAACAATCAAATAAACTGTTATTTCATTACTTTTTAGTTTAGTATTTTTGAAGACGGTTTTAATTTTTTGTAAAATGTTTTTATTTGGATTTTTATTTAGGTAAGACATAAGAACCTCATAGGTTCACGCACAGAATTCAACTCTAATGCGAAACTATATAAACTTCTAGACATTAATAACTTGTCCTAGACGTAAACTTGCCTATTGTCAGCTAATCAAAAGGATTTATTTTATTATTAAATTATTATTTTGGGGCTCTTCTGAACGGCTAATTTGGCGGTAGCTATGCCTCTGATTCTAGAAATTTCGGTAGTAGGGTTTTCTTGCGTTTTCACTATTCGTCTAAACTCTAAAGTATCGCTTTTTTTAGGTGCGCAAGGCCGTATTTTATCTCATTTTTTATACTTTTAGGGTGTTAAGCACTATTCTCGTTATCAGCCCCTATTCAAGACGACCGATCCGAGTACTGTATGCAGTATGCTTCAAATAAAAATTAATCGAAGTAAAAAGTTATTACGGATTAATCGAAGTAAAAAGTTATTAGAGTACGTACTATTTAGGTACCACAAGGCTCACTTTAAGGCCGTCGAGACTCGAGAGTACCGGGCACGCAGAACGGTGAAAGGAATCGCATGACCTCGCTATCTACGAGTAATCTGAGGACATGAACGCGAAATGCTTCTTTATAGGTAGTAGATATTTCATTTATGATTTAAACATAATCATCCAATACATACATCCAACGTTTAACTGTATCCGTGCATTCCTTACACACTAATTATCTTTCCATGAATCAAACATATGTTACCGATAAAAAGTCTTAAAGAATGGGGCTTAGAAATAAAGATTTGGGAGTGCGAAAACAAAATAATTAATCAAAGATTAATTCTAATACAAAATGAATTGCTGTGTCTGAGATAAACCAAAGTCTTTTAACTCTTATGCATATTTTTAAATTTATTATCATAAGCTGCGGATCCAGGTTGGTTCTTTGATTTGCAAATGATTGTCACGTTTTTTGAAGAACTTAATGTATGTATATAAAAACAACCCAGTTGATCCGTTACCTTATAAAAATTTAAACTAGTTGGAATCGTATTTGAATGTATGGAGAAATTTAGATGCTCATATTAACGAAAAAATGTTCACCACTTTTTACTCTACCTAGTTGTAATTCAGAAAATTTGTAAAACGTCTTTTGGGCGTACTTGTTATTAAATCTGCAATCACTATTCTGTTTTAATTTTTAAGGATTGTTTTGACGTTATCTCGCATTTATATATGTACTTATAAAGTAATTTGATAAATATTTTGGACCGTTTTTCATAATTGTATAATTTCTCGAAGTGAAATACTTACACTTCTGAGTCTCTCGATTGCACTTTAGCAGTTTATTTTGATTGGGTGATCAAATTAATCTTCTCTTTAAAGTATCGGTATAAATCTTCTCTATTTGCTACAACTGTTGTTAAATAATTTAAAATATTTATTTTTAATAGTAATTTTACGGCGGTCGTAATAGAAACCACATATAAACCAAAAGAAAAATGTTACGTATTGTTACGTATTGTTACACAATTTATAATGTTTTCCGTAGCTCCCCTGTTTTTTTTTCCTTTAACGCCGGGAAATGCTCTGCTCATGCTATTACTATATAAAATATTATAACGATCGCACATAGGCATAAGCCCTTATTTATATCGCAGGGAAATCCTTATGGATGCAGCTAGGGTCTTCGGGTAGATCCTGACCCAATGTGGGACTTGCACCTGGGAGTGCCCACCCTAACTAAAACCACTCTGAGCGCCTTCATTCGCTTTTTGAGGGTCCCGGATATGTAGGCAACAGACAGGATGACCTCAGCAATAGGCTGGCTCCGGCGAAAGCCAGACCTCGTAAGGGGGGACTGCCCGGCCGCCACTAAGCAGTCACCACGATCGACTGCCATACAGACCCAGGTTCCTAGCCTGAGACATTCGACACGAACTTAGGCGCGTTACTGGAGGCGCATTAAGTAGCGCCTCCTACGCACCCCCGTTCGTCGCCTGGAGGAGGCCTCGTCGGCGGCCTCCTCACTCAGACGCATGTCGGTCTTCTTCTGGGACATTACTGCCTCATAGAAGGCACAAGCAACTAAACCTTCAATTAATTTTAATATTAATGTAACATATTGTGTATTCGGGTAAGAAATAGCTAGATATCCTACCCCCCTCCCCCTTTAATCGCACAATTTGCTTAATCTAAATTTTATTCTCGTAATATTCATAGTCTGTTAATGCGGGAGTTAGTGGCGCTTCATAAATTATCTTCAATGATAATTGTTTGCGACATGCAAATATTATGGGTTTTGGACTAAGATTCATCGAGTATGCACGCTGCACTTAAGAGCAATGTTGCTCTTACATTCAAGAGCCTACTTTAAGTTTATTCACCATTTAACATATTATATTAGCCGAAATGAACTTATAGAGTATGTAAGCTTGTGAAAGTCCGGTTATGTAGTTTTAAACCTGAAGTGCTTAATTTTTGCAAATACATTTAAACAAAGAATCTCATGAGTGAGATGCAATGCTAGGTCAGAAGTAACCTGTTAAACCGGCAGGTGAGGTTGCGGGTAGTGGAGGGGTAGTGTTTAGCAGCGGGGGGCCGCCCGGGCGTGCACGCTGCACCGCGCCAAGGTCAGCCGCCGCACGCATGCGTCCCAACCTCGGCATCTACTGCTGTGTGCCGCGGTCTGCACGTCGGGGGAGCCTTCCTTGTGTGTCCTTCCTAGTATTAAATAGTATATACTTTATACGATTTAGTTACACCAGTAGATAAGGCGGTTTGGCCTGTTCGCATATGATTCATTATAACTCCATCAATTTTTGAGCTGAAAAATCGGAAATAAAATTTAGTATTTCACTTCACGACTAACTTAGTTGAACGCTAAAGCGAATCATGAATGAGCTTTATTCTTTGCTCGATTTTAAGTCATCTAAAGTTAGACTTTACCTCCCGCTAAATTGTTCTTGCGTGTTGATATTTAGCCAAAGCAGACTGGGTGGCGGGGTTGTCTAAATAAAGAAAGCGTAGAATATATATTGTGCGTACATTTTACAAAAATCTTTAGGTTATTAGTCCACTGCTGATGATGATGATGATGATCTGTCCGACCGGTTACGGCCATGGCGACCACTGCTGGATTGTGGCTGGATATAGGCCTCTATTAAATCACAAAACTGTTTCTAAAGAAGAGAGGGCAAACGGACAGTTTGACAGTTTTCACTAACAGGTGAAACGACCAAAAACACTGTGCTCAGTTTTCCGCGGGTGTCTATTCTGCGTTTGCAATTTCGCCACCTTTTACTGTGGTCTCGATGTCGAGTGTTCCTGGAAGAAGTAGTGTTAATCGTGGTAACTTTGTAGACCAACTGTATACATACATAATATTATATTTTTGGATTTTTAAATATTATATTTTCCTTTTTCTAAAGTATTTTATCATACATAATATTTTTTTTTTTACAGAATACATGTTTACAAAGTTGTGGTATTAAGAACATAAAAAATAAAAGTGTAATTTTTTTGTTAGTTATTCTGCAAGAACCCCTCTTCAGGTAAAGGTTTCCTCCAAAGTGAGCCAGTCTTCTTTGAATTTTGCTGAAATCATACAATTTCTTCTGTGCGTTTTGTTTCGTCCTCCCATATATTTGGGGGTCTTCCTTTTCTTCTTTTGCCTATTGGCCCTTTCCACGCTGTCACACTTTCTATCCATCACTGGTCGTGGAGGCAAGCTACGTACCCAGTCCACTTCCATTTTAGTGCAAAAGGTTGTGTCAGACCGTCTGTTGCTTTTGTGATATTTAGTGTTTTTGTGTTGTATTTTTTTTAAATATTCAGCATTCTACACTCTATTCTGCGTTGGCACGTCATAATTTTATTTTTATATTTTGATTGAACTTCCAGAGGCCTTAGACAAAGTAACATTAAAAAAACGATAACGAAGTTCGAAAATAATAAAATGTATGGGATTGACATAAGCCGTCGTCAATTATGTCACTCGTTATCGTTATCGCAAGTTGGTAGACAATGTTAAAATTCGTAACAAAATCATAAACTGTTAATTGGTTATCGAACACTTATGTCAAACTTATGTTATTTTATTATTGATATTGATTCGTTATCCGTGGGCATGGGCTATGGAGCGTGTATGAGGTCTATTCACATAGATATTAATATAATTTTTTTGGTCCGATTTGACACTTCTTGTCGAACTTTGTTGACACTTGACAGTTGTTGTCGCTGCACTGTCACGATCTTTGATTGATCATTGGCTAGAAAATTATTATCGTTATCTCAACGACGATAACGAATTTCGGCTACAAAGCGATGTCACTTTGTCTACAGGCGTAGGTCAAGCATGGTATAAGTCAGGAGTTCATACCCTTGGTCTTCAGGTTGATCAGCATTTTACTCTTAAATATTTCCTTTAAGATCCAGTATTTATTCCATGTTATGTGTGCCCTGCGTTCTACCTCCTGGTAGTTGCTTGATCTGTCGAAGCTGATTTGTTTGCCGAGGTAGAGGTATTGTATATTCACAGAATGTATAGTTACAGAATAAATTATACTACTAAGTATAGTGAATAAGCTCGTCGGTGGCATATATTTGTATTTTGGTGCTATTTGTCATTATCATTGTTTTGTAGAGGTTCATTTCTAGGCCAGCAAGCTTACTAGCGTCATTTAATGACTCTACCATGTACTGGAATTCTGTTCCATTCTCTGAAGTCAACACCAAATCGTCGGCGAAACGTAGGTGGCTTAGATAGCTACTTTTTACTTGTATGCCACGTTCTTTCCAGTTAAGCTTCTTTTTTATGGACTCTAATGTGGCTATAAATATTATAGGCGATAGCGGGTTCCCCTGTCTTACTTACCCTTCTCTTGACAGGGAACCAAGAGCCAGTTGTTACTAGTTGAACAATACTTTTGCTGTTATTATAATACAATATGTTATTATATTTCGTTCATTTCTTTTACATGTATGTATTATAAAATTACATATAAGAGATAGAGAAGAGATACATAAACTTAATTGGGTTTTTTCTATTTCCAAGGCAGTACCTAAATATCTAATAAAATTCACCTTTTCCTAACATACTTACATAGTTATTATACCTCGTGATCTTAATAACATACATAGCACATAATGAAAATACAATGTAGAAAGATGTGCAATCGTTCTCCTGTGGTTAGTGCAAACGTGATGCTTTTCGGTGTTTTCTAATTAGAAAGCAAAACTACACCATCGAATACCACGCCTACGTCGGTAGCGTCGCGCGTCGCCACTCGCCAGCGCCGCTTACAATCGCGAGTTGCAACGTTCCATTCACCTTATTCGCCACCGTCCAGGTTCACTGACTCGGCTGGCGAGTGGCGACCGACTAAGAGCTCGCACACGTCATCGTCCAAACGCCGCCGTTTCAATATTTGAAACTACGCAGCTTTAAATTGTACGTGTGTAATGCGGCGGCCGGCGGGCGGCGGCCGGTCGTCGGCGCGACCTCGGCGAGCGGCTGGCGAATGCGATTGTGAATTTGTGACGCGGCGCCCCACCGTGCAGCGTTATGTAAAGAGCCGAGACGCGGAGACGATGCAACGGCGTGCGTTGCGCTCAACCGCGTGCGTCCCTCCTCCGCCCCCGCGCGCCGTGCCCTGCCTCGCCCCGCCGCGCACGCTCCTCCGCCAGTGTTTTCACCGGTGCGGGGAGGCGCGGTGCGGGCCGCGGAGGTCGCGCGCCTCCCGCCTCTTCCCTCCGAGACGTGTCATACATTGGCACTCAGTCCTCGCCGATCGCTCAGTCGTAGTGTGGAGTGCGTCAGCGTCGGTTGGTTTCGCATTCCCATTTAATAATCGTTCAATATAGTGACGTTTTACGACTCCTACTCTCTTTCGGCTCGTTGCCATTTTGGGGAGTTTATAGTTGACCGCGGGTGCGTTTGCGACGGTCATAATCATAGAATATCCGGTACCGGTCAAAAATAACTAACGTTATCATGACGACCTCGGACGGCGAGACGAGATAATAGGAGGTCGGCAGCACCTGCGCGGCGCGCCCCACGTGCGCGCCCGCTGCAACGGACAATTAGCAAGTGGCTTACTCCGACGTCAGCCGTGCCATCTTCCCTCTCTTATCTCCTGACGGCCATCCCCCCTCCCGCTCCTTTATGATTCTCGATTACAGACTAAAGTCTAAACAAAAGACTGTCAGGTTTTATACAAAAATAACTTAATAACACACTAAGTACAGGTAATACATTCAATTAAATATAATGTAATGTATGTACGAAAATAGATAACGTAGGTACCTACTTTATTTTTAAACTTATATTAGAAATATTCATTTTAATTTCAAAACACGATAGCTAAAACGTTCTTGTATAAATTAAAAACTACATTTTGAATTAAATATTGAACAAACTACGACTTGCGTTACTAAATCAGTTCCTCAGGCCAAAATTTAATTGATAATAAATACTCAATGACCATATTTTGTTTTTACCGGATTTATCTAAAAGATCGCTCTTAAAACAGTAGAAGAAGCATTTGAATGTTTTACGTAATAATGCTTGAAGGTTAGTGTACTGATTTCGCAATTTATTATATATTTAACACATTTAATTCTACGTATACATGTAAAATAATATTTTCAGTGCATAATGTTCACTTCGACCTATCTATCATTGGCGAAAATTTATCTTGCCTTGTTTGAATGTCATCCTCTAATATCTATGGAAGTTAAAAACAACTCCACTTGTGAACGTTATGTTTATAAGTTATTATTTTTGATCAAATTCATCATGATCGGGACAACAAGCGTATTAGAAAAAAATATTCTGGTATATGTCTATCTTTTCTTGTGCTAGGACTGGAGGACTAGAAGTAGACCGAGCAATGCCAACCTTAAGCCAAGATGTAGGTCTCTGTGCCAGACATTGCTCGTCCTTATTTGCTATCCGGTAAACAGAGTTAGATGGATCAAATAGAAAAGTACTGCAGACGGACAGTCCGTATGTACCTTCGGTCTCGAGACGGATAGAGGAGATATTTGTCACGTCTCCTAGAATTCGGGATGGGGAAGTGGACACTTAGGATCCCTAAACACGCGTGAGAAGCTTGAGCTCGAATTTAGGTTCGCCCGCTATTTCAGGTGTGTAGCTACCGTATTCCAAAAAGTACGTATCTGATACCAGTTTTTCTTTTCGATGAGAGATAACTGAATTTGCTAACTCAAGATTCGTCACGTCTCATAACACACTTTACGATTATTATCATTTCACATGCCTTTAAAAATTATATCAAATTTGTATTTTAAAAACATAATACTTATCTTTATCTGTAAATATACCACTTATTGTTTTCTAATGTTTACGCGAATTTCACTCATTATAATAAAACAATTTTTACGGATTTTATCGCGGTTTATTAAGATTTTTACAAGCCCGACGTTTCGGATACTTTACAGCAACCATGGTCACGGGAGGACTGAGGTGTCATACGTCCTATTATTACAAAGTTATTCGAAACTACCCTATGATACATCAATATTTTGGTCAGTCCTATCTACGCAGAAAGTGCTAACTGTATCTTTAATCTGTGACATATTATGCTTGGATTTTGATTTGATAATTTTAATAATGGGATCCCAAGCAGGTGGTAGAAGCCAGCCATCTTCTCTATTGAAATTAGGATGTTTTTTAATTTCAATAGCCTCACGGATCATCCTTGGTTGGAATCTGTGTTCTTTTGCGAGGACTTGTGGTTTATCAAATCTGATATATAATGGCGAGCTTTGTCAAGACTATGTTCACAGATGGCAGACTTAGTGTAGCGACGGTGTTTTAAATCAGCTATATGTTCTGCTGTAAAGTATCCGAAACGTCGGGCTTGTAAAAATCTTAATAAACCGCGATAAAATCCGTAAAAATTGTTTTATTATAATATACCACTTATTATAATTTAAGCTTCTTAAAGAGGGAAACAAATTAATAATTATTTTTCATTAATGATCTGTAAGTATCAAAAGCTGCTTATGATAATCAAATATGTTATGCTATTATAATATTAACTGATGACGTCTATTATTCAGGTTTTATAATATGTTTTGTTCATTTTGACGTGACAACGTCTTATAATTCGATGGATCCGGCTGCAAGAACGAAAAAACATGACGTATGCGATGACGTATGCGGCGTTACCTCGCTCTCAGGCGTTACATTTTCTTATGACGTTGTCATGTTCAACTATCGTCAGAAAACCGATTTTTTTTTGGCGTTTCGTATTATCATAGGTACTTCAATATTGCCTTTACGAAATTGTATTTAATCTTAAATGTTTGGAAGAATACCGTACATACTTACTAAAAATTAATGTGACAGAAAATACCTCACATGAGCGATATATGTATGAGTAAGCGTTTCATTTGTATGCATAAATTAATACCTGCTGACATCTGACATTGGTCCAAAGACGAATTCATTGTATATTGCGTAACATCACATGAATATGTAAAAAATGAATTAAGTATAAGTATGAAACGGTTTTGCTAAGAAAACTAAAGCCGCGTCTAGCGAGGAGCGATCGACTACAGACTTGTGCGAATCATAAGGGCATTAAAACTCACCACGGACCTATACGGGTTGATGGTGTGAAGTAAATAATGGAATAAATAATATAAATTTTGCCTTTATTTTCTATTAAAATTTTGCGCCCGTTAAAACGACATTAGCATCTTATTACATATTTATAACAATCATGAGTTCATGTCCCTCCACGCCAGTATAGATTGGTTTCTAGGAAAGTACAAAATGTATTCAATTTTTGAGTGGGTCTTACAGAAAAGTGAGATTAAGACGTGACAGTATCATTGGTGGTATTTATCAGTAGGTATTCAAATCAAATATGCAAGTCCTAAAATAGTGATGGGCAGAGTAAATCTCTAAGATAACGTTACCTGTTCCATGACAAGATGATAGGCGATAAAGAGACTAATGCTGAGCAAACAGGAAGACTTACTTCCCTAGATTTAGCAACTTATTTAACACATAATATTATGTTGTTAGATTTATTGTTATTCTATTTCTAGAGGCATGATACAGAGATGTGCGGCCGATAAGCTTGATAAGGGCTTGGTGTTGGCTAGCACTTTGACTTTTACCCATTACCCATATTAAGTACCTACATAAAGTATTTTTGAAGTTATGCTTCTTTAAGCGCGTTAGAAAATGATAAGAGTGAAATTTTAAGATGCGATGCGATCACTGTAACAAAAGTAACAACAGGTTGAAGCTGACATTATCAGTTTTTAATATTTATTATTAATTTCTAATAAGTATCTAATTCTCTACAATAATTCTTATTCATCAATCTAAGATTCTTTTAGTTTAGATTTGATAAGACAAATGCGGAAATGTGTAAAAACTATTACAACCAAGCTGCCAAGGAAGCTAAAAAAATTCGGCAAGGCTTTTTTTATTAATTTATCATTCCTTTTACTTAGCAAAGAGTTGTGGCATATGGGATGAAATCTTTAGCTAATTTTGTTTTGTTGCGACACAGTTCTTAGTTCTTACGTGCTTAAATAAGTACACACACGCTTTTTTATTTTTTGAATGTTACCTTTTACTTGTTTTAAAATGACAAAGGTGTCCCTAACTGTTTTAGCTGCTGTCCAAACCGGTATTATTATAACTTCTTTGACTTTTTAACCTTTTTATTATATTATAATCGTGGTTCCTCTACAATTTAAAAGCACTTCCCTAGCCGCCTCATCCAGTATTGGAATACTTGGTGTCGACATAATATCGAGCAATTTTGTAGTTATTTGGAAAGGAAGGCAAAACTAGCCTCTAAGAAACTCGGTGTGCTCAGTTGGGCAAAGCAGTATTTCATGCCTTCACACCGTCTACAACAAATGTAAATACAATACAAGGTGCAGATCCGGCCCCACATGCTGAAGCACCCCAATACTGCGTTCAACACTGGGTGGCTCGATTATCGATGACAAGGTTTTCTCCAATTAGCTTGATTCTTTGGCGCAGCGTAGTGATGTCGGATCGCTCTGCATCTTCTACCGCATCTATCACGGGGGGGTGTTCTCAGAGATTGTTCGGATTCCAGACCTGCAGCAGAAATCCAGCACCGGACATCGCGACAAAATCTGAAATTTCACCCACACCACCTCGATGTCCGTAATCCACAACAACTCTATTCTTACAGGCATTTCCTGCCTTGCACTACCACTACATAGAACTAGGTGCCACCGACGATATTTCCGAACCGATACGACTTAGAGACCTTCAAGAAAAGAGCATACTCATATTTTTAGATGCTTAGCGTGTCCGTGGGGACACAATCACATACATTTTCTTGCAAAGCGGTGGAACTCCGCCTGTATGTTATATATATACGCATTTTTATGAGTACAATAGTGAATCAGGTTTATCTATCTACAAAAATTAAAAATAATGAATTTTTTTTATACAGAAAGTACTACCCACAAATGTTATTTAAGTGAAAAATAAATTTCGGGGAATAAATTTTGGGAGAACCTTACAATATGCATCATGGTGGCCTTCGGGGAGGGGGGAGGGGGGTGTCTGCATGGGTTTAAACTTTTTATTAGCCATCGTTTCGCTATTTCTTCCGACAAGCACCTTTGGAAAAAGGTACGACGAATGTACTTTTCGTCTTGCGTCTCAGTCTAACGTTTGTCTTACGATCTGAAGTCTGATTTAAAGAAAACACATATTTCAGATTAAACACAACATTACACAAATTAGTACGTGAAGGTACGAATACCTCAATATGCGAACGTGACTCCCACTGTAGGTCCTTTTATTTAAAGATTTTTTATTTCAACAGTGTGTGTGTTTGTTTTCATTCAATTGTATGTGTAGAGAGTTACATAATTTATATAAACATAGACACGTGTAAAGCCATCAACCTCTTATGTAACGTTACACGTACCACTTTACTCAACGCGATTTATGCAAGTTATTAGACTTAGTCTCTTCTTTTAAGGTTATGCTTTCCTAGTAATTATTGTTCTAATTAATACTTGTGATTTGAGTTTACAACAATTATGACCAAACAACATAATTTCTAATTAGCATAGTTGTTCGTGCCCAACCAAGGTGGGCACAGTTAGTAAAATGCACACTGGCTTAATTTGTTTTGAATCTAATCTGTACCCTTTCAATGATGCCAAAAAGTTACGCAAATTTTACATGATTTTTGTGACTCGTTTTTATAAGCAGGTGCAATGGTTTAGTTTCCTTTAAAAGTTAACATCAATCTTGTTGTATAATTCTCCTTGTTAGGCAATGACCGTTGTATTCTTAATAGTTCTTGAACTAAATCATTTAGGAATAGCATATTTACTTCCATTACAATTTAATTTCATTATAAGTTTTCATTGTAAGTTTTTGCAAACTTGTCCCAAATTTCATAAAAAAAATAATTAATAAACTTAAAGCTAATTGAGCCGAGGGGGCTCAATTAGCTTTGACCAAGGTGTTTGGGGGGGGGGGGGGGGAAGAGGAGACAAAAGAGATGAAGGGATGAGTATGGGAACCTCACCCCATTGTACTGTCCCGACGTTGGGAAGGGCTTTTCTGTGGTGCGGGTCAACCCCACTGCGGAGGTGACGTCGGTCCCTTGCGGGACTGACTAGCCGTCGAGGTGCCCTGTTAGCAGGGCACCTCACCAAGGCGGCACTGGTGGCACTCGCCGGGTTTTAGTGGGTAGAGCTGCGTCCATTTACAACCTTTCGGGCGCAGCGAGTCCCACATACCCACCTGGGGAGCATTTCCCGGCGTAAAAGGAAAATAAAATGTTAATAAATAAAAAAAAATCTTTAAATTTTTTACTGAGGTTTTATAGTAGATATAAAATGTAAGCATAAAAGTTGTGTTACGGAAATACTGTTTTCGTTTGTGACCTTGCCTATAAATTGAAATTTGTATCTTAAAATTTACTATTTTACGTATCAATGACATAATATTGTTTATTGTTTAACTTCACTTAACGGATCTTTATATTAATCACTTATGGTTTTAGCGGCTAAATTTATAGTACGGTTTCGCAACGCGCCCATGTTCCAGAACAAGAAACTCTTCTGGGTTCATATCATTCTTTTATCCTTCCTATCGTTATTTCACAAAAGTCAATTAATCCTAAATCTAGAGCATTCATTTCCATATGTACGTTTTTGTCATTTATTTTATTTATCCTTTAACATTTTGATTTGGTTTTCGTTTTATTAGTTTTAAATTAATGAGGCAAAATTGTGTTATAAGTTTTACGCACGAAGATAAAAAGAGACCCGTCATGCGTGCCTACTGCCTACGGCCGAACTGCCAGTTGACACGGTGGCACCACAGTCCACAGTCTGTGCATGATTTTTAACTTTAATTTGCTTACAACAAATGTTTTTAACAACAGCTGCACAATAATAAACTAAGCGAGCAGTAGCACTAAGGCATCAGAACAAGACAAGGAGTAAATAACTGTTCAGTGCGAGGCTCGTCGTACTTGTGATTGTCGGGGTGACGACAGCGCGGCAGGGGGAGGGGAGGGGGAGTGCACGTGCCTCGCAATCGTGCCACTCGGCATGCCATGCTTTTGCGCCCTCCCCTCTTCACTTGTTGAACGCGCTCGGGCGCTATCGGCGCCGCCGGTCTTCAAGTGCTCATCTCTCTACTATCTCGCTCACAAAGCTTGGCAATGTACGAGGAACTACGGGCTACTATATCTGTATAGGTGCGGGCCACGTGCCGTATCGATTTTATAACACCTTACGTTTTAAAACTTATATTACCTAACTACTATATTTGTGATGCCTACTGTTACAAAAATAGAGCATACTTTACACTATATTACCTATACCACAAACTATCGTATTTTTGTAAGTTTTTTAACTACTTAAGACATTTTTTAAGAGTTTTTTAATCACACCTTTTCCAAGTAAAATCCTGATTCCCAAGTCCATTCCGAGTCCTCAAAACGTACCCCCGGCAATTCTTGGCAGTCTTATTTATTTTTTACTTATAACATTTGCAATTTAATTATGCCAATTTTGACGTATGTTTGTGTTTTAAAAACCTTTTAGGTGGGAAATTCAAGGAAATTAGTCTAGGTTTTAAGGTTAACATGATGACAGTTGGCCAACAACCTAATACAATACCTCTATGCAGTTGGCAGACTAAATATTGGGACCCATCTTTTTATGACAATCCGTTTTATGGCATTTTATATTGATACTATCAAACCAAGATATTGTAATCACTACGTTTACTATCAAATAACGTTATTGCATTAATTATTTATTTACAAGAAAAGAAATCGAATCTTTTGGTTTATATTCTAATAAAAAAGTTACTTGTGTTAATTCAAAACATAGAAAAGAATTTTCCAATAAGTACATACAGCCGACACAGTAAATATTTAAATTAAACAATTTGTATTTAAACATGTAAATAGAAATATAACGTTATAAATAATTTATCAACTTTTTGTACTTTTAAAAAATACGATATAATTTTATTTAAATTAATAAGATATATTCTCACTTTGTTTAAACGAAGTGTTCTTATAATTCTTAATATATTTAGTCCTTCTTTATTCATAAAATATATAAAAAAGGAAAAAAAAACATGTATTCCATGCAACGCGACGCGACGTTAGAGAAAGTGATAATAATTTAGCTAGGATACCTTTTTTATAAATATGATTTTTTTGTTAAGATGACCTAGCAAACGCACCAAAGAATAAAAAAGTCGAAACAGGAAAAAATAATATCAGTGATTAGAAAAAATGTTCAGTGGAAAGTCGTGTGAGCACATCAAAGTTGTGAATATGAGAACTAGTAAGTTAAGTTAAAACTGCTCCGATTTAGGATGGAAATACTTATGGAAACTACTAAATCTAATTTCCTAATTGCCAATTACCGAAATCGCCGAGACGGACAGTTCTGCAGTGCGATGGGTGCGCCCAGTGATGCTCTATATGGTGAAACGCTTCATACCATCTCAATTAATACCAGGGAAACAGATTTCGGCAGTGTTATTCAGCCGATTCCAATAACTCTGAGACCGTACAAACAGTTCCAAGTAGCAGGCGACCCAATAAACGTAGCATATGGTAATGAAGGCTCCGAGGTTAAAGCTCCTGTGAATTCTTCTCTGGATGTTGATACCGAGAAAGACAACAATTTGTCTTTAGAAAGTCAAGTTGGCGCTCCTAACGAAGAAGGTGTTCATGCTAATAAAATAGCAAGACCTCCTAAGAAGAAGTGGATTAAAGAATATTTGGGTGAGTTAGCGTCAAGTCAAAATTTTGGAATATTATTACGGACTATTAATTGTTTCTTTTATTGGAAGTCCTTAGTTGTTTATCTTCGTTGTCCTTGATTTCTTTAATTACTTCTAGATATTTAATCGTTTTTATACGTGTGTCTCCTCACTTGCAACTTTTGTAGTAACAATCTTAAAACATATTGTTGACTAATAATAACATTTTGTTGACTAGATTTATATAATTAAAACGCGTAATGATGAAGCAGAAACAGGTCCAACAGGAAAATAAGGATCGAGTTATTTGCCCCTTTAGTCTTACTGGGTTTGACAAGTAACAAGTAGCAAAAATAAAAGTAAAATCTGAATGAATTACATATGTTTTTGTTACTCAATAAAGATGTTTATCTACCCCCATCGTCCTTATTCGTAATCGTTTGTCTATTGCCTCGGTGCTCTTCCTGCAGCCGACCTTCAGTTCCTCTCACAGGATGTTACTCTTCGTAACTGTCCATGAAATAAAGAAATATAATATATAATGCTACGTGGATTATGACACGCTCATTAAATACAGAAGAGCCACGTGGTACAGATATCTAACAGTAAAGAATAAAAGATATCTGTGGATGACGTCATAACGTTGCCTTTGACTTTCCCACCATTTTTGCATAAACGATTGTGTAATTTACATTTTAAGTGTATTTTATCGACTACATAATATACATTTTAAACAATTATAAATAAATGTATATGAATTGATCGAATGACTTGAGGGCCAACAGGCTTGTAGAGCGAAGGTCGCAAGGTTACGAATATAAAATTATGGAATGACGATTTTCACTTAGCGATCGTAGGTATCAAACTGCATGTCGGCGTGAGGCGCCAAAGGTCGATCGATTTAATATTGATGAGTTAATAAGTAATTTGTTGCGGGTATCCCATCACTTTGCTATTAACAAAATACTATAGTAATGGCTTCATATGTAGTGAATGAGTCACTTGGTGCCCAATGGTCAACGTTACCTGTCGTCCGGGGCTTACCTTCCTTCTGCCACGTTCGGGTAACTCGTGCATGCATTACCTACTCCGTAATTACCTACCCATCCTTTTGTTCTGCACACACTTACACAAATAAGCTCTTTGCAGGTGGCCCGTGCCATTGCCAGGTTCTAGTATTATAAGTAAATCTATAAATCTGATATCATACTTAATCTACTCTACTACTACTTAATCTACTCTACTACTACTTAATCTACTCTACTACTACTTAATCTACTCTACTAACTACTGATATAATACTCAGTCTAGACTCTATAGTAACTGTAGAAGTGTCTATACCTACATATAGTAGAAATTAAACTTTTCTTGTGTTCATTGAGAGAAGTCTGTTGTTTTTTTGAGTGAAAGTCTTGTTGTAATCCGTGAGTTGTAACTTGTAACCACGTAATTTCGTATTTGTCATTATCAGTCCGACGTTCTGCACATGGAGGTTAATGACATTGTTATCACGCATAGCTATCTTACTTATCGTTTCAATGTGTCTTTAAAAAGTTGTGTAGTAAAAATTGTTATGATTAACTTTTACATTGCAAAGGTCAGAATATTTTTAATTAACCACTCCATGGACTTCCCACACATTTGCATGGAGCCTACAAAAATGCTCTATAATTATTGTACGTACAGGATCATAAACAATTAAGGTATCTTTTATATTTTATAAGTTGATAAAATTCCGCAAAACTCCATAATATGAAATATTTCAAAACTTTATTTAACAATCCGGTCTTTATCGCATGATATCGTCAAAATAAGACAAGTATAAACATGATTAAAAGAATAATATCGTTTATTTTAAAGAAATCGTCATTTATTGTTATTGAATAAATTGTGAATTATTACAATAAAATATGGATACTTATTCTATTTTTACAATATGCATGTTTTCCTTTAAAACTTGTAAAATATTTAGAATTCATACATTTCTATAACAGTTAACCTATTTAAATGTATATGTAAAGTATTTTGTGTCTTTATCGTTTTGTTTAAAACGATGTAAGCAAGAAAACTAATTATAATTTACCGGTGGGAGGGAAGCGCTGTGCCGCGCTCCCGGCTGCATGGGTACCACCATCTTGCTTATTCCTCCCGTGAAGCAGCTTTGCTGTGTTTCGGAGAGAAGGGCAAGACAGGCAGTGTAATTACTGGCACCGAGACTTCACATCTTATGTCTCAGGATAGGCAACACATAAATGAGTTGCCTGGGCTCGTTCCAGGTAAACTAGTTTATGTTCATGGGCGACGTCGACCACTTAACATCAGGTGGTACGTTTGCCAGTTTGCCTATCCAACTAACATTAAAAAAAAAAAAAAATTGCGCTAAAAGGTACATACCTAGTTCGATTTGACTTTTTATATTATTGAAAAATCTAGGTCAGCCCTTGAACACGCCCCAAATAATTATAAACAACATTAGATATGCAGCTGTTAACTCATTTTATTAAAATAAATAACAATCTTTTGTTTCTAAAAAGTGTTTCAATGACATACTATGACTTACATGATTCTTGTAGGACCATTGGGTTTAATTTTTTAGTCTGTTCATTAGTTCATATCAATGTGTATACTAAATCTTAATTAACGTAATCTTTTCATAAAAAGTGTTCTCGTGAAGCTCTTGATGATCTGCCACTTAGATTACGAAATACTTTTCTTTTCCAACGTCGTCAGCCTCGTGACGCACGAGGTCCGATTTGAAGGTTTCTGCGTGACTTTATGTAACTGCCAGGATGAATAAACAATTGAAACCGAACCTACTGTAAGCCATTCTGTGACAAAAAATACAACGCAATCACTTTGCTAGTATATATAATATTATAATATAATGAGGCGTCTATAATAGTGAGAACCATATTGTCTGGGTTCTAGCATAGTTAGTGTTCATATTATGTTGTTTCCCCCAGTTTCGTTTGCTGACTACAAAAAGTTACGCGAAATTTTAACCGACTAAAAATGGTTGACTTAGTTTAGATGATGTGCTTATTTTATTACTTGTCGATGTGAAATGAACAAAAAATAATTGTATAGGATGCTATAATATCGCATCATAGTATTTCGAGCTCGTCGTAATCATCATCTTCAGCCTTTATCCATCCACTGCAGGAGTTATCATGATCAATGACCTAATCACTGTTCTGTTATTATTATGCCGTTATGCATAGGTCTATCAAAAAAAAACATACAGACGAATTGAGAACCTCCTCTTTTTTTGATCTCGGTTAATATAATGTACCTTACCTTCTTAAATGTAGTAAAAATTTCAATTAATTTTGTGTGTGTGTAAGCGGTAGTGTGAACATAATCTATTCATGAGTACCTATAGTCTGATATAAGAATATATTTTTTGAACGACTTCGCAAAGGAGGAGGTTATATGTTCGTGTGTATTTTTTTTTCGTTAATTATTTTAAACAATCAGTAAGCGCAGGAGCGCCATCTTACAGTTGGGGTACAGTTTGCTTATTCAGATGGAACTTTCAATTAAACGGGCAGAATGACTCGAGCATTTTAATGCTCTAATGCTAAATGTGGGCAGATTTAGCAGAATACAACTGATAGTTGCGTTAGGCTGACACTGTACTGACACAAACGTATGACAAACTGCGTCTAGTTAGGTCAAGGTAAACACTACGTATAACGTAAGACTTAGCAAGTTGGATATAATCAATGAAACTAAAATATTAGTTTATTAAATACAAACATAATTCTAGTAATAAGTAATAATTAAGTGGTAATATTGAATTTGTTGGTAATTATTAAAACTATTCCAAATGTGGACGTATATAAACAATAATTGAAACCGACTTAAAAAAATAAAACATATACTAAAAAGTAATAAAATAGGTATTTGCTTTTCCTTAATTTTTGTGCCTACGACTTATAATCAACTTGTTATTTTACTAATTACAATCTTTGTTTTTACCACATCATTGTTGTTACTATTGGAGTCGGTGTCATATTTTTGGTCATTATGGCCGCTCCACATTGACTAAAAATATGGGATTCGTTCTCAATAGGGTAGAGACAGTATATCTTACTTAGCATTTACCAAAATAACATTTTTTACAATTTTTTCTGTCTGTCTGTTTGTTCCGGCTAATCTCTGAAACAGCTTATAAGGAGTAACTTAGGCTATAAAAATAATCATCATCAATCCGGGTACGACTATAAATCAAAGTTAACGCGAGCGCATCTGCGGGAAACAGCTAGTAAAAAATATATTTTATCAATATCTTTTTCGCAGACTAGAGTTCAAAAACCGCTTAATTAAAACATGACCGTATCACCATTATATTGAATTGTAACGACGTTTTGCGATTTACATGTTTTTAGATTGTGCCACATTATGATAATGTTCTGTATCGTAAGTAATGTATTATGTATAATACAAATTTATATTTATGAATGGTAGCAAGTACTAGTACTCTTTGAATGGGTAATCCAGTGTAGGAACGCTAAAATGAGTCAAACATTCTTTTCTATATATTTTCCCGACGGCCCCGATGTAGCTTATGTATTTAGCATTAAGAAAACCCTGCGTGGTGTCGCCACTGTATCTTATAGTTATCGTCCATACAGAAATTACCTAGTTCCGATATTTTCCGCAATATGCCGAGGGTTATAACACATATTTTGTTTATAGGTATTATATAATAATATATTGAAAGAATAGACATATTTTTTTGTGTTTGATAATAATTAGTAATTACGTCGATTTTGAAATTTTTATTGATGTAATTGTGAATTACTATTAATAATAAGGGAAATGTGATTCCCGTAGGAACTTTGATTTTTTCTTTTGGTATCAGCCATCACCATTTCAGATTTCAGCCAAATCGGTTCTGCCGTTTTGCCGTGAAAGACCGACAAACATCCAAACTTTCGCCTGTATAATAATATTAGTAAGAAGATGCTTGTTGCTCGGGCAGACTTTCTGTCACAGAATAAATAGTGCTACCCAAGTGCTACCTCTATGATCTATCATCTAAAATATTCCAAAACTATCCGATAGGCATAAAGACACATTAGACCAGAGTACTGTGAAGAATTCCCATTCATATCGGTTCAGCAGTTTAGGAGTTCATAGCGGACAAACAATGGGACACGAAATTTGTATGTATAAAGTTATAATATACCTCTTTATGAATTGTAGTAACAAAAAATACTACACATCTATAATATGCAGTCAGCTGTGTGGCGCTTCGCGAAAACGGTCACCAAATGACGAGTGACGTCGACCGAGGAACTGCTATAGCCTATAATTTGGCTCGGCAGTCGGCAGTCGGCACAGTCTATAATCCAAGCGAATTCGAATCTACGTCACGTGGTTTCGTGGTTGTAGCTCCGCCTCTAATATATTGTTCTCGTTCATATAAACACCGTCCCTTTCCATCTGTAAGTTGCTGTTGATGTATATAACCTTATGGCTATTTGCTTAAAGTCTTTATTTGAATGTCAAAGAACATTCTCTCGCTCTATCGCTAAATGTTGAACTGTGAACGTGTTATGTTTGCCTGGTAGTTTACCGCCTCGTAATATAGACCAACGGGGCTGATTTCAACAGACTAAGGTCGATCGATCACTCAAAAAATTAAGAGACGTTCTTAGGGTTCCGTACTCAAACTGAAAATTAAGAAACTTTAATAATACATAATTTTGTCCCTGTACTCCCACGGGAATGGGGCAGTACGCGAGTGAAACTAGTGTTAAAATATTAGAAAGAGCTTTTAAGCTTTTAAGCAATCTTCATAGATCAACTTTTATGGGTTATTCGATACCGATAAAAAATATTTAGAGAATAAAATTATATGGAAAAAATGTTTGAATTCTTATAGTATGACTGTGCAGCTGCTTGACTGATAAAATATATTTATTTCCAGAGGAAAAGCCGACGTCGCCTGTGTCGTTGCGAGTGACAGAACTGTCGGTGACGTGCGGCAACGGCTTGGTGAGGCCCAAGTCTCCGGTGCCGATAGCGTTGCCGGCCCCCAACCCCGCCGCTCCACTGGTGGCGCCGCTGCCGAGAGTTCCCCTCGTGGAGCCGAGCCTCGCTGTGGTACACACGACATCCCTTCTAGACTTCGTTCAAGAACATTCCAAACAGCGTGTTCCGAGTAACCATGGGTGAGTTGTATCAACAAAATTACAGCCATCTCGACGTCGTTATGCGTTCTTATATTGCGTCTCAGGGTAGGGTGCGACTACTAGGACCCGGTGAGACCGAGCTGGGTGTTTACTGTTTAGGCATCTCCCATGTTTACACAAGGCGGGGCTGGATTTAGAGGTCTGGTGTGTGGCAACGAAGGCGCGGAGAACCCTGAATAAAAAAAAGTATGTATTTTGAAGACCTCTGTGGCTCAAGGGTTAGCGCGTTGGCGCTCAAGCCGGAGGTAGCGGTTCTAATCCCGCCAGGGAAAAAAAAGTTTTCTGTGTGTTACTTACTGGGTCATCGATATGAAATATGTGTAATAAATAATAAAAATCTTAAATATCACATATATTTTAGTTTTTTTTTTTTCGTATAAAAGTCGTAAATATATTTCCGTTGTCTGGTACCCGTAACACAAGTTCTTCCAGAACTTACCACGGATGACGGGACCAGTTGACGTGGTGTAAAAGCGTCCATAGATGTTATTCCCGTCAATCTTTCAAATATGTATTGCGACCAAATTAAACTTCAACAAAGAATGTTGTAATTAGTTAAAGTACTATTATTATGTATGAGCAAGTATTGTCGGGAGAAATACGAAAAATAAACAATGTCACTGGCCCATCGAAATTTGGATACTCTTATTATTTCTATTGTGTCTACTCCCACCCTTAAATCCGACCCGGGGTGAAGGGTTTTGTACAGGCGGCTCGATATTTGCTTTATTATAGTTTGTGTCAAAAGTAAGGGTGGGGCTCCACCGCGGCGCACGTACGCACGTTTATCAAGTTTCGCTTTGCAAGAAAATGTAGGTATATGATTATTTCCACTGCAACCCACGGATACGCTACGCATTAATTGACATTTTCTTGCAATTGACATTTTAACACACGTGCGTAGCCTCTGCGTGCGCCGCGGTGGAGTCGCGCCTTAAATATAATCAGAAAACATTACAGCTATTAATTAAACGTGTATAACATTCAAAGTCGGAACACAATATGTGACATGAGTAAGGGCGCGGCTCCACCGCGGCGTACGTTTTTCAAGTTTCGCTTTCCAAGAAAATGTATGTGATTGTTTTCATTGTAACCCACGAACACGCCACGCATTATTGTAATTGACAATTTCCTTGCGTAACCTCGGCGGGTAGGAGCCGCGTCAATTTACGCTTATAAAGATGCTCTCTGCCTATATTCGTATAGACTATAGTCAAAGTATACATACATATACATTATATACAACCAGTATTGAAACTAGGCCTAGGTGATGAAATCAATACATACGCTTCATTGAAGCTATGGGCTTGTAACTATTAGTTAGCGTTTTTAATGTTTTTGAAGTGTAAGTAAACTTCTTTTTGCGCGGTTCTTTAATCTCTGAACTCGCAGAACTCGCGACACCGCACACGAAACGCTGGAGACGCAGTTTGACGTTTATATGACGTGGGTCGTGGACTCGCGACACCGCACGCGAGCCGCTGAAGATGCAGTTTGACGTTTGATTTATTTATATAAGATTACCATGCAATATTTGTTATGCAAATTGTGTTGCACCTAAATCTTTTACAGCCTGTATTTTAGGTATTTGAATTTAATTCTTTTGTTTTCACTTCTATCGGCAGTCCGGTGACTGGTTGAGTTTTTTTAACATTTTTGTTTTATCGTGATCAATTTATGAAAATGAAATAACAAGCTTACAAATACAATTTAATAATAATGCAAATTTTATAAAGTGTTTGCTTATGCCTATGCGGCAGTTTACTCTGTTTGCAAATCATCGGCTAAAAAAGAAGGCTCTGTACGTACTACATACCGTAGTACGTAGTACGTACAGAGCCTTCTTCTCTCTCTCTAAATCGGTCTCAAATCTCAATCACTCTCTCCCTCTTTTTGGACAAAAACGTTGCACATTTTCGTGATGGTGCAATCATGGAAATCAAATAAAAATTCATTATATTCGTGAACCCGGGCTTGTTTGTATGTAGTTCGCACTCAGCGAGGATTTTACTCAAGTGATTGCACCACTGCTGACATCCCTGACAGACAAAGATATAAAGACGGTTTGTCTTTATACCTTTAAGCCGCTACTGAAAAATTACGTTGGTATTGACAAAAGTAACTCGCATTTTATTTACCACCTTTTATTCTGCTCTTAATATTTTAATTATATAAGCTAATAGAGACAAATTGGTCATATTATTGACATAACTAGGACATCAGTCACATACATAGCTCAACATACATATTTATTCGTCTCATTCAGGTAATGGGGGCATCATTGAATCATAGATTTTATCCTTGTCAAGTGACCTATTTGTGTTTAAAAAACTTAAGGATTATTCCACCATTAGAACTCAAGGTGGGATTTAAAATAGGTGCCAGTTGGATACCTATTACTATTTTCTCATTTTATTATTCATGAAGTCCTTGTTAGTCGTTGTTCGTGTTAGTACAATGCATCATTCATTTGTGACGTAATGCAGAATTTATTTTAAAGCTGCTTTATTTTTTGGTGTTGTGCAAAAAGAATTTCATTAAAATCTTTATAGCCTTTTTGTAGCTCATTGCCTGCACGGATGTGAGGAAAGTTTAATATTTATTAAGCTGTCTGCACTTCCGTGCAAATATACATTCAAATAAATATTTTTCATATGTTAATATTACTCAAAACATGCATAATGTAAAATGCATGCAACTAAAGATTTTTTTAATTTAACAACAATAATAATTATAAAGATACTTACTTGAAGACATAATATGTTGGATTCGTCCGGGTTGCGGGAATTATTGCTTTGGTTTTTATTGGTAATTGAATTTGATAATTTTTTGGTGATAGGGATGCGCCACCGCGCGCTCGTCCGTTTCGGAAAAATGGCTGACTCAGGATCAAATTGAAACTTTGTGAGGCCTATATGGGTACAATTACTGTTCTGTGGGTACAATGGCCTGCAAAATGCATCTTTCACATTAGTCATTTCCCCAATATTTCCAAAGCTACATTGGTTGATTCTCAGAAAGATCGCCTAAAGTCTCGTTTTTCACCATTTTTCAAAGTCATGTTAAGAATAAAAAAAACAAATGTGAAGCCTACCTTCGACGCGACCAGCGCAGAATCGCTGAGATATTGATGAACTAAATATTTTCATTCAAAGTCCGATAGCTCAGCCAAAAATGGTCGCATCGAGGACTACAAAATAAGATTTTGAAGCTAAATGATCAACCTATTTTTTGTTCATTATATGTATTTTTAAGGATTGCACGATACCAATTATCGCTTAGAAATTGTTTTTATTGCAATATCCACGAACTAGAAATTTCAAGCTTCAAAATGCTTTTATTTCACTCCAATATGACAAGTTTTGTCAAAGTTTTGTCATTTGAAAAATGGACGAAAGCTTGATACTTTTTGATCCTTTAATTTTTTCCACTAGTTTATTATTATTATAGAAAAAATAATTGAAATATATACAGCTTGGCAAAAAAGAGAATGGAAAAAATGAGGGCGCCACTTTCACTTAGGTCTCATCATAATATGGAAAATCAGTAAAATAATTTAATCAAATCGTTAAAAATAAATGTGAAAAACTAAGCTTTACTCAAAATCTAGTATTTGTCAGCCAAGTATTGTTAACATCATAGGTTTCTATTTAGTAAAATATTTAGTTCCACCTGTCACCACGTCATACTCTTTTTTGCCAAGCTTTACATAGATATTTATAAAAGAAAGATTTATGAATTTCTCGTCATTTGAATTATTTAAATCCTGTAAATTAAAATTGATTCTACCTGTTTGTTTGTTTTTTTTTATGTCATCGGGGCAAACGAGCAGTCGGAGCCTCAAGGGGCCGACGCCCATACACATCCGCACAACCAGAGGCCACGGAGATGCGCCGCCCTCCTTTTCCCTATCCCCCCAATGGACCAACGGAAAGTCACAAACCGTACGAAACGCGACAGCATATCTGTCACTTGACGCCGGTGTTATGTGAGCGAGAGGTACCACCCCGGTTGTGCCGGCCCAGTTCAGCTGTAATGCAACATGGCACTACCTCTTACTACATGTGTAGTGATGATAAATATTCAATTATGGTATTTTATTGTTTTCAGGCCGACTCAAATCCCGTCACCAACTTTGATCGGCTCCAGTAGTTGCGGTACCAGCAGCAACGGCAGCGTGCCTCGCGCCGGTACCCGCGAGGTACACAACAAACTGGAGAAGAACCGCCGTGCTCACCTTAAGGAGTGCTTTGAACTCCTAAAAAGGCAGCTACCAGCAACGCCCGATGATAAAAAGACATCAAACTTGGCTATACTCGGCTCGGCTATTCGATATATACAGGTAAGATAGTAAAATAGGACACAAAAAGTGCGTGCGTATAGGTATATATTTTATATCGTCCGTTCTACACTTGTTTACTCACAACAAGTATTTATTCAATAACACATAGGTAGTATGTTTTATTGAATAAATATTGCATATACACGTGCATGTAGAGACCAGAGAAAAATATTGAAGTATAAAATGAAAAAAATGTGACGAGTTTTATTGTAAAGAAATACAAAAAAATATACACATTAGGTAGGTTAGTACAACCGGTTTTTAGTCTAATAGTGAGTAACTTAGTAGCTAAACGTGTCTGAACACCAAAATAAATTATAGTTTAAAAAACTAAAAAAACACGCTTTAATAGCGAACCGAACTAAAAATTTGAAAATAATTTTTAATAGAAGAATTAAATGGGTTAACAAAATAAATAAATGGTATTACTTATTGTAAAAAAGCGTGAGGTGCTCGATATTCATTGTAAAAAATATTTCATCGGTGTCTATTTCTAAAAAGTGAAGTTAGTATAAAAACTTATTTACAAGCACCACGCTTTTTTCGTACGTTTCAGGTCCTTCGGCGTAAGGAGCGCGAGTGTGAACATGAACTGGAGAGGCTGGCTCGAGAAAAGATCGCCGCACAGCAGAGGCTTGCTAATTTGAAGCGTGATGTACCGTTGAGACCGTGTACGAGACAACGTGTTGTTGGTATGTATTTTCATTTTTAAACCCGGTCCGAACGCAAAATCACGCGTGATATAAGTTTGACCGCAAACTATAAGGCTACGGTACCGTTGTTCACAAATAGCTGAACTGATTAGGATGCGGTTTATTTATTTTAAAGCAGATTTTAACGGTGATTCCTAGATATTTTATCAAATTTGGTTTAGTAGCTTCAAGGTCACAATATAAAGTTGTATCGAATTGTTTGTGAATTTTTTAGGTTGAAATTTGTAAGAGGTATTGCCATGCATGCATAGTTTCTTTTTACCACGCTTTTTTATTAGCTTGGGTTGTATCTATGTATGTAATGGAATCTTTGAACATGATTTTGACCCACTTCTAACGACCAGATTTTGTTCAAACTTTGTAGATTTATCGAGGACCGATGACAATACAATAATTTGATAAAATTATTCCAATATCCTGATAAGGATAATCAGTATAGCACATGCTAGGAAGGCGTAAGGCGCGCAAGTTACCTACATCACTTGTGTTGTTTTTAGTCTCTCACTCATTTCTAAAGTGATTGTTAATAGTTGAGTACTTTAAATTAATAAAATCTTTAATTAAAAAAATCGACACTAAAAAGTAAAAAATAAATTATAGTTTAAAAAAACTAAAAAACACGCTTTAATAGCAAACCCAACAAAAAAATTGAAAATAATTTTTAATAGATGAATTAAATGGGTTAACAAAATTACTTATTGTAAAACAGCGTGAGGTGCTCAATATTCATTATTAAAAATATTTCATCGTTATCTATTTCTAAAACGTGAAGTTAATATAAAAACTTAGTTACAAGCACCACTTTTTTACAATAAGTAATTTTGTTAACCCATTTAATTCATCTATTAAAAATTATTTTCAATTTTTTTGTTGGGTTTGCTATTAAAGCGTGTTTTTTAGTTTTTTTAAAGTATATTATTGTTTTTCTTTTCAAATTGTAACTAATACCAAACAGACCGCATATCCCCCAGAGGATCTTTGATAATACCAGATATGCGTATCAGCTTTAGCTGGTGGCTACATTGATTGATTATGACAGTCCATTCTTGTATTTACATAATAATCTGTGGAACTTTGTACTTTTTTTTGGGAGTAACATTGCCAATTTATTATAATTTATAATATTAGTCGAATTACCAGTTAGCTAATCTTTATTAAACCCTCAGACTGAACAGATACGGTTATTTTTCCTGTTCGTCTATAATGTAAGAGGCAGTGCAATGCTGCATTGCAGCCGAATTGGACCGGCACGACCGGGGTGGTACCTCTTGCTCACGTAACACCGGTGTCACGTGTTTCATGCGGTTTTTGAGTTTCCGGTGGCCCATTTTAGGAAAAAGGAGGGCAATAAATCTGCATAACTTTTGGCTGTGCGGATGTCGGTAGTCACCATAAGGCTCCGACTGCTCGCTTGCCTCCTTATGACAAAAAAAAATGCTCTTACTTTATTGTAAACCCTTAACGTTCCATGTTTGTGTTTACAATGTTTTCATACTAAGTACCTCTATCATTTTGAAATGTTTTCCTTTCTAGAAACTGTTGAAGAAAGTGATAGACTCAGCAACATGAACGGAAATGTTATAGGAACCTCTTTAAATGTAAGTATGGTTTAATAGTGCCTACTACGATGTAGTACTGATACCAGTGTTTGTAGTTTTAGAATGTTTAGAATGTAGATCGCGACTATCTTAGGGTACGCGCAGACTCTACTGGGATCTTGTAGGTTAGAATGTAAAATACGATGTACTGCTGTTCCACAAAACTGCGCCATGAAAAGCCATACAGTGTATGTATGGCATACACTCTGCTTACAGTTCATTTATCTTAATAGTTTATTTACTTTAGCAAATAATAATATATATTTCCCACTGCTGGGCACGGGTCTTCTCCTCGAAATCAGGCGAGGAGGGTGTTGGGCCATAGTTCACTGATGCGCTGGCTCAATGCGGGTTGGTGAACTTCACACACCTTCAAAAAATTAATCTCATCGGGCATGTAGGTTTCCTCACTATGTTTTCCTTCACCGGTGAGCAAGCGATGGTCTCATGTTCAGGTGCACATAGTCTTCTCCTCGAAATCAGGCGATGAGGGTGTTGGGCCATAGTTCACTGATGCGCTGGCTCAATGCGGGTTGGTGAACTTCACACACCTTCAAAAAATTAATCTCATCGGGCATGCAGGTTTCCTCACTATGTTTTCCTTCACCGGTGAGCAAGCGATGGTCTCATGTTCAGGTGCACATAGATATTAGGAAAAACGCATTTCAAGGCATCACAGGGGGATCAGGATCGAACCCGGACCTCTCCACTCAAGAGGCCGAGCCCATACCCACTAGACCACCGTCCCTCACAAATTATTTTTGTTTAATTATTATGTTTTTGCAAGGCCACTAGAATTCCCCCACCATGGTTCAAGTCTTGTCATAGCGGTGGGGCTCAGTAGCCTAAGGTGTGCCCAGTACCTTGGGCGAGGCAAATTGAGCCGAGGAAGCTGCTCTTTGTACCCCTCTTATAAGAAGAGGGGACAAAAGAGACAAAAAGTGGGAGAATGGGAACCTCACCCCATTGTACTGTCCCAACGTTGGGAGGTGTTTTTCTGTGGTGCGGGCAACCCTTCTGTGGAGGTGGCGTCGGTGGCACCTCACCAAAGGCGGCATTGGTGGCATTCTTACATACCCGCCTTGGGAGACCCCCTCCCCCGCGGGATGCTTCAGAGCATTTCCCGGCGTAAAAGAAATTTTAAAGGCCTTTAGAATTGATTATTTTCTATTTATATTGAATATTATTTTATAAAATTGTGTGTATAGCTCAACTATACACACAATTTCAAAAAATAATATTCATTCATTCCAACAGATTGATAATTGTAATATTCATAATTTTCAGATAACCTCATCACCACCACATCCTGTAAGCCAAGCGAAGGCGTCACCTCCAACTATAACCATGGGCACAAACTTACGGACGGTGCCTCTTCAAATATCTCCCGTCCCCTCACAGGTGAATTCAGTTTAGTTCTATTCATTGCTTACTTAATTAGACATAATTCATACATGTGGCAAGTGGCGATGCGTCACTATCATGGATGATGTCACGATGATCAGTGGTAATGAAGAAGATTCACTTAGTCATCAAACTAAATCCCCTTGAATATAAAAATAAAAGTATAACTATAAAATGTAATTAAATTATTTTTTTTATTAAAAAAGATGACAATACAACAAACATATTTAAGTCACCACCCATAAGTGTAGAGTAGCTGGGATTAGGCTTATAGGCTGCTCTGAGGCGAGTAGTTATAGGTTATAAATAAGTGAACTAACAACGTTGGACGGACCTTACCCACTCTGGGAGTAGACAAATAAAATAATATGTTATGTAATAATAAATAAATCAGTCAAGAAAAGGCACGGACCAAAGAGTCCGTGGAGTAGTATTGTTATTTAATAAAAAATAAAAACAAAACATATTTAAGTCAACAATTTTTAAATGTCAGTCATATTTTTATAAATTGCACAATAGTACTAACAGTTTAGCCGCGTACCGTATCGGATTGGACTTGTCTAAATCCTGCTCTCCCGAGCAGCGCGCGCGATGAGCCGCTCCCCCGGAGGGGGGCGTCCCCCTTTCAAATATTCCATTAGTGAGCCATCTGCTCACTTACTACACCGATTGAGCTTAATGGTCATCAGGTCAAAAAGTCTAACCCTTCGAAAAAAAAACTTAGGCAACGTAATCTATACTAATATTATAAAGCTGAAGAGTTTGTTTGTTTGTTTGAACGCGCTAATCTCAGGAACTACTGGTCCGATTTGAAAAATTCTTTCAGTGTTAGATAGCCCATTTATCGAGGATGGCTATAGACTATATAACATCACGCTGTGACTTATAAGAGTTGAGTAACGCGGGCGAAGCTGCAGGCAACAGCTGGTCTTATATATTAAAACTTTTTACTTGATTTTTTTACACTCGAGTAAAACGTCGACTCAAGTCGAATCATGACTTAAACGTGAAAATTGCTTGAAAGAGTTTTAATTATTGTACGCCTTAATTAGAAAAAATATGTTGATGAAAGATTATTTCTTTCGAGACCAGTATATTATTATAACAAATGTATTTATTGTTCAGGTTGTTCGAACGTCGTACGGAGCGCGGCACAACACACTTACTCTTACTACGCTCTCTTCAGTCGAATCCTCTACGCAGGTATGTTTAAATGAAAATTGGTGTCCCTTCAAGTTCTATTTATTTTTCGTTCTATTAAAACGTTCGTATTGATCCAATATACTCTAAAAATAGATATAAGCCCGATTTATAAACGATAGCCAGTGCCGACTTGCGATTTTAACTTCTCCATACAAATTACGCAGGTATATCGCTGAGATCTGTAACTATGTGTTCCATTCCATTCGTAATTTTAAACGTGATTTTAAGGATTGTTATAATATTTTAGTCTACAAAAAATCATATTTGAGTGTGAAAGCATTTATAAAAAAATTTTGAAGGAATGTATTTCGAATTTCAAAAAAAGATATATCGCCATATTATAGGAACGTCCTTTTTTAAATATATACGGTAGAATTGAGAAACGTTCTCCTCTTTTGAAGTCGCTTAAAAAGGCCAGTCTAGAGAGCAACGTTCATCTAGCCTTAGAGAGCAACGTTCATCTGGCCTTAGAGAGCAACGTTCATCTAGCCTTAGAGAGCAACGTTCATCTGGCCTTAGAGAGCAACGTTCATCTGGCCTTAGAGAGCAACGTTCATCTGGCCTTAGAGAGCATCGTTCATCTAGCCTTAGAGAGCAACGTTCATCTGGCCTTAGAGAGCAACATTCATAAAGATAAACGCCCCGGATTCTAATCATAACTTGCATTACATCACAACAATGACGATGTTGCACAAGTCTGTGGATTGTAATAAGTACTTCTACTATATAATAGCGAACTGTAAAATCGCATAGGAATTTAAGCGTTTTGCTACGATCATTATTAGTGCATACCATTTGTGTAGGTGATGGACATGCTGAGAATGGTTGCGAACTTTCTTCAGTATAAATCCTGGGAAAATACATTTAGCCTGAAAAGGTTCCTATGCTAAAGAGTAACATAAAGATTTTGACTTGAAGTTAAAATCCCTATTTTATAATTTCAGAACTGCCAAGATAATAACGTAACCAGCACGCTAGGTACGCTGGTCCATCCAGCTCAAATACATCTACCCATATCCCAAGTACGTATTACATTATGAATGAAAATGATCTTATTGATTGTAATATAAGGGTTCAAACGATTTTCTAGCGTGGTGGTTCACTCGCTCGTGGTGGTTCACTCGCTGGCTACTTACCGAAAGTTGGGAGTTCGAATTTTATAATTGGAACACATTTATAAGATATAGATAGACACAAACACAGTTTAACAGTAGTCGCACACATACCTTTTTTTGTTTAAAGCCTATGTTTTTTTCCAAAAGTAAAATCTTATGAATATGAAAAGCGAAGGAATAAACAATTTTCATTTATTATTATAATATTATCTATTTCCTAAATCGCCATAAACATCATTTATGTAAATAGAATGTGTAATTCTATTTTCAAATTATTGCTCATTATAATGAGCAAATAAATAATATTATTTATTTATTTATACGAAAAATGTTTCAGCTATATGACTCATAATAATTTTTTTTCTAACAGGTAGTAGGCAACGGAGGATTAGTAGTTGGACCGGCAGCCCTGCAACTCTTGTCCACTAGTGGTCTCCGGGTTTTACAAGCGCCGGCTGTACATACCAATGGTAATTTGATGAAAAAAAAAACTGTTTTTTTTGCCCAGTACACAGAAAAACTACGATATGTACATAGTTGTTGTATGAACTAAAATGTAGTTTAAAATGTTTTAGTAAATATAAACGCGTAATTCTATTAGGATGAATTAAAAAAAAAAAAGTGATTTTACTGTGGTGATAGTTATAAAACGTTATCGCTGTATATACTGTATACTGACAATAAACTTTCCAGTACCTACTACAATAGCGCAGAGCGCTAGCGTCGGAGTACCGGAAAAATTGCGATAGAGCATAGATGTTGTAATGACTTGAATAGTTTTATAGAGACAAGGAGGATCAAACACAGGCATCGTCCTCCTTGCCTCTATACTCCATAGACTGTATGTGTATATTAATATCTTTAAATTCTTAAGAGCTTACTCAGAATGGATAGGGTTTTACTAGGTATTTACAATGAAAACTAATTGATAACTTAATCAAGCCTTTTAATCGAAAAAAAATGTGTGCAATTCACATATGGAATTAAGTGGAATTAATTTAATTAATTAATTTAGTGGAATCTTCAAAAATTACGAACTTAAGAAACACTGTATAATACTTGCTATCTCATTTTCTCCCACCTTAAATTTTATGAATTTATCTCTTTTTACTGTCGCTTTTTCGTTTCATCGACTTTCAAATCGCAACGATGCTAAAGATATTTTCACTTCAAAAATATAATTTTAATCCAAATACGTTAATGTTTGCAGGAGTGAGCACGGATAGTACAGTAGTTGTTAAGGAGAACGGCTTAGTATCTTCACCCTCCGTGACGTCAGGTAATGTTTTTTTATATGTCCAAGTTTAATATGTAATGTAAAAACCAGGAACGACAGATTAACCCAGAGGCTTGATATAAGACGCCATTATCTATTTATATTTTTATCGGATATTCTCTTAAACTCTGATTTTTTATTCCGTAGAATTCTAACAGCTATCTGACACCTGAATTAGTAGGGAGTGATGCCAGCTAAAGAATAAAATAAAGTAATTAAAATTAGTTCGATATATTGTTCGTGATATTGAAATATTTGTTATTTATAGTATTAATTCAATTGAGTTAGTACATATTTAGGTTTATTTTCTAGGTAAAACATAAATAAATATCTAGCATTTTATTTTTTATTGCCTGAAATTGGTCAAATTTTCCCCTTTTCCGGTGGAGAGCTTTTCTAGTAGTAACACTTATTAATGTCAGAATTCTATGGAATAAAAAAAATCCGAGTTTAGTTTATTAACTTTAGTTGTCTTTTGATTCGTGGATTTATTAATATGAATTTAAGAAAATGCTTTCTAAAATGTTTGCTAAATTTTGTATTTATTTTTAATGTCATTAATCCACTGCAGTAGTTGTAGGCGTAAATATACTTATTTTTTTGCAATATTATAATGAAACTCGAAATTTCATTACCAATTACTTAATTTATTTAATAGTTCTACAATATGAAACAACTCGCAGCAGGAATGACCGATCAACACAATTGCATATTTTTGATCACAACATAATTTGGCAGCAAACAGCCCCAGCCACGAAGTATACTGGTAGATTGCCCGCAAGACCGCCATTTCTACCAAACTGATACAGTCAACCTACACATACAAAAATATTTTAAATGACCTAAAATCATGAAAATACTTATAGCGTTGCAAGTATGAACGAGTGGCAACAATATAAAAGGATTGTTCCAGAAGGCGTGGTGGTGAGCGGGCTGTCTCCTATCGTAGTGTCGCAGCCCGGCGCGCACCTCCTGCAGACGCACACGCTCGCGCACAAGGTAACTTGCGTCAAAACAGATATAGTACGAGCATTTTTTATAGCATAGGAGGGCAATTGAGCAGTCGAAGCTTTAGACTATCTACAACACAACCAGACCAGAGATTATGTTCCCTATCCCCTAAATGGGCCACCGGAAACTCGCATTATATATAGCTCGAAACTGTAAGCCATTGTTACCAAGCTAAATTGTTCGTTTTTTTTGTACCTATAAAAAAATATACCTACATTTTTAATCTGTAAAAATATTTGTTTTTTCGAAGTATATTATATTGATGATATTTCAAAAGGTGGTTGAGACACAAATGGTGAAAGGCAGCGTGGCGCCGCTGACGGTGAGCGCTCGGTATCTCAGCGCCACGACCATCGTCAAGCCCGTGGTGGTGGTGTCCAGCGCGCCCTCATCCTCTACGTGACCACCGCACGTGCTATGAGCGCCTGGTACTCACAGACAATAAGTGACAGTGTGACGGACGTAATTTAAATTTTGGTGAAAATTTATTAAACTTTCGTATACAAGCATTCTTAGGAATTTATTTATGTTCTATAATAGCATAATGACTGATATTTATTACGTAAACACCAGCTAAAATTATTGTTACAAACATATTAGCGGAATTATTATAGTGCGATATTGTTTCAAAAAGTCATTTTTGTAGATATGGTTCGTTTGTATGCATTTCTGTAACTATGGTATGACAAACTGATCTACTGAGAGTTGCCAGCATTGTTTTCAGACCAGTCACTCACTGCCAAAGTTACTATCAATAAAATTGATTGATTAGTTACAAATATTTTAACGCGTCACGTCTTCTATCTGAGTGACGCTAATGTAGTATTTGCTTTTTATTAATTCTTAATTTAAGCGTTGAGAACGCCTGCAGAGAACGCTGTAAATATGAGTCTGTAATAGTTTATTGTAGACAAGCACCTATATCAGCCGGCCAAAGTACTCATAACAATATATTTTTCTACTGACAGGAAAGTCGACACTCGACAGTGATCGTACGATGCTATATTACTTAATATAATATATTAAGGGAACAAAATTTCATCTAAAAATAGCAGAAATATATTTTGGAGCGGATATCTTTTTAAATGGCTAGATTTTACGATTAAGTTAGCAAACTCCTTGAATATTATGATTTAATAAAGACATATTTTATATTGATACTTGCTATCCACTAACCTCCATTGAACCGTTCTTGTAGTATAAAATAAATTAATAAAAATGTACATTTAATATAAATTAAGTATTAGATTCATGAAAATAAAATAGTTTTTAAATTATTCATATACCAATAGTTTGTAAATTTTGACATTATAATATGAAGTCAGTACATTATAATATTAAATATAGGTCGGTTAACTAAAGTTGTTATGCACATTCACAGTACTCTCTGTAGTGCAATGTTACTATACTGACCACAGTTCCAAACAACACAGTTGCTTAGCAACGAATAAATAGTCTGATATAGTACATTTGTTTGATTGTGTATAAAATACTTAATTCACAATTCAGTCCACTATGAAATGTTTTGTACAGACGTCTGTCGGGGCCGCTAATAGTACATATATATATATGTAAATACATATATTTACATATATAAAAAATGACACTATATTTATAAACAGTAGTAAAAGCAAAACAATGACTATCTCCTTTGTACTCACAAGCTTGACCGCGCGCGAGAAGGACGGAGAGACTTCATGATGTGCATTCAGTGACGTCACGCCGCACAAGTTATTCACCGACACTACACAAGTACAACATGTGAATGTGTTGAAGGCGCCAACTTTAGTTAACTGACCTCTACTGATAGGTAAACTGTATCAAATAAAAAAATGTAATAAACCAGACATATATTACGGTATTTAAATTTGCAAAATATTCAATTACTGTTTATAGAAACATATATTTTGTACACACTTTCGTATATTTCGGTTATTGGTAGAAATGTGAAGGTTTCAAATTAGGCATTTTGAATGGTAAGATAATTCTGTAAGTAGAAGAGAATTGTCAGCAATACTTTTAATGTGGTTAAACGTTTTAAATATTCGAGCTTAAACTTTATTAAATTAAAATTTTCTATAATCGATAAATGTATATTTTAATTTATGAAGGCAATTTATTATAGTACTACAAAAGTATTTCTTGATAAATCATGTGTTTGGAGATTTTGCTAACAGTGTATAACGAAACAGTCAAATTACTTTGCGTACATAATCGTCCTAGCGAAAATGTATATATACCGTTCATAAAGTAAGCTAAGAACATGTACTTGTTATGTATAGAATGACGAGATAAAATTTATTTTTTTCTATATCTGTGATGTGTGACGTAATCTTATAAAATCTATTGAATCTGTAAAAGACCTTGTTTATGCTATGTCAATTCTTAACTTTAGATTTTTACAAGATCGTGTAATTTGTGATAGTAAAAAGCACCAGGATATAAGGAGATAAAAGCGATGCAGTTGAGGCAGGCAGGAAGAGTGCAAAGATACTAATACTGATAACATAAAGCATTACTCAGTGAGGACATGTGGCGGAGTTTGTATATGTTCAGCTTAAGAATCCGCTCTGAAAGTAGTTTTATTGATTTTAGTCGCTTTGCCGCTCCTCCGATCTCCATTGATACTTAATGCACGGTTGCAGTTAAATGGATAATTTAGCCGATATACCTACAAATTTTGGTAGCTCTGGATGGCACGTTGCCGTTCTTATTGTATGTGCCTGTTACGTACTAAGTTAGACTGCAACGGCAAAGTTGTTTACACTCTAAAATGTTAATAAAAATACAAATAGTGACAATTGACACATACATTCGATTATTTTAGCAAATAAAATAGAAAAAAACAGCAAAATGCAAGCCTCTTTTTAATCTCAATTATCACTGCGATTTTATAATTTGCCTCATATTTAGTACTTACTTATTTATTTAATAGGAAACTCAAATTCGGAGTAAGACACATTTTGTAAATGATTTATTAGTTCTGTACCAAATCTTAACTTTTTATTGCTTATTTTGACATGAAATACTTAGCACATGTATGTATGTATGTAGGTCCATACCATGTCCATACTGTGGCAACTTTGTTTTTTTATTTATTTTATGGCAATAAGCTTTGTATTATTTAATAATGACATGATAGATTGATACAAAATTGACATAGCTAAGAATAAAAATAACATTTTTTTCATTCGGTGCTAGACTTTGACATTTCACAACTGCCACAGAATTTGTAAAATTTGTGGATGTTACGGTACAAACTTTTTAAAATGGATCGTGCCAACTCCTTGAATTATCGCAGTGCCTGTTGACTAAGACATTGTATCAAATTCGTTGTTGACAAAATCTGTTAAATTAATTTCGGTGATAACAATCTACTTATATTCTAAATAAGTGTATAATTACGTCTGAACAACCTGACATTATATTATTTCAAAGAATGTATACAAGTGTATAATTGTAATATAATAATTATTTATTAGATAGAAAATCACAAAAAAATAATATAACTAAGAAATTTAATTAATATAATTAAAAAAAACCGCTCCATTTCTTATCAGTTATGTGACTGTTTACTACAGTATAAAGGACAATGTGGGATTTATTTTGAATTTACGAATATGTATTTTATCACATTGCCTAATAAAATGTATTGTAAAAAATAATATAAATAGAAAAAATATTTTAGTTTTAATATCATTCGTAAATGCAGATGCTCATGTAAATAATATGACACAGAATATAAAGTTCTAATAATATGTTAGAAATACAAGAAAATATATAATGAAAGCTCTTTTTATTTACTAAAAGAAACCTTATAACGTACCCACTACCCACATCTTTTGATTTGGATAGGAAGCTTACACTTCCCCTTTTCTGGTTCCCTTTTAAAAATAACAAAATAAATTATAGGATCAGTCCTTTATCAACCTACTACCTACCTACTTCCAGTTTTATCTTTCCACTTCCATGGATATAGAATCATGTAACTTGACAAGAACCACATCTCACCTAATAAATGAAAGAGTAAATGCGAACACCGTTAATTTCTTTTTTTTTGGAATACCCATAGGTTCACACGGCATTGTACTGCACGTTTTTTTGGGGTATATTTACAATTTAACGAATAAATAGTGGCGCATACAACGTACATAGAACCATTCATACGTCGTTTGTACTGCAAAAAAATCGTATACCGTATACGTTCGAACTATACTGCGAGCGATGGCAAGATAATGCAAATATACTGTCTATACGTTGGTATTGACCTTCACTCGGCAATACTCGGCCAACATGTATTGCAAAAAACTCATGCTTTACGAATCCTGAGGCGTAAGATGGTGAGACTTAGTGGCACTTACTATACTGCAGGTTCTGAGCTTTACGAAACACAACAAAGCTGTTTAACGATGGAAATACGCATAGTAGTACCCCGAATCCGATACGAGTAGACACAAACCCAGACCGCTACCGCTAGATTGCTTGGGCATCGCGCATGACCCGCCTCTCTCTCCAGAGGGAGGGATGAGGGCCGGCCCTCATGATAGGTTAAATTCAACCGTAAAAGATTCGTCGACCGTATCGGATTTGACTAGTCCAAATGATGCTCTCCCGAGCAGCGCGCGCGATGAACCGCGCCCCCTGCGGGGCGCGGAGGGGGGCGTTCCCCTTTCGAATATTTCTTAAGTGAGCCATCTGCTCACTTACTGTACCGATTGAGCTTAAAGGCCATCAGGCCGAAAAGACTAGCAAAAAAAAAGGGCCGTGTGAACCTGGCCTTACCGCGCGAGTCAGACGCATGCTTGTCTGGGTTTTTTATTTGTGTCTGGGTTAAATGGTAGTTTATTTTAAGTTTTACTTGTGGATATTAATTAGCCCATTTTAAGATTACTTACCTATAAACAAATCTAATAGAACCTTTTAATAATTAATATACCGTAAACTTGAGTATTTGAAATTAATTTCAACGTTCCTGAGAAAAGGAACGAACCAACATACAAATATATCTAAGGCCATAGAGGCGTATGGACTTTTTTATTATTAATTGAGGACATATAACCAGACGTGGATGCATGCATTCTTATCCTGTTTATCTAAATTCCTCAGGTATAAAGATGTGCTTAAACGGCACATGAAGAGGTGCATCATCGACCTGCTGCTATGGGAGCAGCAGGCAGCCGGACGGCCTGGGTGGAGGGCGCTAGTTAAAACTAGCGTCCAAAACTTTGAGGACAGGCGGCTATACGAGCTGGATGCCAAGCGAGATGATCTGAAGGCCCGACCACCAGCGGCCATTAAATACAATTACGTAAACGGTGTGCTAACGTACCCGCAGTGTGCGAGGATTTTTAGGCAAAAAATTGGCTACATAAGTCACACACGAGCACACCAAAGACAAAACAGGAGTTAAATGCAGTCGCCGTGGCCGAAATCGGCCGGGAGGATTATTTATTATTATTATTTTCTAAATGCAAAAGGCGCAAACTCTGTAAGTTACCTAAACTTGCAATACGGGTCCCACATTAAATTTTTTTTTATCTACGTCTGTAGTTAATTAAAAGTTAATTGACCTGTCACCGTTTATCTGTATATTATGTGTTGTCAAGAAGCGTTTTATGTCTTCATTTCTTACCATAATTTATAAACACACATGTAGTAAGAGATAGTGCCATGTTGCATTACAGCTGAACTGGGCCGGCACAACCGGGGTGGTACTTCTCGCTCACATAACACCGGCGTCAAGTGACAGATATGCTGTCGCGTTTCGTGCGGTTTGTCACTTTCCGATGGCCCATTTGGGGGGATAGGGAAAAGGAGGGCAACCCATCTGCCTAACTTTTGGTTGTGCGGATTTCTACGGGCGTCGGTAGTCACCATAAAGACTGCTCGGTTGCCTCCTTATGACATAAAAAAAATCACCTAACGTGTAATAGATTTTGCAATTGCAATTGGTTGATGTGGTACATTTGTACACTGTGGTATAATGCGTGTGTCGCAATCGACCGCTCCGTCCGCGTCAGACACAAGGCACTGTATGTGGTCAAGGCTCCGTCAGACACGCATCACACGCACACTACCACAGTCAATAGTGAGCATATACACCTCAACTTCAAGTAAAGATCTGTCGCCTTCGTGGATTTCATTATCTATAGTAGGCCTTAAGGTTTTACTTCTTAGAAACTCCCAAAATAAATCATCATAATCAAAATAATTATTATATTATTTTACATCACCATTTTTTTTTTCGTTTTACGCCGGGAAATGCTTTGAGGCATCCCGCCTGGGGAGTGGGTCTCCCCAGGTGGGTATGTGGGACTCCCTGCGCCGAAAGATGGTAAATGGACGCAGCTCTACCCACTAAAACCCGGCGAGTGCCACCAGTGCCGCCTTGGTGAGGTGCCCCGGATCTGTTAGCTAACAGAGTACCTCGACGGCTAGTCAGCCCCGCAAGGGACCGACGCCACCTCCACAGACGGGTTGTCCCGCACCACAGAACAATCCCTCCCAACGTCGGGACAGTACAATGAGGTGAGGTTCCCATCCTCACACCTTGCCCCCTACTCTTTTGTCCCCTCTTCTTATAAGAGGGGTACAAAGAGCCCCCTCGCTCAATTACCTTTGCCCAAGGTGCTCGGCTCACCCTAGGCTACTGAGCCCCACCGCCACGTCAAGGCCTGAACCATGGTGGGGTTACATCACCATACTGCGCCATTCGTTGATACACAAGATTTTGTATATAAACATTTTTTACAATAGTTGGATAGGCAAACGAATATAAGTTAACCTGAGACTGGCCCAGGCAACTCATTTATCTGTTGCTTATCTGAGACATAAGACTATAAGTCTCGGTGCCAGTAATTACCTACACTGCCTGTCTTGCCCTTCTCTCCGAAACACAGCAAAGCTGTTTGACGGGAGTAACATGCAGAATCACCTTGTTTGACCGTCGTCGTTGAGTCTAGTCATAATTACTAGTAGCATTAAGAATACCACAAGATGATTAAAAAGTACATGGGTATCCTGTTCATCAGATGGAAGTGAACCTATAGACATTCGACGAGAGCGAGCGAGGAGCGACGATGGCCTAGTAGGTATGGGCTCGGCCTCTTGAGTGAGAGCCGAGCGGTCTGGGTTCGATCCTGACCCCCCCTGTGATGCCTAGAAATAGGTTTTTCTAAATTTCTACGTACATCTGAACATGAGACCATCGCTTGCTCACCTGTGAAGGAAATATCGTGAGGAAACCTGCATGCCCGATGAGATTAAGGGCCCCTTCTCCCAAAACTATAGGTATTTAACGCACCGAATCGCTTTGCACTTGCGTTGCGCGGGAGATGTCTTTATATGAACTCCGGTGACCTACCACGGCCGGTAAGCACGCCACAGTATACGAATAAGCAGTAGATTGACTATGCTCGAATTATTCTTAGATGTGATAATTAATATTTATGCATAACAAAATCTTGTTATTGTTATAGTTATCTAGTTTTGGATTTATAGAAATACTAGCTGGTGCCAGCGACTTCGTCTGCGCAGGATAAGATAGTTTTATTTCTTCACTAATTAATCGAAAGGAACTTCGATCCATCCGGGTGTCCCTTGACACCTCTCTTTAGTTTTTTTTTAATAAAAAGTATCCTATGTTACTTCTAATACCTTCAAGAATATGTGTACAAAGTTTCATGATGATCGGTTAAGTAGTTTTCGCGTGAAAGCGTAACAAACATCCATGCTTTCACATTTATAATATTAGTAAGAATTAGGAAGGATGAATTAGCTACATAGGTCTAAAAGGTAGTGCCATGCTGCTTGCAGCCGAATTGGGCCGGCACGACCGTAGGGGTACCTCTCGTTCACATGATAATGGCGTCAAGTGACACCTATGCTGTCGCGTTTCTTGCGGTGTATGAGTTTCCGGTGTCCCATTGCAGGGGATGGGGTAAAGGAGGGTAATGCATCTGCATTATCTCTTGTGTGAATGTTTACGAGGACGACCTCTGTGGCTCAATGGTTAGCGCGTTAGCGTTCAAGCCGGAGGTTGCGGGTTCGAATCCCGCCAGGGAACAAAAAGTTTTCTGTGTTCCTGGTTCATGGATGTGTATTAAATATGTGTATTATAAATAAAAAACCTTAAATATGTGTATAGTATAAAATATTAAATATATTTCCATTGTCTGATACTCGTAACACAAGTTCTTCGATAACTTACTACGGGACCAGATTGACGTGGTGCAAAAAGCGTTCTTAGATATTATTATTATTATGGGAGTCGGTAGTCATCTAAGGCTCCGAATGCTCGTTTGTCCCCCTAAGGCCTAAGCTATAAAAAAAATCAATCATTCTAAGAATGCTTGTAGGAGATTAAAAAATTGTAGACAAACATATTCTTTTATACTATATTAATTGTTATAAAATTCAACAAAATTTAGTTGTCGTATGCTAGGTCCAGGTTCATTTTCATCGACCCATACATCATCGATTAATGTTAGACACGGGTCCTCTGAGAAGAGGGTCAAGGCCATAGTCCTCACGACACTGCCCTGTGGGTAGGGGGCTAGGAAATAATTGCAAATCAGAAATATTTTGTGATGAAGGTTCCTCATTTTCTTTATTGTCGGACAATTTGAATTTTTCAAGTGTTAACAATTTCTGGAAGAAGACATCACTACATAGTATAAACTATAAAGCAAAGTCGCTTCCCGCGTCTGACTGTATGTATGCTTACATCTTTAAAACTACACAACGGATTTTGAAGCGGTTTTTTTAATAGATAGAATGATTCAAGAGGAAGGTAATAGGTACATGCATAATATAGTAGATAAACACTCATAATTTTAGAAGTTTCTGATGTGATGTCATAAATAAGCACATTTTTTGCACTTACATTGCAAACGCTGGATGAACCCTAACAGATAGATTCGGTTCCGAATTAATTATTATTGTATCAATGTATGGTAGAATTGTGTATCCTAAATATGCATACTGAAAAGTCCGCGATGGCATAATATGTCTACATTAGTTAAATATAACATACTACCTATATCCATTTTAATACTTTAAAAAATTGCCAATTATAAAGCGGTAATGTAAAAGCTATTCACAAAAATACGGTATTAATCACTACATATTATAAAATAAAGTCCTACGCCCGTCCATAGATAAATAATTATCATCAATGCGTATATGGTTGTATATCTAAGTTAACGCGGGCGAAGCTGCGGGCAACAGCTAGTTTGTGATAAAACTGTATTAAGATTCTTTTTCCTTATTTTACTTTTTTTATTCGCCATTTCAATTAAATAACTAGGTACTACACAAACTCAAGTATCTATTTATTTACACTAATTAAAGGTTTTGTATTGCAAACTAATTACAACTAAGAACAACAATTGTTAGTAAGTATTAAGTAGCTATATTATTTACACTGTGTCGTCTTATTTATTTAGACGTAATAATATAAAATGCGCGGTAACAACGTAGTCACGAGCAAAAGCGGCACAGGTCCTACTTCGATGACGCCCGGCTGGGTACTGGCGCGACGTGGTGCGATGCGCGAGAGCCATTTTTATCGTTTTTTATTTTTCAAAAAATTTTGAAGTGACATAATAAAGATCTATCCAATCATTTCCACGTCATCCCCGTTTTAAACGGGTTGCTAATAGCAATTTAAACGTAAAAGTTTCATTAAAATTGAGTTACCCGAAGTCTCATACTACTCAATTTGCTTTTAAAATCGACGTTACTTTAGTTTTTTTTTTGATCATGTGAAATGTTAAATATTGTATTTTTATCCAAAAAAATCCCTAGATCAAAGATGTATATGTATACCCTATATATGTATACCCTATTTTTTTATTATTATTTTAAAATGACGACTTCTATGAAAACACCTCGATCTAGAAACAACAATTTGGGATTTGGGGACCCTTAAAAGTCTTTCGCCCGAATACTCAAACGAATCTCAAATTTAAGACGTACTTAAACTCATGTTGTCCCTCTTTTTTTCTTTGAATCTGACACGTCGTAGCATGAGTTTAAGTACGTCTTACATTTGAGATTCGTTTGAGTATTCGGGCGTTTGCCTCATTTCCCTCCTCGCCTGATTTCGAGGAGGAGACCCGTGCCCAGCGGTGGGACATAATATATGGGTTGATATTATTATATATTTATTATTACATAGACATTCGGGATCAGATGGCTTTCAGTTGCGATGACTGTCTGTAAAAAATATGGAGACAATATTGGATGGAATATTGGAATCAGCACGCAAAAAATGGCGTTCAAGGAAAAGAGGAATTACAACAAATTTGTTTAAGCAGATAATATGGAGAGTTGTTTATTTGTTTTAAAATAATTTCCTCAAGAATTATATGATACAGATAAAATATTTTACTTGTATTATGAATCATCAGAACTTCCTTCCGCTATACAGATAAAATGTAAGCTAAATGTTATGTAAGGGGGTTGTGACTTCCGAAAACATCACGAAAACCTTGTTTATGTCAACGCACGGTAATATTAGGATGACATTTCCCAAGTAATGCAACATTTGTTTCCGCTAGTACGAATTATTATTTTTGTGTACCTACATAGTTATCTGATATTTATGTATGCTTATATAAGATAGAGGTAATTTTGGAAACTATTTATCCGATTCACAAAAATCTTTCAACAGTGCGTGAGTGGCATATTATATGGGCTATATAATAATAATCATCATCATCAGTAATAGACAATAGACACCAGAGATCCGTTTAATATGTTCTGCAAAAGTTTTAGATTAATTTTGTTTTTATTAATGTTTGATTAACATTATTATATCCGGAAATACTATTATTCCTATTGCAGCTCAAATATTTAGGAAGGTTTTATGCAATTTATTTTAGACTACCAGCGCTTCGCGGTTTCACCCGCGTACTTCCCATTCCTGTGGGAGTGCAGGCAGTGCATAAATTACATGTTATTCTGATGTGTAGCTTAAACATCCTAACTTAACCTTGCCAAAACTGATGTCAGATCGCGACGCAGCGCCGCTCATCTCGGGCACAGTGTCTTTTTTGCCATACGGCTGCCGCGATAGATCCTCCCCCCACCTCCGCAATAACGCCTCTTGGCCTAGTCGGTGAACCCGCAGGGTCTCCGAGAGACCTCCTATCCGGGACATAGGAGTGCGCCAGTATAGGAGATATCCTGACAACTAATTTCCGTTTCGTAAAACCGTTTCGACCACTAATAGGCACGCTGCTCAAGTTCAAGTTTTTTTCGCCCCTAATGTAATATAGTTGTAAAATATAATAATATATACTGTAGTATTAAAATCTAAAATAAGAGGTTCGACATACTATTTCACAAATGGCGTTTTTTTCATGTGGGTATGTTGTACCCATAAGTTGTACCCAAGTAATGTATTAACGTTATCGATCGAAAACTTCAGCATGAAAGCCCTCATGAGTAAACGTTGTTATCACGTCGTTTACATATTTTCGATCGTAACATCCTTTATCAGGAAGCATAGGAGTAACGAACCTTGTAGTTTGTTTACACTATGACTGCTCCTCGAAATTGTATAAATTTCGTGTGTTACGTTTCTTACTCTACATTATCTTCTGATTGCCTAATACATACGTCGCATTTTTGCAAGAAAAGAAATAAATGAAAATGTTTTTATTTCATTTATTGCTTAGTAGTTTTTTAATTTATGGGCACTTTTCATTGCCTTTAGAAGATATTGATGTTCCAGACGATTTAAGTAATTCTATTGACGGGGACGATAGTATCGATTTATCGAGCCTCGGTCCTGAAGCTTACGGAGCACCCAAGAATGAAAGTGGTAAGGAAATTTTATACAGTTTCAAATAGAAAAAATTGTATATGTATATTATTTAAGTATCGTAGCCACTAAGGTACTAGAACTGACAGACGGCAATGTGCATCTTGGCCTTCGGTCTAGGGCCCTTGGAGCCTATCCAACCCAAAATAGGAATAGCCATTCTACCTTCAAAATATACAGGTTTATTGGTAATTCGACGTATTCTTGATGGGGGTGCCTATTTGCGATAATTTTAACCCCCATATGAATTTTGCAATGTAAATTATCATGTTTTTATCTTTTTTTAAAACATCAGAAGAAAAAATGAAATTCAAATTGATACTTTTTTAAAATAAATTTCTAAAGTTAAAAGGGTTTTTAATTGTTTTGTAAAAAAAAATTTGACATTCGATACTTGTAGAAAATTCCTCTAAGTCATTTCAGAAACTCAAACAAACAAAAATAAATTATAGCACAAGAGCCCTTACTGGCCCAGCTATCATGCTCCCTTGTATTTATATTGTGGTAACAAAGACAATGCCACAATGTTCATGTAGGTATAGAGTATAGACATACACCAAAAATAAAGGATTAAAGATAATAAGTATAAAGTAATGTATATATAAATAATAAATATAGTATCAACCCTTATTTCGTCCCACTGCTGGGCACGGGTGTCCTCCTCAAAATCAGTCGAGGAGGGTATTGGGTTGGGTATTTCACCGATGCGCGGGCCCAATGCGGGTTGGTGAACTTCACTCACCTACAAAGACTTTTAATCTCATCAGGTATGCAGGTTTCCTCACGATGGTTCCTTCACCAGTGATATACAGTCATACTTTTCTTGGGGTTTATTTATTTATTTATTTTACACTTACTATTAATGTCTTTTATAAATTAGGAGAGGCAGTGTCGACGTGGTCGGAGTCATCGCTGATGAATCCAGAAGAGATGGGATCATACGCAGAGGGCGACATACTCATCCCGCTCAAATCGCGTAATGGGATACGGGACCAGTCGTCACAGTGGCCGAACGGTCATATACCATATGTTGTTGAAGGAAATTACAGTGAGTAGAGAGTTTTACGTATTACTATCTGTTGCCCGCAGCTTCGCCCGCGTTAACTAAGATTTACAGCCGTATTTGGAGTGATGATAATTATTTTTGTAGCCTAACTTACTCCTTATAGCATCATCTATAGCTTCCAGTGAAATTCCATTGAAATCGGCCTAGCCGTTTTAGAGCTTAGCCGGAACAAACAGAGAGACAAAAATGCAAAAAAAGTTATTTTAGTATATATGTACCGTGTTTACATCCATATGCAGCGTTTATTTTATTATTACAAACAGACACTCCAAATTTTATTTAACTAATATAGATGATAACGTAATTTAACAACGTACCACTCATCTACCGTTCGAGAGACACCCTTTATGCGACGCACTCCTCTGCAGAGGTAACAACAACCTTCTTATTTCTTCTAGCAAGCAGCTTACTGCAAAGACACTCGTCAGAGAATTTCACAGAGAAGGGGCTGCGTATTTCGTCCTTTGTATTAAATAGTCGTGGGTGGGAAGAAAAAAATCCCAAGCTGTGGTGGTATATACATTTAATTCACGTAGCATTTATATTTGTTCATAGGTGATAAGCAACGCGAGATAATAATGAAGGCTATCGCGGACTACCACCGGCTGACCTGTCTCCGCTTCGTACCGTACAACGGACAGAAAGATTACATCGTCATCACCAGTGCTGGCACGGGTTGCTGGTCTAGTGTAGGCCGGATTGGTAACGTTTTTATTTTATAATACGTAGAAGTTTCAAACTTTTAATACTATTTGGAACCAATTAACCGACTTCAACAAAAAGGAGGAGGTTATCAATTCGGTCGGTTTTTTTAATGTATGTATACCGATTTCTCCGTCAATTGTGGACCGATTTTAAATTTTTTAAATAAGGAAACCAGGGTCTGATGATGGTATCCCAGAGAAATCGAGGGAAACTTTCGAAAATCTATGTGGGCATAGTGCGCTTAATATTTTTTTAATTAAGTATTTTAAAGCACTATAATTTAATGGAGGTCTAGAGTCGATCTGATGCTGGAGCTGAAAGACAGTCGAGGGAACTGCTCGACGATTTACTTCAGTAATATTGTGTTTGGGCTTGATTATTTTGTATTGATGAAACTTTACAACTAGATAGGTTGTGACTGTGATTGGGGGTCTGATGATGAAGACAAAGGACAGTTGAAGGGAGCTCCTAAATAGTTTACAGTCGTTACCTCGTGTTTGGATTTAATTAATTTATGCTGATGAGAACTTTGCACCCATATGGGTGATACATGCCATTACAGGTATGACGATGGAGACCATAGACAGTCGAGGGAACTCCTCGAAGATTTACATCAGTAACCTTGTGTTTGGGCTTGATTAATTTGTATTGATGATAACTTGACACCTAGATGGGTTGTGACTATGATTGGGGGTCTGATGATAAAGACGAAGGACAGTTAAGGGAACTCCTAAATAGTTTACAGTAGCTACATTGTAATTGGAATTAATTAATTTATACTGATGAGAACTTTGCACCCTTTTGATGGAGACCATAGACAGTCGAGCTTGCTTTAAGATGAACTCATGGACGAGTCACCCGCAACCTCTATTGGGATTGATCTCGCTAGTGGACTGCGTAGTGGCAATTGTAATTAGCAGTATATTCTTGGCATCGAGCATATAACTGGAATAGAGTGGTCATGTTATGTGTTTTGTATGAAAAGAAATCCTACACAATTTGTGCTGCGACGCTGCAACGGCTCTGTGCTCTGATTGACCATTGATGGATGATTGGCCGATGGGGCGTACATACAGATCAGTGGTTGGTTGAATTGCTATTTCGTCAGTGACAAATCATTTTACGGCTCACATGACTATACTCTACCTGGTTATATGCTCGATGGTTCTTGGTTACCTCTTTCAACCTATACGACCGCTTGCATTCGATGTAACCCTAACAATAGAGACTGGTTTTCAGGTGGTCGTCAGGAAGTGAACCTGCAAGTGCCAGGTTGCGTAACCAAGAAGGGCACTGTTTTGCACGAGCTCTTGCACGCGGTTGGGTTCTTCCACGAGCAGAGCCGACCCGAGAGGGACGACTTTGTAACCGTGCACTACAACAATATTAAAAAAGGTGTTGATAAACTATACAAGTAGCTTGTTGTAGGAATATACCTACTTAAATACAAAAAATGGGTGATTCATCTCAGTGAGCTGTAAGTGAGCTAGGCTTGCCTGCTTTGCTTTTAGCTCACTACATCTTATTGAACCTATGCCTTTAGCTCACTCGCTACCTCGCTATCAATTATGCAGAGGTAGCCGATTTGAATCATAAATCGAGTAAACAATTTGTATCATGAAAACTAATGTACTTAGAAGTCGATTTTTTATGTTAGTTGGATAGGCAAACTGGCAGACGTGCCACCGTGATGGGAAGTGGTCGACGTCGCCCATGAACATAAACCAGTTTACCTGGAACGAGCCCAGGCAACTCATTCATGTGTTGCCCCTCCTGAGACATAAGATGTTAAGTCTCGGTGTCAGTAATTACACTGCCTGTCCTGACCTTCTCTCCCAAATACCAAATACAGCAAAGTTGTTTCTCTTCACCATATGCAGTCGGGAGCGCAGCACAGCGCATCTCTTCCACTGGTAAATGGCATTCGTTTCAAGTTTGTGATTTATTATCAAACAATCAGTTCTAGTTCGTACGCACTTTCTGATAAGATTATAAGCTGGGCTAGTTTAAATTACTTTGAATCATATTTCAGGCACTGAAAATAACTTTAAAAAGTCGGACCCAAATCAAGTAAATGGTTATACTGTGTCATACGACTACAACAGCGTTATGCACTATTCAGAATATGCTTTTTCGAAAAATTCACAAAAGACCATCACAGCGAAGGTAAAGTACTGTATATTTGTTTAATATATTTTAATACTTTATAAGGGTGGCCGAGTACTAATGCCATTTACTACTCGGCCATTACTAATGGAACCTTTCGCGAGAAAAACATTTCCTCCAGAAAATTAAATTAAAAAATGCATGTAATGCCATGTAAATAAATATATATTATCAGGATAACGATAAATCTATCTCTTTCTATTAACGATTTCATTTGTTTTGTTTTAGACTGTATATTAATTTGATTTTTTTTATAATTATTATCACCTAGTAATTTATTATTAGTCATATTTTTTAAAACTTTGTTTCTTAAATATCTCCATAAATCTTAATATAATATATGAATGATGTAGATTGGTGGAGCCAAACTCGGGCAGCGTGAAGGGCTCAGCAGAGGCGACGTGAAGAAAGTCAATAACATGTACAATTGCAAAAAGGAGTAAGTATTTTATGACTGTTATTTCATCATCATCACCATCATCACTATCATCATCATCATCACCGCCACCATCATCATCACCAACACCATCATCATCATCAGAGTCTATCCGTCCACTGCTGAACATAGGCCTCCATGAACGCCAAGACGACCGATCCCATCCAACTCCACTCGCTTCCAACACGGACCGGCCACTGCACTGAGTTCGTCTTCCTACCTGGTTAATGGTCGACTAACACTTCGTCTATCTAAACCCGGCCTCCACCCTTGAACCTTATTGGCCTCTACACTCTTGGCCATATTTATAGTCTCGAATTCATGCGGACTTTTGCCCTCGTTGACTTTCCACGTACATCAAAGCCGAGTGGTTTACCTGGTTTCCGAGTTAAGGAAACCATCTTCGGGAAACCTACTTGTCTGAAAAAATAATAAAAAAAATGTTTTTGAAGTTCGCTAACTAGTAGTAGGCTGTATAAGGATCGCTTTTGCTTTTTAACCAGAATTTTTTCTATTATAATCTCTATAAATCTATCTATAGATAGCTATTTATATTAAGATTAACCTTATATGAATGTTTTACAGGATACCGGAGACCGGTTGGCTGAACTCCGTATGGCAAAGCATTTTTGGTGAAAGCAAGCTTCGTTAGTATATAAAAAATAGCTACTTTAAGATCTGATTATCTGTATCTAGTCTCTCTTTGGCATAACTTATGATTATTAAATGATTTATACTAAATTTTATCCTTTATTTTTATAGTATAATATTATAACTACCTACTAACATTGTTATAGGTCTCGTAAATAAGATATTCGTAGATATCGAGCTCCGCGAAATAAAAGTGAAAAACATGGTAAATATTAATTTTAGTAATAAAATAAGCATGTTAACTTAAAATCTTATACACGATTTTACACTTGCCTACTTCGTTAGATAGGGAAAAATGCACTCTAACATAAGTCCCTCGTGATCTTGCAAAATTTAAATAAAACTAATAATAAAACATTAAAGTTTAATTGCATTCAAACGACTACTGTGTATCTAATATACCTAATACAGTTCATAACTACACACATAAATACAGGTCAATTATTTTGGATGCGGAAGGTAGGTCTATTTCGTTTGATATTTCGATATCTCTGTTTCAAACAAACATTTTAAGTATTGATAAGATCGTTCACATTTACACGATTCGGCTGAAACAAAAATAGAACTATATTATATAATAAATCATACAAAGATAATTTTCCATCCGACGGTGACGCACAGTCCCGCCACACAAACAAACCCGACCGCGACGCCAGGAGGCCGTGTGGTCGAAGACTCCACGGTGGGCGGGAAGCAACCCCCTATTTATATAGATATAAATAACACATAGTGTATAGTAATACTTAGGTGAGCCTACTGGCTCATCAAGAAACCGATGAAGCATTAGGACCATTAGGCCATTAGCATAGATCAATCCGAAAAATAAACAACGATAATTCGAACCACTAAAAACTTACTACTTTATTATTATGTCATCGGCACAGCCAAGGCCACGCAGATGCGCCGCCCTCATTTACCCTGTCCTCCCCCCAATGGGCCACTGGAAACTCACAAACCGCACGAAACGCGACAGGATAGCTGTCGCTTGACGCCGGTGTTATGTGAGCGAGAGGTACCACCCCGGTCGTGCCGGCCCAGTTCGGCTGCAATGGCACTATCTCGATTCTACTTGTCTTATGTACTAGAGAGATCAAGAGTACACGCAGCATTAGCACCCGAATCAACTCATTTGGAAAAAAGAAAACATTATCCAATCTTTGTAGTGATGATATCTATCATCACTATCACTACTATCACTATCAGCTCTTGGTTCTTCTTAAGTAGGCAATGTGTCAATGTGTCAATTCAGTTATAACTAAAATGTAGTAAAGTCTCTATACTCACATCGACCCATGCACCCCGTCGCTATTTCTTTGATGTCACTTTGAGGCACGTCACCTCTTATCATGGAGAAAACTTCAGCCGTGCGATCTGTGTCGAATATGCCTTCATCGGAAGCTATTTCGCTTTTCTCCAAAACGCATCGAACGTAGCACTAAAAGTTAAAACATATATTCCACCTTAACAAAAAGTAAATAGAATGTGTATCCTGTTCACACGAGAATTACCTCCAGAACACTAAGTTGCAAGAGAATAAGATGAATGCAGTATCAGAAGTAAAATTATTACGGCATGGGCACAACGAATTAGAAAAGGTATGGAATACGAACTGCGCTAAAAAACGGTTCCTCGCAAACTACAATCAAGTGGGCGGGGCCAAAAAAGTACAATCAAGTTGTCTCTCAGTCAATACGTAGTATTCTCTATATATTTACTATATAGTTTGATTAGTTTGTGAGTTGTGACTTGTGTCTCAGTCTGCTGTGCGTTCTGTGTCAGTCTAGACGACCGTTGCGTTGACGAAAAAATCGTTTCCCAGAGACAAAAATGATGTTGTAAAATGGTGTAAGAGACGAAAAGAAGGAAGTAAAAAGCAAACTGGGACAACTTATCACAGGTAAGTTAATAATTTCGTATTTTATTCACGCTTAAATAACCTCCATATCAATTTTTGTGGTCAGTATTCTGCAATCAACAGGCAGCCGATTTTATACATACATTTATGTATACTGAAGTGTTGTATTAAATTTTACATTGAGTACCGAGTTTTTATATTTATATTTTTATTCCTTATTTATGTTTTTATCAATTATTTACTTTTAGTTTCCCCATAAATGAGATTCGGCGTTTACAATGGATTGCAGCAGTCCGCTTAGAAAGACGACAAGATGACTGGTTACCGACTAACGCCAGTAGAGTGTCTTCTATAGGTACATTTTGGAGGTTCTTCTCAGTACTCATGGAACAGGTGGTACATTTAATTGACGTTCAAAAAGATACTTTAATGGTTCTATTTTGAAAAAAAATATATGTAAATTTCTTACTAAAGAGAAATACAACTATTTTGACTTGTGATTTTTATTTTATGCCCCATTCCCATTTTTCAAACATTATTGACATTTTAATCATAAAAAACAAGGTTACAACAGACTGTCAACTACTCTAAGGCTTAAAAAATATACGAAATATCGATAGATTCTGTATAGTGAGTAAATAATGACTTACTCTCAATTTGATAATAATAATTATTGGTTAAAACAGTCATTTTATTACTCGTCATATTCAGACAAAATAAATGTAGGTTTCTATCCTCCTAAATTAGATTGCGCCTTATATGGATAGGTGGACGAATTCATGTGCACATATTAAATTTAGCAAAGTATTTTGTATTGCGCGTGTGCAAATCGTGTTAGTATTATCAGTTTAGTAGTGTGAGTTTGGAACCATATTTTTCCGAGCTTTGTAAGAGAGTTATGTTTCCATACCTTTCCTAATTCGTTTCATGGGCAGCAAGTTTAAAAGATTTTTACTTACCATAAGTTATAACCTAAGCACGCTATCACATTTTGAACCCGCGCATCGCTACGCCGCGTCTGTCTGTTTGCTTGTTCGAGATAAAATTTAAAAATGCTGCACCAATTTTCAAGCTATTTTCACCAATGGATAGAATGGTTTTCGAGGAAGGTTATAAGTATACAAATTATTAAATTTTTGTATACATTGAAGATGTCGGAATAACGGAAACGCTGCCTATAATCCGCTGGGGTAATATTGTTCTGTGCTATAATCCCTTTGATATATTTTTTCAGATTTGATTGATTCTTGAATCTTAAATTTTGAATTTGAAATGATATTTATCTATACAAATAAATATACAAAAAATTTGAAAATAATTTATAATACAAGAATTAAATGGATAAAAAAAATCTACTTATTGTAAAAAAGCGTGGTGCTTTGTACTAAGTTTTTATACTAACTTCACTTTTAGAAATAGATTGAAATATTTTTAACAATGAATATCGAGCAATAAGTAATATCCTCGCAATTTGGCTCCTAAATCCTAATTCATTAAAATGGTACCTGAAAATCAGTGATATTTGTGGAAAAATGTGATAGCGTCCTTAAATATAATATGTACATCATAGATTAAAAATTGGTCTCCGCTACGCTACGACTAGATACCGCGCCGTACTTGCAATGTGCGGCAACAAATACCACGCCGAATTCGGCGTACCCGAGCCAGTCTCATTGCAATCGTTGTGTAAGGTGGAGGTACATAGAGTTTTATTCAATTTTGGTCATTATCTGAAGTAAAATGCCAGTTTGCGTAGTGAAATTGTGTAAGAATAATACTACAAGAAATAAGAAAGACTGGGATCACATATCATCTGTGAGTACCATATAATTTCGAAATTTCATCATAAAATAACATGAAACTTTAGGGTTTTTCAGTCTTGCCGCGTATACAAAAATCAAGTCCCCGCGGTTGCGATTTTTATATAGGTATTGATTTATTGTTATTATATTTTATAATTTATATAGAATACTTACTTCATTTATCTATCCTAGTTATTATTAATCAACTATTTTTATTTATAAATTATTTTAAATACTTAATACTTTTAATCATTAGTAAACAATGAAACAATTTTTAGATACTGATATTATAGCGGTTTATTAAGATTTTTGCAAGCTCCACGTTTCAAATACTTTATAGCAATCATGGTCATGGGAGAAGGGAGGAGGGAAGAGGAGGTAAAAATTGTTTCAATATAATGAGTGAAATTCGTGTAAACATTAGAAAATAATTAGTAAATAAAGTAAAATATTGAATATAATAAAATACATGTAAATAAATAAATAAAACTATTAAAAATGAGGCCTAATCATTGATATATTATTTATACCATTTTTCATGAAGAAAAAACCTATGCTTAACCAATTATTATTTAAATAGGTTAATGTGGGTAAGTGTAACCCCTTTTTAAAACAAAATCTAATAGAACTTTTGATTCAAGCGTTTGAGTAAAAGTAATATTATTTTACTTACAACAAAAAAAATATACTCTCAACTCTTGACATATTGTCAAAAATTCAAAATTTTTTGTGATATAAATTGACCTTACACATATTTTCTGAGCCATATTTACAACCAGTACTTAACTACTAGTAACTAGACCATTGCATGAAATAATTTTTCCCATTAATTTAGGGTATAGTTAAGCAGCTGGCACTACAATTCTTCACGCACACTAGCATCCTTGGACATTCTCTTACACACACTATGATATTTACTTGCCGCATCAAGGACCTATTGTTTTTTACGGAGCGCGGTATCTACTATCTAGTCGTAGCGTAGCGAATACCAATATTTAATCTATGTAATACATTTTATGACATAATATTTATTGCTCTTATTAGTACCGTTTTTGATAGTAAAGAGTTGTCGCTTACAAAATAAAAGGATTATTTTTGGAATATAACCATAAAAATGTCACCTTTGGAGTTTTATCAGTTTCCTCCGGAAAGCTTCCACTTGTATTGAGAGATTCCAAGTATTCTGGAAAATAGAGTTTATTTTAGATTTATATAAAGATAATGAAAGAAACGCTTTATAGTGTATTTTATACTTTATCTTAACCTCCAAATACTCACAACGAATCTCAAACTTAAGACGTACTTAAACTCGTGTTGTCCCTCTTTTTTCTTTGAATCTGACACGTCGTAGCATGAGTTTAAGTAAGTCTTAAATTTGAGATTCGTTTGAGTATTTGGCGGTTAAGAGTATTATTTTCTTGAATAAAATAATATTTATTTCTTATTTTGTGTTTTAAAGTTAATAAACGCACTGAATAATATAAATAATATAAGTATAGACAACTTAAGCGACAGCTGAGTATCTCTGAAATCTGCCTGTAGACAGCTGACATATTTTTACTACATAAGATAGTTAGATTTGACGAAAAGTCTTGGTCTATTTAGTGCCCTAGTACTTCAGAGCAAGGAGATTTAGCTCTGTGCGTATCACTAAGTTGATATCACAGGTGTATACCATAGACTATGTAATGTATACTATACTATAGAATTTCCACTTAAGAATGCCATACAGATCAGTCTCCTATTACCAGTTATTTAAAACCCATAAATATTAGATTTTCTTGTCTAGTTTTTGGCGCGTTATCACGGAATAAATAAAGAGTTCTGCCATCTATTTCTACTAAAACAAGCGTTGGACCTACATATTATATGGAATATTTTATTTAAAAGATCAAATATCTTACAACCGCGGATAGCATGCATCGTAAGAATGATAAAGTAGAGGAAGAAAAACATAAATTTTGTTTTCTAATGTTTACGCGAATTTTACACATTATAATGAAACAACTTTTACGGATTTTATCGCGGCTTACTTACTCATTTCGATACGAAAAGTGTCATTGCAGTCTATCATTATTTGCATCAGGTCAAAATCATTTTTTGTGTCCCTCGCTTCATCTGATGACTCCTTCGATACTGTTTCATCTTTAATTGCAGCCTTGGTTTTCTCATCACATGTGGTTGATGAAAATATTAGTAGCGCTAAGGCTAAAATAAATATTGCCTTCATACTGTCACCAATTGAAGTAATGCTCTGAGTTACATTTCACAGTTTTTATATCACGGATAATTTGATCTCAGAGATTTTAAACATTTCGAAAAATTTAAAATAATATAAAAAGACTTTCGAGGAATTTTATTGTCTCCATACTTTATTTACTCCATACTACAACTAATTTTTAAATCTCGTTTATATTTTAAATACTAATCTAAAGCTTTAAATTTCTGAGACTTGCGATGCGACGTTCGCTCTAACTCTCTTTCGATCTTTCTCACTCGCTTGCTCCCTACTCTCACTCCATGGCTATGTGCTTCATGCTACGTTCGCCCTTTTTCACTTTCTCTTAATCGGTCTCAATACTCTCTCCCTCTTCTAAGACAAAAACGTTGCACATTTTTGTGACGTTTCTTCTGTAAAATTTTTACCCTTATGCGCGCAAAGAAGTTTCACTTCAATAATAATAAAAAATCTCCGTTGTTACTCCGATAATTTCATTGTACAGGAAAGTTGTAACTTATAGCGTACCTATTTATTAATAGAAGAAAATTGGTTTTTAATTTTGAGGTAGGTTAATCTGCGGGAACAGCTTGTGTGTTGTTTTTTTTATACACCACGACAATCTGGTCCCGTGGTAAGTTCTCGAAGAACTTGTGTTACGGGTACCAGACAACGGAAATATATTTTATTAATACTTTTATACAATAGATTTTTTTATTATATGATTACACATATTTAATACTACTACTAATAAAAGTTTTCTGTGTTCCCTGGCTGGATTTGAACCCGCTACTTCCGGCTTGGGCGCCATCGCGCTAACCATCCACAGAGGTGATCAAGTTTTGTTTGTTTGTGAAACTTCGATATATTATATACTTCTAATATATATAATAGGATTATTAAACAAAATCTTTTCTTTTATCCTCTTTGTAAATTAAAAGCAATATATCATACGTAAATACATTTCAAGTTTCATAAAAATGTTACAGCTCTCTGTCCACTAAAATGACATGTATAAAGTCAGTCAATGACTAATTATTGCAATGAAGGCATTTTTTGCTTCAATTACTGCTATGTAAATTATAGAATGACACAAATCGAAATGCTATAAACGTGCAGTTTTATATAAAAGAAATACCGGTTATAAGTTTGATTTTTTTATGTCATAAGGAGGCAACCAAGCAGTCGGAGCCTTATGGTGACTACCGACGGCTTTAGACATCCGCACAACCAAAAGTTATGCAGATGCGTTGCCCTCCTTTTCCATATACCCTCCCCCAGTGGGCCGGAAACTCGCAAACCGCACGAAACAGCATAGCTGTCATTTGACACCGGTGCTATGTGAGCGAGAGATACAACCCCGGTCGAGCCGGCCCAATTTGGCTTGTTGGTCGGCCATTATCCAGGTGGGAAGACGATCTCCGTGCGGTAGCCGGTCCATGTTAGATGCGAGTGGCAAGGGATCGGCCGTCTTGGCGTTCATTGTAGGAGGCCAGCAGTTGTCGGATAGAGGCTGATGATAGTGATGATGACTGGACTCTCTTGTGCCAAGTTCGGGACCCCACATGTTAATTGTTTTAGACATTCAATGTCTCTGTAAGTACACTGCCTAATTTGCCCCTCCATCATGAGATAAAATTCGATTAAATTAAGGTAACACTTATATCAGATACATAGGGCCGGCTGGTGGAGTGGTCAGGTTCTGGACACTTTGCGCAACGGTCGCGGGTTCGAATCCCGCCAAGTGCTGATAATTTGTATGATGAATTTACCTAGATGTCTGCACCGGGATATGGACGTGAATATATTATATTTACATATTTGTATAGATTTCTTTTTATTTCCGTTCCCAGCACTTGTAACACTTTAACTGTAAGTTCTTATGAGCTTACCACGGGGCTAGGTTGACGTGGCGTGATTGTTTGAAAAATATTTATTTATAACGACTTCCATACATGTGGGACTAAGTGGGATAAAATTCTATTATCATAATATATTTATTGAAAACTAGCTGTTGCCCGCAGTTTCACCCGCGATAACTTAGATTTACAGCCATATACGGCTTAATGATGATTATTTTTATGGCCTAAGTTACTCCTTGTAACATCAGCTATCTGTCAGTGAAAGTCCCGTCAAAATCGGCCTAGTCGTTTCAGAGATTAGCCGGAACAAACAGACAGATAGACAGACGAAAATTAAAAAAAAATGCTATTTTGGTATATGTACCGTGTAATAATTTTTTATATAATTAAACTTATGCATTTAATAAAAAGCTGTTATTTTAATATTACAAACATACACTCAAATTTTATTTATCTGTATAGATATATGTATGTAAGTATAGATCGACAAAATATTATCTTGCCTAAATCCACCTAAACAAAGACGCCAAAGAGTAGAATCGCGATGTCGTCTTTGGTTTATCATACAGGTTTTATTCTTGTAATATATCAGCATTATCATAAAATAATCATCAACATCAACAACCTTTTTAATATGTCCTACTACTAGGTTCGGGGCTGCTCCTCGAAGTCCGTTTACCGATGCGCTGCCCCTATGCGGGTTGGAGGACATCACACACCATCAAAGACTTTTAATCTCATCAGGCATGCAGGTTTCCTCACGATGTTGTCCTTCACCATTTCACGGAGGCATTTTAGAAAAACTCATTTCAGGTCGAGCTCGTACCCACTTCACTAGACCATCGTCGCTCACATAATACTAATAATATAACGTAATAATGAAGTAGGCTAACGTAATAATGAAGTAGGCTAACGAAATAATGAAGTAGGCTAACGAAATAGTGAGGTAGGCTAACGAAATCATTAAGTAAGCTAACGTAATAATGAAGTAGGCTAACGAAATAATGAAGTAGACTAACGAAATAGTGAGATAGGCAAAATCACACATAATCAAAATCGAACCAAAAATACCATGTTGAGCCTGCAGTTACACCCTTAATAATCCAGACGAGAAAAGTCTGGGTGAGCAAAAGAGCGTAAAAAACTAATTGTATCCTTCCCTTCGATCGTTCGTGTCCAACAATAGCACATTTTCCGTCAATAAGGCTCAACGTTCATCTAGATCTGATTCACATAATTGTTTAATTCTAAATAATGAGAGGTCACACTCGTTATTTGATTATTATCGATTTACACTTAATGTCGCTATTTACTGGACTCGTCATGTTACTAATTTTACGTACGTAATTGGATTTAATTTCCATGAAAATCTGTATTAAAACACTGGTCAAAATGAGCAGTTATCTATCTCATATATTCTTCTAAGCCTCCACACAAATGCTGAATTGAAGACGGCTGCCTGCCATAAATAAGTAAGTTACTAAGTTTTTATAAACACACTTTGATTTAAAATTATTTGTATCTTTTTTATGTCATAAGGAGGCAACCGAGCAGTCGCCAGTCGGAGCCTTATGGTGATTACCGACGCTCATAGACATCCGCACAACCAAAATTTATACAGATGCGTTACCCTCCTTTACCCTATCCTCCCAATGGGCCACCGGAAACTCACAAACCGCACGAAACGCGACAGCATAGCAGTCACTTGACGCCGGTGTTATGTGAGCGAGAGGTACCACCCCGGTCGTGCTGTCCCAATTCGGCTGCAAAATAGCATGGCACCTCTTACCAATCTTTTAAACCGTATTTACTTCTTCATCTGGGAATTTTTAAATGGCTGGTCGTTTACAGCACGATTTTCGTGAATATGTTAATTAAACAAAAATTAAAACCGACTTCAAATAAAAAAAAAAAAACTAAAAAGTAATAAAATAATTTCCTTAATTTTTGTGCCTACAATTTATAATCAACTTGTTCTTCTACTAATATACAATCTTTGCGTTTACCACGTCATTATTGTTACTTTTGGAGTCGGTGTCAGCCAAGGTAGATATAAATAGGACACCGGCTTCAAAATGACAAGTAATAAAATTACATGATTTTGGCATAATATTATTTACCGTATGAAGTAAGCCTAATAAAAGCTGTAAATCATCGAGGATTCCCCTCGACTGTGTATGATCTCCATCATCACACCTGTAATGGCGCTTATTACCCATATGGGTACAAAGTTCTCATCAATTTAAATTAATTAAGTCCAAACACAAGGTAGCTACTGTAAATTGTTGAGGAGTTCCCTTAACTGTCCTTTGTCTTCATCATCAGACCCCAAATGACAGTCACAACCCATCTAGGTGTAAAGTTCTCATCATTACAAATTAAGCAAGCCCAAACACAAGGTTACTGATGTAAATCGTTGAGGAGTTCCCTCGATTGTCTTTCGGCTCCAGCATCAGATCGACTCCAGACCTTCATTAAATTGTAGTCCTTCAAAACACTTTATAAAAAAATATCAAACGCACTAGTCGCCCCTACGATTTTCGAAAGTTCCCCTTGATTTCTCTAGGATGCCATCATCAGATCCTGGTTTCCTTATCATGGGACCATTTGGGAAGTATACCCTTTAGAACAAAAAAAGAATTTTTCAAATCGGTCTAGCCATCTTCGAGTAATCAGGTAACATACATAAAAAAAAAAAAAAAGATTCCGACGAATTGATAACCTCCTCCTTTTTGAAGTCGGTTAAAAAGCTTTCATTTAACATTTCTAAGTTCTTTCTTTTGTTAGATTGTCATGCTTAGGTTTACAATTTCAAGGTTTATCAATGTGGTGGGGGGAGGACTTGGCGCGGCAGCCATATGGCAAAAGTCTAACGGCTGCTTTGCGTCCAGTCCTCGAGCGGTGGATGCGCCGTAAGCGCAAAACCTCTCATCTACCGCGTCTGACACATGTGCTGGGCATGGTTGCTTTGGTGAGTACCTATGCCGGATAGTCCATCTCAATGTAGAGACACAATTTTTAAAATGTGCGCCACAATGTAAAAATAGTTGACTGTCAATTAAAATAAACTGCATTCTACAGCCAAAGAGTTCCATTTTCAAATGTTGTAATTACTTTTCAAATATTATTTATGTTACCGGCCAGTTCCGAAAACTTTTAGTGCGCCCAATGTATAAAAAGAGGGATTATCAGGTATCATATAATGCAGGTTTGCATGTCTTCTGAAAAATGATGCAGAAAGTGGCCGACTTCCCGTAATATTTTTCCGTGTCTTTCTTGAGATGTGAGAACTTCTAACATTAGACCAAAGATTTCATTAAATAAATCAATTATTCAATATTAATTTAATATTCGTTAAGACTAATGATATTTTTACTGTGTTTCTAAGACTTCTAAATCTGAGATATACAAATGGCAAAAATGGTTTCATATTTCAGTAACTTCTGCCGAACCCTACCTTTTTACCATATTGCAGTACCTACTCATAATCGTTGTCCTTCGTTATATGTAAATTGCGTTATCTGTGACATGCAGAAATTAGACAAATTGGTTTTAAATTTTTTTTAGATATGTTAGTGAATGTGGCATATGTATAGTGACTAGCGTAAGCAACTTTAAATCGTAGCTATGTGGAAAGGTCTATTTTTAACATTATTTTGGATTTTCTTAACAACACTAGCAATTCCGGATAATAACGAAGGTAGTAAGTACAGTATATTTTAGTTTTATAATTGCATATTAAAGCTTATGTTATTATTATAAATTATAATAAGCTTGAATCAAATCTCCTTCTCCGGCAGTTACACTATATGTAAGAGAGATTTCGGATAAAATTTCTAAATCTGTTACTGTTGTACAAGCTTGTATCTTCCCATGACTTACGACTTGTTTTAATGGCACAGATATCTTGATGATGAAAGTAAATTAAATATGGCCAAATGTAGCCATGAATTTAGTAGTTACTATTAGTAATTTACCTGGGCTCTAATTATATCAGGTTCTAGTGACTCCTTGGTACTTTATATTAGTAGAAATAAACTATAAAATGTAAATTGAGAAATAGGTATTCCAGAAATTACGCTTATATGCCACCCTTCACCAGAATATAATTTGTGGATGAAAAAAAACATACAGACGAATTCAGAACCTCCTTTTTTTTTTGAAGTCGGTTAATAAAAAAGGATCGCTGTAGAGGCCACACAGAGCGCATTTGACTGAGTTTGCAAGACGATCAATTTCGGAGCCATAAAAATAAGATTATCATATTAATTATTGTTTTACTTTTTTAGATTACAATAATGAGGATGCTGAGGTAGCATCACACGAAGAGGAGTATCTTAATATTTTTAGGAATTTACCCGACTTCGTCCGTTATGTGATTAATTTCTTACAAGAAAAACCGGAGGTTCTGGAAAAAAATGACATCACAACTTTCGTGGATGACAAAATTTAGTCCAACCCTAAATATTTGGTTGGTCCTGAAAACTGTTTATATATGGAGTTTGTACAAAAATGTTATTGTTGTAATATAAATAAGAATAAAATATTACACAAATATTTATCATTTTTATTGACTCGATGTACTGTGGAGATAATATTAACGAAATGTTTAATTTAGACACACGTTTGTTTACTTATTTGTCCTTTACTTTGATGGTGGTTTATTATGGATTAATATTAAAGTTCCTTAAGCTGAAGACCACACCCTGGCGGAGTGCCCAGCTTGAGCGGAGGCAAGGGCGCCCCTCATCGTTGAGGTTGGCGCGGACCTGTCGCTCCCTGCGATCATCCGAGCGATGATTGTCAGTGGGAGCACATGGCAGGTGGTCCTCTCCTTCTGCGAGGACGTGATGTCGCAGAAGGAGGAGGTGGAGCGGGAGAGGGAGCTCACTGGCGCCCCTTCCCGCAGAAGAGCACGGCGGCGACAGGCGGTCGCACCGCCGTGAGGGACCTGTGCGTGGCCGATCGGGGGATTTGCTGCGCGCGCGTAAGTTCCGAGCTATAAGGCACCCTTGTGTGTTCAGTGTGTCTTAAGCGGAGAACAAGGAGGGGATGCCACCCCCCGCCTCTAGGGAAGAGTGCCATACGGCACACCGTTATGTCCTGGTACGGACGTCTACAGCTCTCGCGCCGGGTCACCCAAACGATGAGGAGAACACCGCTGAGGTTTAGTGGGTAGAGTCTGCGTCCACCTTACCACCTGCTCGGGCGCAGAGAGTCTCACATAACCTCCGGGTCCCCCCGAACCCGGTGGTATGCCTAAAAATGCAAAACCAAAAAAAAAGAAGCTAAGTATATAATATTAACAATACATTAATTATGTCCGATCTTATGTTAACATTTCCTCCTAGAAGAACTATCCGGTATAAAATGGATGAGCCTTACAATAGTTGAGCTGTAATTTTTTTTTGAAGTGAAACATCTTTGCGCGCATGAGGGTAAAATTTTTGCGGATGAAACTTTACGAAAATGTGCAACGTTTTTGTCCAAGAAGAGGGAGAGGGTGATTGAGACCGATTGAGAGAGTGAAAAAGGGCGAACCTAGCATGAAGAACATAGCAAGCCAAGAAGTGAGAGTAGGCAGCAAGCGAGTGAGAAAGATCGAGAGAGAGTGAGATAGAGCGAACGTCGCATCGCAAGTCTCGGAAATTTTAAGCATTAGATTAGTATAATTATAAATGAGATTTAAACATTTAATAGTACTACATAAGTTTCGCTTCTGACATGCGTACTTTTTTAAATCACTTTTGTCTATAAATCATTTTCATTCTTCCGATTATGTTGCCCTGTCCCTAGATTTGCTTAAAGTTTTCCTTTCCAACAAATTCCATGCATCTACACTACTTTAGAAATTAATTTCTTTAAAAAAATATAAACGAAATTCTTGTATTGTTTTCATCAACAGATTAACAATCTATTTTTTTTCTTTTGCCCCGGGAAATGCTCTTATGCATAATGAGTTACTTAATTCAGCGTTTTCTAAAATTCAACCCTTAAGAGGGTAAAACAGAGGATGAAAGGGGGAAAAGGGGAATTTAAAGAAAAGGCAAAATTGATTGACTGAAGAATCAACGCACAGGCCAAACCCTTAAGGCTAGAAAATTGAAATTTTGCACACGTATTCCTCTTATGACGTAAGCATACACAAAGGAAGGTTTTTTTTTAATTCCACCCCAAGAGGGTGGTGAAATAGGGGATAAAATTTTTATGTGAAACTTTTTAATCCTTAGACATACTTGCACAGATACTTGATAGAGGGTAAAATAGGGGATGAAAGTTTTAATAAAATTTCGCACACGTATTTCTCTTATGACGCAAACATCTACAGGAAGGATTTTTCAAAATTCAACACCCAAGGGGGTGAAATAAAAAAAAGTTTGTATGAAACTTTTATACCTTGGACATATTTGCATGAAATTTCGTATGAATTAAGTACGGTTATAATAGATTATAATTAAATAAAGTATTTTATTGAAGATACGACATGAATAACGTTTTTTTTAAATAAGCTTGTTTTTAGCCTTCCGTTCTCGGGTAATGATGTAAATTGGAAAATAAACATGAAAGATCCACTCAAGTTTGTGGAGAATTTTATCAAGCAGAAGAAAATGGCAGCGTTAGTTTTCATTAGAGTGAAAGATTTAAGAATATTGCGCAAAATGTCTGTAAAATAATGAAAAAGAATGTCTCATTAAACCTGAAGCTGAGGGGAAAATGTCACCAGCTGACTTTGTCAAGCATCTACTTGAAATTATGACAAAGAGAGTGAATAGAACAAGGGAATACATTTTAAAATATTCTCTAAAATGTGTGTTAAATCCTTCCATTCGACCATGGCGTCGACGAGTTTTCCTCCGTGACATATGTTGGAATCTAAAGAGACTTAAATATTTACCACAAAATTTGTTAAGAGAGTTAATAAGGGAATATAAGAGGAATAAATCTATACTAATATTATAAAGCTGAAGAGTTTGTTTGTTTGTTTGAACGCGCTAATCTCAGGAACTGCTGGTCCGATTTGAAAATTTATTTCAGTGTTAGACAGTCCATTTACGTTTATTATACGAGTTGAGTAACGCGGGCGAAGCTGCAGGCAACAGCTAGTATGAAATAAAGTTAGTTAAAAAAATATATTATGTGAAACCCAAAGGAATATGAATTTGTATGTACGTACTACGTACTTTATGTGTACGTAGATATGAAAATGATTATGGAATAAGGATTATGAAATGATGATGGTGAACGAAGCAAATAGGAAATGCAAAAATGACAGCATTTTCCTTTTGTCTAGAAGATAAGTAATGACAGGAAGCAATTACAAAGTAGATACTACGCAATGTCGGGCTATATATTGACGAGTAGACCGTTTCTTGACTCAAACACTCAACATGTCCCTTCTGCTTTTGGTAGTTTTATGTCACTGCAGTTATGGTCTTGAAGCCATATCGATAAAGGCTAATAACGAACTCAATTCAGTGGAATTAGATAGAACGATTGACCTCGAGAAAATAAAAACTAATATAAATAACTACTTGAAAATGACAAGTAATTTGGAAAAGATAAAAGAATCCCGACAAAACGGAAAAACTAAAATTAATGACGAATATATTGGTTCGGATCATCCTCAAGGTCTTATGCAGCTGGAAAGTGTTTCTGACAAAAGCAATTTCAAGATGCAAGAATTTCACGGTTCAAAAGTAAAGCGTCAAATAGGAAATTCCCCAAACTCCAAAGTCATAGTGGGTACTTTCCAGGCGATAGTCAACCCTGTCGGAAGCTCGAAAGTGCTTGAAAATATTCAAACTGATTCTGAAGAATCGAATGAAGCAGTAAACAAAGAGGATAAATAAAGAAGGGCACTAATTTTATAGCTCTAGTTTAATGAATAAATATTAATAAAAAATAAAATAAAATTGAATTTAACGAACCTGAAAACGGCCGACCGGTGGACGGCGTGGATTTGTCGCACACTAGAAGATTCTTACATTATCCGCATCCAAAATTCACGTTGTTGGTATGTTCTACGGTGTGTGCTTCCCAAACTAACTGAAACTTCATTAAGGAAACAACTTCTTACGGATTTGTCATCGTCCATGTGATAATCCGTGAAAGTTGTCTTACACGCACTCTCTTGCAAAATGTTTGAGAACCACCTAAAAATTTCCTTTCCTAAACACACAAGAATAATAAAATCGTTTTTAAATGTGTGTTTACTTTGTTCTATGTTATCAATGTATAATTGTTGGGTATATGTAATATAAAAAGTATTTATTCGTAGTCTGTGTAAATTAATTTATTAAATATTTATTGAATCCACGTTATCGTATGAACCTTGAGTGTACACTGGAACACCACGTATAGTAATTTACTTTATTCGGTTATAGTTATAACAGGTTTAAATACATGACCATTTTTATCATATTATTTAGTCATTAGTTACCGGCAAATTGGCCACACCTTTCTCTAAATGTTCATCAACAAATTAAACATTAAAACTGTGTTCTCTTGTATGTCATTTGTATCAATAAGAATGACTTTATTCATTGAACGAAACTATGACGGTTTGCATTTATGGTATTTTCCTAAAAAATAAATATTCATTTTACATACTTATTTATTGCCAAAAAATACAACTAGTAGCCTAAAACGAATAAGGTAAGTCGAAATCAGATATATCTATATTTCTATAAATTAGTACCTACCTAAGTATATTGTAAGGTATAAGAGAAAGTTTGATAAGTCAATTGTCAACTAAACCATCATCACCATCAGCCTCTATCCGTTCACTGGTGAATATAGGCCTCCATCAATGGACGCCAAGACGACCGATCCCTTGCCACTCGCATCCAACACGGACCGGCCACTGCGCGGAGACCGTCTTCCCATATTCTGGTTAATGGTCGACCAACACTTCGTCTACTTTAACACGGCCCCCAACCTTGAACCTTATTAATCTAAACTTAAGTAAACCAGTTGTGATGAAATCAGTGTGATATGATATAAGCATGGTACTAACACACAAATATACCTACAAAAACAAACAATTTTTTTTATTGTAACAGAGAAGTTTTTTTTTCTAATGTTTACGCGAATTTCTCTTATTATAATAAAACATTTTTTACGGATTTTATCGCGGTTTATTAAGATTTTTACAAGCCCGACGTTTCGGATACTTTACAGCAACGGAGGACTCTATTATAATGAGTGAAATTCGCGTAAACATTAGAAAACAATATCCGTCATCATTTCATTAAACCAAAAGTTTGCCGTAATTTCTTCTACCGTATTTTAACATTTATTTATTACTTTAAAAATGATAATAAAATCCGTAAAAAATATTTTTCATAATGACACAAATAATGAGAAGTCATCATAAAAGATGACTGCAGATGGTTTACACAGATACTTTTGATTAGTCTGACAATTTACGTAATAGTAATAAGGTATGAATGTTTTATAATATATAAGTAAATTCCTTCTTTCCTCCACTCACTTACTTACTTGCTAACAGTAATCTTAATGTTTGAGGTAAAAATTGCGTAAGAGAGAGAGATAGAGAGAGCAGACAACAGTGATAGCACAAATCCTTTTCAAAAATTGACGCAAGTGAACCTAGAAACCAGTACTTTGGGTTTTATGCTCCGTTTGTCGAGAACATTTGGCATCACTCCTGTGAAACTCATAAAAAATTATCTTCGTGAATCCCCACGACTTCAACTAGTAAGCAACATACTTCTGACCCTCATGAGTAAGTACTTACACTTAAACAAATCATAATGCTATAATTTTGCATTTCTAAACAGGAATTTTTGAGGAATAGCTTCTTAATACCTAGGTAACACTGAAAATGTTTAGAAAATGAAAAACGGCTTAATGCAGAAAGTTGCCAATACTTTTATTGTTTTTCGAAGGAATCTCCGTTTCTTTCTACACATCGTCGCATTCGATGGAACCACTGAGAAAAGCAGTGGGCCCATTCTTCCTTAGGAGTCTCTTCTATGGCATTTTCGTTCGCTTTCACCGCAGCTTCAGGGCTCGTAAAGCGAATACCTCGAATTTTATCTTTAGTTCTTGGGAATAAATGAGTGTCGCAGGGCGCCAGGTCAGGGCCTGTAGACAAAGTGACATCGCTTTGTAGCCGAAATTATTATCGTTATCTCAAAGACGATAACGATAATAATTTTCTAGCCAATGATCAATCAAAGATCGTGACAGTGCAACGACAACAACTGTCAAGTGTCAACAAAGTTCGACAAGAAGTGTCAAATCGGACCAAAAAATTAAAATTAATATCTATGTGAATAGACCTCATACACACTATAACTCATAAAAATTTTGAAAATGTTGCCCTCCATGGCCCACGCTCTCGGATAACGAATCAATATCAATAATAAAATAACATAAGCTTGACATAAGTGTTCGATAACCAATTGACAGCTTATGATTTTGTTACGAATTTTAACATTGTCTACCAACTTGCGATAACGATAACGAGTGACATCATTGACGACGGCTTATGTCAATCCCATACATTTTATTCTTTTCGAACTTCGTTATCGTTTTTTTTATGTTACTTTGTCTAAGGCCTCAGGACTGTAAGGCGGATGACTCATTATCTCGACACCTGCCATAGTCAAATATTCAACAGTCCGTTTTGCGGAGTGCGCTGAAGCATTGTCGTGGTGAAGGAGGATCTTGCTTCGAGGGCGCTGCTGTCGAATTTTTTCCAAGACAACAGACAAACCGCGATTGACATACCAGTCTACAGTAACTGTCCTTCCATCTTCTAGCACAACTGTCGCGAACTGACCTTTCCGACCAAAGAATGAGGCAATCATCTTTTTTCCTTGACTTCTTCCTTTCTTTACCTTAGTTGGCCGATCCTCGAAAGGAAACACCCACTGAGCTGATTTTCTTTTGGTTTCGGGTTCGTAGCAATATATCCAGCTTTCATCACCTGTGATGATGTCAAATACAGCATTTGAGTTACCGCCGTTGAACTTATCTAACATTTGCGACACCAGTCCATGCGGAGGCGTTTCTGGTCGTCGGTTAAAGTATGGGGAATCCATCTGGTACAAAGCTTTCTGACGCCTAAATGTTCGTGTAATATTTTTTGAACTTGACTCATACCAATGCCTAGGCTTGCCCGTATCTGCTGATAGGTCACTCTCTTATCTCCCTCTATCATGCGTCGCACAGCACTGATGTTATCTTCAGTAGTCGCTGTTAAAGGACGTCCCTCACGCGGATCATCACTGAGATTGCTACGTCCACGCTTAAACTGGTTAAACTAATTGTAAATAGTGGCACGAGATGGGGCTTTATTAAAAAATGCTAATCGCAGCCTATCATAGCTTTGTTGTTGAGTAAGCCCACAACGAAAGTCATAATAAATCATTGACCGAAAATATTCTCGCGTTATGTTCATTTTCACGTGTAACAAGAGTTTTAGATTTGCCGCCAATTCACTAAAATAAATGACAAATGAATGCAATATACTACATTAGGTTACCAAAGAGTTCTAAAATTGAAATTCAAAAAAAGTTTTCATTTTCAATGTTTCTAACTGGCCAGTTCTAAACATTTTCAGTGTTACCCACGTAGACTGTTCTGGCTATTCCTACATCTTTAGGTACCTCTAGATGAATGAAGGTTTCAACGATCCCAGCATTTCAGTTAATTTGCATTACTGAAGTGCAGTGCTTATAGTATAATTGTAATATCAACCCTTATATGTCTCACTGCTGGGCACGGGTCTCCTCCTCGAAATATAAAATAAGAATTCCCTTCAAGAGGGCCGGGCGAGGATTACTGCAGTCCGTAGAGAGGAGGAAGGACATGATAACCCTCAAATCCGGCAATTTGGACTATTCCCGAGGGCAATCAACTGTCCCGGGACGATGTTGAGACACGTTTCTCCTTTACGTTTATGAAGCTTACTTCCTTTGCCATTAATAATACATAGGGTGTTAAATGATAAAGTCTGACTATTTAGCGCAACAGAAGTATTATTGAAAATATTAGTAACAAGCAGTTTTATATTTTCAGATATTGGGAGCTGTGACTACGTACCTCGTGATCATTGTACAGTTCCACGCAAATGAGCATTGAGCATTGCCGATAACAGTCTTGAGATCTCTAAACGAATTTTATTAAAAGAAGAGAATCTAGGGACATTGCTCCAGTACTATGTAATATAATCTATATAACGGCTTAAACTATCTATAATATATATATATATATAATAACTAGCTGCCCGCCCCGGCTTTGAACGGGTGCAATATGTGAGGGTGTCATAGGAATATGGACTTGAATTTATTTTCGCGCGCGTTATATTTGTTCTTAAGAAAAGCATTTAAATCATATGGTGTATATGAATTTAATAAGGTGTATGAAATGCTTAAGGTAATAAACGTATATGAATTGATAAGGATTAATACTGTATCCGTCTGTTCAATTGCCTTGATGTACGTGACATTTTTTTTAGAAGATGAAATGCGTAGGCATAGCTAATAGTTATGCTTAAAATATAGAAATTATACCGTCGTGGCAGCAACGCGGTACAAGCGGCACGCAACATCCACGACGTTTACGACTACAAACCAACGCACCACCTGTTATTGGTTTGCTCGCTTCCGTTCTGGAAATTTCGACCTGAAAAATGAACCTCGCGGCCGGCCGTCCGAAGAATTTGGTTGACATGACGAATTAAAGAAGGCGACTGTGGAAACTGATGATACACAATCTACGGCTGAATTAGCAGCAGCTTTCGATGTTAGCGTCAAAACAATATTGGTCCATTTGTGTCCAATTGTTAAGGTAAAAAAGCTTGACAAATGCGTGCCCCACGAACTCAATGATCGCCAGCGCGAAGTACGCGTCGAGACGTGCTTTGCACTGCTCAACAGACACACAAATGAAGGAATTTTGAACCGCATTGTTACCTGCGATGAAAAATGGATTCTGTTTGATAACCGCAAGCGCTCAGCAAGTTGGTTGGATCCTGCTTCAGCACCTAAACAATGCCCTAAACGAAAACTTACCCCTAGAAAAGTGATAGTCACTGTTTGGTGGTCTAGCGCCAGTGTGATTCATCACAGCTTCTTACCAAACGGGGTGAGCATTACTGCAGATGTGTACTGTGAAGAACTGAACACAATGATGGAGAAGCTGGCACATCTCCAACCAGCATTGGTCAATTGCTCGTCTCTGCTCCTGCACGACAACGCGCGACCTCATACTGCACAGCAGACGGTCTCCAAGTTTCAAGAACTGGGGTTGGAAGCTCTCCGTCATCAGCCCTACTCGCCAGACCTTACGCCTACAGACTTCTATAACTTTTTCCAGAATTTGGATAATTTCTTGGTAAGAAAAAAATTCAATACCTGAGAGGCAGTACAAAATGCCTTTGAATAATTTGTTGCCTCCCGTCCAGCTGATTTCTTTAAGAAGGGCATAAATAAACTGCCACTGCGTTGGCAAATATGCATTGATTGCATGTGTGATTACTTCGATTAAAACAAATAAAAAATACATGAAAAAAAATCGTTTAAATTTTTTCATACAAAACGGCAATTTCATAGGACCTAATATAAAATATATAAGGCAGCGTTTTCGATAATAGCTCCCAGGTGGCTTGAATTTTTTCCGACTTTTACAACAATAATCTTTAATCAAAGATCTAAACGAACAGACAGCAGAAGCGACTTCATTACAACACATTACAAAGATTGTCATGGCACTACACGTAGTTATGGGACATTATTATATAGAAAGCTATTTATGTAGTTATTTTAAAAACATATTTAGTATAATAGCCGTCAAGATTCTTTACAACTCGGCATCATACACGTAGAGATTTTTTTTTAAAGATATATTTGTTGTTGTAAATGTTATGAAAACGAAGTAGGTTTAATTTAATACTTTCACAAATATCATTATAATTGTAATATTTTATTAATAGTAATTAATTAAGTAATAGTGCACATTTATGCAGGTACCTAAAGGTACCTCTGATCTTTCCGCTCACATTGGTGCTGAAAATAATAACAAATCACGTTTAGTAGTAACAAAACAATGAAGTAATGGGCTGGATCACGTGTGTTTTCTCAATAAGATATATGTTACTGCAGGAATATCTAATTAAAACAATTTAATCTTCTCGAGAGTAACGCCCTCCACAAAGTATACTTTTTTTTTCTTTAACGTCAGGAAATGCTCTGAGGCATCCCGCGGGGGAGTGGGACTCGCTGCGCCCGACAGCTGGTAAGTGGACGCAGCTCTATCCACTAAAACCCGGCGAGTGCCAACAATGCCGCCTTTGGCGAGGTGCCCTAGATCTAGAAAACAAACAGGGCACCTCGACGGCTAGTCAGTCCCGCAAGGGACCGACGCCACCTCCACAGAGGGGTTGTCCCGCACCACAGAACAACCCCTCCCAACGTCAGGACAGTACAATGGGGTGAGGTTCCCATCCTCACCCCTTGCCCCCTGCTCTTCTGTCCCCTCTTCTTATAAGAGGGGTACAAAGAGCCTCCTCGGCCCAATTAGCTTCGTTCAAGGTGCGAACCGCCACGACAAGGCCTGAACCATGGTGGGGACTCCACAAAGTATACTAGCAGAATGCCTCTAAGAGCACTATTGGCGCCTTTTTATACTACATTGATACAGTCAATAGACAATAATTATTTATTAACTAAAATCATTATAAATATCGTCATAACATTATAAATAATTATTGTAAATACATTATTAATTATAGCATCATTATTATTATATTAACCATGTACATTAAGATTTATTAGTGTTATACTTTAATTATATTATTCAAAATTATCACTATACAATACACATTCGTTTGACGCCACCTGAAGTTTTTGTAACATATATTAATTTACGCCAAACAAACAGCCTCAAGTAAGTTTAACAGTTCTAAGCCCGCGCATCGCGTCGAAAAAAGCACTATGTGACGTCACTGTTTGTTTGTTGCGTGTACTGTACCTATGTACATAAAAAACTACAGAGGTATCATTCATAATTATTAGTATGACTTAATTTTCCTGTAGGGGCCTAAATGTAACTTTCATACTTTTACAAAACTAATAATATTTAGCAGCATTCTAAGAAAAAAATAACTAGACGTATAACCAACTAACCAACTTAACCAAATATATTTTAGACGTCTGTCCACGTCACCAAAAATGTGATGATGCCACTGATTATCTAAAACAAATAAATAATTGCATGTTAAATTTTATAATAAATAAAATTATAAAAAAACTCGTCGGCTATTCACTGTGCAAAAGATCTACTGAATTGCGTAGCGTGGAAGTAATTTTTTGGGGATCGTGTTCAAACATTCTTTACTGATTAATTTTACTATTGTTTATTCGAAAAGATGTGCTCCAATAAAATAATCGCTAAAATTAAAAACGCCTTACGTTATTCGATGTGATGACAAACACCCCTTTCTCGAAAGCAATAACAAAAGTTTTGTGACATAGCTTACTAATAAATGAATCATAATAATTGGGGGGCCTATAAACGTATATGTACTGAATGTATAATTTAATTATTATTTATTAGGACATCTCCATATACTTAAATACCTTTAAGACAAGCGCTCGATCGAGCTTGCAGATGCTGCCAACGCAATAAGAGTGCTTGTTGTAACAGAGGTAAACGGAAAATAAATTCAATTCGATCCAAAGCGGGTCATCGTAGGAAGCGATCGAGGTCATCATGTGGCCGACGAGCACATGGGCTTGATCAACCTTCAAGAAACAAGAGTAGGGTATAAAATATAAATAGTATTTAATCTTTGGACATCTAAACTAAATATAATAAACTATTTTTAAATTTTGTTTGTTTGTTCTTAAAACTCCACTGAAATCGTAACTCTTATAATACGCTTTTATTAGCTTCAGACGTATGTATGTTAGTATGTAACGGAAACTTTGAACATAATTTTGACCCACTTCTAACGGCCAGATTTCGTTCAAATTTTGTAGATTTATCGAGGACCGATGACAATACAATAATTTGATAAAATTACCCCGATATGATCAGGATGATCAGGATAGCACATGCTGGAAGGCATAAGGGAGGCAAGTTACCTACATCAGTTGTGTTGTTTTTAGTCTCTCACTAATTTCTTAAGTGATTGCCATTAGTTGAGTACTTTAAATTAATAAAATCTTTAATTAAAAAATCGACACTAAAAAGTTAAAAATAAATTATAGTTTTAAAAAAAGTACAAAACACGCTTTAATAGCAAACCAAACTAAAAATATGAAAATATTTTTTAATAGAAGAATAAAATGGGTTAAGAAAATAAATGATATAACTTATTGTAAAAAAGCGTTGATATTCATTTAATATTAAAAATATTTTATCGGTATATATTTTATAAAATGTAAATGCATTATTAAACGACTTCGAAAAGGAGGAGGTTACCTATATGTTCGTGTGTATATATTTTTTAATAAAAATTTGCATGGATTGTCAATTTTTTCATAAAAATTCTATGACCAACACGTCTAAAATGCTTATATATAATGGAACCGACGGAGAGACGGATTATACAATAATGTACCTATTAATATGAGTTTTTAATATTAAAATAAATACATACTTGTATTTTAGATCGGTAATAAGGCTCTATGGGTATAGTCAGCTGCAGCACGTAGTAAATACACCAGTTACTTAAAACAAATAGAGCGACGTACTCTTTTGTCGTGTAACCTGTAAAAGTTTCACGATTAATACTCATTCATCATGGTCAACATTTTCTAGTCCATAGTCATGAGCTTCATTATCATCATCACCAGCCTCTATTCATCCAATGCCAAACATAGGCGTCAATGAACGCCAAGACGACCGATCCCGTTTTTGGGCGAAGCTAATTGAGCCGAGGGGGCTCTTTGTACCGCACAAAGAGCCCCCACGGCTCAATTAGCTTCGCCCAAGGTGATGGGCTCACCCTAGGCTACTGAGCCCCACTGCCACGTCAAGGCCTGAACCATGGTAGTAAGTTGAGGCAGCCACACCCACTACAGCATTCGCAGTGTCGTTGCTAATGATAATATTCTGATAGTGCTTTCAAGAAAAAATATCTTCAAGTAGGTTAGTATAGTATGTATGTTTTCCCCACCATGGTTCAGGCCTTGTCGTGGCGGTGGGGCTCAGTAACCTAGGGTGAGCGGTGCACCTTGGGCGAAGCTTATTGGACCGAGGGGGCTCTTTGTACCCCTCTTATAAGAAGAGGGGACAGAAGAGCAGGGGGCAAGGGGTGAGGATGGGAACCTCACCCCATTGTACTGTCCCGACGTTGGAAGGGGTTGTTCTGTGTTGCGGGACAACCCCTCTGTGGAGGTGGCGTCGGTCCCTTGCGGGACTGACTCGCCGTCGAGGTGCCCTGTTTGTTTTCTAGATCCAGGGCACCTCACCAAAGGCGGCATTGGTGGCACTCGCCGGGTTTTAGTGCGTAGAGCTGTGTTCATTTACCAGCTGTCGGGCGCAGCGAGTCCCACATACCCTCGTGGGGAGACCCACTCCCCCGCGGGATGCCTCAGAGCATTTCCCGGCGTTAAAGAAAAAAAAAAAAAAAAAAAAGTATGTATGTTTGTTTATATGTTTTTTATCGCATACCATATCTCCATATCTTAACGTACACCATAATCCTTTTTATGTTATTATGTAGTTATGAATTAGATATATTTTCATATTGGTTGTTGTAAATATATAATTTTTTCAAACTACCTGCATTAGCAAACAACAAATCAATAAAATGGGGTAAAATACGCCATAGCAAACACGCAGAGATCAGAATCTGCGTCAGTATCTCTGGTTCACCGAAACTGTTCAGGTCTTTCATAATGTCGCATGTTGATGTAAACGCTTCTATCAAAAGACGAATGTTTCGTTCATCAGTTTCATTCAGTACATCTGAAAATCAAATGATAGAGTCAGTGCAGGTGGCGCGGGTCGGCCGTTTTTGTGTTCTTTGAAAGAGTCCTATACCCAGCAATGGATGGAAAAAGATGGAAGATATTGTTTTCTAATGTTTACGCGAATTTCACTCATTATAAATGAAATTGAAAATGAAAAAAAAAATTGTAAAAGTGTAAAAATCTTAATAAACCGCGATAAAATCCGTAAAATTCTTTCATTTATAAAGATGTTGAGATGATGATGACAAATGTAAGTGGATAAGTAGTCTTGACTTCAACGATAATTATTATCGTGCGTGTTACGTGCGTATAAAATGCCGAAATTTTGGTTCTATCCATATGGATATCGGAAAAGATAATCACAAATATTAGGCCTTTACCTATGAAATTGCCGTTTTGTATGAAAAAAATTAAACGTATTTTTTTCATGTATTTTTTTAATTGTATTAATCGAAGCAATCAATGCATCTTTGCCAACGCAGTGGCAGTTTATTGATGCCCTTTTTAAAGAAATCAGCTGGACGGGAGGCAACAAATTCTTCAAAGGCATTTTTTATTACCTCTCGGGTATTGAATTTTTTTCCCGCCAAGAAGTTATCCAAATTCTGTAAAAGTAGTAGTCTGTAGGCGTAAGGTCTGATGAGTAGATCGGACGACGGAGAGCTTCCAACCCCAGTTCTTGCAACTTGGAGACCGTCTGCTGTGCAGTATGAGGTCGCGCGTTGTCGTGCAGGAGCAGCGGAGACGAGCGATTGACCAATGCTGGTTGGAGATGTGCCAACTTCTCCATCATTGTGTTCAGTTTTTCACAGTACACATCTGCAGTAATGCTCACCCCGTTTGGTAAGAAGCTCACTGGCGCTAGACCACCAAACAGTGACCATCACTTTTCTAGGGGTAAGTTTTCGTTTAGGGCATTGTTTAGGTGCTGAACCAAGATCCAACCAACTTGCTGAGCGCTTGCGGTTATCAAACAGAATCCATATAGGTAGGTAACAATGCGGTTCAAAATTCCTTCATTTGTGTGTCTGTTGAGCAGTGCAAGGCACGTCTCGACGCGTACTTCGCGCTGGCGATCATTGAGTACGTGGGGCACCCATTTGTCAAGATTTTTTACCTTGCCAATTTGACGCAAATGGATCAATATTGTTTTGACCCTAACGTCGAAAGCTGCTGCTAATTCAGCCGTAGATTGTGTATCATCAGCTTCCACAATCACCTTTAATTAGTAATTGTCGACCCAAAGTCTTCAGACGACCGCGAGGTTCATTTTTAAGGTCGAAATTTCCAGAACGGAAGCGAGCAAACCAATAACAGGTGGTGCGTTGGTTTGTAGTGTTAGCTCCGTAAACGTCGTTGATGTTGCGTGCCGCTTGTGCCGCGTTGCTGCCACGACGGTAGTCATATTCCATAATTACTCGAATTTTTAACGTATCCATGATGACGAAAAAGATTGATATGCGATGAAAATGTAACACTAATCAATAAACAAATGACTACTTTTGGAAAAAGAATTCTATGTTTTTAAAATAAAATTAATTTGATATTAGAATTCTGAGCCAAACAAAAATTATTTTGATTTAAAATGGTCAGTACTGCGGAACGGCAATTTCATAGGTAAAACCTATTATTAAATCTTCGGATTTTTTTCTAGGTAACTATTTAAATATATTTAGCAATAAATTATAATATTAGTCCTTCATTGTTCGTTTAGTTAGATTATTCTAAGATTGTGGCTTAGGTAACTAAGGGGCCTTTTTGGGTCCACTACTGAAACTAACCTAACCTAACTACTGAACCCAAAAAGGCTGATAATGATAATAATTAAGAATAAAAAGGCTGATAAAGATTAAGAATGGCCTTAAGTTCTTCATTTTTGCATCATAATATACATGTAAAAATATACTCAATACATCTCGTTCAGTATCTCATTCCATTAGAAAGACTGAGATGTAAATTCATTCGGTAAGCAACACATACAGAAATACTTGGGTACTACATAAATATAAAATTCTAATAATTATTACCTGAGTTAACCCTGTCGACGTTCCCAATCAAATCAATGGCCCTGTTGATTGAGGAAATTGGAATTTTTAAATCGCCTCGATGTGGTATCAGATTGAACTTTTCCACATTATTTTCATATTTTGTATCTAATAACAAAAATATGAACAAATCATATGAATAGTCAGAAGAGTCTTTTTTTATGAAAAAACATTATATATATATATATCAAATTATAATTAAATAATAGCCATATTGAAATAATCTTGCTATCATCATAATTTATATCAATACTAGCTGTTGCCTGCAGCTTCGCCCGCGTTACTCAACTCCTATATGTCACAGCGTGATGTTATATAGCCTATAGCCTTCCTCGATAAATAAGCTGTCTAACACTGAAATAATTTTTCAAATCGGATCAGTAGTTCCTGAGATTAGCGCGTTCAAAAAACAAACAAACTCTTCAGCTTTATAATATTAGTATAATCTATACTAAATTTCATGCTAGCTGTCTCCCGCAGCACCACACATGGTATACGAGTGGAGGTGCGTCCGGATTGATAATAATGACAATTTTTTAGCCTACATCAATCAGGATTAATGTAGAATTGTAATAGTTAAATAGTTTTCGAAATCGGTCCAGTATTCAAGTATGTTATGATGTAAGTTTATTCGTTACATACTTTCAAATCTTTCTTCTTTATAATAATAATGCAGATGCATAATAAATTGATTGTTTTTTTATGTTAGTTGGATAGGCAAACTGGCAGACGTGTCACGAGATGGTAAGTGGTCGACGTCACCCATGAACATAAACTAGTTTACCTGGAACTATTCCTGGCAACCTATTTCTTCATAATATGTGTAGACATAAGACTATAAGTCTCGGTGCCAGTAATTACACTGCCTGTCTTGCCCTTCTCTCCGAAATACAGTAAGGCTGTCGACGGGAGAAACAAACAAGATGGTGGTAACCGTTCATCCGGGAGAGCGGCACAGCGCATCCTTTCCACTTTAGTAGAATCATATAAAACTTGGAATTGGTAATTGTAACTTCTAATTGTAAATTGTAACGTTAAATTATTATCTTTCAAAACTTCCAACTCCTAAGCATTCACCGTTTCTTCTTAGCCAATTTACTGATTGTGATGTTAAGAAGAATATATTAGCCATATCGTCTGATGCTGTTGGTACTGATAACATTAGTCGTAAGATGTTACATCCTGTACTTGATCTAATTCTACCTATTCTTACTCAAATCTTTAATTATTCTATAGATTCGGGCATCTTTCCTAGTGTGTGGAAGGACGCCTATGTTATTCCTATACCTAAAAAAAAACCAATTCTGTCACCATTAATGACTTTCGACCCATATCTATCCTTCCTTTCCTTTCTAAAGTCTTTGAACGCCTAATCCACACTCAACTCACAGCTTATTTGACTATAAATGAACTGCTTAATCTATTTCAGTCTGGATTTAGAACAGGACATAGAACTACCACTGCCCTTGTTAAAGTCACCGATTACATCAGACATGGTATGGACAACAAAAGACTCACTATTTTGTCATTACTGGACTTTAGTAATGCCTTTAATACGGTTGACCATGACATACTTCTCAGCATCATGTTCTCTCTTAACATATCTCCAACGGTGATTGGCTGGTTTCGCAGTTATCTGCAGGGACGTCGGCAGAGAATAAAGACGGCAATGGAACTATCTTCATGGTCTGAATTACCTGTCGGAGTCCCACAAGGTGGCGTATTATCTTCTCTCCTTTTTGCTATTTTCATAAACACCATCACAAAGAATATATCTTCTCTCTACCATCTGTATGCAGATGATTTGCAGATCTACACCCAAGCTGAACTCAGGGGACTACCTGAGGCTATCACTATTATGAACAAAGATCTGGATGCAGTTTCCGAATGGAGTCGATGCCACGGCTTAAAACTAAATCCAACGAAATCACAAGTTATAATAATAGGTAGCCGGGCTCTTCTTTCGAGGATAGACTGGGTGTCCCTCCCGCCGGTACTCATGAACAACACAGTTATTCCTTTTAGTAAATGTGTAAAGAATCTTGGAGTATTCTTGGATGAGAATATGTCATGGACCACTCAAATTAAAGAAGTAAGTAATATATAGTAATATAGTAAGTGTTTTGCAAATTGGCATTCTTTAAGAAGACTTCAATACATGCTCCCTATTTCTACCAAAGTTGCGCTTGCTGAATCACTCTTTCTTTCTACTCTCGATTATGCCGACGCGTGCTATCCTGATCTCACCGAGCAACAATTAAATAAACTTGAGAGACTCCAAAATTTAGCAATAAGATTCATATTTTCTTTGCGGAAATATGATCACATCTCTGAATATCGTGCTAAGCTCAAGTGGTTGCCAATCCGTTTTCGCCGGAATACAAGAATGCTATCACTCCTGTACCACGTGCTTCACAATCCTAAGGCACCAGAGTACCTTAGGGAGAAATTTATTCTACGTAGCTCCGAAAGGGCGTTACGCTCAAATGATATTCTCACACTAAAAATACCAATTCATCATTCCACATTCTATAATTGTTCCTATACAGTGAAGTCTATCATACAGTGGAACGCAGTGAATCTGTTTCTAAAATCAATTTGGTGTGCAAAAATAGAATTATATCTAATATTGTAATTGTTTAGATGAGTATGTATTTATTTATGTATTTATAAATACACAATAATATATATGTATATATATATATATATATATATATATATATATAATTATATATTAGTTTATAGTTGTATATATATATTATGTATCAATTTAAGTATGTTTATTTATAATATTATGTAATAATGTACATATTAATTTGTGTTTGAATTATATAGTAGTACCCGGATGACCGAGCTTTGCTCGTTTTTTTTTTTAAATAAAATGACATTTTCTAAAAATGATTCCTAGCTAGATCGATTTATCGCCCCCGAAAACCCCTATTTACTAAATTTCATGAAAATCGATGGAGCCGATTTCGAGATTCCAATTATATATATATATATACAAGAATTGCTCATTTAAAGATATAAGATACATGTATTTAAATGTATACATATTTCTATTTTTTTTATTTCTTTTTTATTATTAGTATTGTTATTTTCTGTTGTTTTCTTTTCATAACGACCCTATATCTACTTTAAATCTCCGTCACCCTAAGGTTGTCTGGTAGAAAACGCTACCTTAGAGATAAGGCCGCCTTTTGTGTACAATTATTTTTCTGTAATCTCCACGATATTGTAAGTTTACCTATTTTATGTACACAATCAAGTATATTTTCTTTCTTTCTTTCTTTCTTCTTTAGGAGGTGGTTTTATATTAAGCAGCTCCAGCCTCCATCATTTTGTAGTGCCCTAATAGTATATAAGATAATGTTTATAATAAATAAAGAGAACCATCTCGGCACCCGAGCCTCTCAGTCGCCTCCTATATTACATGGCGACCCTGCCAGTGCTGCCTCGCGGCAGCGCTGAGCCGAAGATATTAAAAATATAATTTAAATAGATAAAATAAATATATAATTATGAAAAGATAAATATAAACATATAAGAAAATAACTATGACAAATGACGAAAAATGAAGAATATTAAAATAAAAGAAAAAATAAAATTGTAGCAAGAAATATATAGATGACATTTAATTAAATAGATAATCAAAAGAAAATTATATAGAAAATATAAAAGTGAATAATAAATAAATTATGAGAGAAGAAATAAAATATATAAAAAGGCCTCACTTGAATAATAATGAAATGATAAGAAGACAAAGTTTTAAAGTTACATCAATAAAAACAAGGAGATGAAAAGAAGAAAAAGATATTAAGAAGAAATTAAATTGGCGCCGGGAGATGTTGGTGTCCAAGGAATACAGAGGAAAGGCGCCGGGAGATGTTGGTGTCCTTGGAACGAAAATGTTGAAATTGAAGAGGTTCAGAAGAATGGTGCCGGGAGATGTCGGAGAAAACGTAAGCCACCAGTATCAGGAAACGAAACTCAACTAATTAATCAAATATTAGGTATATTTTTTTATTATTTAGTAATACTAATATTATTTAAAAAAAATCTATGTCAGAAATAGCTAAATATTTACGTGGTTTTAAAAATTTTATTTATGTTGCAGTAAAATAAATAAATAAAAATATGTAGGTATTTTAAAAGTATTAGGCACATTATGATCTATTATTTTAATATTATTTTTACCTTCATTTTCTTATTTATTTTTGGAGTGTGGTTAGAATAATTATTTGTCATTAATAAAAAAATTGTTATTTTATATTCATATCATAATGTTCTAAAGATCCTGTATATTTTATCAGTAATATAAACTATAATAATTATTAATGCAACGTAGTAAATTCTTGAGTCCATGCACTTTATTAGACATTGATATAAAATAGTATAGATATATAATATTTCTTTTTCTCGTATTGATAAGAATTTTCTTTAAAATTTTTGAAATTAAATAAATTAAAAATAATGGAATGTGAGTAGGTAACATTAATTGGAAAAAATTAAATCATGAGCTAGGTACAGTTAGGTTCAGTTTAGCGCTTGTAACTATGAAAAACTTGTATGAAAAAAATTACGATTTAAAAAATTAGATTACGATGAATGAAAAGTAGGAAGGTATGATTAAAACAGAGTTGTTAGATTTACGAATAATGTGGCTGCAAACGCATTATTTCGATAAATGAAGGTTATGACTATAGAAGGATTGACCAAAATACTTCCACTTCCATCGATGAACGGTCTGATCACCCGTCCGTCGAGTGGAAATACTTAAAAACCAAATAATAATGACGTATAGTCCAAATGCTTGATCATGTTAAACGCGAGACGTTTTCGTGAAAGTTTTAGGATTATTTTAAAACTAGTGCTCGTACGGAGTATAAAAAAAAGGAAAAAAATGTTGATGTTGTAGAATAGGAGAAAGTTTAATACTCTCCAAATAATAATTGTGTGTTAAATCCTTCCATTCGATCATGGTGTGAACGAGTTTTCCTCCGTGAGATATGTTGGAGTCTAAAGAGACTAAAATGAGAACCACAAAATATGTTAAAGAAAGGAAATCAAATAAGAGAATAAGAGGATAAAAAGTGTATATTATGTGAAATAGGGTATATGTGAAACCCAAAGAAATATGATACGAAAGTAACAATTTATGGAGAATATATAAAGTTAATGAGAATAATGATGATGATGATGAAATAAAGTACGAGTCTTAAGGAAAAAAAAAACGAACCAAAATATGAATGAATGTACTAGTGTGTAGGTACGTAGACATGAAAATGATTATGAATAAAAAGTATTAAGTGATTGATGAAATGATGATGATGAATGTTATATATGACTAGTAGGTACTTAATATCAGTTAGTAACGAGGATCTTAAATGGTCAAGAATCATATTTGAAACTTTGTTATTACATATCGTTGGCCTGGTGTATTTGATATTGATACCTTATATGTAGAATGGAATTATTAAACAAACTATGTCATCTCATTACGACCTCCCAAGAAGTTGTCATACTATGATTATTATAATGTAAGTTTTAAAATATTTGTTAATCTGTTCAATATTTCTATTATTATTGAGTGTTAAAAAGTATTTGCCATTTGTCATTGTTACTCATTATCTTTATTAAATATGTAATCATAATATTAAGACTATTATACCTAATATTTTAATCAATATTGTTTGAAAAAAAAAAAAACATCAAATGTATTTAAGTTTTTTGTTTAATTTTAGGAAGGGAAATGTAGTGCCCTTATATGTATTTAGTATTTATGTTAATGTTTATATTAAATAAAGAGAATCATCTCGGCACCCGAGACTCACACACGCCTCCATCCTTACAATTTCATTAATGCTATGAATGTAAATGAAAATATATGTTGTAATCCATGTTGCTGGTAGCAGCTAGCCTCAAAATAAAACTGTTAAAAAAAGTCATTGACATACCCAGCTGTACAATTAGCTCTCGTAGGCGCTGGTTGATCATCTCCAGCACAGAGTTCATGTGATACATAGTAAAGACAAGCTGTAGCATCATAAGTTGCATGCAAACAATTTGTAAATTCTGTAACGCGTTTATGATATTAGCTGAAACAAAGTAGTAATTTATAGAAACTAAAAAACATGTTTTAATATCAAACCGCAGTAGGAATTTGAATTTTTTTAATATAAGAATTAAATGCATTAACATAAAAAAAACCTACTACATATTATAAAAAAGCGTGAAGCTCACAATATGTATTCTTTGGTATACATATTTCGTCGGTAGCTATTTCTAAATGAGAAGTTAGTATAAAATGAAGAAGAAAGCACCACATGTTTTTTTTATAATAATATAATTTTTTGTTAGCTCAATTAATTATTATATAATATATAAAAACATTTTCTAATTTTTAGTTCAGTTTGCTAGGGATTTTTAGGTTTTAAACTATAATTAGGTATTATTTTAATTTTTAGTATCAATTTTTTTTATATATTTATTTAGACGAGTTGAAAAATCGTCAATCCTGATTTATATCCTGATTAGGATATCGGAACAAACTCGGTCCTCGATCCTTCAATAGTCAGCAAAGTTTCGATTTAATCTTACGTCTAGCTTAAAGTGGGTAGAAATAAAGTTTAAAGTTTCCGTTAGATAGATAGATGGATGGATAGATGATAGACAGAAAGATACAAGTGTAATATATAATATTTAACAGTAAACAGCAAACAAAGTGAATTTGCTTAATGGAAGATTTACGTAAAATCTACATACCTACCAACCTGTTATAAAAAATACACTATAAGAAACAAGTAAAAATTACAGAGAGGTTTTTTTGAAAAAATACCCTTATGCATTAGACTAATGGGAACTTAAAATCCGACATATTTTGTATGTTTTTATATAATCAAAATCCCCATCGAGTCCTACTTTTACTTTATCCTAAAAGCAATGTATCACAGCTCATATTATTCAGTCACGCCTTAATTGTATCATGTTTTCTTTATCACGCTTGGCCAGTTTTTATCATAAGTAAATAGTTATCTAACTGCATATTATTTAAGGCGAGTCACAGCAGGCGAAACGGGAAAAAGGGTTTGCTAAATCAAATTTTTGAGATATTGACAATTTTTTTATGAATTAAGAGAAACACTTAAAGATAATATTGTCTAAAGGATATGCTAATTGGTTACACGATAAGATGTAATTTACTTGATCATAAAAAATCCTGAAAAGCGGTTATAAAATAAAGACTAGAACTAAATTTATTAATAAAATATGCAAGTTGCACATCATTTTTAACCGACTTCAAAAAAAAAATCGCGGTCATCTTAATCATCATCATCGTCCTTTATCCGTCCGCTGCTGAACATAGGCCTCCTTCAATGAACGCCAAGACGACGAATTTCGGAATCACTAAAAATTAAGAAATAACAACATTTTACAAAAAATTAAAACTGACTTCAAAAATACTAAACTAAAAAGTAATAAAATAACTGTGTTTCTTTAATTTTTGTGCTTACAACTTATAATCAATCTTCTAATAATGTACAAACTTTGTGTTTACCACGTCATTATAGTTTCTTTTGGAGTCGGTGTCAGCCAAGGTAGGTAGGCAGGGTACAGTAACAAATACGAAACCGACTCCAAAAGTAACTATAATACATTAGTAGAAGATTAAGTTGATTATAAGTTGTAAGCACAAAAATTAAAGAAACAGTTATTTTATTACTTTTTAGATTAGTATTTTTAAAGTCGGTTTTAATTTTTTGTAAAATGATTTTATTATATGGAAATATTTAATTTTCAATACTACAGAGATTTTTTCCCGCTGGGGAATGTTCTTATGCTGCATACCACCGGGCCCGGGTGAACCCGGAGGCTATGTGCTACTCTCTGCGCCCGAAAAGATGGTAAAGTGGGCACAGACTCTACGGCGAGAGAGCTGTGGACGTCCTCACCTGGCCACAACGGTGTGTCATCCGTTACTCTTCTCTGCAGCGGTAGATCCCCCGATCGGCCTCGCACAGGCCCCTCATGACGGTGCGATCACCTGTTACCACCGCGCTCTTTTGCGGGTAGGGGCAGCGGTGCGCTCCCTCTCCGGCTCCGACTCCTCCTTCTGCGATATCACATCCTCGCAGAAGGAAAGGACTACCTGCCACATTCTCTCACTGACAGTTATCACTCGGAAACTTCTCAGGCACCTCCGCCAGCTTTCCCCCTCTCTCTCGGCCTTATCAATATCCGAGACCTCCTTCTCGGCGCCTCCTCTTCTCCTTCGCCAGGTACATGCCATATCTGCCACCAGATCCCACGGTATAGTACCCGCCAGTACACACGCCGCCTCGTACGAGGTCGTGCTGTACGCACGGAATACTAGTAATACTACAGAGAACCTGCTATTTTCTTTTAATCTCAAGTCCTATATATTTGTTTTATACAATTTTTTCCTAAAAATTCAATGCTATCTAGCGACGTTTTCAAGACGCCGCGCCGCGACGCATGCTACCGGCGGGGTAGCCCTGGTGACTCGCCTTAAGACCAGACCGCAATACAAAAATCAATAACAGTTTACGATTAAATACGTCGGTGAATATTTTAAACCGTAAATTGGAAATCTCTTGAAGAGTCCAATTTACAACACACACATTAACATACATACCATTTTCCGGCAATATTTTTGACTCTACTAACGTGAGTACGCACGGCCATAGGAAGAAGCAGATTAAGATGTACGCTGACTTTCTATTAGAGTCTTGTCTCTGATAAGGTTCGTTCACAAACTGTAAAAAGTAATGTTTTCGACTACACTCAATGTTCATTCCCGTATCCGGATTAGCAGGAAAGGCAGTGGAAGCTATATATATAATTATCCGGAATTCAAATGGGGAAGAAACTATCCGCGTTATATCACGGAGCTATATAAAATTGTTCAATTACCTAAGCGACGTCTTGAGCCTTCTCCGGTGTGTCGATGCCTCAACTATAAATCTAATTAACACTAACCCCTAATTGGCCAATCGGATAATTAATGCTAATTGATCTATATACTTATCTGAGACAACTTCTATCGGACACGACGCGCAGCGGAGCTTCACAAAATGGCGTCGACACCTTTTCACACTAACTTGTTTTAGGTACTTAATCGTTCACAATAGTCAAATACACAATGTTTATATCAGTTCATTATACTCAAATTAATCAATCTACGTGACTGTGCCCCAAAATAGGCGAACAAAGGAGTCACGCAACAATTATAGCGCTCGTCACGTCAATAACGACCACAAGCACGACTATACAAGTAGGCTGTTAGCGGTGGACTGGCGCGGTATACGGCTCGCGGCGGACTGCCGCGGTGTACAACTTGCGGTGGACTGGGAGCCCCACAGGAGCAGCGCTCGCGCGGCTCGCGTCCGTAGGGGAGGCGAGCGAAAGTCGATAAGACCGTAGTGTGGTGCTACTCTATACATTTGGTTCGTAACACTCAACTAGAAATGTTTGCCTATATAATGTTTATGCGGAATACTTTGTTCTCAGGCACAATGTAATATGTGCACAACCTATGATCTGATCCGGCCGATTTCGGCCACGGCGATAGCTTCAGCTCCTCTAGTGACGTTCGTGTGCTCGCACGTGGCTTATGTAGCTAATCTTATTTGAAAAGATCCTCGTACATTGCGGGCATGTAAGCACACCGTTAATATAATTATAGTTAATAGCCGCAGGTGGGTCTGGCTTTCAACTCGTCGCGCTTGAGATCTCACACAGAGCGCCATTTCAATTCAAAATCGTGAACTTTGGATTTCACGAAAGCCCTCGATTCCGGTCCTTTCGCGGCCTGCTTCTCCCACTGAGATGGATCGATGGCACAACGTTTCATATGTCTTATAAGTACGTCTTTATACCTGAGGAGTTGTCCGCCATGCTTACGCTTGCTCTCCCCAAGTTCTGAATAAAAGACGCGCTTAGCCACTCGCTGTTCTGCCATTCGTGACACATGTTCGCACCACCGAAGTTGTCGCCGAATGATATAGGACTCGATACCTCCTACGTTGGCTCTGCGAAGCACTTCTGTGTTATGTGTGCACATAAGCAGATCATCGGATCTTGAGGATTTTTCGTAGGCATCTGAGATGGAATCGATCCAATATGCGAATGTGTCGACGATATACGGTCCAAGTCTCAGCTCAGTATAACATGTAGGGGAGAACAATAATTGCCATATACACCGAGATCTTCGTATTCAGCTTGAGGTTATGCGAACAGAAGACCTTAGTGTTTAACTTTCCTAACGCTGAAGCAGCAGCACAAATCCTGCTGTTAATCTCAACGTCCAGGTCGCACTTAGATGTTAATGTGCTCCCCAGATAACGAAATTTGTTGACCTGCTTCAGCTTGTCTTCGATGTCCGAGTCCGATGGTCAGTGCCTCATGACCATCAATATCCAACGACATGACCTCCGTCTTTTTGACACTGATCTTCAGACCGTATTTACAGCAAGATTCGTGGAAGTCCGACATTAGCTGTTGCCGGCCATCTGGAGATTCTGCCACAAAACACAGATCGTCAGCATACATAAACTCAGTTATGACTGCGTGTGAAACTTTTGAACGGGCTTTAAGCCTCGCTAGATTAAAGATGTTGCCGTAGGTGTGGAAGCGGATGCGGACACCCTCAGAGGTAGTTTGTAAGACTTCTCGGACCACGACAGCAAAGTACAACGCGAACAATGTGGGCGCTAATACGCACCCTTGCTTCACCCCACAGGTAACGGGAAACAAATCTGATTGTTCAACGTCGACAGCAACGCAGCACTGCATGTCATCATGCAGTAGTCGAAGGAGACTTACAAACTTTTCAGTACATCCAATTTTGCCAAGCACCATCCAGAGGGCTTCTCGAGGCACACTGTCAAAGGCCTTCTCTAAATCGACAAAGCAGATATACATATGACGACCTTGCTAACTGCCTGTTATCGCAGGGAAATGCTTTTTACGCATGTAGCCAGGATCTCGGTTAATCCTGACCCTATGTGGGACTTGCACCTGGGAGTGCCCTACCCGTAAAATAAAACCACTGCGAGCGCCTTCAGCCGCATTATGAGGGTCCCGGATAGGCATTCAACAGGATCACCTCAGCGACAGGCTGGCCCCGGCGAAGGCCAGACTAGAACCTCCGCCACGAGTTCCCACGGGGGGTCACCGGCCAGTCACTGGGTCCTCTGAGGTTCGGGAGGAGTCTACCCAGCGCACTTGCCGCCTTCACGACCTTCGGACCCAACATTGAGAAATGTGGGCCGAAGGTCCACCCTCCGTCGAGGATGAGCCCCAAATATTTGATGTGGGGGCTCATCCTGACACTCACCCCTCCATTCTGGAGGGCAGCCCCCGCTGGGGGTCCTTTCCGCCCGGTCCCGCAAAAGAGAAGGGCTTCGGTCTTCTCTACTCTGACCCGAAGCCCTCACCTCTCTAAGCGTCTGATCAAAAGGTCGAGCCCGACCTCGGCCTCCTTATAGTCTCGTCCCCGGGCATATAAACAGGTGTCATCCACGTAGCAGATCCACCACAAGGCCGCCTCCTTCGCAACCCGGGAAGGAGGCGGCCTCGCAGGACCCAGTCGTAGCCGATGTGCCACAGGATCGGACCGAGAACCGACCCCTGTGGAACACCGCACCCGACTCGCCACCACTCTACGGACCCACACCGGTTCTCGCAGGCTACCCTCCGATCGGAGAGGTACACCTCCAACAGCCTCCTTAGATACTAGCCGGGGGCACTCCGAAGAAATTCAGTGCCTCCCGTATCACACTGTGAGGGAGGCTGTTGAAGGCGTTCGCGATGTCCACCAAAAGACACCGCGACCACCACCTCCATTCTATGTTCCGCCTCACCCGTCACCGCCTGAAGGCGTTTGAGTGCTTCGACGGTCGACCGGCGTGCCCGGAACCCAAATTGGGACTCTGAGAGTCCCGCTCCCGGGCCCTCCTCCAGGTTCTGAACTAGCCGAGAGGCCACTATTCTCTCCAAGGCATTCCCAGCTTCGCTCAGCAACACCACCGGTCGCACCGCCGAATCCGAGTCCGGGATCCGCCCTGTCTTTGGTAGCAGGCAGAGCTGACCCTCCTTCAAGGCCCTCGGGAACTGTCCGGACCGACCAGTGGTCGAACAGCTCCCGAAGGCTATCGCCGAGGTACGCGAAAGAGATCGCGAGGACCCTCCCATGCACCCCGTCTGGACCCAGCGCCCTCTTCTTACTCTGGAGGCGGGACAGAACCGCCTCCATTTCAGCCTCCGTGACGGGTGGTGGAACACCCTCCTTGTCCGGCGTCTGCCGAGCCATCCTGGGGGGCGTATAGCCCACGGGTGTGTCGGGGAGAAGATCTCCGACGATCCTCCCCAAACCTATTGCGCTCTTATAGTAAGGGTGGCTGATCAAAGTTACTCAGATGTAACCAGCTGGACAAAGCCAACGTACTGCACGAAGATCCATTGATGAAAGTAAACTATCTCTTCAAATTTGTTTCATCGTCATCATTAACAGCCTCTATCCATCCACTGCTGAACATAGGCCTACTCCAATAAAGACGGCTGATCCCCAGCCATGCGCTTCCAGGACCATATACCAGGACGGCCACTATAAGGAGACCTTGGCCATCTTTTTTTATATTTTTATTTTTTATGTCATAGGGAAGCAACTGAGCAGTCGCGGAGCTTACTAGATACTAAATCTAGCTGGAGATCGACCTACCCACCGCCTTCCCGAACGAACGAAGTTCTTCGGCGTATGTGACCTAGCCCGCACTTCAGCATGCTTCTCATATTTATTGAGTATAAAAAAATTAAATAATCTTCTCAGTATCGTTCCAATTTTAGAATATGTACTGCCGAAGCGAGTACAAATTAAATGTTCTTTTTGACTTTTAAATTTAAATAGACTAACCTTTTGAACTTGACTCATGAATTTCATCAAATAATTCATTCGTCTCAACCCCAAAAAGGCTCCGTAATTCAATAATATTGTTGGTAGAATAATAATAACATTTATAAATTTATTCTTCAGTATAATATTATTATATTCTATAAAATTAGGGGCCTTATCTTTGTATAGAAAAAACATAATTACGTTATAAAGAAAGCCAAAATCTGAAAAGAATAAGACGTACATTATCGTAAACATAACTTTACGTGGATCGCGAGATGGCACCACAACATACGGAGAATAGTTTTATAAATTATACAAATGGCTACTTCAGGATTATACAACAATAGTACAAAAATTCCATCATGTAATTGTCGTTGCGTTAAACGCATCCTCATATTTTTTGTTTGTATATTAAGAGCTGGATACAACTTAACGCATCCGTAAAATGGTGACTCGGCACTTAGGTACTAAGTCAATACGACCACATTTTTAATGAAAAACCGAATTTACTATAGATGAAGTCATTTAAGATTATTTGTTTTCTATCATGACATGTTAGAAAAAATTTAAACATACTTACCAAGTAGTATAATTATCAAACAACTGAACAAGAACATCGTTCGTGAGGTTCGCACTGTTTTAGAAGAACGTTGAAAGAGAACGGGCGCGGTCCCGGTCGCCTGTGATAGCCGCATCACTAGTTTCAGCGAAACGCTCATGTGGTCTCGAATATTCATCTTTGTATTTGTAAAAGCCTTAAGAAGCTTACTTAGTAAACTGTAACGATATTACAAAAATTAGCTTCATCGCTTATCATCTATCTTTATGACTTATTCATTCGTAAAAATGACTAAAATGTTCTAAGCTAATTAAATCGCCCTGCTTAATTTTGGGAGCTCATCAGTTTTCTATCTACCACACTGAAAACTTTAAAAGGAGAGCAGCACTTATTCACTTCATATAAAATTTGTTGTAGGAGACCGGACTAGCCCCGTTATCACGAGCTTTTAATAAGTCCCCACCATGGGTCAAGCCTTGTCGTGACGGTGGGGCTCAGTAGCCTAAGGTGAACCCAGCATCTTGGGCGAAGCCAATTGAACCGAGGGAACTGCTTTTTGTACCTCTCTTATAAGAAGAGGGGACAAAAGAGCAGAGAGGACAAGGGTCGAAGATGGGTCCCTCGCCCCATGTGGAGGGGTTGTTCTGTCGTGCGGGACAACACTTTTGTGGAGGTGGCGTCGGTCCCTTGGGGAGTCCCCTAAGGGATCGACCGACCGACTAGCCTTCGAGGTGCAATGTTGCTCAACAGATCCGGGGCACCTCACCAAAGGCGCCATTGGTGGCACTCGCCGGGTTTTAGTGGGTAGAGCTGCGTCCCCTTACCATGTTCCGGGCACAGCGAGTCCCACATACCCCGCCTGGGGAGTCCCCCCTACCACGCGGGGTGAAAGCTGTTAATAAGTGATTATCGATACTCATAGACTTAAATAATATTATATAAATATTCTGTAACGCATAAAAGCCTACAGTTATGTATAAAATTCAAGTATGAGTTTAACAGGTACGGCATTAATAATAATAGTAATAATAATAATAATAAGCCGGTCCCTCCTAGTTGGTGTCCCCGGGCAACACTTGGGTGCGCCACCCCACTCTCTTCAGGGTGAGGTACTCACGTGGCTGATCATCGGTTCTTTCTTTCTCGTTTCTATCTTTTCATCGCCTTTTTATATGTCACTTCTTGTTTTCGCATCGTTTTTTTTTTGGTTTGTCTAATTTTCACCACCTTTGTTTCTTCTCCTACTATCTTTCCATATTTGTTAACTCTTATTTTTGTTTTTATCAAATAAAGGAATAAAAATGCGACTACGTAATAGAAAAAATATTACCCCAGGCGGGTACCGGCGCTAAAAGCAATGGAGAATCCCGCCCAGGGTCTTCGGGCCCGGGCAGCCCCACGTATTCTGGGGGGGCGCCGTATCGCTTAATTCTGTCCAGTCCTGCACTGCCACAGATAACATAATCCCAACAACGAGCAACACACACTCATACCCATCATCACCTACCTCATCTGCCAGCTTATTTTCATTGCCTCATTCGTCACCGCAGTCATACATGCTAAACAATTCATCTTCATCACGGTCCACATCTTTATCATTCATGTCAGATGATGCTACACAGGAAGCAATAGCTTCAGATCCTGTGCCCATCGTTGACATCACTCTATCTACGAGTACTTCACAAAATACTGACCAAAACTCCGTAGACCAGAATAACGCAATTCAACCACAACTCAATATTACACCAGCAAGAAGTGTTTTGCAGGACATGCTTCCTCCAACCACACTCGCTGGAAAAAGTAGACAACGGATGAAATGGACTGACCATATCAACAAAGAACTTCTCCGTTGCTACTATATCATTACATCATGTAAATCAAACCTCACCGCTTTCAGACCATCGCTGCATAAAAAAATTATTGAAGTTTTCCCAGAATTAGGTCATATATCCGAACAAAGGCTAGCAGACCAGATCCGAGTCATTCATCGCAATAATAGAATATCACTTCCTGAAAGAAATAAAATAAAAGCAGCTGTAGCTCAAATTATAAATAATCCCGATTTGGACATTCAAAATAACCTCACACGAAGTTCAGATTTACAAATTACACCATCTAATATGCTGCACACAGACTACTAATCTACTAATCACCTTCTAATGATATAATTCCATATCATAGTTCCATCACAACCACAAATCTTCCAATCAACTCGCCAAATATTCCAGATACCCTTGAACAAACCATCACAATAGAGTCAAACAACACAATTATTGATACCGATTCCACTGAAACTCAGAAAATTGAAAACATCTTTTCAGAAATGTTGATAAAGTATTCTGTTACTGACCCAACTCTTAGACCTATTATCCCAAAACTTCATGTAACGCGCAACATAATTAAAACAATTAATATACTTAATAATTTAATAGCAAACCATTTAGCCGAAAAGGAGTAGATGAAATCCACATTTCCATATATAGTGTTGCCATAACTGCTGCAACTTTACATAACAAAAAAGTAAAAAACCCACCTGAAAATACAAGCACAAATAAAACAGTGGATCACACCGACCCAAAATGGCAACAAAGAATTGAAAACAGAATAATAATAACAAGGAAATAGGACAATTGACTCAATATCTTGCAGGCAACCTCTCTCTAAGAAAGCAGCAAAAAGTTAACCCGAAAAATCTCTCTAACGCACAACTATTAGACCTCCTAGATAACTTTAAACAAAAACTACAGGCCCAATCAAAACGATTGCGGCGGCTTAAAATCAGCAACTCGCGAAGAAAAGATAACACCCTATTTCATAGTAATCAAAAATTATTTTATCAAAACCTCACTAATGAAAATTTCAAAATTATACAACCGCCTAATATAGACGAAGTAAAAAGCTACTGGGAAAATTTATGGTCCAAACCTGTCCAACATAACATGCAATCTTCTTGGCTCGATTCTGAAATACAGGAATGTCAAAATTTATTGGGATTAAATTTTGAAATTATAATCAGCAAAGATGATGTCACCGTTGCAATAAAGAAACCCCGGGACCGGATAAAATACAAAATTACTGGATAAAATACTTCACAGCAACGCACCGATATTTCGCAGAAATTTTCAACACATTTATATATGATCCCCGCACTATACCTTCATACCTGACACAGGGAATCACATACCTAAAACCTAAAGATAAAAATGATACAACTGACCCAACGAAATACCGTCCGATAACTTGCCTTCCAACCATATATAAATTGCTTACATCCATAATAACACAAAAACTTAATACGCATATTACACAAAACACAATTATACCGGAAGAACAAGAAGGATGCGCTAAAGGATCTAAGGGTTGCAAAGAACAGTTAATTAGAGACGCTGAGGTACATAATCACGCTAAACAAAACCATAAAAACTTATACTACTCATACATTGACTATCAAAAGGCTTTAGTGTCCCCCATTCCTGGCTAATACATGTTTTAAAAATATATAAAGTCGATTGTAAATTAATTCAGCTCCTGCAAAATCTAATCACAAAAATTTGTACAAAGGGTGCAGAATGCCTGTGCCCGTTTTTGCTTTGATATCCCGCCAAGAGCCCACGTAACACCATTTCTTAATAAAAATTCTATCTTAAAAATGAAGCACCGACGTAAGTTACATTTAGCATGTCTTTTATTTGGCGTAATAAAATATAACCAACCCAAGTATCTCTATGACAAACTGTCATGGATGTCACAGCAGAGGATTCACGGCTCTCGCAAGTGTGCCGTGCAGCTCTCAACACAGCGTCATGGCTCAGCTGCGTTTAGAGGCAGTTTTCGTTATTGTGCTTCCAAATGTTGGAACAACATTCCGCCGCCTATAAGAAACCTGCAAAATATACAATCTTTCAGAACCAAACTTAAAGTGTATATTAATCAGCACCAGAAAATTGAGGAAGCATTAAGGGTCGACACTAGTATTTTTTAATTTAAGTTTTGTAGGCAAGTAATTGATAGGTGGGGAAGTGCATATAATATATTGTTTAAACTGCTTTACATACATACCAAAAGTTTATGTCACAACTGTCCACACAGTTGTGTGGACAGTTGTGACATAAAAGTGAAAACACAGTGAAAGAAGAATTGGACAATATGACGCCACCGTCATATTGTCCAATTCTTCTTTCACCATTCCATGTGACCTGGAAATATTGCCTGCTGAATTCAAAGCTAACGTGCTCTGTTTGTTTTTTATTTATGTATTTATCCTTTATAATTCTACTTTGAACCATCTATAATTGACTTAATCGAGTATTAGTTTATAAGTATATTGTAAATTGTATATGTTCGCGTCTTATTTTTATTTATTTTTTAATTTCCTTCTTCTTCTTTATCTTTGGCATGTAGACGTCAAAAATATTTACTTTAAAGGCGCATAATAATATAAATATTTTCTCTCTCGGTTTGTGTTTTTTAGTAAACATAATATTATGTTGTCATAGCTATATTATGTGATCAATTATGTACTTTTTTGTTTATTTATTATATATATATTCTTTTCTTTCTTCTTTCTAATTTTTATTTTTTTTTATTTTTTGTGTGCTGTGTAATCGTTTCGTGGCTTCACTTAATGGCCTCAACGGAAGACCAGTGCTGGAATGGTAATTCCAGCAAACACTGAGTTGAGGCCGTTTTGTGTAACTACAAGGTTTATATTATGTTATATTTTTAATTGTGTCTTAAGTAGTTAAGTAGTTTCACGAATAAATTTTTCTTTCTTTCTTTCTTTCTTTCTAATATCTACTTGGTCCACAAAGCTTCATCTAAGAACTATTGATACCTTCAGTACATCCCCCATCAAAATCAAACGCGGTATATTCCAAGGAGACTCTCTCAGCCCTTTATGGTTTTGTTTAGCTCTCAATCCTCTCACCAAAATCCTTAATAAATGCCATGGTTATATAATAGATAAAACAAACGAAATTAAATTAACACACTTGCTATATATGGATGACATAAAAATCTATGCTACAGATAGGCAACAACTAGAACAGCTCCTTAGATTAACAGATTTCAGTACAGATATAAAAATGACATTCTGGACCGATAAATGTAAGATTAACTGTATCCTCAAAGGCAAGCACACTCAAACGGAACCTCATAATCTGGAACTACAAGGAGGCACTATAGCCAGTATGCAAGAGAAAGAAACATATAAATACTTAGGATATATACAGAGTACAGCAATTAATCATAAGTAAATTAAGAATATACTAAAATCTAAATATAAACTAAGACTAAATAAAATACTATCTTCCCAACTATCAGGCCGAAATAAAATCAAAGCTATTAATACTTACGCCGTACCAATATTGACATACTCTTTTGAAATAATAAAATGGACAGACAAAAAACTCGAAGCTCTTAATATCGCAACCAGAACTGCTATAAACACAATATACATCATATCCATTCAGCAACCGAACGATTTACGCTAAAAAGAAAATTAGGTGGCCGCGGAGTCATAGACATAAAAAATCTGCACTATAATCAAATACACAACTTAAGAACTTATTTTTTAACTAAAGCCAATACGAGTCCATTACACAACGCATTAATAAATATTCCCCACTCAGGTACACCTTTAAAACAAAATAATAACCAATTCGATCCACGACATAAAATAGTGAAAGATAGTGATAAAATAATAAAATAGAAAGGCAAAGCGCTCCATGGCAAATTCCCACATCAGATAGAGCAGGACCACATAGACCAAGATGCATCCTTCAGCTGGCTAACAAAAGGTAATATATACAGTGAAACGGAAGGCTTTCTCATAGCAATACAAGATCAAATAATCAAAACACGAATTTACTCTAAATATATACTAAAAGAAAATATAGAAACCGACAAGTGCAGATTATGTCACCAAACAACAGAATAATACACCAACTACTAGCAACGAAACACAAACTTATAGAGACACATACACCCTATTATAAGTACAAACCTAGCAATTTCCTTGAAAACAGCTCTGTTAAACTTTACTGGGACCGCGACATTCTCACAGATCGAACAATCCTCAGTAATAGACCAGACATAACTCTCACAATAAAATCTGAAAAGACTACATACCTTATAGATATCGCCGTCCCCAACACCAATAACCTAAAACAAAAGCATAATGAAAAAATACAAAAATACATTCCTCTCGCAGACGAGATTAAGCAAATGTGGCGTCAAAATATAGTTATAATAGTACCTGTTATCATATCTTCAACCGTTGTCATCCCCAAAACTCTACATTCTGCCTTGAAAACAATAGATTTACATAAAATTCCTACATACAAATGCAAACATCCACGGTCATTGACACCTGCTCTATAGTTCGTCGATTCCTTAACCCGTCCTCATCTTTCACCACATCACAATCATAACACTTCTAAAGAATCAGGTTACTTGGCATTAGCCCGTGCTTGAATCTTTTATCCGGCAAATAGCCGAGACTCAAATTGTGTACAATATAATAATAATAATAATAATAATAATATCTATGGACGCTTTTTACACCACGTCAATCTGGTTCCGTGGTAAGTTCTTGAAGAACTTATGGGTACCAGACAACGGAAATATATTTAATACTTGTATACAATACATATATTTAAGATTTTTATTATATAATACACATATTTAATACACATCCATGACCCAAGAACACAGAAAACTTTTTGTTCCCGGGCGGGATTCGAACCCGCAACCTCCGGCTTGAGCGCCAACGCGCTAACCATTGAGCCACAGTTGTCGTCATTAAATATATATATATATATATATATATATATATATACCGACGGACGGCGGCACCGACGGACGTTGTCCTGTACAAAATATTTTTTTTTGTGAATCTAAACCATCCTCGAATCCCCTTGAACTCACACAAAAAAAATCATCAAGATCGGTCCAGCCGTCTAGGAGGAGTTCAGTGACATACACACGCACACAAGAAATATATATATAAAGACTAGTGGTCCCGACAGACGTTGTCCTGTACAAAATATTTTTTTTGTGAATCTAAACCATTCTCGAATCCACTTGAACACACACAAAAAAAATCATCAAGATCGGTCCAGCCGCTTAGGAGGAGGTCAGTGACATACACACGCACAGAAGAATTATATATATAATAATAAGATAATATAAAGATGAAACAAACTGACATATTCGGTTTTGTAACACACAAAGTTGTACACAAGCGACACGACCTGTGTCCTGTACACAATAATTTATGTATCGAGATTGTATCAATAAATAGCCCATCATTCATCAGTATATATATTTAGGGCCCCGTAGAAACAAATTCTAGAAAGGCCGGTTGTGAATGCAGTATCTACATGCATAGTAGTATTGATTTGTTTTTTCATCGTGAGTGCAAAAGAATTTTGAAAATCGGTCCAGAACTGACGGAGAAATAGCTGAACATACGTAAAAAAATATATATACAGTTGAACATAGAACATAGAACCACCACCACCACAGAACAATCCCTCCTAACGTCGTGACATTACAATAGGGTGTGGTTCCCATCCTCGCCCCTTGTCCCCCCTGCTCTTTTGCCCCCCTTGCTATAAGAGGGCTACAAAGAGCAGCTCCCTCGGTTCAATTTGTTTCGCCCAAGGTGCTAGGTTCACCCTAAGCTACTGAGCCTCACCGCCCCGACCAGGCTTGAACCTTGCCGGGGAAGGTCGTTTTGTTATGGCTGAACAAAGGAGAGTATTTAGCTCGTAGCCTGAACTGAACAAACTGGTTCAACGTCGTTAGAATAATGTCCAAATCCTTTCGTTTCGAGAAGTAGCTTGTCAGTTTGTATGTTTATATAGCATATTATTATATTGTAGATAATATTATATTCGTTTTTCATTTGACATGGTATATTTTCATTACTAAAATAATAAGGGTAAGCCCAGCGGCTTTCCCTAGGCTACTGAGCCCCACCGCCACGTCAAGGCCTGAACCATGGTGGGGATAAATGAGTTGCCTGGGCTAGTTCCAGGTAAACTAATTTATGTTGATGGGCGACGTCGACCACTTACCATCGGGTGGCACGTCTGCCAGTTTGCCTATCCATAATGTCGAAATATCGAGCACCGCGAAATATAAGTGAAAGACATGGTAAATATCCCGTTTTAAATAATTTTGGTAATGTATTCGAATTTTTCAAGAACTCTAAATATATTATTGAGGCTATTTTTATAGACGCTTTTACAACACGTCAATCTGGTCCCGTGGTAAGTTCTCAAAGAACTTGTGTTACGGGTACCAGACAACGGAAATATATTTAATACTTATACTATACATGTTTAAGATTTTTATTATATAATACACATATTTAATACACATCCATGACCTAGGAACATAGAAAACATTTTGTTCCCTGGCGGGATTCGAACCCGCTACTTCCGGCTTGAGCGCCAACGCGCTAACCATTGAGCTACAGAGGTCGTCATATTCAAATTACTGTGACACAATTCTAATTGTATCCAAGTCTTGTAATAAGCTTCAAACTTTAAAAGACGACACACGAATAGGAAACATTGTACATCATATTTTGATTGATTGTGGTCAAAGTACACAAGCGTTATTAATAATATGTCTGAACTAGCAAACATACTAGTCAAACAAATATGTACATAATGACTACTTATGTACATATTTGTTTGGTTGGGGTAGTACTCAAATTCACAACAAAAAAGAACTAAATACTTGAAATACCGGTGGGAGGGAAGCGAAAAAGAAAAAAGGTTAGATTATGTGATTAGACTATCAAAAGTAATCAATTCTTTTAAAGGCTACGCATACGCTTTTACAATAGGATCCCAGAAAAGTTCAAAAGCTATCCATTTAATTTAAAAAGTTATTAATGAGCGTTTGTGTAGTAAGGGATATTAAAAAGTAAAAGATTTCGTGAAAGATACCCCACCTTGGGAACGGAGCGTTACCCCCAGGCATTTCAGGATAAGATGTGAAAATTGTCATAGAATACATAATATTATTTGAAAAGATTAGTTCCACTGAGTTTGTTTCGCCGGTTCTTCTCAGTGGGCTTGCCTGGTGGTAGATTCAATTGACGTTCAAAAATATATTATATTGGTACTATTTTGAATTAAACAAAATGATTTGATTTTTATTTAAGTGGCGAAATTCTATAATTTTACTATTTGCTCACTATAAAATGATATGGGTTAGTAAATTCTAACACGGATAAATGATTAGCGTATATTCTGTCTGTTCACAAATATTATCAATCAGCAAAAGTCTTCGATAGCTTGTCGACGATGATCCGAGTTCTCTCGGACAGATATTGGTCTATCTGACCCAGAACTTTCACGAAATGTAGCATTTTTTGGACTCCTTTTTTGAACATTTCCATACGCTCAGCACTCGTTTGTTCCTCATCGGTATTCCTTAGCGAGGAAAAAGTCATTGGTGCTCCAACTTTAGGAGCCGATTTTCCATTAAAAGATTTCGAAGAAGGAGATCCTAACTTTGGAACTGGAAGCTTTGGAACTCCGAGTTTTGGAATATTTTTCCTGGGAAACCCGATTAACTTCGGAATGAATCCACCCGGAGGGGCCACTGCTACGGGGGATTGAGTGTCGCTGGCGCCCGCCTGGTCTGAATCGAGCAGGACAAACTTCCCATCTTTGATAGCCTTTGGTATCGCCTGATGAATCATGTTGCAGAAGGAATCCACGTCGAAGCGTGAGTTACCACGCAACTCCGCCGACCTGGAGTTCGAGTACTGCGCTGGGTCCTGGAAAAATTGCAATGATTGTTAAGTCACAACATGCCTAATATAATTTGTTTCTTTAATAGATAACTATGGAGTGATAATGGCTCATTTACATTGATTATCCACAGCTAATATATTAAATTCACATAATGATTATAATATACTAGCTGGTGCCTGCGACTTCGTCTGCGCAGGGTATTATTTTAGGTTTTTTTTGGTAAAAAGTATCCTATGTTACTTCTAATACCTCCAGGAATATGTGTACAAAGTTTCATGATGATCGGTTGAGTAGTTTTCGCGTTAAAGCGTAACAAACATCCACGCTTTCACATTTATAATATTAGTAAATAGTAAGGATTAGTAAGGATTAGTAGGATGTATAATATCCCCACCATGGTTCAGGTTTTGACGTGGAGGTGGGGCTCAGTAGCCTAGGGTGTGCCCAGCACCTTGGGCGAAGCTAATTGAGCCGAGGGGGCTCTTTATACCCGTCTTATAAGAAGAGGGGACAAAACAGCAGGGGGCAAGGGGCGAGGCGGGAACCTCACCCCATTGTACTGTCCCGACGTTGGGAAGGGTTGTTCTGTGGCGGGAGGTGGCGTCGGTTCCTTGGGGGACTGACTAGCCGTTGAGGTGCCCTGTTTGTTTATTAGATCCGGGGCACCTCACCAAAGGCGGCATTGCGGTGGCACTCGCCGGGTTTTAGTGAGTAGAGCTGCGTCCACTTACCAACTTTCGGGCGCAGCGAGTCCCACATACCCGCGTGGGGAGACCCACTCCCCCGCGTGATGCCTCAGAGCATTTCCCGGCGTAAAAGAAAAAAAAAAGAATAAAAGGATGTATAATATAGAGCTGAAACGTGGCCTCTAAATTTACGACTGGTTTGTAAGGTTTGGAAACGAAGTCATCCATCAGAGAACTAGAAGGTTACCGATATCACGCAAAGAATAAGCTCTTTGAATTGGAAGTGAGCTGACCACACATTCAGGAGAACGGATGGCCGATCAGCCACTAAAGTTCAAGAGTGGAGGCCGCGTTTAGGTAGACGAAGTGTTGGTCGGCCATTATAACAAGGTGGGAAGACGATCTCCGTGCTGTGGAAGGTCCGTGTTGGATGCGAGTGGCAAGGGATCGGCCGTCTTGACGTTCATGGTCGTCAGGCGAGGAGTTATATACAGTACAGAAGTGGACAGATAGATGATGATGATGATGATGAAGATATAGTTGTATTTTTTTCTTGGAATTCAGTCATCCCAATTCTTCTTTTTTTTATATTACAATGATTCAACTATAATTTGTAATTAAATAAAAAAAAATAAACAAAAATTATAACTGACTTCAAAAAATAATATATCTATTTAAAAAATCTTAAATTTTTGTGTCTACAACTAATAATCATCTTGTACTTCTACTTATGTACTGACACCGATCCCAAAAGTCACCATCCACCAACAAGGTAGATAGGTACCTAGAGCGACAAATAGGTACGACACCGGTGACGGACGACGGTGACGTATTTGTTGCTGTACCCATAGAAAAATTACATAGGCCGCTGTACCTATTTAACTTAGCTGACACCGACTCCAAAAGTAACAATAATGACGTGGTAAACGCAAAATATGTACATTAGTAGAAGTATAAGAAGATTATTAGTTGTAGACACAAAAATTAAAGAAACGCGATTATTTTATTACTTTTTGGTTATTTTATTTTTTGAAGTCGGTTATAATTTTTGTTTAAAAATTTTTATTTCTTCATTTTTTGTGATTCAATAAAGAAAGAAATATAGAGATAGACATTTTGGCATATTGAACCGTATGAAGTTAGCCCAACAAAAGCTGTAATTTGTAAATCGTCGAAAAGTTCCCTCAACTGTATATGGTCTCCATCATCAGACCTGTAATGGACATGCCAATCACCATCACCTATATGGGTGCAAAGTTCTCATCAGTATAAACTAATTAAGTCCAATCACAATATAGCTACTGTAAACTATTTAGGTGTTCCCTTAACTCTCCTTCGTCTTTATCATCAGACCCCCAATCACATTCACAGCCCATCTAGGTGTAAAGTTCTCATCAATACAAATTAATCAAGCCCAAACACAAGGTTACGAGTATAAATCGTTGAGGAGTTCTCTCGACTGTCTTTCAGCTCCAATATCAGATCGACCTTCATTAAATTTTAGTGCTTTAATTAAATTAAATGTTTAATTAAAAAAATAGCGCATTAGTCGTTCCTACGATTTTCGAAAGTTCCCCTCGATTTCTCTGGGATGCCATCATCATACTCTGGTTTCCTTATCATGAGACTATTTGGCAAGTATACTCTTTCAAACAAAAAAATAATTTTGAAAATCGGTCCACAATTGACGGAGAAATCGGTATACATACATAAAAGAAAAATACCGATCGAATTGATAACCTCCTCCTTTTTGTTGAAGTCGGTTAAAAAAAATCTGTTAGTTATAAACCTTTAAAAAAATACAATCAAAATAAAAAATTTACAGTTAAAGAAAATTAACGATTCTTTTTTCTCTTAAATTTTTATTTACAAAATGGATTCATATTTAAATTAGATATAAATTTTATTATAAAATTGTTTGATGTGAGTGAATATTGTACCTATTTGGAACTTCGATACATAATGTTGTATCCAAGATAACCCAACTACTTAGCAAATTAATTAAAATAAGACTGAGCATACCTCATTTGATCCACAGTCAATAGTCACACGAAGGGGAGCCGGGAGACACAACACTATCTTAACCTGAAATCATGAAATTTAATATATATAATATACACTTATTTATTTACGAACTGACGACACAAAATATTAATAACTGATGTAAATTGAACTACAATAATATATCCACTCTACAACTGAACTCGCTCAAACAAGTATAGGCGAAGATATAAATGTGAATCAATCCAGTTATGTCATAGCGTTTATCTAGTTTACGTGGACTGACCGAAATAAAAAGAAAAATCGCCAGCCGACACATGTTAACAGTTTTGTAATTACATTTTAGTATTCAAGAGGCACGAGCACGTATGGCGAGAAACGGCACATCAGCATCATTGTTTTGTCGCCAACTCCTAACTCAGCAGGTTTGGAAAAACGAACGACAATCAGTTGCCGCTTATCACAAGACGTGATAGTATTTGTTATAAAATCGTAACTAAATTTACCAAGAACATGCAGTTGGTGGGTGGTATCTACGTGGGCAGCTGTATACTGTACGTCAAAACGAAATCACAATGAACTTCATAACAGCCTTGTCGTGTATAATTTTACTGACTGTTGTAACTGTGTCAGAGGTGTGTATTTATATTTTTGCTTTATGCAAGTATCCATTTCTCAGAAGTAGTAATTGAAATAATATTGCTGTCCAGTTGTTGTTGTCGATACGATGGTTGGGTAAACTTATGATTGAAGGAAATAGAGAAATTGACTATCGACTAGATGGGGAATAACATTGCGTGGTGCGGCTTAGTTTAATTTTGGCGTTTGATGAAAGAGGCTTCATATGATTAACAAATTAACTAATGGCTCAACAATAAAATTGGCATTCCATGAAGTAATTAAATTTATTGAATGGCGGAGATTGAATTTTGATAGGAACAGGCTTAATGACGCCTATGAAAGTAGCTATGAAGATATAATTTTAGTACTCTTCTGAACGATATGTAGACTCACAAAAGTAAGCAATTCTTTAAAAGGCAACTGTATACGCTTTTATAATATAATAGGATCCCTAGAAAACTATCAAAAGCTATCCATTAAAAATTAAAAAATATATTAAAGAGCGTGGTGAAGGATATTAAAAAGTGAAAGATTTCATGGAAGATACCACACCTTGGAAATAGGGCGTTTCTCCCATGCATTTCAGAATAAGATGTAAAAATTGTTATAGAATACATATTATTTGAAAACATTAGTTCCCCTGAGTTTGTTTCACTGGTTCTTCTCAGTGGACTTGCCTTGGAACCAGTGATAGATTCAGTTTGACATTCGAAAAGATACTTTATTGGTACTATTTTTAATTAAAAGAAATTGATTTGTATTTGTACGAAACAGCTATTATACAAATTATCAGTAATATTTTTTCAATCATCTTCGTTATTGTAATAAACACACAAACGCACTTAACAATGAGCGCCATCATTTTGTCAAATCGAGTAATAATACTTGTATGTATTATTACAATTATTTATTTATGCATTAGTATTACGATGGGAAGACGATCTCCGTGCAGTAACCGGTCCGTGTTGGATGCGAGTGGCAAGGGATCGGCCATCTTGGCGTTCATTGAAGGAGGCCCGTGTTCTTATTGATAGAGGCTGATTATGATATGAAATATACCAACGAGTCGGCAACAGTCATTATAACTTTATATGTTAGATCTAGGAAACTGTTGTACTGTTAAATTAGTTCAAAGTAAGAATTACTAGATAACACAAGGAAACATTATTTTATTTTTGTTATTTCAGAGCAGTGTCTTAGTGAAAAGATCTCTACTGAATCCATTCCATGAGAAAACCTGCTTTACCTGCGACGCGTCAGACCGACCGTTTGCTTGGCCACTCATTTCGCAGTTCGGCAAATTTAAAGATACGATGGTTCGCGTTTTCAATAAATTTGTAGAAAAAGTTAAAGACAAACGACTTCTTTAGATGTTTAAGTATATAATATAGTTATTGTGTTATAGTTGTAAGTATTTATTTATCATTAATAATTATTATTATAGTCACTTAATAAAGTTTTGTTAATTTAGTAAGAAAATGATTAAAGACTTGTGTACATTTTATGAATAATGTTAAATTATTATTATTAAATTTTATTCATTATTATTAATGTAGTTACATTATTGTAACGATGACATTTTATGGTATATGTAAAACCCTCTGATAAAATATAAAATAATAAGAATTACATAATATTATGTGTATAAAATATATTTACCTAATACTATAAAAACACTGATGGTCGGGTAGACGAAGCGTTGGGCGGCCATTAACCAGGTGGGAAGACGATCTCCGACTGGCAAGGGATCGGCTGTCTTGGCGTTCATTGAAGGAGGCCTATGTTCAGTGGACGGATAGGGGCAGATGATGATGATGATGATGTTAAAATACTTGTAGGTATAAGTAAATTTTCTATTCTACTATTATTATTTTCTATTCACTATTTCCAAAAAAATGTTTGATTTAAAAAGTTCGCTATCCTACTAAATACAGGCGGTTGTGTGGTATTCGGCTGGGACTGACTGGATAATGTAGTTAACAAAACAAGCATAATCCTAAATTAATGTCCCACCAACAATATTTTTCTTTTCAACTCCAATTTCATTTTTCACTTGCCAAATAAAATCATTGATCCGAAACTTGCTTATTTATTTCTGATTAAAAGGGAAAGGTTATGGAAAAATAAGAAGAAAGATATTTATATAATAATTTATTTTTAATTTAAGTAAGTTCGATCTGAAGTTCAATGCTTTAAATCCATAACATAATCTAACGTAAATAGTTGGCCAAGCCAGGAATCTAACTCGAGGTCATCCTAATGGGACGGCCATCAAGGATTTATCATAAAGTTAATATACCTAGCTAGATGTATTAACTTTTTGGGATTTATATATATATATATATAATAATAATATCAACCCTTATTTGTCCCACTGTTGGGCACGGGTCTCCTTCTCGTAATCAGGCGATGAGAGTGTTAGGCCATAGTTCACTGCGCTATCCCAACGCGGGTTTGTGAACTTCACATACCTTCATGGACTTTTAATGGTCTCATATTCGGGCGCACGTAGAAACAATAAAACCCATTTCAAGGTACCACAGGGATCAGAATCGAACCTCTCACTCAAGAGGCCCAGCCCATACCCACTAGAGTCTAGACCATCGTGGATCAAGGATTTATACTAAACAATTAATAAACAATTAGAAAATACCACGGACATTATAACATTAAACCTTCAATATTTTTTTAAACCGCAAATATTCGCCTGTCGTCAGCAATCCATCGTTTTTCATCTTCAGTAACCTATCATATATTTTGTTATTTTTCCTTTCTATTGGAACCTTCACTGGTATGATTTCAGACCCCAGAGCCTTTTGTAACCTGTACTTGCTCTTCAATTGTTGTAAACGTAACGATTTCAGAGGTTTAGGTAATTTAGGTAATAAAGGTGGTGATAATATTGGTAAAGGTAACAGAGGTAATGGGGCAATCAATGGTAACGGTGGTATGATGGGGAGAACGGGTAGTAATGGTAATTTAGGTAATTTAGGTATCAGCGATGGAATCAATGGTAAATTTGGTATACCCAGCAACTTGGGCGGTTTCAGTTTTGGTAACGAATGTTTGATTTTAGATTTGAGTTTATGTAAAGCGATTTTGGATTTCAGCTTCGGTGATAAACATGAAGGTAATGATGGTAATTTGGATTTAATATTTTTAATGGCTAATAAATTGTTGAGCGTCTTCTTTGCTTTAATATCTCTCGATATCTTCTTTAAATTATTTTCCAGTTTCTTGTCGATACGGCATGACACTGACATCTGCAAAAAGTTTAATATTGATAGACAGGAATAACAAACCCGAGTCCACAACTGTGTGGCAACGCAACTCGCAGTAGTTTTAATGTGGTATACCGGTTGCAGTAGTGTGGTATACCGGTGCCAGAGGAAGTTCGCGGGGCTCCGGGCATCTCATATATCCCCGGTAAATACGCAAAGTTCTTCCTATATACTTCCTATATTACTATTATACTAGCCTATCAGTGAAAGCCTAAACCCCCATTTGCCTCCTTATTCCTTAATTTAGGGGGTTTTCCTATTTACGAACCATTTTAGCAATTTATACCTTTTGTGTTATTCTGATGTACCTATAAGCTAAAAAAGTAAACTATTAATAATGATTACTGTAAAGTTTCATTAAAGTCCATTCCGTAGTTTTTGTGTGACAGAGTAACAAACATCCATACATATAAATTTTCGCGTTTATAATATTAGATGGATAAATAAAAATATTATGTATATATACATAGTTCTGTACGTAACTATATCACAGCTTAGCTGTACTTCTTTAGAATCGTACTCGGAATGCACTTGTGCTAGGGACTAAAAAAGGTTTTATTTCTATCATATCACTGCTATGTTTATAATATCAAAGAGGAGAGTATACTAGCAGTATTATATTAAATATATTATGTTAAAGATATCAAGGAGGGGTATACTCCTATGATTAAGATATCGTCGAGGAGTATACTACTATGTTTAAGATATCAAGGAGGAGTATACTACTATGTTTAAGATATCAAGGAGGAGTATACTACTATGTTTAAGATATCGAGGAGGAGTACACTGCTATGTTTAATAATATAATAATATCAACCCTTATATGTCCCACTGCTGGGCACGGAAATCAGGCGAGCGCTGGCCCAATGCGGGTTGGTGAACTTCACACACCTTCAAAGACTTTTAATATCATCAGGCATGCAGGTTTAAGGTAAATAACTCACTACATGAGATAAAAATGCACAGAAAATTAAACTAAGTACATATATCCGAAATCTAAATTGAAATATTACAGCATTTCATCTAAACGATCATCAAGTTAACTCAAGCCTCCTAACCTATATTTTTTACTGTACTCAGTATAATAATCATTTATTGGCTACGTAAAAATATTTCTATCATTTTTATAACCTAAAATATGAAATACTTACCAATATAATAAACCAAATTATACTGAAGCAGAAAATCTGTTTTTCCAAACTTAACCTTATTATTTTCATCTCTAATTAACTTTGTATGCGCTCTCTACAAACTCTGGTCTCATACTGACCTTAACCAGAAGCTATTGTGCCCTTATCTTACCTTACATCAGATTAAGCACGTTATATTTTATGCAAGGACATATTTTTATATAATTGATAATGGGAATTACAATGCGAGCTCAAATTCACGAAGTGCATCATAAATATATATTATGTACTTCTTGGTCAAGATTTTTTATGTAGATAGCTCTTATTATGCATGAAACTCCTTCATGCGTGTAATCCTGTCACACAAGTTGGTAGCTCTTGCGTGCTACTCTGCTAGTACCCTTTAGCAAACGACCAGCAACATGGTAAAACAAAAAGGATTTAATTCTCCTCCTGCTCCCATAGTTCGGACAGTTTTAATTTAAGTTTTAAGTAGTTCAAGATTATTTTAACAAAATCATAAATGTTCTTTAGAAACTTCACAGAACATTTTATGTCATTTTATTTTTATTGCATGATCTACCTGATAGGTGAACGTCATCATGAACATTAAATAGTTTATTCAGGACTAGCCCAGCAAATTAATTTATGTGTTGCCTACCCTGGCCTGTCGCGCTGCCTGTTGTTCTTTAATCCAAAATATGGCATATTTCACGAAAAATAAGCAAGATGAGGGTTCTCATTCAGGTGAAACGCGGCACAAGCACATCACTCCCATGGATTAAGATTCGACATTTTAAACCATTAAGTGTTTTGTGCAATATTGATCCCGGTTACAATGTTGATCCAAGTTACAATGTCCATCCTGGTTACAATGTTGATCTTAGTTACATGCGGTAATACGAGTAATTATTTTATCATTTGCCAGTCATCGTACACGAACATATATTTCCTCATTGAATACAACGACAACAACAACAAAAAACAACAGCCTTCTGCGTAAAAAATACCGTCGGTATTTTGGTATAATATGGTCAGTTAGCCAACAGAGTTCAGAATAAGCTACACTAGCTAAATACAGAGAATGGGCCGAACTTTAACTGGATTTCTTTTATCTACATGGGCTGGTCTTGGCTTGATGCAAGTGGCGGGAGAATAGTCGTCTTGAAGTTCATTCTAACTTGCGTGCTACTAACAGTGGACTGTAATTAGATAATGAGGATGCAAAGTATATTACTCTTTCGTCAATATTTAATCAACCTTCGTTTTTTTGGAAAATATATCATAACATTATAATATATTCGTCCCTCCAAACAGGCTTCTACTTTTAAGCTAGTTATAAAACTATACATTGCTATATTTAAGAAAATGTGTACTTACAACATGAAGAGGCTAAGGCTCTTCATGTTGTAAGTACAAATTTTCTTCGTTTTATGATTCCTAGTTTCCAATTTCCATGGGCTTATTTAGGGAGAAAATATTCTTTTGCTACTTTCACAAGGAAATATCTTTAATCTTTAAGACTGTAAACTATTTATAAAATACACTATGTCGAATTACTTAATACAACTATAATTTTTGAAATAATTGATGTAAAAGGATATCAGATGCACGTTTTATCTAATCAAACCACATCATGCAATACTTTGAGATTATTTAGTGCCTCGGTCACGTACATGGTAATAAATTGCATAAGAAGAAGCATAAAAACCTTAGAAAAAATATTTTGAACACAATTAATAGGGAACCGAATGATTTTGGTGCCAAAATGGGGGGACAAAAATTGTTTTGGTCCTCCATGTCTGTAGTTTTGCTCGTCGCGCACTTTGGACTTTCTTGCGATGAAAAAGGAATATGCTTGGTAATTTTTATCATTTTCTTTATTACTTCACACTTTTAACCCTGATGATTTATTTTTATCTATCCTAAATTGCTTATTGCTATGCCTTTTAAAAAATAAACACCAAAACGCTGAAACAAAACCGAGTAAAAACTACTGCTTTGTTTACGTTTTAAACTTTCAAATAAAGCTATATAACTAGATTTTTTTACTATAAACTTCGCTAAATAGGTTTACAGTGTATGGACCTCATGACACATCACATGAATTAAATATGCGACATATTGAAACATACGAAACTCCGAAACAAATAAAGTAACCACCAAACAGCTCCTATATCGATCTGAATCTACTTCTTACAAAAAGTGCATTTTATATGTTACACAATTTTTTTTCTTTAGCAATTCCATGTTTTTGTGCTTTGTGTTATTTTGTCAACTTTTTGCCTATCATTTCAATCAGATTTCAATTTCCTACAATTTATTTCCGAATTACTTTATTATAAAATATGTAGGTAGTATGTATTAATCTCATAACATGACTTTTAAAGAAAAAAACACAATTTTTTTTACAGTTGGAAGCGCTTAAAGAGATGAAAGAGTCTAAAAAGGCATTACTTGGCACGTAAGTGTAATTTTATGAAAATAAAATGTTTAAAAAAAATTAATATTAAGCACAATGTTATTATTTACTGTTGTTATTTAAAAAAAAATCTTTTTTGCAGATTACTAAAGTCTTTACTAGCTCCAAAACTCGGTAAGTTGAATTATTATACTAAGTCACTAGTGTATCATAAAATATTTTTGTAGTGTCACTATATTTACTATTTTACTGTAAAATAGTTTTGTTGTGTTTACGCGCTATAAAAATCTTTAGCTCATTCATCAACTTAAAATTGAACGAAGTTGTAGAAAACAGTAGAAATATTTTATAAGCGAACTTAAGCACTTTCTCTGGCTTGTCTAGGAAATGGTTAGATTAACTCTATAATAGATTACTGTATAATAACATTTTAAAAATAGAAGTATTCGAAGGATAAAGCAGTAACTGTAACTTTTTTTATTTCAGAGAAAAAAGAAAAACTATTATGTGCTGAGCCACCACCACCTCCAGCGACCATCGTGCTCATGCCTGCGGCTCCACCAGCTCCTCCGTGTCTACCACCACTTGCATTGCCCCCATCTCTTCCGCCATTTTTATTTGCTCCACCGCCAGCACCCCTCGTTTTACCTGCACCATGCTCACCGTTCTTTTTACCGCCACCACCACCTTCGCCTCTTTGCTTACCCGCTCCCTCACCACCGCCAATATTCCTTCCAGCCCCACCAGCACCTGCACCTATAATGTTTTCAGCACCACCTGCACCCATGATGCTACCATCTCCAGCTCCACTTATGTTATCAGCACCTCCTGCCCCACTGATGTTGCCAGCTCCTCCTCCCCCATTGATGTTGCCCGCACCACCTTCTCCGTTTATGCTGGCACCACCTGCAATGCCTTCGCCATGTTTACCACCTCCTCCGGCACCAATAGTAATATCTCTTGTACCACCTGCGCCTCCAATGCCCTGCCCACCACCGCCTCCCCCGGGAATACCTATGAATGCCTTTATGGTACCAGCGCCAATACCAATCACGCTGGAACCAAAAATCCTAGAATTGCCACCTCCGTGTGCATGTTCTTATTTCTAGTTTAAGCATATTGTCATACTACGGTGACCTTCTTCTACCAACTAACAGTTCTACAATACATGAGAATTATATAGAAAATAGTCCAATTTATCTGTACATCGCTTGAGTGTCGAGAAGCAGTACCTTTTTATAGTGATGTATAATAATGGAAGCCAAAACATAAACTAAGGTCATGTTTTAGTTTGTTCAAGAGTAGTCAACATATCTTTTTCATTTTTTATTTTATATATTTAGTTCATCATAAAATTTAAAACAAATAGAAATATGTGCTTCAAGGATCACCGATATGCAATGTTATTGTAAAAAATATTTAGATTAGCTTTATTTATTATGTAAATGTAAAAATTCAATAAATTATATGACAAACACATCGTTTAAATATTTATACCTTAATTCTGCATTCAGTTCAAAAAGCCATAATTTTAGGCCGTAAGTATGCATTTCATTTATTATTTACCCCTTAAACGCAAATAATTATGGATGCAATATTAAATAGAGTCTTCGGACTGTATATAACTGAGAAAGTTTAATACAATGTATGCTGCTTAAATAAATATCATTCATACTAAAACGTCTATTGCGTGGAATTGTAATTTAATCCTGAAGGAATATACCTTATTTATATGTATTATCATATGTATAATAAATATTATCTTAAACTGTTAAAGATGTTAATTTCCGTCATAGCTGAAATTTTTAAACTCAAATTGGCTAATACAATCTTGGTTATTGCATGTTGGCCGATAAATGGTGAATGCTTACATATTTAGGTACAACATCTCTATAGAATAAAGACCAGAAATTGATATTCTTAAATGAGTTTAACATAGTTGCCAAACCTGGAATTAAAGGATTATTTTCAAAATGAAAATTGTATAATATTCCATTTGTATATTTTGATTTCATGCGTTAGGCGCTGCTACTATATGTTAATGTGCAATTGAAAATTCGACTTCATTCTTATTACTGATTTTATTATGATCGTCGTTATCAACTTGTTCCGTTCACAGCTAGGCAGGTATCTTTCTCGTAATTGGATTATCAATTTTATATTATATTACTCTTTTATTTTAGAGCGCGTGAAGTTCCTGCATCAACTGGTGGCACACAACATGAGAGCGACTATATCTTGCGACGCCAAAGATATCCCACCGCCTAGTAATCGCCAGTTGCATGGCATCTTATATTTTGGTTCCAGTAATATTACAAAATCGGTATGAATAAGCTATTTTCCGAACAATATTATCGCTTGTTAGATATTTTTTTATGTTACTTGGAGAGGCAAACTAGCAAACGTTAATTCTAACGGTAAGTGGTCAGCGTCACCTATATACATAAACGGGTTCAGCTGGGAACAATACTCATTCGTGTGTTGCCTCTCCTGAAACTTAATAAGATATGTCTTGGTGCCAGTAATTACACTGCCGGTCCTGTACTTTTTATCGAAACAGCAAAGCGGTTTACTGAAGAAATAGGCAGAATGGTGGTGCGTATGTAGGCGCGCACGTCGCATCCCTCTCCATGGCTTGAGGTATTATAAAAAGAACTGAATAGCCCAATAAGATAGGCTGCTGATTGTCCTCCGTCCTTATTTGAATAGTCTACATGACTAGGAGGACAATTTAAATTTACACTTTATAGTGTGCAAATTTCCTGCATTTTCTACCAGAGCTGATTTTAAATTGTAGCTTTTTCCTATATGTTTTTCACTTATATTGCTTTAGTAAATTATGACCTGCAGATAAAACGAGAGCACTTCGGATACTGGTATAAGTGGGTGATGGTTGGCGACCATCTACCGTCCTTTCTGACTTCTACGCGCTATGATGCTGACGTTGTTTTGGTGACACCGGCATGGGAATCTGATGGTAAGATTTAAAAAAATCAACTGCATCACTATCATCGTAATCATCGGCATCATTTTCTATATGCCTGTATTGCTGCAGTCGGTCAGTCCTTTTAACTATTTTCAAATATATAAATTATAAAATTTAAAATAGTAGAGCTGCCTTTTTGTGACTAAATGAGTTTCGGCAGCAACATCAGCATATAGCTCATTAAACTAACGTTCATGCATTGAACTATATTATATACATTATTTTCTACGGCAGCATCAGCCGCTCAATATGGCGCTGCAGCGCAGGCCGGAGCTCCGCCGCGCTTGTCCCGCGCAAGCCGCCCCCTCGTGTCTTGTTGGCGGTGCGACATGTTTTTCGTTTGATATAAGCTCACAAGCTTCTTTATACGTAGTAATTACAACTCACTGCGTTCATGGGGATATTCTATCCGATAATGGCAGTAAATTGCGATCCATTAGTCTATTCCAAAGTCTAGTTTAGTTTAAAATACATTTATACATATAAATAAGCCGAAAAAACAACTGTAAATTATTGTTTAAGATCACCCTCTTGTTCCTGCTACGAACTCTTACAACGTTAACGACGTGTACATTCACCCTGCCGAAGATCCTTCAATACATCCATGGGCGTATTGGAATCCCACAAATGGTCTACAACTCAAATACGACCGCGAGAGATTATTAAGACGTTGGAATCTAAGGAAATATACGCTGAAAATTGCTACACCGGTATTTTGTTTTGTTATAAAATGTTTAATGCTCTCTCCGTTCTTATATATTAATATATACCAATTATAATACATAGTACACCAATTATAATATACACCAATTTGGCGCTAAAAATCTGCAATTTTTTTACTAATATTTTGTACAAGCCCAGTGCCACTCACAATTCTATCAGACGAATCTACAGCCACTTTTCAAGCTAAAATCCAACTAGCTGTTGAGCTGCTGTGTAGCAACAGAGCGTGCTATAGATATAATAAGTACAACCTTTATCAAGTAACAAATATCCTTTTGTATTTGTATCGGATTCTAATAGAGAGTTTATGCACATCTGATTCAGTATTTCTATTCCAGTTAGGGACGTATTCAAATGAGACGTACAATGGAACCTTCAAGGAGTATTTATTAGACATGTCGATGCCGGAGAGAGATTCGGGAGTGCGCGCCGGATATATGACGTCTTCCCTCATAATAGAGGCACTCAATGCAACGTTAGTTTCTTCATTATTGTTGTTACTATTGCATCTTGTCTCTTCAGGTTCTCTTCTTCCTATCAGGCTGGTCACGCCTAAGGGTTCTAAACGCAAATAAATTGAATAATAAGTTATTTTTAAAACTTGACACTGGCAAATAATAAAAGCTCAATGCCATAAAATAAGAAAAAAATATTTGAAAAGAACCTAGAAAAGAACACTACATTTAGCAAAACATTTAGTAAAACGTAGTGCTTACATTCTCTTGGCATTTAGTCACAAGACGGTGATGACACGAGTGGTGTTATTTACATATTTACATATTTTTTATGAAGTTCTTGACTTAAAGCAAGCGTAGGATATCGTCCTAAATGTTCTTCTAGTATTCCAAGAATCAGTACTAGAGTAATATAATAATAATCACAGCTAGTGAAACATATAAGGATCCCTATAGTATTTACGGACTAGCTTGCACTAACTCTTGGGATAAACGATCAATTTAATCAAAAATCCAGTTTTAACTAAATAAATGTAATAATAACAATTCCACATAAAATGATGATGATGAATTCATTGCATTAGAGATTTTTATTATTGTTGATAATTTTAGCGAAGAAATGATCCCAACTCTCTTATGGGGAACAGAAGTAAATAACAGCAGCATGACGTTGAAGTTGAGGATGGAGAAGGCTGACATTTCTGGCGCCATTCTGAGGATCCTGTTGGAACGCGTCGAACGACTAGACTTTCCCGTCTCATTGTGGCCATTTCAGTAAGTGTTTATAGTTCGGGACTTGAAAAACATTTAGTAAAAAATAAATATTGAGTATAATAATATACAATCACCGGTGGGAGGAAAGCGCTGTGCCGCGCTCCCGGCTGCATGGGTACCACCATCTTGCTTGTTCCTCCCGTGAAACAGCTTTGCTGTGTTTCGGAAAGAAGGGCAAGACAGGCAGTGTAATTACTGGCACCGAGACTTAACATCTTATTATTATTATTATTAGATATTATTAGTTGTATTACAGGTACATACTAGCAACGAAAATAATATTTAAAAAGTTATATGTTTTTAAGTAACTTTTTGTATTAATACAAAATAGCATTTAGCAGAATTAGAATCCGTGAGAGAACCTGACCAATAGTCCAGACAACCATCAAAATGTTTTCTATGCCAGTGTGGGGTTCACATATCTAGCAGAACGGGAGAGCAGCAGCAACATGTTCGCGGAGCCGTTCACTGCTGGCGTGTGGTGGTGCTGTCTCGGGCTCTTCGTCATCCTCGCTCTAGCCCAGCGTGCCACTGCCAAGGGCCCCATGGAGAAGGAAGGGGCATACATCGCCGTGCTGGCATCTTCTTTGCAACAAGGTTAAGCGTTCATAGTACCTATTCAATATGATATGAATATTGTACAAATATATACACCCTAGTCTATATTTTATTAATCAGAAAGAAATTATAAGTGAAAAATAAGAATAGGTACCTAAAATATTGGAATATAAAAATATTCCTAAAATATCCAAATAATCGATGCTCGATCGTGAAGAATACAGGTACAAGAATACTGGAGTGGCAGTTGAATGACCCCCGAGTCACGTAGCTTTTGGGTTGTTGAGTATTGACTCGACGTATTTGTAGTATTTTACTATTATGACCATATTTTAATTAAATATCATCATAGCTTTGTGAATTTTAAAAATGCGCATTTATAATGCTAGTTATGCTTTACTTAATATATCATAAATTTTTCTTTGATAATATTAATTTAACGGTCTACATGTAATCGCTATTCCATATTTTTTTATTATGATAAACCGGTAGAGGAAAGCATCACGAGAAAACCTGCAGACCTGAGGAGAATAAAAGTTTGATGGTGTGTGAAGTTCACCACCTCGTATTTGTGCCACTTCAACGTGGACGTTGAAATGACAGTCGCCTGGTCACACACTGGGGAGAACGGATAGCCTATGGGCCAATAAGGTTCAAGAGTGTAGGCCGCGTTTAGGCAGAAAAAGTGTTGGTCGGCTATTAACCAGGTAGGAAAACAATCTCCGTGCGGTAGCGGGTCCGTGTTGGATGCGAGTGGCAAGGGATCGATTGTCTTGACGTTCATTGATGATATCATAAAAAAATATTTAACATAGAAAATCATAATTCATAGCGTTTGCGTATCTGAAATGTATTATAGCATATGTGTAGTTATAGCATAGTGTTCTATAGATGCGAGCGCGGTGCCCGAGGGCGTGTCCGGTAGATGGACGTTCCTGGTGCTGTCGATATCAAGCATGATGATCCACGCGTACTACACGTCCGCGATCGTGTCCGCCCTGATGAGCGCGGGGCGGGACGGGCCCGAGTCGCTGCGGGCGCTCGGTGACTCCAAGTACGCCATCGCTTCCGAGGATTACGACTACATTCGGTTCTTCATGTTTGATGTATGAACATAATATGAAAAATATTGTATTACGTTTAGAACGGACACAGCTTCTAAATTCGGAGCTGATCTGGGCATGTGCAACTGGCGAGACGGTACCATTTAAGCTACATAATAATCATCTTTATATATATAATTCTTCAGTACGTGTGTATGTTACTGAAATCCTCCTAAGCGGCTGGACCGATCTTGATGATTTTTTGTGTGTGTTCAAGTGGTTTTCAGAATGGTTTATATTCACACAAAAAATGTACAGGACAACGTCTGTTGGTGCCACTAGTAAAAGTATATATCTTTACATATATAGATTTTACATATGTCTAGATTTAAGACTCCTTGAAAAAGATATTCACATCGCGTTTAACCTAGCCTCACGTTGAGTTCGTAAGTTTTACGATTACAAGACAAGAAATAAAGGTATCTACTTATTGGTAGATATACCATATATACCATATGGTAGAATACCACAATAGCATATATTATGTAAAAAATAATATGCCTAAATAATATAAATATTACTAAATAGTTTAGCACTCGGTGCAGTGGCCGGCCTTTGTTGGATGCGAGTGGTGATGATGATGATGATGATGATATCATCATCATGACATGATCATGATTATTACAGGTAAAAACCAACTGGAGTGACATGGAGTACTTGAAGCAGAAGAAGATGACGTCACGGTTCTACCACGACATCCACCGCGGGGTGCAACTGATACAGGATGGGCAGACTGCCTACCACACCGAGTACAACCAGTTGTACCCCCACCTCAGATCCTTCACTGACGACGAGATATGCAAGATCCAGCACGTCGATACCATTCCCGAGGTGATCTTGCGCAGATGTTTTAATTAAAGTGTAATGATTCTTGAAAAATAATAAGCATAAAAGCTAAATTAAATATTTAGAATTTAATTGCTTGTTTCTCCCGTCAAACAACTTCGCTGTGTGCTGAGAGAAGAGCAAGACAGGCAGTGTAACACATAGACTTAACATCTTATGTCTTAGGATAGGCAACACATAAATGAGGGACCCAACTCCCAAGGGACCGACGCCACCTCCACAGAGGGGTTGTCCCACACGATAGAACAACCCCCACCCAACGTCGGGACAGTGCAATGGGGTAAGCTTCTCACCTTCGCCTCTTCCCCCCCTGCTCTTTTGTACCCTCTTCTTATAAGAGGGGTACAAGGATCAAAGTTCAATTGGCTTCGCCCAACCTTCACCTTAGGCTGCTGAACCCCACCGCCATTACAAGGCTTGAACCATGGTGGGTACTTCCTTTCAGACCTTAACCTGGCTTACCGCAACCAGATTCGGTCAGTGGAAAAACTTATTCCGTGTAACTGGTGGTTGGCTGCATGAGACTGGGCTGACGAGCCGAATAGTGACCCGCCTCCGGATCCGCCCGCCACCCTGCCAAGCTGCACTGCTCGCTGAGAAAGTCAACATCAACGATGTCGCGCCAGTCGTCATCATCACTATCGCTGGGATGGTCGCCTCCATGTTCATTTTAGGATTGGAAATCTTGTACTCGAAATGGCAACGAAGAAACAGATCGACGTCCGCTATGGCGTTTGTTAGAACGCGCGAAGTGGACATAGAAGAATAATTATTTTAAATAATATATTTAAGATCAACATACTTAATATACAAGAAGAAGAGTTCTTCGAGCACGTTTAGTTAGTAATTAGGGCACACAGCGGACATTGATAAAAGTGCATGTATCAATCATCGTAATAAAAAAATAGTGACCATTGATTTTGTTTTATTACAGTTTTATTTACATTTCAATATAGGCACTTAAATAGAATCTTATCAAATTAAGCTAATTGCTTTATAGCTATGCAAACCTTAATTAGATCGAATCGAGTCGAGATGTCATTGCGATTTGCGAGCTCATCAGTTTATCGCATACCTTAACATAATGACCTGAATCTGTGAAATTTGTGTGCATGTAAATATAAATCTCATGATCAGTACTGGGTAGACAAAGTGTTGGTCGGTCATTAACCAGGTGGGAAGACGATCTCCGTACAGTGGCCTATCCGTGTTGGATGCGACTGGCGATCGGTCGTCTTGGCGTTCTTTGAGAGAGGCCTATGTTCAGCAGTGGACGGATAGGTGCTGATTATGATGATGGTGATGATGATCATCACTGTCAACACGCGTCTACCTGCTGGAGGTCTTTTTCATGAACGCTAAGACCGCCGATCCCTCGTTACTCGCCTCCGCACGGCGATGGAATTCATGACAGCCGGCGGTCTCGTAGTCAGGACACTTTCGCAGCGGTCGCGGGTTCGAATCCCGTCAAGTGCAGATAATTTGTATGATGAATATAGATGTGAGAATTTATTTCCGTTCTTAGGATACGGGTACCTAACCCTTATCACAAGCTCTTACGAACTAATACTACGGGGTTAGGTTGACGTGGTGTGATTGCTGGATAATATTTATTTATTAATCGACACGTAAATACATCAAGTACAATTTTCCATAAATTTGGACGCTTGTTTAAATTTTTTAACCGACTTCCAAAAAGTAGGAGCTACTATGTTCGTCTGTATGTATCTTATTTTTGTGTATGTTCATCGATATTTATCGCCAATTGTGAACCGATTTTGATGATTTTGTTTTTGTTGGAAATGAGATGTTCTAAAGGTAGATCCATGCTAAGGAAACCAGGATCTGGTGATTGCATCCCAGAGAAATCGAGGGGAACCTTCGAAAATCGTAGGAACGACTAGTGCGTTTGTTAATTTTTTCTTTAATTATTTTAAAGCAATACAATTTCATAAAAGTCAGGAGTCGATCTGATGATGGAGTCGAGGGGACTTCTCAACGATTTACAGCAGTTGCCTTGTGTATGGGCTTGATTAATTTGTATTGAGGAGAACTTTGCACCTATATGAGACATAAGTGCCATTACAGGTCTGATGATGGAGACCATAGACAGTCGAAGGAATTTCTCAAAGAATTACAGCAGTTACCTTGTGTTTGGGCTGGAGTAATTTGTATTGATGAAAAATTTACATATAGATGGGTTATGGCTGTCAGTAGAAGTCTGATGATAAAGACGACGGACAGTTAAGGGGACTCCTCAGCGGTTTACAGTAGCAACCTTGTGCTTGGACTTAATTTATTTCTATTGATGAGAAGATAAGTGAGAGTACTCTCCCATGTGAGACATAAGCGCCATTACATGTCTGACAATGGAGAGAATAGACACTCAATGGAATTCCTCAACGATTTACAGCATTTACCTTGTGTTGGACTTACTTCATATTTCATACGTTTCAGTAAGCCAAAATATTGAGTTCGCTAAAATAGAGAAGTAAAAAATAATAAAATTAAAACTTTTTAAAAAATTAAAACTTAATTTGCACTAAAAAGTGTTAAATAAATAATTTAATTAAAATTATTTTTTAAATAATATATGATACGATCAAAACAAATGTGACATGTAATTAAAACTTCGACATGTCTTATCGATTTCTTTAAGATTTCGTCACATCCCTTCAGATTATCGATTTTTATCACATCGATCTTATATCATTCAAAAACCCACGTTTCAAGCATTTATTTAAATAGACGTGTGAAGAAATTTTAGACAGTTTCGTAAGTGATGTTACAGGCCATCTTTAATTTGTAAATGATTAACAAAATGTACAAGATAATATTATGTGTACTTATATCGATATCTGTATGTTACGCAACGCCACCAAGTTGTCTCGAGTTACACCAATCACAGGTATTTTGCAAATTATAATTTTTTACTTCTTAAAATACAAAAAAAAAAATGTTATAGGTATGAGCTGTAAATATATTTTAAAATCGTGTCAATTGGTTCTTTGAAACGGAAATGCGGAAGCGATTCCTACTTGTATAGTGTATCTACAGCGCTTGCTCTGCGGTGATGGAAAGCAACGTTAGGAAATTCGTATTTTCGATAATATTTTAGAACCTCTGGCGGCATGTGAACTCTAATACGCCTTAGACAAAAATATCAAAACTTTTCCAATTTATTCAATTATCATAAATAAATAAATAATGAACGCCAATACGACTAAGCCCCTTATCGAGGGTAGACCAGCCTCGGTGGAGTGGCCTGTCCTAATAGATTATAGTCATTATACTAAAAACTAAGTCATACTAGCAAAACTACTGCCCGTAGCCAGTGTAGGTTATTTTGGCCATGTCATGTATAAAGTATGTTGTACATGAAATAAACCTCCAATAAAAAAACATTTAAAGTCATCGAGCAAATAACCAGATAGAGTAGTGGTGATAAAATGTGAGTCATAAAATTCCGAAAATGGTCAGTGATTTGTCTCTGACGTAAAAGCAATTCAACCAAACAGTGATATGTATGTACGTTCCATCGGCCAATCATCTATCAATGGTCATCAGTCGGCCAATCAGAGCGCAGAACCGGCGCAGCATCGCAGCACAAATTTGGCGGTATTTGTTTTCATACAAAACATATACAATTACCATTCTTTTCCAGTTATATGTTCGATGTTAAAAGTATTTGTATTGATTTATTGTATAATAAATATTTTTATTTTTAGCTGAACACACTCAATGAACGGATGAATCAGATGATCAGTGCTCTATATTCATCACGTAAGTACATTACAAACCTGACTCGACGTTTGAATGACAATTAGTTAATTGTTTGATAATAAATATGACATTGTGACTTTTTAAACTCACACACCAAATGTATATTTTAAATACGAGGAAAATTCGCCAAAATATTATATGGTAGTATAACTAAATGTTCAATCAAAAAAAAGTGCGTGCGTAACAAGTACACATCTCAGAAGTGAAACTTATTTGGTATACTAATTTTCAAATCTCGTTTATATTTATACTAATCTAAAGCTTGAAATTTCTGAGACTTGCGATACGACGTTCGTTCTATCTCACTCTTTCTCTCGATCTTTCGCACTCGGTTCCCTACTCTCACTCCATGGCTATGTACTTTATGCTACTTTCTCACTCTTTCTCAATCGGTCTCAATCACTCTCTTCCTCTGCTTGGACAAAAATGTTACACATTTACGTGACGTTTCATCCATAAAAATTTTACCTTCATGCGCGCAAAGAAGTTTCACTTCAAAAATATTATGTTGTCCATAAACTTTGAGACTTTATTCAACAGTATTATAAAAACACATTTTCAATAAAATAATCTTATTGCAGCAATCCTATCGAAACTGCAGTCAGCTACGAAGCTTGAGTCCAGTCCTTCGAATACGACGCCGGCAGCTGAAACTCCAGAACCAGTGTATGACACTTCAGCGTACTACTCACCGGCAGTAGCCGCTGCCCTCCCACAGGTTATATACGTATCTCCCAGGTTTCCCCCCCAACCATCAATAGCCCCTCCTGCTCCAACCATTCCCGTTCCGGTAACAGCAACACCTCACACATATTATCCAGATGCTCCACTTGAGTACAGTTACCTAACATCTCCCTGGTCTCAATACTATGAGCCGTACCGTTCTATCATCCCACCTAGTTATAGCCCACCAGTCCCTCCAGTAGCACCAAAAAGTACCTACTCTTACCCCGAATATTCATATGAGTACCCTAGTCTTAATCCAGAATACTCGCCTTCTCTTCCATATCCACACCTCCCCTCGCCCACCCCACCACCTGGATACTATACACCTCCACCAGCATTACCGACAACACCTGCCTACCATGCGCCAGCGCCCACTTACCACAACCCACCGCCCACTTACTCTACCCCGCCACCCACCTACGCTGCTCTACCACCCACTTACCATGCCCCACCACCCACTTACCATTCCGTACTACCCACGTACCATACCGTACCACCCACGTACCACACCCCACCACCGATATATTCTCCAGCATCACCAAGTATTCCATACACTACTTCTCAATACTCTAGAATAGCGGATTATTCACCTTATTATTTATGATAGTACGTTTACATAAGGGACCTGTTATGAAATTATTTTTAAAAGAATACGTCTTGTAAATAGATTTATTGAAATAAATAATTTTAAATCGGTTTGATTTTATATACCTAACCCTTATTATAAGAATATTGTAATATTATGTATTAAATATTGTGATGTAATGAATAATTAAATCACAATATTTAAAAATAAAAGACTGATTCAAAAAATATCTAAGTACGTATTTTCCTAGTTGTAACTTCTAAGCACCTTGTGAATTCGTTTACACTAAGAGACAATTTACAGTTCTTGCACACCATGCGTAGAGAATAGAAGTTTATATATCCACTTTCGGTATCCACCGTCAGACCAGTCCAATGTGATCATAATATTGAATTGTAGTCAAGGTAATTAATCACTTTAAATAGAGCATTTGTGAAAAATCGATTGGTAGGAACTGATTAAAATTCAGCAGCAATTGCGCCCAACATTTGGATGATATCAAATCACTAATCAGAAATTTTAATAATTTTGATTTTCAAAAGTACTAAGTAATTCTTTGGTATGAAACTCAAAATCAGGGAAAAAACTCAGGGAAATCCTTTATGGATGTAGCTAGGATCTTCTGGTAGATCCAGACTCTATATGGGACTCGCACCTGGGAGTGCCCTACCATAAACTAAAACTACTGCGAGCACCTTCAGCCGCTCTTTGAGGATACCGGATCTGCAGGCAACAGGATCACCTCAGTGACAAGCTGGCCCCAGTGAAGGCCGTACTACTCCGCGTTAGGGGAGGACAGCCCGGCCGCTACTACGCATTCCTCGCGACGTCGTGCCATACTGGGCCCAGGTTCCCATCCTGAAGCCCGACTCGAGCACAGGGGCGTTACTAGATGCGCATTAAGTAGAGCGTCCTTCGCACCCACGATCGTCGCCCGCGGGAAGAGGTCTCGTCGGCGACCTCCCACCTCTCTTACCCACTCGTCGGCCTCCTTCTGGGACATTACTGTCTCGCAGCGTACCATCGCCATTCAGGACTCGTCGTCACCGAGCATCGCGGTGATGCCGCTCAGCAGAGACAAATCTCCTCCGATGACTGCTGTCAGATCGTGACGCAGCGCCACCCATCTCAGGCACACCTCGAGGTTGTGCTGGGCCGAGTCCACCGCCGCACCACAATCGTGACACGTAAAGCTCTCGCCGAGTGAACTCCTATCCGAGATATAGGAGTCAGTATCGGCAAGAGCCTCCGCCACGAGTTCCCACCGGGGGTCACTGGCCAGGGCAGTTGCTGTTTCCCACGATACCGTACGGTACCCCCGAATTACTCTTACTGCGATGACCCACTGCGCGGAACGCAAATGGACCTTATTACACGCAGTTGACCCGCCCCGATAGGTGCATCATACGTTGCCATACTCTGACAGACACCGCCTTCAGGCGGCGCTGGGTCCACTGAGATTCGGGAGGAGACACCCAGTGCCCAGTGCATTTGCCGCCTTCACGACCGTCGGTCCAAACACTGAGAAAAGTGAGCCGCAGGTATATCCTTCGTCGAGGATGAGCCCCAGATACTTGATATGGGGGCTCGTCCTGACCCTCCCCCTCCAACCTGGTAGGCAGCCCCGGTGGGAGTCCTTTCCACTCGGTCCCGCGGAATAGAAGGGCTTCGGTCTTATCAACTATGACCCGAAGCTCTAGCCTCTCCATGCGGTGGCCGATCATAAGGTCGAGCGCGACCTCGGCCAGCCGCGCCGCCTCCTTATCACACCCTGCTTATTTCACCCCCTAAACCAATTTTCTATATGCCCGAAACAAAAGCTAGCTAGCTAGTAACGTTCCCAAGACTTTGACTTAGGTACGTCCCAGTCATCTGAGTTTTAAGTTTTTGTAACGCGCGAAAAATGCATTAACGCATAGTCAGCTCTTGAGAGGGAACTTGGCAAATTCTCAACCCACTAAATACAGCTACTAACCTATTAAATAGCTAACTAAACACCTATACCTATACTCTAGTACCTAAGGCCGTTAAATTTACTAGGAGCTGACAAAATAAAAGCCAGTCCCAAATGGACACGTTTATGTTCATGGCATCGACATCTTTCGGCTACCAGCTCAGTGGTTTGCCTCGATCTCAATCAAAATACAAAATATAAAGAAGAATATAATTTGAGCGCCAACTGATGTAATTCTGATAATAATATTATCGATTACCAATATAGTAAATGCTACTGATTATTATTGACACAAGCTTATCATTTTTTTTATAAAACAAATTGCATTATTTCTTATATTGTTTCTTAATAATCTGATAATGTTCATATAAAATATTTTCCTGGACGTTTTATTCTCACAACCTCTTCAACATGGAGGGTCTGTACTTAATTTTAGCCCTACTCGTGCAGGTAATTTTAAAAAAAACTCTTTATGCATTTAATTTATTAATTTTTAAATCCTATCAATTTTAATTTTCTTTAATAAGATTATTATATCATAAATGATTACTTTTAGGGTGCTATCATCTCTGCAGAGGAATCCATCGATGAGAAAGAGGTTCTTTTGCAAGAATTTAACAGTAACGCAATAGAAAATGAAATTTTACTAGATAAAGCCGTGGATCCAAAAGACGAATGGATGGATATGTTTATTGGACCAAACGCAAATTTATACCCTTCATCGTCTGCAACCTTAATGGCTCAAGCGACATTTTCTGACAAATCACCGGAAGAACAGCTTGATGAGATCAAAGAAATGGCCAATCAAATCACCATGCTGATTCAAAATGAAATGGCCAATCTGCTTTCATTCGCTATCGGCTGTGTAGATAAAGGAGACAAAATGTCGAGAAAGAAAAGATCAGTTGAAACTACAATGGACAGCGCACAGTTAGTAATGAGGTTATTAAAACATATCAAATCAGATAACGATTACCAGAATATTGCCATTGAAAAGATGATGACTGCTCAAGAAATAGCCAATAAATATGGCATACCTTTTGAGCCTGATACAGAAATATTGTTCAACTTGGCCAAATCGGCGAATGAACATGCAATGGAAATGAATTCTATTCTACAAGAAACGTGCGATCTCAAAAATAATTCTCAATGTAATATAATAGAAAAACAAAATCAAGATAGTAATGCAAAAAATGCGACCATAAATAGCAACAAAATCGAACAAACTAACGACCTATTAAATATTACGTTCATACCTGTTCAGTTAAGCTCAGATAAAGCTGAACAAAAACGCGAACCTGAGTATTTATCGGATTATAACAAGTATTATTATAATACTCATCCTATTGAAACTCAGATACAATCTCCTATAGATCTTCCTGTAAGTTCTCGTCCCACTTTCTACGATACCATATCTTACAATCCAATGTTTGACTATCCGTTCTGTTCACTTGAACCAATTAATAATATTCAATACCTAAACGAGATAGAACCCGAGCCAATACTCACAGCAGAGGAATATGAAGAGACTGTCTCCTCTAAAGTGTATATTGAGCACACAGAGCCCGGCGCAGGGACAGTCAACCACGTTACAACTTACAGCCTTTCTGAAAAGGCGCATTTCAAAACACCAGACATAGATAGCCTTCCTCAGCAAATGCAGTATTATTTTTTCTTAGTGTAAGTCTTATGTTCTTATTTGTTTGTTACGTAATGGTAATGCTTAGTGAACTATAAAATAATCTTAAAATTTTATGTATTTGATGTATATAATTTAAATTTAAATTATATAAATTCGGTATTATCATAGAGTTTAAGTTAGTTTAATGAAAGCAGTTTTCAATTCAATCATATTTAATATTTTTAAATAAATATAGATACTCATAATATTTTATTTTTTTGGCACTTGTTTTACATTTGGCAATTGATTAGAAGGACGAGGTTGGTTTTATATTACGTATTAATATTAGTTAACAAATAATTAAATATATTACCAAAATCTTAAAACTATACCTAAAATAGACAAAATAATTATAAGGCACTTTGGTTTTTTTTTCCTAAAGTACGAGCAATAATAAAATTAAGTACATAGTCATACATATTTACAGTTACGACCACAACAGTTATAATTATTTAATGTATAGCCTGACCAGCAAAATAAAAACCCTGGGCATATTGCGGACAATTTTGGAACTAATTTCTGTATGTACTATACTACTAACATATACTACTATTAACAACTCCAATCCGACGCCAGGAGGCCGTGTGGTCGATGACTACACTGTGGGCGTTGGGCAACCCCCCACTTTAACAAACCATAAGTGAGCTAAATCGGCTCACACTAATCCGATGTAGCATTAGGGCCTTTGGGCCGTTAGCATACCTAGATCATTCCGCAAAAAAAAAATAACAACTACCGTATAAAAGATACAGTGGCGACACCAATGCAGGGTTTATATAATTCTGTCGAGGTGCCCTGTCAGCATAACAGATCCGGGGCACCTCACCAAGGCGGCACTGGTGGCACTCGCCGGGTTTTAGTGGGTAGAGCTGCGTCCATTTACTATCTTTCGGGCACAGCGAGTCCCAGTCCCCAGGCGGGATGAAGAGAATTTCCCGGCGTAAAAGAAAAAAAAAGTGTTAATATAATTCTGGTCAGGCTATATTATATATAGATCGTATTATCTTCCCTCGATCCTCAATAAATTTTGATCCCATTTACATTTAGGGACCTAATGAACTAAGTATATGAATCATTATATGAATTAATAAGCCACACTTTAACTTAACACTTTTTTACTTAAATAAAATATGGATAGAAATATAAAGACCTAGAAAACCCCTGGAGTTAATGACTGGTTGTAAATTTTTCTTCCAACTCTTTGGTTTGTTGATAATGTAGATATGTTTTACAGTAACTTATTAAGTCCTTACGTGATAATATACAAAACAGTTTTTACGAATAAGGTATACCTAACTTCTAATAATTTTATTCATAGTACTTACTAATAGATATAATTATACAGTTTTAAGCATTCCGAGAAGATCTATTAATCAAAACAATACTTGGAAGCGAAGCGTACTTGCCGACTCGTATATTATTCGCATCGGTAACGTCAAATAATGCTTTGGTAAAATAGCATAATAATAAGACTTTATTTTATAGCTAAATACAATATGGTGTCATTTAAAAAGAGGCCAACTTCTGGACTCATACACATAAATCGCTCACTTAGCATTGGTAAAACATATTGTACCTACTCATTTAATATATTAGTAGTCCTTAATATATAAACATGTATATGTCGTTTTAAACAAGGAACCTCTGTTTTATAATTCCTATTTAGTTTATAATCCTTCAGTTTTAATTAGTATAACATTGGAGGTACTCCATGCAATGAACATTTATTGCTTTTTTTTTCAATAATACATTAAAATTATGTATACCATATTACAGATCATTTGTTAACAAATAAATATGTAGATTATAGAAAACAAGATCAAATAAGTCACTCCACCTTACTCAATATATGTAGTAAAATCTGATTGATAGATTTTTAGAATATTATATATTTAAAATAAGCTTCACGTACATCTGCCGGAATAAATGCATTTATCCATGGCTAAGTACTTCGTTTTTTCACGCCCGTATATTGTCTAGGACCATCTTTCCTACAATCTTTATTACAAAACTATATCACAATCCTCTTTATTTTATATTATAATGCTTATCTGTGTGTGAAGTAAGCGGTGTAGGCGCTGTTGTGATTCGCGTGTGGTTGATACCTGAAATAAAAACAAATTCATAAATAGCACCAAACAAAAACCAGTAAAAGGTTAAATGTGACCATCGAGTATATTATAACCGTAGAGTAGTAATGTGAGCCATACAATTCCGAAACTGGTCAGTGATTTGTCACTGACGTAATAGCAATTCAACCAACCAGTGATCTGTATGTACAGATTACTGGTTGAACTATTATTACCTACTAGTTGTCAGCGCAGCGTCGCAGCACAAATTTGGCGGATTCGTTTTCATACAAAACGCATAACATTACCGCTCTATTCCGGTTTTTTTTTTAATTTTGACGAGGAACAACAGCTAAAACACTCTCACAGACACACATAACATAAAGCTAACAATTGTTCCCCACATACTATAAAATGCTCGATGAATGTGACTAATAAATTAGGGTTTGTTAGTATAATCTCGAGTTTGTGTACTTTCTTGATCGTTGTCATTGGCCCATCTTTCTATTGGTATGAGCCAACAGATTGATGCCTTTATAGTTTATGAGGTTTTTTATCATAAGGTATTTTTATTATTACGAGGCATGCGCTGTGCCTTACGTGAAACAGCTATGTTGTATTCCGGAAAGAAAAACACGACATGCAGCGTAATTACTAGCATCGAGACTTATATAATTTCTTACCTATGTCTCGGGATAGGCAAAGCATGAAGATTTGCTACGTCTTGGCATCAACTATCAACTAACTTAACTATAACCGCCATCATACGTAAAATAAACGGATTAAAGAACAACGAGTTGGTAGAGTACATAATATCTCCATACAGTTTTAGAAGTAATATGACTTCTTTAGCCGCGTTGAGCACCTTTTGATACGGAAAAAACTTCAAGGTTCGCGTCACCGACATGCTTATGTCACATTATGACATGAAATTACTAATTTGATTCGTTTTAAAATTTTATTTTAAGTCTTCACTTGTATCAGCAGTCCCCATGACTGCAATTTTTTTAATTGGTTGACTTTTAATTATATTGATGTAATTGGCCACATGAATGATAATGGTGATATGTCCCTCACCGAACGGGATGCGCGTGCGCAGGGTACAGCGGGCCGCTAGCGCTTGGGTCTGCGGCGTAGGGCTGCGACAGCGAGTAGGGCTCCACTGGAGCAATGTCCCGTCGCCGCGGGGTATTTCGCTGAGCTGTGCTTTGTTCTGGTGGGCTGCGGAACACAGAAAACAAAAATTAAATTAAGTACATACCTAATTATTTAACAACTATTCGACTTCTATTTTGTTTTTGCCATTTTTCCTAATTTACTATTATATTAATAATATTAGTTTTATGCGGATATGAGATATTTTTTTTTACATTAGGGGCATAAGTAAGAACTCGGATATAACGTTTGTACCGCCATCTGTAGCGTGTTAATGAAACTAACAATAGTTCGTTACGTGAAGTGGGCGCCCACGAGCTTTGTTGTAGTTAAAGTAGATGGCAGATGTTTCAGACGATTCATATTATTATCGGGATAGCAGATGCGTCGCTGCACGATCGTCGGTCGCTGAGACCAAATAATAAATAGTATTTCAAATACTGATGGAAACTTTGCTAATTGCCAAAATCTCTATTTTCAAGGTATTTTAATAATTATATTTATATATTTAACAATTTAGTAACCTTATAGAGTAGCGAGGGATCGATTGTCTTGGCGTTCTTTGAGGGAGGCCTATGTTCATAAAAGACGACCTGGTTCATCAGGGTTTCCCGGTCGAGGAGGTACATAGGATGTATCATCCCCGAACAAAGCATAAGCACAAAATTGTGCTCGTCATCCTGCCGCTCACACCAGCGGCCAAAAACATCTACAATATTAAAGCCGTCTGTAATATGACTGGCTTTCGTGTCGAGGCTCCACGTAAAAGGGGTATGATAGGGCAATTTCATCGTTGCCAGCTTTACGGCCACTCAGCCCGCAACTGTTCCGCCCACCCCAGGTGCGTTAAGTGCCTGGAAGACCACGGGACACCTGACTGTCCCCGTGACAGGGCCACAGCCACAGAGCCGCCCAGCTGCGTCCTATGTAGGGACAAAGGTCACCCGGCGAATTACCGCGGTTGTCCCAAGGCGCCGAAAACGGCGCGCCGCGTCTCAAAGCCGGCAAAAAAGGCGGCTTCACAAAAAGCCCCCCTCCATCTCAGGGCACCTAGGAATGATAAATTCATCCCTGCCCCCCTTCCCACGACCAACCCGTGGCTTAAGCCAGCTCCGAAGCCGACTCAAGTCACCGCGTCTCCCACCCAGGTCCCACAGAGCACCCCAGCAGAATACAGAAGGCCAACGGCACCCCCTGCCGGCATCACGATGCCCGCAGCCCCCCGCCCTACCCCCTCTTCCGGCTACGGAGCTGACCTGGCTTTCGTGTCACAGTACCTTAGCGTCATTGACACCAACGAAGTAAGTATCCTAGCAGCGAAGCTGCGAGGTTTCCCCCATGATCGTCTACAGGCGTTAGTAGACCATGCGGCCTTGATCGACCAGATCAAGTTTTCCACTCCAAGCCCATAAATGGCTACCACCGCCAGAACAAAACCGCGCTCTCTGCGAGTGGTGTCGTTCAATGCGAACGGCATTAGAGCGAACATCGACGAAATTTGTATATTCGTCAAAAAACACGACGTAGACGTCCTCCTTGTGCAGGAAACGTTCTTAAAACCCAGTATTAGTGACCCGCGTATAGTCAATTATAATATTGTTAGGAATGATAGGACGCGATCCCAACTTGGAGGCACCCTCATTTACTACAAGAGGTCCCTCCACTGCATACCTATAGACACGCCGGCCCTAGAATCACTAGAGGCCTCCGTCTGCCAGGTGAGCATGACCGGCCATCAGTCGATCACAATCGCCTCAGTATACCAATCTGGTAATAGGAAACTATTATTTAGCGATTTAAATACGCTATTAGAATTAGGCAACGCTGTCTTGATTGCCGGCGACCTAAATAGTAAACATCATTCATGGGGCTGCAGAGATAACAATAACAATGGAAAGATTCTCTGTAAAGCAGTCGATTTAAACAGTATTATTATCGCCCCCGATGAGCCCACGCGTTTCGACTTCGCAAGTAGCGAGAGGAACGTGCGGCCATCTATACTAGACATAGCCATTCTACGAAATATCACCCTTCAGGTACATTCCATAGAAACCATTCAGGAGCTTAACTCAGACCATAGGCCGGTGCTTATACAACTCGGCGACCCGGCAAACAATAGAAATACAGATAAAAAAAAGATCATCGACTATAAACTTTTAAACGATAATCTGAAAATCCTTCAATCGAGTCATCTCGATAAAATCCCCGACATAATAGACAGTCCTCAAACTGCTATATCAGCATGCTCTGACTTCACCGACCATCTGGTAGCAATGATAGAAAAGTCATCCAGGGAGATCTCACAGGCCCATGACGGCCGATGGGACTTCCCGGAGGATCTTAAAGACCTAATACGCGCAAAAAATGCAGCAAAGCGTACATACTCTCGCTACCGGACGGACGAGTATCGACGAGCTCTCCGTGACCTCGAACGACAGGTCAAAGCCCGGGTCATAGAAAATAGAGCAGAAAGGTGGGATCGCCTCCTGAGTGAAATTTCACCTTCGCACGTGGCCTACTGGCCACTCGCCCGTTCAATGAAAAAAAAGACGGAGGCACCTATGCCTCCGTTAAAAAGATTAAATCGCGCGCCTGCACTAGAGGACGCCGACAAAGCGGAATGTTTAGCCGATACCCTCGAGAGTCAATGCACTCCGAGCCAAATAGTCGCAACTCCCCCCGTAGGCCCCCAAGTAGAGGAGGTAACTAGGGAGGTGGCGAGAAGGGCCTCTGCGCCGCTGGGGGGAGATCCAATCCTTCCGACGGACGCAGAAGAGGTCCAAGACATTATAAAATGCCTTCACGCCAAGAAGGCCCCCGGGCCGGACGGGATTTCCTACAAGGTATTAAAAATACTACCGCCCGCCCTAGTTATCCTCCTGGTTAACATTATAAACGCCCTCCTCAAGGGTTGTAGATTCCCCGATATATGGAAAGAAGCTACGGTATAGGTTATATAGGTATATAGGTATAGGAATACCGAAGCCCGGAAAACCGCGCTCGGAACCGTCTAGCTATCGTCCCATAAGCCTGATAAGCTCGTTAGGAAAAATCTACGAAAGAATTCTGCTTAGGCGGTTGAAAACCGTCATTAGCGAAAAGAATCTTTTCATAGATGAGCAATTCGCCTTCCGCGAAAACCACTGCTGCCCGAGGCAAGTCCACCGTATGACGGAGGATATACTCAGAGGTTTCCATAAGAAAAACAAACACGATACGTGCGCTGTATTCTTTGATGTAGCAAAAGCCTTTGATAAAATCTGGCACGAAGGCCTCATATTCAAACTATTCAAGTTAGGAATACCGGACAGATTAGTCATCATCATCCGCGACTACCTTTCGGGCCGGAATTTTAGATATAGAGTAGAGGGCACTCGGTCCTCTCGGAGACCTCTGAGGGCCGGAGTCCCACAGGGCTCCGTGCTGTCTCCGACCTTGTACAACTTGTATACCTCCGACATCCCCGAACACCCGGCGGTTAAACGGGCTCTCTTTGCAGACGATACCGCTCTGTATATCACCCACCCCTCAGCCGCAAGGGCTTCCACCATCCTCCAGCGTGCCGTCACCGAGCTGGGTGAATGGTTCGCAAAATGGAGGATTGATATAAACCCAGAAAAAAGTGCCTCCATAAAATTCTCACGTAGGAGGGTCACAAACAGACGACCTTATCGTACCATGAAACCGATAAGGATAAACAATATAGATATACCCAGAGTAGATCAGGTAAAATACCTGGGGGTCACCCTTGACAGGTCGATGTCATTTAGACCACACATAGAGTCAGTCACCAAAAAGGTCAAATTCGTCTTGAGCCGTTTATATTTCTTAATTAACAAAAACAGCAAAATGCCCCTCAGGCATAAGCTTACCCTGTATAAAACTTGTATCCGACCCATTATGTCATACTCTTGTGTCGCATTCGCGCATGTGCCACAAAGTCGACTTAATGCACTACAAATAGTCCAAAATAAATTTTTACGCATGGCAACCGGTTGCCCGTGGTACGTAAGAAACATCGACCTGCACAGGGACTTCAGATTAGAGTCCATTAGGGGCCACTTCAAAATGACGTCAGAACGTCACTTTGAAAAGGCATTCCTTCACCCAAACCCGCTCATCGTGAGCGCGGCAAACTATTCCCCAGATAGCTCAGTTCCAATTAGACATAGGTTACCTAAGCATGTTTTAACAGATCCAGTTGACGAAATCTCTCAGCTACTAATGCGCGACGCAAAAGCGCGACGCGAACGTCACAGCATATACAGACACACACACGGTGCTAGGTACACCTGCACACCGCTTGGACCTCGGGGTCGTAAGCGACGTCGAACCCTACACATGGAAACCACATCGATCCGGATCGATCGCGGAAGCTTAGGTTCGAATCCGATACGAGTAGACACCACAAGGGACAAACCCAGACCGCACAAACAGCGCTAGCACTACGCTACCGCTAGATTGCTTGGGCACCGCGCATGACCCGCCTCTCTCCAGAGGGAGGGATGAGGGCCGGCCCTCATGATGATAGGTTAAATTCAACCGTAAAAGATTCGTCGACCGTATCGGATTTGACTAGTCCAAATGATGCTCTCCCGAGAAGCGCGCGCGATGAACCGCGCCCCCTGCGGGGCGCGGAGGGGGGCGTCCCCCGTTCGAATATTTCTTAAGTGAGCCATCTGCTCACTTACTGTACCGATTGAGCTTAAAGGCCATCAGGCCGAAAAGTAAAAGCCCTTCCGAAAAAAAAAAAAAAAAAGGAGTCGACGTCGCCCATGAACATAAACTAGTAGGTATGCCTGGAATGAGCCCAGGCAACTCATTTATGTGTTGTCTATCCCGAGACATAAGATGTTAAGTATCGGTGCCAGTAATTAAACTGCCTGTCTTACCCTTCTCTCCGAAACACAGCAAAGGTGTTTCACGGGAGAAACAAGCAAGATGGTGGTACCCATGCAGCCGGGAGCGCGGCACAGCGCTTCCCTCCCACCAGCAGTGGACGGATAGAGGCTGATGATGATGATGATGATATTAAAGATGTGATAAACATTGTGATAAAAATATTAAAATCTATTAAATACCTATGTCTGCTTTAATTGCGTGATTTAACATGTCAAAAATTAAATAAATGTGTGCAATAGCCATATTTAAAAAAAATGATGATGATATTATGCGACTAAAAATATATTTTATACCATTAAACTAAGATTCCGGTATGAGCTCAAATAAGTATGTATAAATTACTTAAAATTACTTATATATAATTATTTTAAAATATATATACCTAATTAGTTTAAAATCAATAAAAATTATTACCCAGGAAATCATAGCCTAAAGTCAATAAAAACATTTTACAAAAAATTAAAACCGACTTCAAAAATACTAAACTAAAAAGTAATAAAATAACAGTTTCTTTAATGTTTGTGCTTACAACATATAATCAACTTAATCTTCTACTAATGTACAAACTTTGCGTTTACCACGTCATTATAGTTACTTTTGGAGTCGGTGTCAGCCAAGGTAGGTAGGTAGGTAATGTACAGCAACAAATACCAAGTGACAATAAGACAAATAAGTCTGCTGCTATTGGCTGCTATTGGCTGCTATTGGCTGCTATTGCCATAATTGAAATATAGTCCTCCATGTCAAATAACACTTGATCATTGGGATTCTCAAAACACAAACAAATCAAATTCAACGAGCGGAGCCGGAGATTGACGCGTCGAAGCAAATAAACCATAAATAAACTGTTACATTTTATCTTAGATGACTTTTAATATGACAAAGTAATATATGGTGATGATTGTAATTGAGCAGGACAGGTCGTGTTCCCACCATGGTTCAGGCCTTGACGTGGCGGTGGGGCTCAGTAGCCTAGGGTGAGCTGCTGCACCTTGGGCGAAGCTAATTGAGCCGAGGGGGCTCTTTATACCCCTCTTATAAGAAGAGGGGACAAAAGAGCCGAGGGCAAGGGGCGAGGATGGGAACCTCACCCCATTGTACTGTCCCGACGTTAGGAGGGTTTTTTCTGTGGTGCGGGACAACCCCTCTGTGGGGGTGGCGTCAGTCCCTTGCGGGACTGACTAGCCGTCGAGGTGTTAGCTTACAGATCCGGGGCACCTCACCAAAGACGGCACTGGCGGCACTCGCCGGGTTTTAGTGGGTAGAGCTGCGACCCCTTACCATCTTTCGGGCGCAGCGAGTCCCACATATCCGCCTGGGGAGACCCACTCCCGGCGTAAAAAAGTATTAGTACTAATTTATGTTCATGGGCGACGTCGACCACTTACCATCAGGTGACACATCTACCAGTTTGCCTTTCCAAATAACATAAAAAACTAGATAATCTTAATATCTTAAAAGTAACAAACATTTTACGTCTTCGCGTCCGCATTTTATTTTTATACCTATGAATAATTTTCATACTTTGATATTTTTGTGTGTGCACAATAAAGTACCTATAATCATATTATATTCAATCATTCATAGTTATATGATACGTATTCCTTTAATATGTAAGTCGTATTCCATTTTTAGTGTAACTGTATTAGAGGAAGGAGTTTTTTTGGACTGCAGGACCACCTTCTGGGCGGGGTCGTATTCCGCGTGATAATTCTTTATTTTGACAAGCAGCGACAAATGGCTTTCATACGGTCCGTATAAAACTATTATACCGGGAAGTAGAACAAAAAACTATGATTTATCATCTACAGCTCGTTGTAGCTTTGTTTTTGCACGTGTTGGGGCATCGATGAATTAATGACAAATACACTTTTAATATGAAACACTAATGATACGCGGTGTCAAATGTATAATGATCATTACAGTAAAATAGTGACTGGTCTTATTGGATATTTTTTTTATAACATAAGGAAGCAAAGGAGCAGTCGGAGCCTTATAGTGACTACCGACGCCCATCCGCACAGCCGGAGGTTATGCAAATGAGATGCCCTCCTCTTCCCTATCCCCCAATAGGCCTCCAAAAACTCACAATCCGCACGAAACTCGACAGACTTGCTGTCACTTTACGCCTGTATTATGTGAGCGAGAGGTGGTACCTCGATATTACCCAATTCGGCAATGATATCCATCCGATATTAAATAAATAGATATAATAATATCGTAAATTGCAATCTACTACTATAATTTTGATAATCATTCTTTATATTGTTGTTTTGTAATGTTTACGCCACGGGTTTACGCGAATTTCACTTTTTATAATGAAACAACTTTTACGGATTTTTTCGCGGTTTATTAAGTTTTTTACATTCCCGACGTTTCGGATACTTTACATAGACCAAGCAACATCATTCTTTTATACGTACTACGGCAATTAAAAGTCACTAAGGTACCCTACGTTCAGTTGTTGATAAAATAATTTGCGGCCTAGTGAATAAATAAAATCGATTTTAAGCCTTATAAATGTAAAAATAAAATGTATTATCTAGTTACGCAGTTTTTCTGTTTTAATACAGAATATATTTGATAAAAACTGCTACAATCTACATAAATTCAGTACAGAACGTTGGGCGGTCAGTTGTAGATCACTGTCATTAAACATACAAATAAACTTGAAAATTTTAGTAAGAGGCAAAGCAGCATGGCACTACCCTGCTGCTTTGCAGCGGAATTGGGCTGGCACGACCGCGGTGGTACCTCTCGCTCACAAAACACCGGCGTCAAGTGCCCATTGGGGGGATGGGGATAGGGAAAGGGAAGGTAACGCAGCTGCATAACTTTTGGTTGTATGAATGTGCATAGGCGTCGGTAGTCACTTTAAGGCTCCGACTGCTCAGTTGCCTCCTTGTGACATAAAAAACGCAAAAACAAAACTATCTTTATATATATAATTCTTCTGTGCGTGTGTATGTCACTGAACTCCTCCTATGCGGCTGGACCGATCTTGATGTTTTTTTTTGTGTGTGTTCAAGTGGATTCGAGAATGGTTTAGATTCACAAAGAAAAAATTTAAAAAAAGTGCGTGCGTACAAAATACACATGTTAGATGTGAAACTTATTTGGCAAACTAAATTTTAAACCTATTTTAAACCTTTTATATTTATACTTTTTTTATAGAAGAGGGGGCAAACGGACAGTCGGTTCATCTGATGGTAAGTAAAAGTACTCGCTTGCTCCCTACTCTCACTCCACGGCTTGTGCTTCATGCTACGTTCGCTCTTTCTCACTCTCTCTCAATCGGTCTCAATCACTCTCTCCCTCTTCTTGGACAAAAACGTTGCACATTTTCGTGACGTTTCACCCGTAAAATTTTTACCCTCATGCGCGCAAAGAAGTTTCACTTCAAAAATTGTACAAGACAACGTATGTCGGTGCCACTAGTATGATATAAAATAAAGAAAACCTGAAAACATAGTAAATACTTAACGCTACACCTACGGGAGTTTTAAGCAGTCGTTGGGCGGGAATGCCATAAAACACCAACGTAAACAAACCCAGCGTATCGGGCGTGAGAACAGGCCACGACTCATCCACATTTATATCCCATTGCGAGCCAACGCTGAACGCTGCATCCAGAACATTTATTAGGTAAAGTAAACAAACCATATTTAAAAGCATGTTCAATACCTACATGTAAGCTTTTAATACCTATTCGTTCGATCGAATAAATATTCGATCGAATATATGCAAAATCCGTTTCTAATATTGTAATGATTGAAAGAATCCGTTGTACCAAAACAACCTTTATAAAAATGCAAATAAAATAAATGATAAAATTGGTTTCTTTAACGATATGAAGAAAATGGCACAGAACGGTTTAGACTTAGCCTATTTAATTTTGTTGATGATTATGATTATTTTTACCCACATCTTTGTAAACAGGGGTAGTCGAATCAAATGTACCTAAACGATATGCAGATGTAACTTTATTCGAAAGTTCTGGAAACGTCCGCCATAACTGTCGCCCGTAACTCTTTACACGCCGTCGTAAAAGTAAATTGTCACCGGCTGCCCGCCAGTGCTGAACATCCATAAACCATAATCATCGGAGACGGTCGATAGTTGTGACAACTTTAATAGCTGAACGTGGTTTCGTTTACATTTTAAGCGCCTTTAATGAGAAATCCACTTACCAGTCATCCGGATCACAGTCTCTGAATCCTTTGGCGAACGGGTTGCTAGCTATTTTTAGCTGCGTGATCTGAAAATATGATTTTGATTTGTTCAAAACTATATGAATGGCAATTAATTATGTTAATTATTATCAAACTTGTCAAAGCAAAAGCAGCATTTATAAGTGAATTCAACTTCTCACAGATAGTAATAATAAGAAATTAATGACGGTCAGGCATCGAGTCGCAGCACAAATTTGGGAGAGTCTGTTTTCAATTTTCATACAAAACACATAGATACATTACCGCTCTACTCCGGTTATATGCTCGATGTCGTCAAGTAAGATAATGACGTCACTTATGCTAGCGGTTCCACAATCATTATATTAATTCATAAACAGTTGTTTCATTATAATTAGAGAAATTGGCGAAAACATTAGACAACAATGTACCCGATGATTCTGGTAGGCGGTGACGGCGGTGAAGCTGGTCTCCGGGAAGATGAAAGTCCGGTACGGCACCGCCCCGGGTGTGGTGCTCTGTCCGTCCCCCGGCAGGAACACCACGTGCAAGCGCGGCTGGTACCGGTGCATCGAATTTAATATTATCTAAAAAAATATAAGTAATTAAAAAAATAAACTAAAAATATAAATATTATAATAAGTTACAGTCAGCAAAAGAGGTAGCGATGTGCTGCTGTTAGAGGTAGTGCCATGATGCTTGTAAGAGGTAAAGCCATGCTCCATTGCAGCCGAATTGGCCTGGCACGACCGGGGTGGTGCCTCTCGCTCACATAACACTGGCGTGACATGCCAGTGGTATATGAGACGTGACAGCTATGCTGTCGTCTCATTAGCATACTATCTAACAGGATGCCAAAACGGATGATCCCAAAACAAAAATCAAGTAAAGCGTTTTTTAATCGTACTTAACGTTTAAAGCTTCTTATTAAAAACCATTTTATATATTTTTATCTTTAACTAACTGTACTGATATATCAATTTGCCACTTTACGTACGTGTCTTTTCATTTTCTTGAGGCGAAATAATGATTCTCACATAACTCCAGTTAGGTGAATCGGAAAAGACTTAAATAATAGGTATCTTATAAAACTCTCACATGTCCGTTATCGTCCAGCTGGTTATTGGTAAGCTTGAGCTTGTCGAAGGAGACGAGCTGGCGCATCCAGTGCGCGCCCGCCGCCGGCGAGTCCGGGTGCACGTGGATACGCGGCGGAGAAACCGGGTCAGACTTGCCCGCCACCACCCAGCTGGAACTAAACACCCAGTGAGATGAAGTGTTAGACTAATACTAAACGTCATCTTTAGTTTTAGTCAGGTAAACCTTAGTTTTAGTCTAACTAAAGATAAACTTTAGTTTTAGTCTAGCACCATCTAAAACTTCACTTTCTTACACTTAACTTTTCATGTTTTTTTAGTCCACTATTGTAGAATGTCGTTGTAGTGTCTTTAAATACATGGGAAATACAAAAAAAAAAATACAAATAATAAAAACTAATTGCTTAAAACGAATTGTGTAATATTTTGTATAAGTTGTGCTGCCTATTTTCAATCTCTTCTGTACGTATCTCCAAATACCTTTAAGTATCATAATAATTAGTAATAATTATTATGATACTTAAAGGTATTTGGAGTATCATAATAATTATTACTAATTATTATGATACTGTTTTATGATTGATCAGATGCAATTCTATCTGGGTAGGATTTTGTTCTAATAAGGACAGAAAAATTGTATACTTACACATTTAAACCCTACAGAATCATAGTTAGCACGTTTGAATTTGGACGAACTGAAGTTAGTCTTTCACAATAATATGTTTTACAGTTTTAAGTACGCGCGACGTATAAATATCATTGTATGCGCGTCAAACATTTTGTATACAAAAATCACTTGAAGTTTGCGGAGTCACTCTAGCTAACTTCAGTCCATCCAAGTTACATCATACATACCTATGAAAGGCATATCTGTATCTCTTGTCATCGACCGGCACGAAGTCCACCAACAGCAGATACTCAGCGTTGGGCAGGAGGCCCGAGAGTCTGGCCTGGAGCGCCGGGAACATGCGCCGTCCGGCCTTCGTGACTATCATTTCGGTGCCCAGCTCGTGGAAGCTCCTCCACAGCGCGGCCAGCTCGAGGGAGGCGGTGCAGCGGGCCACCGCCGGGTGTAGGGTCACGTTCTGATTCGGAGCCTAGTGAAGGTCAATCTTAGTGAACAACAAAGGACATTACGACAAGAACTAGACTTGGGTGAATGTGCCGCGGCGGCTTGTCTGCTAGTTTAGTTTGCTTATTGAAGTTGCCATAAAAATAGGACATCCGAGAACTGACTAGGTCAGTCTAATTAAATAATCATTATCAGCCTATCGTCTTGGTATAGATCATGGTCTTCGTTGTCGTCATCGAGCCTATAACCGGATAGAGTAGTAATGTCACCAATAAAATTCCGAAATTGGTCAGTGATTTGTCACTGGCGTAATATCAATTCAACCAACCAGTGATCTGTGGGCACCTCCTATCGCAAAGGCGAAATTTGTTTTCATAAAAAACACATAACATTACCGCTTTATTCCGGTTATATGATCGATGGTTGTCGCAGATGTAGCGTGTATGGATCCTGCCAAAGGCCAACAATTTACATTCACGACTGGGAGGTATATCATATGTGCTGTGTACCACGCACCCGTCTGCATAGTTATATACAACCATCATACTTGTTTCTTCGGTGAAGAAGGTTCTTTAGAAAATGATAACAGAACAGGCAGTGTGGTCAAGAGTCAAGACACAGCAAGACCTCACATCGCAGACACATACTTAGTCATGAGTTTCCTTACACAATAAGGCCACCCTGGAAAACTTAATAAATGTTAACCTCAGATACATCTGCCACGTCTGCCTTCTCATTTATATTCCTAGTACCTAGTTCCTAGTAGTAGAGATTAGACAGCTTGAAAGCCAAGTCAGTGGAGTGGGGCTCGGTACCTGCATCCTGGGGGGCGGTGGCTGTGGCGGTGGAGGCACGAGGGCGCTGTGGTCCCGGCACGTGCTCTCGCTGAGAGCCTGCAGGGGTGAGTACGTACTACGCGAACACACCGCATTCTGTTCAAAATATAGATTTTGCTCGTTCTATAACGTTTACTAATCTTTATGCCTTATGAGATAGATACCAGTTTAGCTTCATGTCTTATTATTCGTTAAAAATAAATTGGCAGTCATACGGACTGCCGATAGATGTAAAAGATTATGACATTATGAAATTTCAAATTTTAATACAGTATATAGGATGAGGCCAAACGAGCGTATTTTTTGAGCCGTGAGTCGCGTAAAAATTACGCTGTATTCGGTTGCATACTAAAGTTGCTCAAGTCCTGTTTGTGCCACACGGCGACGCAAACTCACTGTGCGCATTAGTATGAAACCGAATGCAGCGATTCATTTTAGGCAACTCACAGCTCAAAAAATTACCATAATGTCACATTAGCATGATAACTGTTCTAACTTCCAATAACTTCTCTCACTTGACCGAATTTAAAGCAATAAGTAAATCACTCTTCTCCATTTAAATGACAATAAACTTACATCTCGTTCTGGATGCTGCAGCTGCGATGTCACTGATAACTGGTCCTGATCGCGACTTACTCGCTCTGCCAACGAATGCAATTGAAAGCCTCCTCTGGAAAACTGACTGAAAACTACTCCTGCGAATAAACATCTTTACATTACATTTATGTTTTTTATGTTAGTTGGTTAGACAGACTGGCTGGTAAGTGGTCGACGTCGCCCACGAACATAAACCAGTATACCTGGAACTAGTTTAGGCAACTCTTTTGTGTGTTGCCTATCCTGAGACATAAGATGTTAAGTCTCGGTGCCAGTAATTACACTGCCTGTCTTGCCCTTCTCTCCGAAACACAGCAAAGCTGTTTCACGGGAGAATCGAGCAAGATGGTGGGACCCATCCAGTCGGGCGCGCGGCACTCGGCTTCCCTCCCACAAAGTAAAGTAAAGGTCAGTTCAGGGAGACGGCTGGTTGGAGGGCAACCCCTGCGACTGGGTGGTACAGTGCCCTGTGCCATGCATTAGCCGGCCCCAGGTAGATGCGAGTGGCGGAGATCGGCCGTCGCGTCGTGGCGTTAATTGGAAGAGACCTATGTCCAGTGGACGGAGAAAGGTTGATAATGTTGATGAGATGTAAAGATATTAAATACTGAATCGTTCATTTTTCAGAGAAAGCTGCGACTTGTTCAGGTGGAAGTTAAATTATTTTCTCAAAAAGACTATAGGTAATCAATGTTTTAAAAAGAAGTTAGTAGTCACGGGACGCCAGGCTGATATAAAACATCTACGTTAATATTATAATTAATAAAAAATATGGAATAAAATAAAGAAAGATAATATACGTGTCATGAGGTTTGCCGTCACGGCATTGAGTCGATTTTACTGCCAAGATGCTTCACATCAAAAACTGTATGATAAAATATAGTTTCGTTACCATCGGTTGCAAAAAAATGTTAATGATATTTTCCCATTTTATAAGTTTTCAGTTAAATTTAAAACACCTTTTATAAAGTTTTTAAACTTGGAATACCCGTTTTAATTTAAAAAATTAAAAATCTTATTTAATTTTAAAACTACCAACATAGTATATACGTACTACTATGTACCTAACATAGTATATACGTTGCTTTTGGATCTTACTTAAATTTTTATTACGCGGTTTCAATCATTGAAATTGTACCATCCAATTAAATAAAAGATATTCCGATGAAAAACCACAAATTCTAATGTCTCCATCAAGCACGTAAGCAGTAATAAGTGGTGCCATGCTGCTTTGCAGCCAAATTGGGCCTGCACGACCGGGGTGGTACCTCTCGCTCACAAAATACCGGCGTCAAGCGAAAGCTATACCGTCGCGTTTCGTGCTGTTTGTGAGTTTCCGGTGACCCATTGGGGGGTTTAGGGAAAAGGAGGGCAACACATCTGCATAACTTTTGGTTGTGCGGATGTCTATGGGCACATGTGGTAGTCACCATAATGCTCCGACTGCTCGGTTGCCTCCTTGTGACATAAAAAAAGCACAAAGTTAAAAATATAATAGCGACTTAATGTTCATGTAAGACATACGACACCTACTCCAAAAGTAACTATATATAATGTCGTGGTGAACGCAAAGTTTGTACATTAGTAGAAGAATAAGTTGATTATAAGTTGTAAGCACAAAAATTAAAGAAACGCAATTATTTTATTACTTTTTAGTCTTATATTTTATAATGGGTTTTAATTTTTTGTTAAAATAAATATTGCTTTACTGTTTGTCACTGTACCTATATGACAAACGGTATAAAAAAATGATACAGGCTATCATCGAAACCTTACAAAATATTATTATATCTTTAAATGAGCAATTCTTGTATATATACAAGAATTGCTTATATTGCTTGTATATATATGTATACCGGGAGGGAAGCGCTGTGCCGCGCTCCCGGCTGCATGGGTACCACCATCTTGCTTGTTTCTCCCGTGAAACAGCTTTGCTGTGTTTCGGAGAGAAGGGCAAGACAGGCAGTGTAATTACTGACACCGAGACTTAACATCTTATGTCTCAGGATAGGCAATACATAAATAAGTTGCCTGGGCTCGTTCCAGGTAAACTAGTTTATGTTCATGGGCGACGTCGACCACTTTCCATCAGGTGGCACGTTTGCCAATTTGCCTATCCAACTAACATAAAAAGAATATATATATATATATATATATATAATTGGAATCTCGGAATCGGCTCCAACGATTTTCATGAAATTTTGTATATGGGAGGTTTCGGGGGCGATAAATCGATCTAGCTAGGAATCATTTTTCGAAATAGTCATTTTATAAAATAAAAAAAAAGAAATCATCGGGTCGGGTCATCCGGGTATTATTATATTATCAGATAATAACTGACTTACGTCAAAACGAAGTTTGATATAAATAATAAATTGCATGCAATAAATAAATAAGATGTAAAAACTAAAATTTGCACAAGACAATATTTTTAGCACTGAGCCGAGCTTTAATATTTCATGAGGAAAATTTTGCGAGCACATCAACCTCTTCTGCTTTTCTTTAATTTACGAAGAATATAAATTTAAATTTATTTATGTAAGTGCTATTGGATGTAGTTTGGTAGTAGTTAGGTAAATTTTAAGCCACACTTTAGAACTGGAACATCGATATTACTAGTGTTTCAACATACAAGAGGCTATACAAGTCAATTTACCTGTTTACTTTTAAAACAATCAAAATCGCGAAAATATATTTATTTATTATTTGCATTTAATAATAAAAACACTCAAAATTTAAACCATAAAAAAGATATAAAATACAATAACGTCCTCCCTTCGGAGGATATCTCACTCAACTAATTGGTGTAATGGCGGGAAACTCAAGACTTTCAGAATGGCCGCTATAATTTCTTCGTGCCATGTCAAGACGGGATTATAAATAAGACGCTCGATGAAAACTGAGCTTACGTGCAAGTGACAATGACATGGCGACGATAAAAATAATTATAAATACGAGCCACAAAAGCTAATAAAATTTATTTATAGTTTTTTATGTATGTATACGGAAAGTGATAGGCCACGGTAAAATAAATTACTGAGACTATTAGATGTACTATGTATTAGTGTATGTAAATGTAAGTATTATGTAGATGTAGTACACTGTTTATGTTTAAACTACTGAAAGTATGAAAATATGAATAAAAATATATTGTCTTCATATATATATATTTTAACGACTTCAAATAATATAATATGCAATCTTTATAGTTTCGATATAACCACTGAATTGTTTATTTGTACGTTAAGATTTAACGAAATATAATAACACAACCTGTGATGGGTTCACACGCCCTTTCGGCTTCAAGATAGCTTATACAGATTGGTTGCATATTTATTTCAAGAGAAACAATGTCATTTCTTTTCAATATCATTTTCTATCCGTAGTTAATAAGGATACTGTTAAGAATATCTATTATTAACTAGTGTATAATACAAGAGGGCATTTGATGTGTGATTTTTTGCTTTAACCTTAACACTCGTCCGTATTTAATGTACAATAAATTACTAAACTAAGGACAGTAGAAGAAGTAATGTGTCCGTAAGTTCCACTCCAATTACTATAATGTTCGTTCATAGTGCCAAATCAATAAAATAAAATCGAATAGACGGATCACGGAGCGAACAACAATCAATTGTCTTGTCATTTTGAATAAAGTGCTAGTAAAGAAAATTACAAAGTGCGATTTAATATGAAAGCCCTTGCACAATCTTTTTTTTCTTTAACGCCTGGAAATGCTCTGAGGCATCCCGCGGGGAAGTGGGTCTCCCCAGGCGGGTAATGGGACTCGCTGCGCCCGAAAGCTGGTAAGTGGACGCAGCTCTACCCACTAAAACCCGGCGAGTGCCCAATGCCGCCTTTGGTGAGGTGCCCCGGATCTAATAAACAAACAGGGTACCTCGACAGCTAGTCAGTCCCGCAAGGGACCGACGCGGACGCCACCTCCACAGAGTGGTTGTCCCGCACCACAGAACAAGTCTTCCCAACGTCGGGATTACAATACGGGGTACAAAGAGCAGGCTCAATTAGCTTTGCCCAAGATTGCACAATCTGTCTGTTAGTTGTACAGTTAATTTTATTTAAGAACAAAATAACGGTGTGCTTAGTTTAAAAAGTACAAATCTCTTATAGCAACGTGAACTAAATGTGAGCGAAGATGGTCTAGTGGGTTGGTTTCTTGAGTGAGAGGTTCGATCCTGACCCCTGCGGTGCCTTGAAATGGGTTTTTCCTAATTTTTGTGTGCACCTGAACATGATACCATCGCTTAATCACCGGTGAAAGAAACCTACGTATGGCTGATGAGATCAAAAGTCTTTGAATGTTTGTGAAGTGCATCAACCCGTATTGAGCCAGCGCATCGGTGACCTATGGCCCAAAACGGAGGGTTTTGGGCCATAGGTCACCTAATTTCGAGGAGGAGACCCGTGACCAGCAGTGGGACATAATATAAGGGTTGATATTATTATTATATAGTGAAATAAAAATAGCTAAATTGTTACGGTTTTTGAATTTTTAATAAATAAATGCTAAAAATAAAACCAAATATTAGATAACCGTTGACTTCATATTATACTACCTAACCTACAGACCTACAGACCTACAGTAAACATGTGACTTTTTTAGTTGGAAGTACGTAGTTGGTCAAATTTATTGTTATTAATAAGTACCATAATAATCATGAACAGTTACATAATAACAAACAACAGCTAGCCCACTGACACAAAAAACATAAAACAAATGTAAAATTAATTAAGACATTTAGTGCTCGCAATAAAATTGAAAATAGCATTCATAAATACAAACAGAATTTAATAAGCAACTGTTCAGGTGGTACACCGTACCCGTCCAATTATAATAGTTGTTTCTAAATTTACCCGCGGTAACAAAAGGAGAGTGAACCGCTTCCTCGGCAATAAATCCGCATTGATTGACCGTAATAAATCTAGCGATGCGCGGGCGCCGCTCATGTTGCACCCCCAGGGTTGGCTAGCACGATACATAACGAACAGTCCCGTGGTAACTGCTGTAGAAAAAAAGTGCGTGCGTACGAAGGACACATGTCAGAAGTGAGTGCCAAATAAGTTTTTATTTGGCAAACAAACTTTTTAATCTCGTTTATATGTATTTATACTAATCTAAAGCTTTAAATTTCCGAGACTTGCGATGCAAAGTTCGCTCTGTCTCACTCTCTCTCTCTCTCGATCTTTCCCACTCGCTTGCTCCCGACTCTCACACCTTGGCTATGTGCTTCATGCTACGTTCGCCCTTTCTCACTCTCTCACTCGGTCTCAATCACTCTCTCCCTTTTTGTGACGTGTCATCCGTAAAAATTCTACCCTCATGCGCGTAAAAAAGTTTCACTTCAATAACAACTCAAATGAAAGTGTCATTATTGTATTGCAGCGACATGATAGCTCTACAATCGATAGAATATTTTTTTATCCAATTGACAAAATAAATGGCTTCCGTTCTCCTTAGGCCTAAATGACAAGCCCGTACCCTTCTAGGATTACTCTGTTGTTCGTCTCCGTTTGTCTGTCTGTCAAACGAAAACGTATAATAATAATAATTTATTTCATCAATTTTTCTTACACAGACATTAAATTGGACAAGGGTAAACCTTTAACTAATTACTAAATACTATTCATAACCTATAGGTACCAATAACTTATATGACATAGAATCATAAAATTTTGCAAGAAAAAATCGTATTTGTTGATAAATTACCTAAAAAGATTTTTTTTTTTTTCGGATGGATCTATGCTAATGGCCCGAAGGCCCTAATGCTTCAACGGATTAGTGTGAGCCCATTCGGCTCACTTTTGATTGGGGGGTTGCCCCCCGCCTACCGTGCAGTCTGCGACCACACGGCCTCCTGGCGTCGGTTGTGGAACAAAAAGATGCACCTTAGCTTAATTATGGAGATACTTTATCTCCATAATTAAGCTAAGGTGCACCAAATACTTTTTGGCAAGTTAATATTTAATTCATCGAAAACTTGTAAACTGTCGCTAACCTTTTTTGCTCACGTGAATAAAATACCACTGGTCCATAGATTGCAAAGCGCCAAAACATTACTCTTATATTTTTTTACGCAATAATTACCTTTGTGGAGTCAGAATGACTTTCGGCAGCCCTACACCAAAGCCACACGTGTACTGCAGAGCAAGTCCTACCGAGACGTGTTTGATTTACACGGCCTCGCTGTTCCCGGATAAATATCAACTAATGCTTTATTAAAATGATACGAACAAACAATCAATTAGTGACTGTCCTGTCCCATATCTCCAAAAGTATTAACATGTGTGTTTGTTAGATAAAACAAACAAATAAAACATTTTAAAGGATAATAAGTCAATATTGTTGCTGGAAATTGTTCGCAAAATTGTAGGAGCCATCAAGCCTCTATAGTTTTAAAGATTTGTAATAAAAAAACCGATCAAATACGAGTTCTGCACGTTCAGTGCAGAAAAATGTGCGCTGCTAAAAAATGCAGTAGATATGCCTACTTATACACGATATAAGTCGATATCTAAACGCATGACCAGTAACTTAAATTTGTAATGTTGAATCTTATCAATAGACTTTACCTATTTCACATACTTTGACACTTTGACAATTTTGGTTCGTTGATTAAAGATCAAAATAAAAATTCTAAACACCATGAATTGCCTAAAATGGCATTTACACCAATCACGCATGACTAAGGCTCAACTTCATAGAGATTTTCATTCTCATAATATTCTTTTCTCTTTCCATCTTCTAAGTTATAATATATCTCTACTAATTATAAAAGTGCAAATTGCCAATTTAATGAACTGATTCACAAGTGTAATGATCCTTATTTCACAGAATATCTTCTACATTCAGTTTGCTTACAAAAGGACGACGAAATAAGTGGTTCGGTCTAACAAATTAACAGAGGCACAATGTTCTTTGATCAGCGGGCGGTTGTCAAGATACCGAGCGTTCCTCATTAACAAGCCGATCGACACACGTCACACTGGACAACAATCCGCACCATTTATTTGTAGCTGAACTCTCACCCGACAGAACTAGGAAGAGGATTTAGGGCGTACTTTTCTTGCGCGTCTTTTTCTACACAGAAATGGTATCCGCCATCTTGTAAGCGGCACAAAATAGTATTTATTGGAGTAAGAAAAAGAGGCTGACCAATTCAGACTAGCCAGGCAAAAACATTAAAAGAGATACGATAGAGTGCGATGTAGACTGACTATCGTTTTGGATACGATAGAGTGCGATGTAGACTGACTATCGTTTTGGATACGATAGAGTGCGATGTAGACTGACTATCGTTTTAGATACGATAGAGTGCGATGTAGACTGACTATCGTTTTGGATACGATAGAGTGCGATGTAGACTGACTATCGTTTTGGATACGATAGAGTGCGATGTAGACTGACTATCGTTTTGGATACGATAGAGTGCGATGTAGACTGACTATCTTTTGGATACGATAGAGTGCGATGTAGACTGACTAGATACGATAGAGTGCGATGTAGACTGACTATCGTTTTGGATACGATAGAGTGCGATGTAGACTGACTATCGTTTTGGATACGATAGAGTGCGATGTAGACTGACTATCGTTTTGGATACGATAGAGTGCGATGTAGACTGACTATCGTTTTGGATACGATAGAGTGCGATGTAGACTGACTATCGTTTTAGATACGATAGAGTGCGATGTAGACTGACTATCGTTTTGGATACGATAGAGTGCGATGTAGACTGACTATCGTTTTAGATACGATAGAGTGCGATGTAGACTGACTATCGTTTTGGATACGATAGAGTGCGATGTAGACTGACTATCGTTTTAGATACGATAGAGTGCGATGTAGACTGACTATCGTTTTGGATACGATAGAGTGCGATGTAGACTGACTATCGTTTTGGATACGATAGAGTGCGATGTAGACTGACTATCGTTTTAGATACGATAGAGTGCGATGTAGACTGACTATCGTTTTGGATACGATAGAGTGCGATGTAGACTGACTATCGTTTTGGATACGATAGAGTGCGATGTAGACTGACTATCGTTTTGGATACGATAGAGTGCGATGTAGACTGACTATCGTTTTGGATACGATAGAGTGCGATGTAGACTGACTATCGTTTTAGATACGATAGAGTGCGATATAGACTGACTATCGTTTTGGATACGATAAAGTGCGATGTAGAATGACTATCGTTTTGTATACGATAGAGTGCGATGTAGACTGACTATCGTTTTAGATACGATAGAGTGCGATGTAGACTGACTATCGTTTTGGATACGATAGAGTGCGATGTAGACTGACTATCGTTTTATATACGATAGAGTGCGATGTAGACTGACTATCGTTTTGGATACGATAGAGTGCGATGTAGACTGACTATCGTTTTGGATACGATAGAGTGCGATGTAAACTGACTATCGTTTTGGATACGATAGAGTGCGATGTAGACTGACTATCGTTTTAGATATGATAGAGTGCGATGTAGACTGACTATCGTTTTGGATATGATAGAGTGCGATGTAGACTGACTATCGTTTTGGATACGATAGAGTGCGATGTAGACTGACTATCGTTTTGGATACGATAGAGTACGATGTAGACTGACTATCGTTTTGGATACGATAGAGTGCGATGTAGACTGACTATCGTTTTGGATACGATAGAGTGCGATGTAGACTGACTATCGTTTTGGATACGATAGAGTGCTATGTAGACTGACTATCGTTTTGGATACGATAGAGTAGTGAGAGTACGATGTAGACTATCGTTTTGGATACGATAGAGTGCGATGTAGACTGACTATCGTTTTGGATACGATAGAGTGCGATGTAGACTGACTATCGTTTTGGATACGATAGAGTGCGATGTAGACTGACTATCGTTTTGGATACGATAGACGACTGACTATCGTTTTGGATACGATAGAGTGTCGATGTAGACTGACTATCGTTTTGGATATGATAGAGTGCGATGTAGACTGACTATCGTTTTGGATACGATAGAGTGACGATGTAGACTGACTATCGTTTTGGATACGATAGAGAGCGATGTAGACTGACTATCGTTTTGGATACGATAGAGTGCGATGTAGACTGACTATCGTTTTGGATACGATAGAGTGCGATGTAGACTGACTATCGTTTTAGATACGATAGAGTGCGATGTAGACTGACTATCGTTTTGGATACGATAGAGTGCGATGTAGACTGACTATCGTTTTGGATACGATAGAGTGCGATGTAGACTGACTATCGTTTTGGATACGATAGAGTACGATGTAGACTGACTATCGTTTTTGGATACGATAGATTGCGATGTAGACTGACTATCGTTTTGGATACGATAGAGTACGATGTAGACTGACTATCGTTTTGGATACGATAGAGTGCGATGTAGACTGACTATCGTTTTGGATACGATAGAGTACGATGTAGACTGACTATCGTTTTGGATACGATAGAGTGCGATGTAGACTGACTATCGTTTTGGATACGATAGAGTGCGATGTAGACTGACTATCGTTTTGGATACGATAGAGTACGATGTAGACTGACTATCGTTTTGGATACGATAGAGTGCGATGTAGACTGACTATCGTTTTGGATACGATAGAGTGCGATGTAGACTGACTATCGTTTTGGATACGATAGAGTGCGATGTAGACTGACTATCGTTTTGGATACGATAGAGTGCGATGTAGACTGACTATCGTTTTGGATACGATACGATAGAGTGCGATGTAGACTGACTATCGTTTTGGATACGATAGAGTGCGATGTAAACTGACTATCGTTTTGGATACGATAGAGTGCGATGTAGACTGACTATCGTTTTGGATACGATAGAGTGCGATGTAGACTGACTATCGTTTTGGATACGATAGAGTGCGATGTAGACTGACTATCGTTTTGGATACGATAGAGTACGATGTAGACTGACTATCGTTTTGGATACGATAGAGTGCGATGTAGACTGACTATCGTTTTGGATACGATAGAGTGCGATGTAGACTGACTATCGTTTTGGATACGATAGAGTGCGATGTAGACTGACTATCGTTTTGGATACGATAGAGTGCGATGTAGACTGACTATCGTTTTGGATACGATAGAGTACGATGTAGACTGACTATCGTTTTGGATACGATAGAGTGCGATGTAGACTGACTATCGTTTTGGATACGATAGAGTGCGATGTAAACTGACTATCGTTTTGGATACGATAGAGTGCGATGTAGACTGACTATCGTTTTGGATACGATAGAGTACGATGTAGACTGACTATCGTTTTGGATACGATAGAGTGCGATGTAGACTGACTATCGTTTTGGATACGATAGAGTGCGATGTAGACTGACTATGTCTTTTAATGTCTTTGTAGCCAGGCTTTAGTGACTTATATATTATATTAAATCAACGATTAGAATAGATATGAAATTCCATAGATATGAATTAAGTAGATATTTCTAAAACTCAACTTTCAGCATTATCCATAGCTTTCTTAAATGGCATACAGTTTACGTATTACCTAATATCGTCAAAAATATGGTACTACAAGTACATTAGTCTGGGAAGAACTTAAACTATCATTTATATTATATTAACCTAAGCCAGTCAGTCATTGGTAAGCAAAAGTCCTTAACAATGAATACTCACTTTGGCCAAACCTTAACGTTTTAATTCTAGAGTAACAGATCTGAAATGTAACCACTTTTATGTATTTTATCTCTGTTTATGAAGTACCCAACGTTGCGGATACAGCAACTATGGTCACGGAAAGAGTCTTCCATCCGTGTAAGGATGGGTCCAGGGCCTGTAGACAAAGTGACATCGCTTTGTAGCCGAAATTCGTTATCGTATATAAATTATTATCGTTATCTCAAAGACGTTGAGATAACGATAATAATTTTCTAGCCAATGATCAATCAAAGATCGTGACAGTGCAACGACAACAACTGTCAAGTGTCAACAAAGTTCGACAAGAAGTGTCAAATCGGACCAAAAATTTAAAATTAAAATCTATGTAAATAGACCTCATACACACTATAACTCATAAAAATTGTGAAAATGTTCCTCCATGGCCCACGCCCACGGATAACGAATCAATATCAATAATAAAATAACATAAGTTTGACATAAGTGTTCGATAACCAATTGACAGTTTATGATTTTGTTACGAATTTTAACATTGTCTACCAACTTGCGATAACGATAACGAGTGACATAATTGACGACGGCTTATGTCAATCCCATACATTTTATTCTTTTCGAACTTCTTCAGTTAGGCACGATCTTTCGGGGATTGCTTATTGGCGGCCAGGCTGTCGCCCCTTACGAGGAGTTATCTGACCTTCGTCGGGGCCAACCTGTTGCTGAGGTGTTCTTGTTGCCTGCAGATCCAAGAGCCTAAAAAGCGGCTGAAGGCGCTCGCAGGTAGTCGCTCGCAGGTAGTTTAGTTAGGTTAGCAAGCTAAATGCATCCCCTGCATCATCAAAAAAAAAGGGGTCCTCCAGCCGTAAAAGTAGTTTCATTGTATTAAGTGAAATTCGCTCACATTAGAGAAAAATAAAGATCTAAAAATTAATAGATTGATAGTATGATTTAACTCAATGATTAACTTTATACTGTATAATATTGTAGATATACCGAGTGTATTTTGAACGCTTGCAAAGATTTAACCTTAATAATATACTATTTATATATAATTAATATAACCATTTATCTCGGAAACGTTTTTTTAAGAAAATTTTAGGATTTATGTATTTTGAAATCCCGCGATGTATACAACTCGAACAGCGAACTCTGTCAGCTGATGCAGTCCGCTGGCCGGCGTGAACCATAGACCAATTACATTGCCGTTTTAAAAAAAAAACGATTATTTTAAAGCATTGTCATCAAATTTCTGTAACATTATGTTTACTAAACCGGATTATACAAAAAAAAAGGCAATCAAAAACAAAGAAACGCGTTTTTTTCACTTGTATCATGTCAGGCTATGCCAACACTATCATACCTCTTCGTTTTTGCAAGCGTTCCAAATACACCCGGTATAATTGGTTTCTGACGTGCACTGAATATGAATCCTCTTTTATTTTGTTGGATATTCTCGATTTTCAGTAGTGCATGATAATTTGATAATAATTGTATTTTATTTATTTAGGTTCATCTACAATTATTGCTTACACGTGAAACAATATTTAAAAAAAAGCATCAGTAAAAAAAATAAACGTATAACAATTACTTATAGATAAACTCAGCATAATGACAAATAGCAAGCCACATTAACATATCATTTTGAAATGATTATTGTGTATATCCAAAGTAAACATAGCAATCATAAATATCCTGTAATGCTCGATTAACAAAAGGGTCTGGAACATTCTAGGAATGTAGAAGCTAAACTGAACGCGAGATGTCGCTGTCGCTCCGGCGCGATGTTTGGACTGCTGATTGACTAATACCGTCAAGCAAAGTCTATTCTTGGGACTTTGATTTGCGATATATTTCGATTCGATACCTGTGATTCTGCCAGATGTGTGTCCTAGAAATAGCTGTTTATACATAGCGTGTCGTGAGGTACAAATGACAAAACTTTAGCTAAAATGTATCCAAAGTCCAAGGATCCAATATAACTAGTGTTAGTCCAGATAGCTAAACATTTTTTAATATCATAAGGAGGTCCCCGACCGAGCAGTCGAAGCGTTATGGTAGCTACCGACGCCCATAGACATTCACACAACCAAAAGTTATGCAGATGCGTTACCCTCCCTTTCCCTATCCCCCCAATGGGCCACCGGGAATTCATAAACCGCACGAAACGCGACAGCATACTGTCCCTTGACGCTTGTGTTATGTGAGCGAGAGGTACCACCCGGACGTGCCGGTCCAATTCGGCTGCAAAGCAGAATGACACTTAATGTTCATAACGCCTCTTAATATTGTATTCAAAAATTCACGAATTGTCACATCTTCATGAGTGGGAGTAGATAATATTTTGATGGATCTGTTTATGTTACTTGAAACAGGGAAATTGGCAGACGACCTAATGGTCATTAATCATCGTTATACCTGCGATACATGTTGGTCGAGCTTAGGTCAATGTGAGCGTAGGCAAATTAATACAAGGCAAGCATTACTGCCTAGATGTTTGGCAAACCAATGCAAATGGCCTATATAGACAAGTTTTGAAGAGATGCCCACACGTTGTACGCTATTAGTTTGTATTATGCATTGAAATAATATCGACGACTTAGAAATTATTACAGCTTTAATGAGCGCATTATAAGTTATATCTGTGTATACCGCATTAAAGTTGTGAAAAAGGAAAGGCAAAAAGAAGGCGGTGGATGTTGATTGTTGAGTATACACAAAAATAGAACAAGTTATGTATAGGGTCACTTATGTATTTAAAAATTCTAATATCTTTTTTTGTTACAATTTTGTGGAATTTTATGGCACGTGGACAAACATGTGAACACTATTGGCCAAGCGCACACGAGCTCCTTTGATTTGTGCAGAAAAACCGACACGGCTTCGAAGTGCGGCGAGTGGTCATGAGCGCCTTCAAGTTGTGACAAGCTACGCCAAATGAGTCCTATACACGTTGGCGCTTGCTTTTACTCGGCCAACTAGGCGAGCGACACCGAGCGATGGCAAGACAATGCAAATATACTGTCTATACGTTGGTATTCGCCTTCACTCGGTAGCACTCGGCCAACATGTATTGCATGCTTTACACATGAGCACAAACTAGTTCATAAGGATAGAAAGATTCTGCCGGGGTAGTGTCTGTCGTCCATCGAGCATACAACCGGATAGAGTAGTAATGTGAGCAATGAAATTCCGAAACTGGTCAGTGATTTGTCACTGACGCAATAGAAATTCAACCAACCAGTGAACTGTATGTACGCCCTATCGGCCAATCATCCATCAATGGTGGCAATCGGCCAATAAGAGCGCAGAACCATTTGGCGGAATTAGTTTTCATAAAAAATACATGACGTTAGCGCTCTATTCCGGTTATATAATATGCTCGATGCTGTCGTCAGCGATTAACGATAAAAGTGATAGGTGTAGGATCTATCGAATTAAAAATAGTGCATATGTAAGTCATTGTACTCTGACACTGCCTGTGGCACTATTAAAAAAAAACAGCAATGCCACAGTATGGAAAAGTAATCGTTTTCTATTAGGTTTTCTATACTGTGGCCATGTTGCTTCATCATAGGGCCTGCCATCATTACTGTATGAGCTATCTCTATAATGAAAGTTTTTGCTATCGCGAACAGCCCCACGTTGAATATTCATTTTATCAGCAGCAGGCTAAAAATAATACCAATAAATAAACCTGTCTAAAGATGGCTGTGGTATATTGTGATTGCTGATTGATCTGTGCCAAGTGTCATCCCCACTCACGCCATTTGATTATTCATTGGCAGATAATCTCGTACGAGAGTTCATTTAAAGCTGAGCAAAAGAGGTCCGTTTGTTACGTAATAATATAAGCCTTTTTATTCAGATCGATTATACAGTTTAAATGACAAAAAAAATTAAACAAAAATTAAAACCGACTTCAAAATTAAAAAAAAACTAAAAAGTAATAAAATAATTTCCTTAATCTTTGTGCCTACAATTTATTGTTACTTATATATACTCATTATTGTTACCTTTGGAGTCGGTGTTTTATTTCTTAATTTTTAGTGATTGCAAAATTCGATAACTGATTTTATTTGTCTGAAATATGGGTAGAACTATTAAACGCGTTGCTCAGATTAGATATCGCTGTATTAATGAGATGAACGTAGAAAGGGTTGAAATCATTACAATATAACAAAATATGAAAAAAACCGAAATGGAATTGTGTAAAACTTTATATACATGTAATTGAAAGCTATCACGGCAGATTTGCTGCTATTCATTAAATAATTCAGTTATAATATATAGGTATAGAACATCACCATCACCAATATATAGGTATATAGATATATAGGTATATAGATAGGTAGATATTACGATGAATACTATGATGCGCTTCCAAGGCACAGTTGTTTTTTGTTCATTTAACAACGACAAGTAAAATTAAATTAAATTAATTAAACAAAATTACATGATTTTGGTATATTATTTAGCCGTATGAACTAAGCCCAATAAAAGCTGTAAACCGTCGAGGATTCCCCTCGACTGTGTAAGGTCTCAATCATCACACCTGTAATGGCGCTTATAACCCATATGGGTGCAAAGTTCTCATCAATTTAAATTAATTAAGTCCAAACACAAGGTAGCTACTGTAAACTGTTGAGGAGTTCCCTTAACTGTCAGTTGTCTTCATCATTAGACCCTTAATGACAGTCACAACCCATCTAGGTGTAAAGTTCTCATCATTACAAATTAATCAAGCCCAAACACAAGGTTACTGATGTAAATCGTCGAGGAGTTCCCTCGACTGTCTTTCGGCTCCAGCATCAAATCGACTCTAGACCTTCATTAAATTGTAGTCCTTCAAAACACTTTATAAAAAAATATCAAACGCACTAGTCGCCCCTATGATTTCGAAAGTTCCCCATGATTTCTCTGGGATGCCATCATCAGATCCTGGTTTCCTTATCATGGGACCATTTGGGAAGTATACCCTTTAGAACAAAAAAATAATTTTTCAAATCGGTCTAGCCATCTTCGAGTAATCAGGTAACATACATAAAAATAAAAAAAAAGATTCCGACGAATTGATAACCTCCTCCTTTTTGAAGTCGGTTAAAAATACATGTAAAACTTGAATTTAATATAAATCGTAATCTAGTCACCTATTTGAATTTTACTTATTTTCTGCCTCAGATCAATTTTCTGCAGATCTGTTTGCCAGTCGACAATAGCCTCCTCCAACCGTTTCCACTCATGTCTATCTTGAGCCACTCTCTTCCATGTGACGCCTGCCACTTGTCTTATGTCATTAATCCATCTTTTTTGTGGTCTACCTCTTTTCCTTTTACCTTCTCCAGGATACCATCGGTTTTCATTTACCTGGAACTAGTCCAGGCAACTCATATATGTGTTGCCTATCCTGAGACATAAGATGTTAAGTCTCGGTGCCAGTTATTACACTGCCTGTCTTGCCATTCTCCCCGAAACACAGCAAAGTTGTTTCATGGGAGAAACAAAATAGTGGTACCCGTGCAGACGGGATCGCAGCATGACGCAATCCTCCACTGGTAAAGTGGTGTGGCATAATGGGTATCACCAGTTTGCTATTTTTATCGAGAAAAAGCTTTGCTGTGTTTCGAAAAGCAGGACAGAATAGATAATGTAAAGATTTGGCTAACATCATGCGTTTAGAACAGATCAATAGACGCATGGACGAATGTCTTGTCTTGGCGCAATAAGTGACAAGTCTTAACCCACTTGTTTTATATAGACTGAGGACTGGTTATTAAAACGCTATGGATATTGTCTAAGCTTGGCAAAATAAGTCCTGCGTGTACTAATTTTATACATCGTCATCATAACTTATTTATTATTTACAGATTTTATCGTGATTTATTAAGAATTTACATGCCTATCGTTAGGATAAAAGCAATCATGGTCACGTTAGGACTCCCGTAAATCCCCACCATGGTTCAAGCATTGTCGTGGTAGTGGGGCCCAGTAACCTAAGGTGTGCCCAGCACTTTGGGCGAAGCAAATTTAGCCGAGGGAGCTGTTCTTTGTACCGTACCGAGTCCCACATACCCACGTGGGGAGACCCACTCCCCCGCGGGATGCCTCAAAGCATTTCACGGCGTTAAAGAAAAAAAAAGGGGGACAAGGGGCGATTATGGGAACCTCATCCCATTGTTCTGTCCCGACGTTGGGAGGAGGCGTCGGTCCCTTGAGGGACTGACTAGCTGTTGAGGTGCCCTGTTTGATCATTAGATCGGGGCACTTCCCCAAAGGCGGCATTGGTGGCACTCGCCGGGTTTTAGTGGTAGAGCTGCGTCCACTTACCACCTTTCGGGCACAGTGAATCCCACATACCCGCCGGGGGAGACCCACTCTCCCGCGGGATGCCTCAGAGCATTTCCCCGCGTAAAAAAAGGACTCCCGTAAATATAAATCGCAATAAAATCCGTAAAAAATTGTTTCATTATAACAACATCACTTAAACTGTTTACTTTACATTTATCTATTATATATATGATGATATTGGTACAGTTTTGGACGTTTCGGGGCTGACGTTGGCGAGCAGATGGCTATATGCTCATACAATTAGTTTGTCCCTAATTTTAGTGCTCCGACACACCGTACGGTCCGTCGCCTGCCGTAATGGTGATTTGTGTCGCAGGCCTCATTAGTTGTAACTGAACCCACAGCTCAACATTTGTGTATAAAAATACACATTATTTAAATCTAGCTGGAATTTATTTATCACAATTTATCAATGACGCAACTTAAATATTCTTTGAATTAAAGATGTCATTTTTCCATCATCATCATAAGCCTCTATCTGTCCACTGCTGAACATTTTCTTTCAATAAACGCCAAGACGACCAATCCCTTGCCACTCACATCCAACATGGACCGGCCACTGCACGGAGATCGACTTCCCACCTGGTGAATGGTCAACCAATACTTCGTCTACCTAGACGCGGCCTCTACTCTTGAACCTTATTGGCCCATGGGGCAACGGATGCCGATTTTTTTCCTCAAATCATTATCGATATAATCGTTTGCGGTAACCTCTACGTACCACCTCACTTGTACTTACAAGCTAAATAAACTTTATTCCCTTTCACGATATGATGATAATTATTTTTTAATATCCTGAAAGATATGACTTAATATTTATTAGTTCCAAATACAAGAACAAATCTTTATAATTTGTAACGTTAAGATGTAACTCGAGTGCGTTATTTATTGGAATATTTTTATTTATTGGAACAAATTCCACTAAACGTCAAACAAATAAATCGTACGCTCGCAGGAAAAATATGCTGGGCGTTTGGGACTACCTAATTACGCCGCTACGCGACTATGGAAAAGGATTTGTTACAGGTTAATAAAAGTTATAGAATAGAATATTTTTAAAAGTAAAAGGATAGTGAAGGTCCACAATGACCTACAGTAAAATACTTGAGGAGCCTATTTTAATGAAAGTCTTTTGTTGTTTACACTGTGTGCAGAATTTGAGGAAGTGTTAGTTTTACAGAATTTGCGCCCACTGCATAGAAAAAATTTGTATAAAAAAATCACTTGACTCTATATACTTACTTAACTTTAACCAATCCAAATATGATTGGGCACGCAATTTATCATGGTAGGTATTAACTCGAATTTATTTCACATAAAGATAACAGCCAGTTTTTCATAAAATATTTTCCTAATAGCATTTTATCGTTACAGCAATTAAATTATACGCACAATATAAACTGTACTCGTTATATCTTGTAATAATGCTGGGACGAAACGTTTCCATACTTGGGCCCGGTTGACGAATGTAAAGTTATGACGTAGGGCGGGAAGTGACGACCCGCCGCCGGCGTAAATCACATCCCGAGACCACCAGCCCGCCGCGCGCCGGGACTGAACGCTTCCTTACAAATTGCTTCGCATTGTTTCATATCGAAACTATCATCGTTAGCCTATTTCTGTGCACTATCATGTACAGTCACGGAATTAAAAGTTTCGTCAGTTTTTAAATTGATTCATTACACATAAACTATTGGAACTCCGTCGTAAAAGATATTGTTGCATTGAAAATTATGTTAAATTGGTATAGTTATGTCATTTACGCTTGTAACAAAACTCATGGTAGAGCTACTGAAATAATTTTTAGCTAAATGACTTTCTAAATTAAAACTATGATACATAATAAATATCTTATCTTATATCTTTAAATGAGCAATTCTTGTATATATATATATATATATATATATATATATATATATATATTGCGAGTGGCAAGGGATCGGCCATCTTGGCGTTCATTGAGGGAGGCCTATGTTCAGCAGTGGACGGATAGAGGCTGATGATGATGATGATGATGATATATATATATATATATATATATAATTGGAATCTCGGAATCGGCTCCAACGATTTTCATGAAATTTAGTATATAGGGGGTTTCGGGGGCGATAAATCGATCTAGGAATCATTTTTAGAAAATGTCATTTTATATTTAAAAAAAAAAAGATATATATTAAAGATTATTATTTATCTTAGAAAAAGAAGAAGTAGATGTTTATCGCCATCTTTGACGATATTTGAAGAACACTTTTTCACCCTTCACCCTTCATAGCGTCATATAATAATGAACACGTCGATCGCCAACCATAATTTGATAAACACGTAATGATATTTATCGAAGACCACATGTTTATCGGAAGTCATCACACGCGGTTCGCTATGAGAAACGCTTTTGTTTACGATATCTTAGAAACCGCATTAGTCATCTGCTCATAACGCGAGCGGCTTATTCTTGAGATTCATGTAATTTTACTTAATTTATTTTAGGTATTCGGTAAAAAATATATAAGTACTGACAATGTGAAAACATTAAAAGTAATGTTGTCTATCCATTATCGTTATACGCCTGAACTTAAGATTTCAATAAAAATTAAAAATGTACACAAAAGTCAACAAAAGTAGATTATAGCTTGGAAAAAGTAATATGCTACGATATTACATGTAAACATATAAAAACAGAGTACCTACTGTCCGCGACTTTGCTTGTCCGGTAGGAACAGGTCAGTGCTTAGCTTTCTTTAAAACGTGCGTTATAACATAAGTATAAGCTTAAAAAGCACGGTTGCTACAAATTGACAAGTCAAGGCGCGGCGTATACAATATACATAGTATGGAAATATCGCATATCTGTCAATACGTTTGGCAGGCACATCGTCTCAACTTTCCTCTATATTGTTCATCGAGCATATATAGATAGAGTAGTAATGTGAGTCATAAAATTCTGAAACTGGTCAGTGATTTATCACAGACGTAATAACAATTCAACCAACCAGTGATCTGTATGTACGTTCCATCGGCCCATCATTCATCAATGGCAATCAGTCGGCCAATCAGAGAGAATAACTAGGCTAGTTCTGGGCTTCCTCGTAAAGCCTGGGAGACATTGATCAATTACCATCAAATGAATCCACCGAGTTGGCCTAAAACTGACATACCCTTGCGGCCTTGTTCACTAATTATTTTATATCTTATTCTCAAAACCAAATACAATGCTTTTTATCTTTAAAACTACCGCCCGCCACCAATACAATAGGTTGACACTAAAATATTGTTTCAAAATCGCGTATGTAACAATATAGTGTCAATAAACTTTGTGGCACGGACAAACACAAACCGAATGGTACTTCAAAGCACTGTATATAGCCACTACGAGCGGACGTTCAAAATTAAATATTAAAATAATAAACAAACGACGGAGCCACCGTTTATTTTGTTTAGAACGCAATATCGCGCTAAACCGAAGACGTTACGGATAACACTTCAAAAAATAGATTAAATACGTCACTCTGCGAGATATGTCCAAATTCTTAGAATTATATTTATGAACTAAGTTCTAGTAAATTCTAGAGCAAACGTCTTGTAAGCACCCCACCATGGTTCAGGCCTTGTCGTGGCGGTGGGGCTCGGTAGCCTAGGGTGAGCCGCTGCACCTTGGGCGAAGCGAATAGAGCCGAGGGGGCTCTTTGTACCCCTCTTATAAGAAGAGGATGCCTCAGAGCATTTCCCTCCGGGAAAAGAAAAATTAAAGAAAAATCGTCTTGTACGACGTACGGACGTACGGACGGACAGACGGACAGGCATGACGAATCTATAAGGGTTCCGTTTTTTGCCCTTTGGCTACGGAACCCTAAAAAGGATTTTGAAGATCGGTCCACAAATGACGGAGAAATCGGTGAACATACATAAAAAAATATACAGTCGATCATAGAACCTCTTACTTTTTGGAAGTCGTTTAAAAATGAGGTGGTCCTTATTGTTTTCATTTCACTCATTAGATATAATAAAAGGACTATATTTTAAAAAGGAGGTAATGCTATATTTTATAAGAACGATAATACATGGGAAAATATACATACCAAAGTTTCGCCATAAATTTTGTAGTTGCGGATAATAAAAAAAAATCTAGCAATAAAGATGTAAAAACAAGTCAAAGAAAAAGGTTGTATCTAGATTAAATAATATCAATGTTATATTTGAAATAGACAAGTTTATTTTCTTTCTGTTACGATTTAATTTTAGGAAACACAATCGATTCATTTATGGATTTTAAAATAAACACTGAATATCAAATTTATAGCGCGTTTGTTTAACTTGTATTAATTGGAGAAGATTGCTTATTTTTATTTGTAGTTTTTTTACAAATGTGTATTTCTCACATTCATTCACGTACGAGTTAGCATGGCAAAGTAAGCAGAATCGCTTAAAAATAGGCGCAATAATTAGTGCTAATTTGGTGCCAAAAAAAGAAAGCTGCTAGCTTCGGCAATCTATGAGACCACTAAATTTAATTTTTTGGTATCAAATTGAGTTTCAGAGAATACATTGCTAGCTTGATATCAAGCCTTTTTGTATTCTCTGTTCTAATTTTTCACCAATCTATGAGAGTACTAAATTTAATTTTTTCGCACCAAATTAGCACTAAATAAGGACTAAATGTAGTTGTAGAGTCCTAGCTTCGACTTCAGTTACTATCGGTAAAAATAATCCTTTCCAAATCTTCTATTAATAATAATAATAATAAAATTAATCTAGTTGGTAGCTTCTTCCATACAGTGGTCGTCCGAGGCAGGAAATGCCGTAATAATAGAGTTGTTGTGGATTTCCGGACATCGAGGTGGTGTGGGTGGAATTTTTACGCGATGTCCGGTAGTGGAACTCTGCTGCAGGTCCGGACATTCCTCAAAACACTCCCCGTGTTAGATAGTATTGTGATTTGTGCTACAATAACTAATACAAAGATTAATATTTTGTTATAAAATTTAGCTTCCTAGCTACTTTAGCTAGTATGTTTGTGTCCGCAAAACATTTAAAAAAAAAACGTGTGGCACTCGGGGACTGCCGCGGTAAAGCTATTGCATAGCATCTTTTAATCAACTTATGCAGTTATAATTATTTATAAATTTTTTATTTATTTATTATTATTTGTTTAGTAAAAGTAGTAAAAACTTGATTCGGTCGCCGCGCTCAAGGTCCGCCATAAAAGCTATGCAATAGCTTAAAAATTAATAAATAATTATAATTGCATAAGTTGATTAATTCAAATTAAGTGTTTATTTCAATTTTTAATACTATATTTAACACGGAGACGATGTGTAAATGTAAAGCGCCATCTAGTTAGTCACCTATATACTTTCTCACAAACAACTGTTGCTTACGTATTCGTCCGATTTCGGAGCAGCTCGTCTCTCGTCGGGTGTTAGGTTTTTTCGTTACGGAATTTCTTGATTCGGTCGCCGCGTTCAAGGCCCGCGTTAAAAGCTATGCAATAGCTTAAAAGGAGACGATTTTAAACACAGGCTGTATCTCCTTATATGAGATTTCATGAACTTTATCTTTTCATCCCGAAGTTCATACGGGTAATAACATATTGCAAGGGTTTTGCGAAGCTTAGAATAAAGAATAGAAACGAAAATTAACATGAGTTATATTTTAAACAATAACAAGAATCAGCACAAGAAAAATAATATATTAGTGTGCTGATTCCATATCTCAATGAAAATAACAAAATCCGTAACATCTAATTAATTTTTCAAATTTGTAGATATCATTCACTCGGCATAGCAACGGAAAGTGTCTTGCATGTTACATGTTTAATTTAATTGACTTAATTTTTTTTTGTTGTTATAATATAATATGTTATAATGTAATTAGACAAATAAATAAGCATATATCAGATAATACGCAAACAGTTAAATAACTGGTATGTAAGACATTACAACGAGCAAATACGACTGTGCTAATATCTTGTTCAATGGCATATTGAATTATAAATAGACTGGCTGCTATTTGCGCTTATGCCTGCATCAAAGTTGAAAAGAATATATATAAAATACTTTCAGTAATTGTGCTTTTGGATGCGATCCGACTGATCGTTGCGGAGAATACCTACCGCGTTCTAATAAACATATTCTTTGGCATTATTTTATTAGTAGACTATAAATACTCAAACGAATCTCAAATTTAAGACGTACTTAAACTCATGCTACGACGTGTCAGATTCAAAGAAAAAAAAAGGGACAAAACCAGTTTAAGTACGTCTTAAATTTGAGATTCGTTTGAGTATTCGGGCGATAGATAAATGTCAGACAGTCAAATCAAAGAATTGCTGAGGCACTCTAAAGTGTTAGTGAATCTCTTTATTTTACGTCAAGACCTTCGCTTGTTTGTTTTAATAACGAGGCGTTGGTACTTGGTTTTGTTACATATCTTTTCCAACTTTAAATAGCCGATTGTTTTGTTTCGCGTGAGAAACTAAAGGGGAATGTCGACAGAGGCTCTTTCGATTCTTAGGTGGTCCACTCGATCGACAAAATTGGCCACTTAAATAAGTATGCAGTAACAATCCTAACAAAGACCTTATTCAGCTATGCACAGATATAGTGACGGTGGTGAATTAAAAATTTAACGGTACAATTAGTCCAACAAGAAAAAAACCTTTGGAAAGAAGCGAAAAAAGTTTACTTTAATGAAACTAAAAATCCTGGAATTGAGTCGCAAACAAAATTTTTCTAACATTTTGTTGTTTACTACTCAAAAATAAAATACGACTTCCAATACCAACCAAGCCACGTGAATATCACATTGACAAATGGCTTGACGAAGTTATCTGATAAGGGCAAACACGTGCAAAACATAAGAGTACAATATGTCACCTCTTGCAAATGAGAAGACTTTCAGACAGCAGCTTGCAGTATTTGTACGATAAAAAACCAATAAAAATAACTCACATGAGATAAATCAATATTAGATACAAGATAATAGAAATTAAATTAATATGAGCCCTTTATGAGCCATAATAATTACGAAACGTGATTACGAAACAACACGAATATTATGTACCTACTTTTATTTATTTATTCATAGACGCAAGAAAGCAGATTTTGATATGATAAGTTTACTAGAGATTAACAATTTTATATTTATCATATATTATATAGATTTATAAAATATCGATGTTTAAAGATTTAGACCTTCCATCATCATTACAGATTTTATTGCCATGTAGAGGTCAGCAGCTAAGATCGGATTTTAAGAAATTCCTCCCCCTCCCGCTTCGACAGAACGAAGTCTGTGCGGGCTAGCTAGTTATATAATAGTTTTGATCAGACTCAATTACTAAATGAATTAAAAATACTACATTTCTAATAACATTCCAAAAACAAAAAAGGTTTAAATATTCCCGTTTTGCCAAATGCAGGCTGTTATCATTGTTTTAAAAATAAACATGTGCTACGTCGCCCTCGAGTACACGTACCTACGTGTTCTACAGATAGACTGGGGCGACCCTTGCTAAGACTGAAGAGTTACGTCGCAAAGGTAACTGTAAGCCAATAATTTATTGCCCACTTGAGAAATGAGAAGTTGCAAGGAAAAGAAAGGTTTTTTCATCAACAGAATCGCCTCCATTTCGTTACATAAGAATGAAAAAAAAAACATTTTGATTTTAATAATCAAGTTTCAGTTGCATTTTTTTTAACTTTAATATTCCGTTATTATAATTTCAAAGATTACCTACATTATTATGACCCCAAAACCTGGCAACAATATTACTGTATTATCTACTTACAGAAACTTCAGAAATTATGAACTTCCAGTTCAACTCCGGTATAAAGTACGCCGTGAAATGCTCTGGCATCCCGCGGGGGAGTGGATCTCTCCAGGCGGGAATGTGGGACTCGCTGCGTCCGAAAGCTGGTAAGGTGGACGTAGCTCTATCCATTTAAACCCGGCGAGTGCCACCAATGCCGCCTTTGGTGAGGTGCCACGGATCTAATACTAATATAATAAGTAATAAGCAAACAGGGCACCTGGACAGCTAGTAAGTCCCTCGGGAGACCGACGCCACCACCACAGAGAGGTTGTGCTGCACCACAGAACAACCCCTCCCAACGTCGGGACAGTACAATGGGGTGAGGTTCCCGTCCTCGCCCCTTGCCCCCTGCTCTTTTGTCTCCTCTTAAAAATAATAGAGGGGTACAAAGAGCGCCCTCGGCTCAATTAGCTTCGCCCAAGGTGCTGGGCTCACCCTAGGCTACTGAGCCCCGCCGCCACGTCATGGCCTGAACCATGGTGGGGCGGTATAAAGTTCTAATAATAACAATGTATGTAATAAGTAGTAGTACTTACTATACCTACATAAATCAAATTTAATTAAATTTTACCTATACTTTGTAATTTCTTATCTTATTCTATAAATATTAAATATCTATAAAGGAGCTGTTTTATAGATTGACTCATCACGATATATCTGGAACTATAAGACCTAGAGACTTGAAATTTTGTAGGAATACTACTTTTGGCATGTAGAGGTGAGCTACGAACAGATTTTAGCATTTTTTTAAATTATAATTTTAATAAATAAAAGCAATTTAATTATGACAGAACGAAGTCTGTTAAGTCTGCTAGTTCTCAATAAAGCTACTACAGCTTTATTGAGAACATCGGACATACGAGTAAAAAATTCTAACTTTAAATCCAAATCGAATACATGTAAATATAGAAATGTACGTAAAATGCAAATGTATATTTCAAGATTTCAAGTAAAATATATACACAGAAATTTTATGCTTTGATAACAAACTGATTTTTATTTATTCATTATTATTAGCGACTTTAGCGATGATGAATGTGTTTGCAAATCAGAATGTCATTTTCGAAATAGTTTTTAAACGTTGGCTAATATAATTTGAAACTTTTAGATAAACAGCTCTCACGAATTTCGCCCGCAGTCCGTCTAATTATCACAAAAAATGTCGCCCACCCTGCTCGCTCATTTATCAACTTTGACATGTCAAACAGTCACTCGTGCTACATAATTTTTGAAGAACAACTTTTTAATTTGCTCCGTAAACTATCTTCATATATGCATATAATTATTTTGTGTGTGTATGTCATTTCTCCTAAAGGGCTGGACCGATTTTGATGAAAAATTCTCGTTTATGTTCAAGTGGATGCGAGAATGGTTTAGATTCACAATTCGGTTCACTACACACGTCTGTCTGGGCCACTAGTTCTTTGATTTAGCAAAATTGTGCCTCTTGGAACTTTCGCTAAAAAGGTAAGTAGGGTCATTGTGCCGGTCAGCGACCAGTTAGCTGGGTTGCCCATTTCAGATAAGTAAAAGAAAATAGTGTCAATTGATCCCAAGTATAGTCTAGTTTAGATATAAAACATAAAATATAGTACTTTCGTCCATAAATTATTATAAAATGCTGAAAAACTGAAAATTTTGCTAAAATGCCGGTTAGCGACCACTTTCATCAGTTTACAAGCAACAAACGGCCATGTTACCTCTAGAAATATTATTATCTTGATTTAAATAATCTTAGTCAGTCAAATGGTCGCCTACTGAAGGTGGTACGTAACAATATCCCAACATCCAATTCATATTCAATATAGCATACTCAGCTTCTAAGTACTCTACGCATTGAAAAAGAAATATAAATATTTACATTTGTATAATAATTGAAGATCGTACATAATATTATATTGCTACTTTAAGAATAGTGTTTACATTTCCATCTAAGGCAATGAAACAGGCTTTCTTCCTTCTTGTGATTGCTTCTACCCACCGGTGGGAGGGAAGCGCTCTGCCGCGCTCCCGGCTGCATGGGGACCACCATCTTGCTTGTTTCTCCCGTGAAACAGCTTTGCTGTGTTTCGGAGAGAAGGGCAAGACAGGCAGTGTAATTACTGGCACCGAGACTTAACATCTTATGTCTCAGGATAGGCAACACAAGTGAGTTGCCTGGGCTCGTTCCAGGTAAACTAGTTTATGTTTATGGGCGACGTCGACCACTTACCATCAGGTGGGACTTTTGCCAGTTTGCCTATCCAACTAACATAAAAAATGTACTCTGATATTCGTTTAGCAATGACTACCTATTTTTATACATTACAATTTTAATACCATTTGCTAGGTGCTCTACAATGTCTTTAACCTCTTAGTGCAGAACTTAAAAAATGCCACTGAATTCTATTTTTATCAAAGACATATTATTCATAATTATAGACATAAAAAATCATATAAGGATTAGGATACCAATATGTATCAGTGCTTGTGATGGTACGATGTCACTCGTCGGAGCGGGCGCGCGCGTCGCGGCGTTGACGGACAGACGAGCGGAGTCTTCACGCGACGTCACCGGACGGTTTAAGAGATGAAATGAATTAGCATGCAGGGATCGCGAAATATCAAGATAAGACACAATATTCTATATATACGTAAAATAATTTTGCTTGCAACAGCTAGTAAACTATAAACATAACCATCATACATCTGTTAGTCTATAGTAGGCACAGATAAATTAAATTGGAGTGTCTGTTTGTAATATTAAAATAACCGTTTTTACTAAATGTATATGGATGTATACACGGTACCTACATATACCTACCAAAATAGCATTTTTTACTTTCACTGGCAGAATTAGCTGATGTTATAAGGAGTAACTTAGGCTATATAAATAACTAGTGGCCCTGACAGACATTGTCCTGTACAAAATATTTTTTTTTGTGAATCTAAACCATTCTCGAATCCACTTGAACACACACAAAAAAAATCATCAAGATCGGTCCAGCCTGGAGGAGTTCAGTGACATACACACGCACAGAAGAATTATATATATAAAAGATTATCATCAATTCGTATACGGCTGTAAATCTAAGTTATCGCGGGCGAAGCTGCGGGCAACAGCTAGTTATGAATCAAATATGAGTGAAAGCCATTTAATACAATGTCTAATTAAAATTATAGAATTTTTGTCTTAAAAAGCCCCCAAAACCCCTGTATCGATTCAAATACCTAAGTAAAACTGGGATTGATAAATAATATAATATTATAACCTTATATATTATATATATATCTAACGGGGTTCCGAAGTTTAAATAACAGACATGTATGTATATTTGTATTTACGAATGATCCACTATATCGTCTCGAGTAGATGCGAATTTTTAGAAAATGGTGATCGAATCGATATTATGACGGTTGACATAGTATGATCCATTTTTTTTTTCTTTTACGCCGGGAAATGCTCTGAGGCATCCCGCCTGGGGAGTAGGTCTCCCCATGTGGGACTCGCTGCGCCCGAAAGATGGTAAATGGACGCAACTCTACCCACTAAAACCCGGCGAGTGCCACCAGTGCCGCCTTTGTGAGATGCCCCGGATATGTTAAGCTAACAGGGCACCTCGACGGCTAGTCAGTCCCGCAAGGGACCGACGCCACCTCCACAGAGGGGCTTCTTATAAGAGGGGCACAAAGAGCCCCCTCGGCTCAATTAGCTTCGCCCAAGGTGCTGGGCACGTCAAGGTCTGAACCATGGTGGGGACATAGTATGATCCAACCGTATTAAAATGTAGCGTATATAATTATTATTACGCTACATTTTATTTGATCCCTTGACACTCGCATCTAACACGGACCGGTCACCGCACGGAGATCGTCTTTCCACGTGGTTAATCATGGCCGCCCAACACACTTCGTCTATCTAAACAGTAGACGGATAGAGGCTGATGATGATGACGATAATCTTAAGAGTTATCGCAAAAATATAACGCCCGCAAAAATAAATTCAAGTGCGTATTCCTATGATACCTACTCTCTGGGTTGCCTTTTCAGTTCAAGTGGTCTGTGGTTCAAACAGATAAAAATTTTACCTAGCCCGCGACTTTGTCTGCGCAGGATTAGATTTTACCACAGAACACTGCGGTATTATTGTGTCAATTATAGATGTATATGTTATGTTATTATAAAAGTTTCATTAAAATCCATTCAGAATTTTTTGTTTTAAAGAATAACAAACATCCATTCATACAAACTTTCACGTTTATATATAACTAGGATATAATGTGTCACATGCTAAACCTGATTAATTTATTTTTCATAAACGCACATAAAATTTTTTTCATTACATATTGCACACGTGCAAAGCCGGGGCGGGGCCAGTATTCAGATAATTATAAGAACAATTAACATTTTCCTTTGACGACTAATAACTACGTTTAGTTAGTTCTGTAGTATTAGTTTACAAAATAATGAATATATTAGTACATATATGTAGGTACCTGCTATCTGGATCAGTCATATTTTAGCCTTAATTTTTGTCTCACTTTTACCTTTAACTTTGATTTACACATAAATATTTAAATTATGTATCTAGATAGTACAAAAAACTTTGAAAAAAATCTTATTAGCAATTAATTAATTTGTGTTTTATATTTATTCATTTATATACCTAAACATATTGATAAGTTAAACTTTAGACGTCAACAGATCCATTTATACACGCTAAATACACACTGTTCCTAAAACTACGCAGTAATACAATCTCTCAGCAGGCACTTAGAATTTTATCACTTAGTAATCCGCTAGAAATCACTCAAGACACCCTAGAGCATGCGATGAAAATGTATAAAAAATAGCTATGACCCCAGGATCGGGCACTGACCGTCCATCTGACGCGGCTGGTGCCACTCGTCCCGCCACTCCTGACCCTCCATCACATTTCTTCGATGCGAGTCGATTATTTTTTCAACGCGACACGATAAATCAGTTTTCTGTACGTTAATCTTTTGTTAAGAAGCGCGCGCATACCTCGGCGCGAGGCGAGCGTTTCTGTCGTCGAGGCGCAACCGCACGCACCGCCACGCCCCTAAACGCCCACCGCCCAGCGCCGCGCTCTGCGTGAGTTATTGAGGACTTTGTTGACTGTACCTGGATTGCAGGTACATAATATATTCCAAGGATTTATTAAGTGTACAAGATAAACAACGATAACAAGATAAATTATTAAATTTAGACCTTTAGTTTAATAAATAATAGCCATAACCACAGTTACAACAGTGTGTTTTAAATTGAAAAAATATAAGTAAATTGCGTAAGAAATATACTCTTTTCCAGCGTAGACGGCCAGAATGTCAAATATTATAGGCTGACCAGAAATATATAAACCCTGCGTGGTGTCGCCACTGCATCTAGTTCCGATAGTTTCCGCAATATGGTGAGTTACAATCATGACGTTTGCTGCTAGACTTTCTAGAAGAATGAGAACTTAACATGAATAAAACAGTGAGTAGAGATATAATACATATTTGAGGTATATAATTGACATTAGTTTATGGTTCTATTTACTCTTTATTATTTTATTCATGTTTTTGTTTATTAACGATCAATGTGTATTTTTCATATTTTGTAAACTAACGCTGGTATAAAATGGTATTGTGTTCAGTTTCGATGCCAGGTATTGCACAGCCTGTTATATAGCCGAGCACCGTCACTTTAACTAATGACTTTTGAATGATTATTTAAATTTATAAACATTTACAGTAGACGGTACCGAGTCACTTTTACCTTATTTTTACAAAACACCCATCACTATTATCCGCTTTTGCATGTTAATTCGTCATAGAAAGAAAGAAACATTTATTTGACACGAACAGGAGACACAGAAACATAAAGAGATACACAGAGAAAACATTTTTCATCGCACAAACCTAAAATAAGACAAAAATATAATAAAAAATGTGTCTCACGTGTGGGTCAAAATTAGCAGTTCAGTATTACTTCGCCACTAATCCAGCCCAATTCAATTAAAAATGTTTGTCACCAACTTATATTTTCATTCGTTTTGGAATTACTGAAATAAATTGAAATTATTAACGCCATGCCGTAGGTGACTACACCATGTAGGCCTTCCTTTATTAAGCATAAAGTACGTACTCGTAGGTTCATTGTAAACATTCAACAGAACTTGCTTTAAAGAAGCAAAAACCACGTTGCTCATACAAAATATACAGTTGGTATTTTTAAACACTCTATAGTTTACCTGGAGGTAAACACACCACTATTGGTAGAGATTTATTTCGGGACTGAGTAAACATTTCCTACCTTAACAGGCTACAGGTACCTCTCATTATTACTTTAGAAGCTTCCGACATAAATATGAGTCAGCGCAATTTGATCTTACCGAAAGTAAATCAATTAGGTTTGGACATTTTATGCTTGCTATTTTTAGCTACTTTAGTGATGTACCTACACAGGCCTAGGTAAGTGTAGTGTTGAATATTTTGTTGCCTTTTTTTTTCTTTAACGCCGGGAAATGCTCTGCGGCATCTCGCTGGGGAGTGGGTCTCCCCAGGCGGGTATGTGGGACTCTCTGCGCCCCAAAGGTGGTAAGTAGACGCAGCTCTACCCACTAAAACCCGGCAAGTGCCACCAATGCCGCCTTTGGTGAGGTGCCCCGGATCTAGTGAGCAAACAGGGCACCCCGACGGCTAGCCAGCCCCTCAGGGGCACCACCTCCACAGAGAGGTTGTCCCGCACCACAGAACAACCCCTCCCAACGTCGGGACAGTACAATGGGGTGAGGTTCCCGTCCTCGCCCCTTGCCCCCTGCTCTTTTGTCCCCTTAGTAAGAGGGGTACAAAGAGCCGCTGGCTCAATTAGCTTCGCCCAAGGTGCTAGGCACACCTTAGGCTACTGAGCCCCACCGCCACGTCAAGGCCTGAACCATGGTGGGGACTATTTTGTTGCCTGTGTATATAAACTGTATAGTTTATCTAGTTTTTAAGCATGAAAAAAAAAATAGTTTTTATGTGATTCAGTAACAAAGATCCGTTCTTTAAGACTCATCATCATTATCAGCCTCTATCTGTCCCCTGCAGAACATAGGCCTCCTTCAATGAACGCCAAGACGACCGATCCCTTGTCACTCGCATCCAACACGGACCGCCTGCACGGACATCGTCTTCCCACCTGGTTAATGACCGACCAACACCGTTTGGGTATTTAAATAAACTTGAATAGTGTTTGTCGAACGAGGCAATCTACGGAACTACAACGAAATTGAATAATTCATTTTGCATTTGATAATCATTTTTGGGTATTTTTGGACAAAAGTCAACCAACATCATAGTCGACGACGGCCAGTAGATCGAGTGGTGAGGCTACTGGACACTTCACGCGGTCACGGGTTCGAATCCCGCTAGGTGCGGATAATTTGTATGATGATGAAATCCCCTCTCGTGGCAAGCGGCCAGATTCTGGCCGATCATTGTTAACGTGGTGTGATCTCTCCCTCTATTTGCTTCATCACCAGATCATCGTCAACACAATATACGTTTATAATCATCAGCGCTATTTCATCATCATCATCTTACATTAATAGTTATAATATTACATTTTCTAGTAGTTTCCAGATTGGGTCCGAGAAGTTGTCATTCGAGATGCTAAATGAGTTTTTATTCCTACGACTTCTTGTATTAATAGCCAAACTAGCAGCGCTCCACGGTTTCACTCGCGTACTTCCCATTCCCGTGGGAGTACAGGAATAAATTATAGCCTATATGTTATTCAGTATTATTATTTTATTGTTATTATTCAGTAGTTTCCGCGCTTACAATATTAGTAGGATTTAAAAGTACGTTTATTTTGGTATATAAGTAATCTATTATTGCACAGTGAAGTCAATCTGAAAAGCTTTACAAGTAATTTGTGTTCATTCATATTTTTATAATACAGCCAATATCCCACACAATACCACCAGGTGGTAAATGATCAACGTTGCTCAGAAACAAAAGTTATTTTTGGCAAAAGTGGATTTTTGTACAGGTGAGTCCAACCCGGCGCCAGGAGGCCGTGTGGTCACAGACTGCACGGTTGGCGGCGGGCAACCCCCCACTTTTATAAACCAAAAGTGAGCTAAATGGGCTCACACTAATCCAATGTAGCATTAGAGCCTTCGGGCCGTTAGCATAGATCCACACGAAAAAAAAAGATATATGTACTGCTACATTACCTGCTTTTATATAGGTACTAGCTTCGCCCGCCCCCTTCTTAGGTTTACGGCCGTACGCGGATTGATGATGATTATTTTTGTAGCCTAAGTTACTCGTTAATACATCAGCTGTCAGTTAAAGTCCCGTCAAAATCGGCCCAGCCGTTGCCGAGATTAGCCGGAACAAACAGACAGACAGACAGACAAACAGACAGATAAAAATTGTAAAAAATGCTATTTTGGCATATGTATGTAATAGGTATCCTATTTTGCATATTATAAGACGATATTATGTTTTGTAAATCCCCAAATAAAATGAAAATGTTTAGTAGGTATCACTCCTTTTGTTGATCTGATTGTTATTAATAGTATTTGCTATTTTGTATCTTATTGTAGATCTGTTAAGCGATGTCTACATTCTCTATATTATAAAAAAAATGGTATACTCTCTTTATACTCTCATTTGGTATCGCTATCATTTATTATGAGTTGAACTTATATTAGGTTATTTAAATTCGGGCAGTCCCCCCTTACGAGGAGTCTTGCCTCCGCCGGGGGCCAGCCTGTCACCGAGGTGATCCTGTCTATTGCCTGCATATCCGGGACCCTCAAAAAGCTGCTGACGGCGCTCGCAGTGGTTTTAGTTAGGGTGGGCTCTCCCAGGTGCGAGTTCCACATTGGGTCAGGATCTAGGGGTACCTAAGCGAGCGAAGATCCTGGCTGCATCCATAAGGATTTCCCTGCTATATAAAAAAGGTCGTTTTTATTCGATTTAAAGGCATTTAGATAACATAATACCAATTTTTTAAAGTTTCTAAATGTTAAAGGTACCACCTACCGTCAATTTAAGATATTAAGAACATTATGAAAAGTAAAATAAAAGTTATTTTGGTATGACTGCTGTACTGAAAATGTACGACCATTTTATACGACATTTCTAAAAGGTATTCTTTGATATTTTATTTCTAATTATGAATAGATTTACAACACTAATAAAATATTATGTTAATATTAAGGACAATTTTCATCGTGGGCTACGCGCCCAATGGGCGTATCAGTCCGGCTCTTTCACACTTACATTTGTAACTGAAGTGGAAAAGAAACAGAAATAGAATAGGCGGAGTTTACAGACGCCGAACCGAATTCAACCCACGCACATTCAGAGAAAATATTTTGCAAGAACAAAATGAAATGAAAAGACACGCTAATAGTCCAATGATTCACTATTTAAAGCTAATACAAATGAACAGGCACTGTCCTTTGTTCAAGCCGGAAAAAAGAATAAATATTCGCTATTCCGATTAGAAATCACCAACACGCGGACATATTTACACATAATTCAATTCTACCATTGACACACACTTCTCATTACAATTAATATTAATCAAACAAAAATAATCACTATGAAATAATTTATAAAGGATTTGTAGGTACCGTTACCTACTTATTAAGCCCCTGTCAAACAGTTTAAAAATGTAGTTATAATTTAACGTGTATGAAAGCAATAACATTGTAGTAATAAAAGTGCATTTCCGAATGAGAAAAATCTGGCTGGCCACACATTTTATTTACGTTTATGGTAGAAGCGACGACAGCACTAACGACGCCATCTTCCTGCCGCGCATTTGTCTGTCATCGGGCACTCCGTTACGCGCCGCGCCGGATGCACCAACAGACAAACATTCAACGCATAGATATAGATATATAGTGTTATGCGTATAGATATTGTTATAGGAGAATAGATCAATAAAACAAAAAATCACATGCCTACCATATGAATTAAGTACATATATACTTATAACTCATCAATGTAAATTATTATATCCATATTTGATATCAACAGCTAGTAGGTACAGACAAAAGAAGATAAAAATGTGTTTTATAGCTGTGTTATTGCAAAATAAGTAGGATATGATTCAAGTCACAATAATGTCGGTATTATTTATACTGTGAGCAAATGTAAGCTTTTTGTACAGAAAAATGAAATGTCACTCTTACATAACTTCAGTGTAGCCCCGTAAAATAAACGTCATCAGCGCGTAGAATACGGCCCGAATCGACTCCACACTTCAAAACCTTATTAGTCCTCCAGTTCTCCGACACCTGTGACCAGCGGTGGTAGAGGAGGAAATCCCCTAATTGAAATACTTACGTATTTATTGCTAGCTGTTGCCCGCAGCTCCTCCTGTGTAAACTAAGATTTGCAGCCGTATCCGGATTGATGATGATTATTTTATAGCCTCAGTAATTACTCCTTATAACATCAGCTATCTGTCAGTAAAAGTCCTGTCAAAATTGGCCCAGCCGTTTTAGAGATTAGCCGTAACAAACAGACAGACAGACAGACAAATATTGTAAAAATTGTTATTTTATACATTTATGATTTAAATGCATTTAATTTAAAAGCAGTTACCTATTTTAATATTATATGGCAGATAACAAACAGACACTCCAATTGTATTCTGTATATTTTTTTTATGTTAGTTGGATAGACACCTGATGGTAAGTGGTCGACGTCGCCCATGAATATAAACTAGTTTACCTGGAACGAGCCCAGGCAACTCATTTATGTGTTGCCTATCCTGAGACATAAGATGTTAAGTCTCGGTGCCAGTAATTACACTGCCTGTCTTGCCCTTCTCTCCGAAACACAGCAAAGCTGTTTCACGGGAGAAACAAGCAAGATGGTGGTCCCCATGCAGCCGGGAGCGCAGCACAGCGCTTCCCTCCCACCGGTAACATGTATGTATATAATATGATAGGTCAAAATTGAGATGAAAAACCAATTTTATTTGAGTAATATTAGGTTCTGTACAATAAAACTTATACCATAATAAACCTTGTAGGAAATGTGATTTAAAACGGTCGTCATAAAGTATTTTTTTAGAAATCCCTACCTTCAATTAAATAAATATGTGTTTCCACTCGCTGCGAAAACGCTCGACGCGGTTTCGAGCTCCATACTAAATCCAGTTCTCAGACAACCCCGCCTTATGGTAAGCGTCCACATGTCCGCATCATACTACATAATATTATGTGATATTATGATTTATGTCCGATGCTCCGAGAGTCAACTATTGCGATGTGTGCCGATGACGTCATACGGAATGCCGATCAGTTGAACTTAGTTTGAGACCTTTACGATCACTTTCAAAATTCGAATGAAGTGGCATCGGCAATCCGATTTGCCGGTTGCTGGTAGTTACGTCGGCAAATCCGATCGCTCCCGATACAATGCGTGCGATGCGTACGATGCAGACGTGTGGACGCTTAGGTATGTACATAAAACGCCTCCTTCAACGATCGTTGACTCTGTGGCTGTGGTTTTTATTGTGATGCGTACTGCGTGGTGGTGGTGCACGCATTTGCAGTTTGGAAAAAGAGGGAAATGCTATATACATGCATGTGTACACATTTGCTGTAAAGACGCGGAAATAAGTTCCCGGAATTTTTGCTAACTAATATAATATATTTAAATATCGTATGCTCTAGAGTATCTTCTAGTTGTTGCCTTTCTAGTTGAGCATCGCCCAGTACAAATTTTCCATCTTTCTCAGTAAGATCTGGTGTGGCTAATGCTAAATAATAATAATAAATAGACCTTCTCGACCTCGGGTCGCATTCAATTAACTCCTTGTTAGTATAAACTGCCACTTGTAGACCATTGTTTTTCCTGGGAAAGAGTCTCCGTAAACAAAAAATATATAAAATAGCTCTGAACAGATCTTACAACTGACTCCCGATTAAGCAAGCTAGCAAAGCAAGCTTGGTCGACAATAGTTAAAGACTAATCGTCTCATAACGATAAAACCTCATATTTATATTGGTTCAAATTCACCGAATACGTTACAACTTCCCCTCGAACCCTTCATTCCGCGAACTTTAAAACGCATCCTCGTAATTAGATAACAATAGATGACTTTCTTTTATATTTAGAGCCCACAATGCAATTTTACAATATAAACAATCGAAAAAATATTAAAAAATAAACCTATATCTCGGCGCATGAAGTTTTAGTCTCCGGTTTATATAATATATTTACCGGTCGGTGGGAGGGTTGCGCTGTGCCGCGCTCCCGTCTGCTTGGGTACCACCTTTGCTGTGTTTAAGGGAGAAGGACAGGACAGGCAGTAGTTACTAGCACCGAGACTAAGCATCTTACGTCTCAGGATAGGCAACACACGAATGAGTGGCCGGGGCTAGTCTCAGGTTGTGTTACTGGTCAACGCTGGCCACTTACCATCAATTGGCACGTCTACCAATTTTTATATTAAACTAAAATTAGAAATCATTAACTGTGCCTTAAAAATTGACAAAACAGTAAACATTGTAATGCTTCTCGTCTATGGCTACGTGGCTGTTTGCCCTCTGAAAATTTGCCCACAGTAAGAGGCAGTGCCATGCTGCGTTGCAGCCGAATTGGACCGGCACGACCGGGATGGGATCTCGCTCATATAACACCGGCGTCAAGTGACAGCTACGTTGTCGCGTTTCGTGTGGTTTGTGAGTTTCCGGTGGCCCAAGAGGACGTGTTTAAGATATGGGTCCTAGTCTGATCTTAAAAACGTCCTCCATCTTGCTAAGTGATACAAATACAAGCATGTTGGTCAAGGCTGGTCACGATTATTATTTTTATCCATGCAAATTGTAGTGTCATAAAACTATCGTCGCGGTTCAGGTGAACGGCCGCGCTTCGCTCGGAGCGCGTATCGTTCGCAACGTGTCTCCCATATTTCCGTCATCGATGCGTCTGATGCGCGCCAAAATAAGATTATTGGAAATTTGACACACAAACACAAACAGGGTTGCCAGCTATCTGTCATATTTTTTTTCATCATTTTTTTTCAAAATCAATTGTAAAGTAAGTAAGCAATTGAGATAATTTCTCATTGGAGCCTACAGATGAAAATTTTATTTGATTGATTAGATTTTTATGATAATATTAAATAATGTATGTACTTTTTCACAACTTTATAATGTTGCAAAAGCCTTCTTAAGTTAAAGGTCACATATTTTTTATTTTTTCCGACGTTTTTAGTAGTTACCCACTAGTATTTCTGTGGTCTGTAGTACCTACTGAATAGTGAATAGATGTTTGTATTATAAAAAATATAGTAAAAACAGCTGACTCCGAAATATTTTTCTATTCTTAAGGGGCGAAAGATAAAAACATAGGTAAGTGTTTATACATATTTTGCATGTCACACAAATAAAATAGGATAATCTTTAATCTATCTTGTGACCTGTGGGATTATGTGAAAGAGGTAGTTAGTTTAACATCTTGGTTGGGCTTCGTACCTAATGGTAGCCAGTATAGCCACACATAATATTGTTACAGTAAAGTTGTGTCTAAACTCATAAGTAGTAGTTATGAAAAGACTTTAGATTGTTTTCTCACAATATTTGCAGAATTATTATAGTGTTACTGATTTGTATTTTTTTGTATTTCAGTTTCACTCTCAGTTTCATAGTCAGGAACTTTTTAACTCGGCATTAACTTTTATTCGCCTAAAACTGAGTTATTACCTAATACCGTACTCAAGTTATATATGTATACCTACTCTTTATCTACGCCAGCGCAAATATGGACCGTTTTAGAGTTCACAAATTTACACTTGCAATAATTATTCTCCGTGATTCGTGAGACCAAGAAAATTCCACACTGATAATTATAGGAGTAAACTATACAACAACACAAAATTAGAAATATGTATGGGCTGCGAGCTATAAGTCACAATCTGATTATACAATAGATTTGTTATTAACTTTCTATAATATGATCATATACGGGCGTTTTATTATAATGTGTTCCTTGCGGATTCACCCGCGCTTAAATATAAAAACTTTTTAAACACCTAAATTTATTATATCCAATATATATCCAATATAATCCGATATATAATAAATTTAGGTGTTCCGCGCGCTAAAATATAAAAACGTTTTATATTTTAGCGCGGGTGAATCCGCAAGGAACACATTATATAACGCCCGTATATGATCATATTATAGAAAGTTAATAATAAATCTACCTATAGAGGTATTATAATAATACCTTTTTTTTTTGTTTAACGCCGGGAAATGCTCTGAGGCATCCCACGGGGGAGTGGGTCTCCCCACGCGGGTATGTGGGTCTCGCTGCGCCCGACAGCTGGTAAATGGACGCAGCTCTACCCACTAAAACCCGGCGAGTGCCACCAATGCCGCCTTTGGTGAGGTACCCCGGATCTAGAAAACAAACAGGGCACCTCGACGGCTAGTCAGTCCCGCAAGGGACCGACGCCACCTCCACAGAGGGGTTGTCCCGCACCACAGAACAACCCCTCCCAACGCCGGGACAGTACAATGGGGTGAGGTTCCCATCCTCACCCGTTGCCCCCTGCTCTTCTGTCCCCTCTTCTTATAAGAGGGGTACAAAGAGCCCCCTCGGCCCAATTAGCTTCGCCCAAGGTTCACCGCTCACCCTAGGTTACTGAGCCCCACCGTCACGACAAGGCCTGAACCATGGTGGGGATTATAATAATACCTACCTAACTAAACCATGTCAATAATTTGGTTATCAAATGCAAATTTATTAAAATTCGACAGATAGGTAGTTTCGAAGATTAGCCTACTCAAACAAACTAATTCTTTAGCTGTATTATATTAGTATATATTGACAACCCTAAACAATTTTACGACCTGGAACATCACAGGCTTTCAATACTCATGACGCATTTGAGTGGTCTTCAGATATGTATTTCTGGTTCACTAACAACTATTTTTATCAGCCCGGACTGTGATGAAAGCAACGAATTGCTCATGAATTATATGATAATGAGCGATCCAAAACATGGGGTCAACAAGGAAACCTGTGATTTGATCAGACATATAAAGTTGGTGATGTATTCACAAGAGCTTACTCTTGGCAAACTGTTATCCTTTTTTTCTTTTACGCCGGCTAATGCTCTGAGGCATCCCGCGGGGGAGTGGGTCTCCCCAGACGGGTATGTGGGACTCGCTGCGCCCGAAAGATGGTATGGTGGACGCAGCTCTACCCACTAAAACGTGGCGAGTAACACCAATTCCGCCTTTGGTGAAGTGCCCCGGATCTGTTGATCAAACAGGGCACTTCGACGGCTTGTCAGTCCCTCGAGGGACCGACGCCACCTCCACAGAGGAGTTGTGCCACACCACAGAACAACACCCCCCCCCCCAACGTCGGGACAGTGCAATGGGGCGAGTTTCCCATCCTCGCCCCTTGTCCTCTCCTACTCTTTTGTATGAAGAGCAGCCCCCTCGGTTCACTTAGCTTCGCCCAAGGTGATGGGTTCACCTTAAGCTACTGAGCCCCAACGCCACGACAAGACTTGAACCGTAGTGGGTATGCAAATTTCAATTTCTGTTATCCTGATGATAAGCGGTCAACATCGCCTTTAAATCTAAATTGCCAACTCAGTCATCCGTTGCCTCTCCTAAGACGTAAAATGGTAACTCTCTGAGTCAGTGATATAGCCTCTCCTGTCCTTTTTTTAATGCTCTAAGGCATCCCGCGGGAGAATGGGTCTCCCAACGCGGGTATACATATATGCGCTCACACTGGCACTAAATTATTGTAACCATACCAATAGCTACATTTAACGGTAGATTTAAGCCGCGAACCGTCATTGGCGGCGTTTAATGCCAACGGCCTATATGGTAACATCTACGAATAAATAATAAGTCGTAGGATAACATTGAAGGACTGCGCGAATTCGTCAGTAAACCACAACGTCGACATCACGTTAGTGCAGGAGACATTCCCACGTTTTCTTTTTGTTTTGTTTTGTTAAATATAAGTATGTATATCGTAAGAGGTAGTGCCATGCTGCATTACAGACGAACTGGGTCGGTACAGGGTGGTGCATCTCGCTCACATAACACCGGCGTCAAGTGACAGCTGTGCTGTCGCGTTTGGTGCGGTTTGTGAGTTTCCGGTGGCCCGTTGGGACGATGAGGATCGCGGGAGTCACGCATATAATAGATAACCCACAAAAAAAATTCGGCGTACATACCGCGATTTACAAGAGCAAGTAGAGGGCGATATTACCGAACATAAATACGAACGATGGGACCGATTCCTCAGTGAGCTAACGCCCTCTTACGGCCTACGGTCGCTTGAGAGGGCACTCAAGTACAAAACGAGCGCTAATATCCATTGAACCATCTGAATCAGCCTCGGCACTGGAAGATCTCGACAAGGCCGAATGTTTCGCCGACACGAACGAGTTATTCGTTTTGACCATGAGGAAAACGAGCGGCGCACCTAATTACCTCCAGCGGACGATCCCTACCGACGTAGAGGAAGTAAAGAAATCATTAAAAATCTACACGGTCACGATAAAATTACCAATAGGGTCGCCAAATACTTACCGCCCATACAATTTATCTTCTAGTGAGCATCTTCAATGCTCTCCTGGCAGGATGCGCCTTTGAATGTACCATGGAAAGAAGCAGTAGTTGTAGGTTTTCACAAAGCTTAGTTATCGGATACTCTAGCCAGACTCAAAAAGTAGTATATCAACTCGGATTGCTCACGACGAACTGTTTGGGCTCAGAAACACTCACTCGTGAGTACACAAGGTGCTCCGCCTTACGGAACACATTCTCGCAGACCTTAATTGACCCTACATTAGGTCTAGAGTCACAGGGATGTGTTCTTCGACGTAGCTAAAGCGTTTGCTAAAGTCTGACACAATGGCTTGATCTTCTACCAACCGCACACGATACACGTAGTTGGTTGAAGATCAAGAGATCAACTTCGGCGAGACACGTGTCAGAAGAAAGTGAGTATACGAGCTTGCACGAAAGACTTGCACTCGGCGTTACAGGACAAACGGCCTGTAACGCCGAGTTCCTGAATTATCGAGACATTTGTTCGGTATTCCGTCAATGATACTCCAAGCATTCTTCTACAGAGCCACATTTCGAGAGCATCTATCCTTCATCACTCAACTTCTCGTAGGGTACAGGCCGCTAGTTACATATACCCGATCCAGACTCACATCGTATACGCCGGAATCCGAGGAACGTCCTCCTAGATCCTACAGATCCTATCATGGTTGCCAATAAACGTTTCCCTCTCCCACCTAGGGCATCCCGCCCTAATACACGGTACACACTCAACAACGCCAACGCTGTAGGTTTTGAAGAAGGTTCCTGCCGACCGTCCCGTGATCGACAGGGAGGAAATTAGAAGCCCCGCGCTCACATCGATGTCCCGTCTCTTAGATGACGGGAACATAAGGACCCCCAAACGTAAGAGTCTAGGTACCTCTCGCTTACATAATAAAACAATTTCGCGTTTCGTGCGGTTTTTTTAATAGAAGAGGGGGCAAACGTACAGTCGGTTCATCTGATGGTAAGTGAAAGCGATATCCACTGACACCTCTGACATCAGAGGGTTAGGAGGTGCGTTGCGATCCTTTCAAATATGAGTATGCTCTTTTCTTGAAGGTCCTTAAGTCATATCGATTAGGAAACATCGTAAGTGGCAGCTGATTCCATATATTAGTCGTGCGAGGCAGGAAATGCCGTAAAAATCGAGTTGTTGTGGATTCTGTCTTGGGTGTGGTTTTGCGAGTGCGAATGTTTGTATGACATTCAAATTTAGTCGATTATTTTTTGTTTGTTGTGCCCAACAAACAAATAGTGATATTCTGACAAAGACAAAAGAAAGTGTCTATGTCTCTGTCACTCTTGGAGTTTTTCGTATGTTGGTATCTCGTTCCAATACGGTATTAATATTAGCTTGTTAAATCTATTGATGCTTGATCTCAGTTTCTGCTTTATTATTACTTCTAAATATAAAATATGCCATCTATCGAATTATATTTTAACTCATTAAATACAATATCTATTATTGCTTGAATTGAATTTTATTACAAATTACAATTCGAACATAAAATAATAGACGTGTATGATATGAAATGTTCGAAACATAAATCAGTCAATATTCACGTATTATAAGAATATTCTGAATATTTTTCTGATGGAATGATCATTCATCATTGATCACAAAGACTACCTACATAATATTATGTTTGTACTATCAGTTATTTTATATTTTTTGATAGGGTAACTTTTATTGTTTTCGCATTTCGTGTGCATCGTGATTCGTATGTCTGTGGCATAGATTTATTTTCAATAACTAATTGTCAAGGTGTAAGATAAATAGTATCCTGGTCCCAATTTTTAATTGTTAACAAGTTTTATGTATATTTTATACTCGCTATACAAGTGGAGCTAATTAAGAAATTGCTCGCCATGGCAGGCCCGTCCGACGGTGACCCCGACGGATGGGTCGAGTTCTGCGAGCGTCAAGCCAAAACTACAGCTCAAGACTTCGCTAAGGCTTATTTAAATTTTATACAAAACAATACAACAGACGCTGTCACACGTCCTATTTCACAGAAGGAAACTGTGAAGAAATTTATTGAATGTTTTTCCGAACAATTTGATATTGAATTCGGTAAACTAAAAGCTCAACATAAGATACCGAACGGTACGCATACAGGGCACGATGAAAGCGATTATTCTGAAGATACAGACTCGCCAAAAACACATCATAAACCATTTTTTCGAAGGTTATCTTTTAAAGGATTACGCCGTGGTAAAGGTCTGTTTCATAAACAACATTCGGACGAAGTCGAGCTGTCGTCTAACCTTAACAAGCACACCAAAACCAAACTGGCTAAAATTGTTGTGGAATGCAGGAAAGAAGGTCTTGTAAATTATTTAACACCTGAAAGCTTAGAACAGCCTGGTGTGTCCCAAAAATGGGAGAAGTGTAGATTAGCGCTAGTTAAAACTGTAGGTGGCTACATGCTAGAGTTTTATTCACCGCCGAAATCACAAAAGCCTAGAAGTGGAGTTTTTTGTTTTCTTATTTCTGAAGCTCGAGAGACTACAACTCTTGAAATGCCGGACCATGAGAATACTTTTGTCTTAAAAGTAAGTCTAATTTCATTATATCTATTCAGGATAAGGAAATGATATTGAATTAAAGCAGTGAAATAAATAATAGAAAGTTCTGTAAATCTAAAATTATCCTTTTATTGTTTGATTTTCATATATTTAACAACATGCACCCACTTTTATGTTTATGTGATACAGAACACAAGGTTTATTGAGACCGTTTGAGGTCCACAGACATGTGGTTGTGTGATGGATCAGTCTATGTGTAGAAGGGCTATTACAAAAGTTATGATGTAAAATGTTTTAGTTTATTGCTATTTTAATTTACTATATCAATTAGTTTTATTTACAGAACAATCACAGTAAGCTAATGTTGGTGAACCGTTGCTTTAAAAAAAAAAGTGCGTGCATACAAAGTACACAGAAATGAAACTTATTTGGCAAACTAATTTTTAAATCTTGTTTATATTTATACTAATCTTAAACTTAAAATTTCTGAGGCTCTCTATCTTTCTCACTCTCACATGCTTTATGCTACGTTTGGCCTTTCTTACTCGCTCTTAATCGGTCTCAATCACTCTCTCCTTCTTCTTGGACAAAAACGTTGCACGTTTTCGTGACGTTTCATCCTTAAAAAAAAATACAGGGTAAAATTTTTACGGCAAAAATGTTTCACTTCAAATATTTAGGCTGTATAAATGTCTTAAGTATTGCTAGGTTCAAATAATAATAATTATTATAAACATAACATTTACATATATTTTCATTATAAACAACATGTGACATCAAAAACATGTGTCGGAACTGGCATTTCCCCACCCGCCCCATGCAAGATAGCTGCCCCACTCATTCCCTTATTCCTTTAGTTACTTGGCAATTATTGTTAGCAGGCCCTGGAAACAGCTCTCAAGTGAAAAACACTATGTTTATGTGTGTATTGCTACAGTTGAAACAAATTTATGATATACAGTAATACCCCGCTTTACGCGACCCCGTTATACGTGGTTTCACTATAACGCAAATTTCAACTATAGTGCGTATAAACATAATGTAGTCATCAACTTCTCTATTATATATATATAGACAATAATGATGATGGTGTCTTGTAACGTGTGTCAAACAATAAAAACAGTGTTGGGTGTTATGAACGAATTTTACAAGAATGTAAAGAAAACGCTATAGATGTATTTTTCCGTAAAAAATAATTAATAGTATGTATTGCATAAAGTGTTCATAGAATTAAAGGGATTGATTAAAATGATTCGTATTTTTTGTATTGTTTTCTAATGTTTGCGCGAATTTCACTCATTATAATGAAACAATTATAATGAGTGAAATGAGGGCTTGTAAAAATCTTAATAAACCGCGATAAAATCCGTAAAAATTGTTTCGTATTTTTTGTATTACATTTTGACTATGTTTAATTATGAACCTCGATATACGCGAATTTCAGTTAACACGATTTTTTGCAGAACATATCCCTCGCGTAAAGGAAAAAGTGGTTTCCGTCAAATGACTATTACCATTACCAAATATTTTAAACCAAATCAAACTTATTATTTTATGTCATGATTAAAGCTGCAGTATTTTAGTATTATATATGTAATCTAAAAAAATATATATGTACTTAAATAAGTGCATACATACATTGTATTTTGGAAAATGAATCTCTAAATAATTTCAGAATAAACATTGATTTTCTTTGTTAAGTAGGTATTTGTTTTTTTTAATAAACACGTAACTACATATGCACAAAACCTGCTTTCATGATATATTTCGATTATTTGGATTTTCGATAATCTTAATGCCTAACAACATCAATTAGTCATTACGAGTTTCCACTGTAACTATAAAATTTTGTAACTATAAGATTTAAATATAAAATTTTGTTTTTCACTTTTGATTGTTTGTTTTTTTTTTTTAAATAATTAATTAACTACTATTTTTTGGTCTTACAGGCAGATAATAATATGGAGTATGTTATAGAAGCAGCAGATATTGATGATATGAAATCGTGGCTGGCCACTATTAAATATTGTATGAGAACTGCACCTACATCACAACCTCCACCGGAATCATTAGCAAATTTGCCAGAACCTGCACCACCGGATTTGCCACCGAGAAGAGATCTCCCTGCCAGTACTAGCAATGCCAATCTAAACTTAGAAACACCAGAAGATGGGGAACTAGGTAATGGATTATCTAATACAAGTCTTAATTAAATAGTGTCTTCAATATATTTTATGACCTGTTCGATTTTTGGTCAAAACAAGATTTTCAGCTGAATATTAAAAATTTTGCTATAAGTACTTACATAGAATCCATGATTGTGTTTTTTTTATTCAAATGAATCATAAAGGGGATTTTTCAATACTGCTGTAGCTTTCATACAATTAATATTATATCCCTACTTTACCAGTAGTATAGGTATTAGTTACCAGTCTTATTAGTCTTTTCTACATTTATATGTAAATACCAAATTAAAGATTAACTCTGAAATATTTTAAATTTCAGTTTATAAATGTAAATTATCTATGCAGGCTCAATAGCAGAAGAGGGTTGCGACGTTGGCAGGCAGACGCGCATATCGATGTCGGAGTGGCCATGGTTTCACGGCACGCTGGCGCGCGCGGCGGCAGCGTCGTGCGTGCTCGCGGGCGGCGCCTCGGGCCACGGTTGCTACCTCGTACGCCAGAGCGAGACGCGGCGCGGGGAGTTCGTGCTCACATTCAACTTCCAGGTATATATTCTTTTTAAAGCTGTAAAATTTTCCAAATATGTAAAAATTTTGGGCAAGACATTAGTTTAATAACTAGTAATAATAGAAAATCTTCATATCGCACTGGTTTAAATCATCATTAATGTCATTAGAGGCCTCTTTGAATTGACGCCAAGACGCTCAATCGCATGCCAGAACTCAATTATATATACGCGGCGTATACTTTATTCCCTCTTTCGTAGAATTTATTAATTCTAATACATAATATAGACGCTTCACATCGTTTCGTGACGTCCAACTCTCCACGTTAAAAAATGTTACAGGGCCGCGCGAAGCACCTGCGCATGACTCTGAATGAGACGGGCCAGTGCCGCGTACAGCACCTGTGGTTCCCCGACGTGCACGACATGCTGGAGCACTTCCGCGTGCACCCCATCCCGCTGGAGTCGGGCGGGTTGGCCGACGTCACGCTCACCGAGTACGTGGTGTGCCACGACCCCGCGCGCGCCCAAGTGAGCTCCGTACTGACCTAGACACACCACACAACGCCTATCGTGTATGGTACTGGCTTGGCTACTCGAATACAGCTGCAAGTAACAACATACATCCTTATATTTAATTCATTTTAAGTACATAATTAGTAAACAATATTGGTCAAATATGAATAAAAGCCAATATAAAATTATTCCTAAAATATCCAAATAATTATGCAATTATTTACGTCAGTAAATATTATTTTTTATCATGAAGAATATGTACTCTGACTGACTTAGTGAGTCACTCAGTTTTTTTTTTTTTCGGAGGGATCTATGCTAATGGCTCGAAGGCCCTAATGCTTAAGTGCCGCGTCACCGTCGGGTGGAGTGGAGCCCCAGGCGGTCTATCCCTACCGGGTGGGCTCATTGGCGTGAGGACCCGGCAGATGGCGCCAGCGATACTGGGGCCCACTCCGCCGGTGCACTCAGAGTTACATTACTTTGGGGTCACTGACTACGTATTTGTAGTATATTCCTATTGTGACCATATTATTTCATTTAAATATACACATTTTCAAGGGCTTATAACTTTGTCAAGAACAAATATTTTTAAATGTGATTGAGCATTTATTATAAAGCTTATATTCACATTGACTTAATGTACCATTAAATTCTCTTCATTAAAGGCTGTATTTCCAAGATATATTCAGCGTACTGAATGAGATTCTGCACAGCCATTGCAGCTGAATTCGTGTGTTCAATCAATACTAATCACACTTAATCCCACTATACATATGACCCACTCGGAAAGCTTTTACTGGTTCTCATGTGATCGGCCCCTTGGCGGCTATAGGTGGGTTGTAAAAGATTAAAATACAGATCTTAATAATCTACACACGAAATGCGCAATAAATTAATACTCATAAAAATCTCAATGGACTTAATATTGTTGAGAATGTATAGTTGGACACTTGACATAAGTTGGTGACCTATGCTTTGCTCATATTGTATTGAACGACTGATAAACAATAATGTAGGTACACATACTGTGCATAAGTGAAAAATTCTATACATATTTATTGACGTTTGCGATTAATGCTAATCACCTATCAAAGAGTAGCTATCCCTATGACATACTTTTTATACTATACAGACAATTCACTTACAAAGCTTAGTTGATTCTTACTTGTATACTGTACCTTAATATTCGTATGTCATATGTCAATAATACAACCAAAAACTATGATATATGATAGTTTATTGTGATTGCACAGCAAGATTTCCTAATGGTTGATAATTATATTATCATAGCGGTCATATGTCAGTGTAAACACACAATACATACTATGTTTAGTATATAAGTTGTTTTGTGTCATAACACACGCCTGTTGTTTTTTGTACAAATTAGTGTTGAGCGTTTTCATTATTATTTGATAATTAAGTCCAAAAAGAGGCTAAATGATATCGTAATGAAAAAGCTCATGCCTTTTATCACTTGTACATACACCACTGCAATGTTATTTAATTTATTTTTGTGACTTTAAAACACTGGTGGGACAATCATTTATTGTAGCAACTTTACATGTATGTGTTAACTTGTATAACAAGAATATCAAAATAATGTCATTTAATAGTGAAAAGTCTATATGGAGAAGAATAATTATCTAAATGCTTAGCTATAATTGTAAGTTGTGTAAATGTGTCAGCGAAATGAAATGTCCTATTCTTGATCTCTCAGGAACCAGGTATGGTAGCACGAGGGTAGCATTTTAAGGTTGAACAAGTCGGTCACGTGAACTCTAACTAAATGAATGCTATCTTACCTGAAATAATGTACGAACATGTATGTTAGAATGAAATGGATAATGATTCATTCCTAAAACGACCTTTTAGCAAAACAGTTATTATAAAAAAACACTTAAGTGTATCTTTTCAAAATACATTTATTTCAACTTTTATATAAATAAGTAAACTATGTCCGTACAGGTTTTAAGTTTGAGCTTTCTTTCTCCATATACTATTTATTTTTGCCCATATGTGGGCTTAAAACAGTGTTGGAATACGAAAGTTTAGAGGCTTGTATTTTTTAAATGTATAATTTTCTTACGGTTTCTGGTGCATACAGACATAGATAATGACAAGATCAATTTATATTATCCTTAGTTTTGGGTGGTCAACGTCAAACATTGTAGCAGTTACTGTTCTGCGTCTCTATGGAAAGATGAGCGACTTGTGTAACCTTAAGAGTTTTATTTATAGATATACATAGATTAATAGTTTAGTGTTAACTAGTAAAGAGGAGCTGAAAAGTCGAAGTATCATTCAAGTGGACCATAGTACCACTGGTTTTTAAGCTTCTATTAATATGAATATATTTCAACAAAAAAAGCCTATTAACATACATATAATTTAATAACATTCTTCTGTTAAAGTACACATCAAAGAAAGATTTAAAATAGTGTTACATTTACTTTTAATACCCAAAAACCTTGCCACTACTCTAATGTTTTTGGTGAAAACATAAAGATGCCAATAAATATTTGTCTCACGCATTGACTTGATGTATCTTTGTATATTATGCTGTGTATAGTTTTCGCTTTTTTCTGTGAAATTTAGTTTCGTGCTTGTAAATATTTTTTTGCTTGGTATTGTCTTTTTCAAGTGCATTGGTATGTGCAACATTTTATCATACTTTAGCTGTATGTTAATTTTATTAACATTTTTTTTATTTACAAATGAAAAATTGAATATTTAAAAACTTTATATATTGTATGCAACATGTTAGGCGGCTACTATTATTTACAAAACATAAGTTAATACCTCTATGTAATTGTCACAATAGGTTTTCAGAAGTGGCTTAGACTATTGTGACATGAGTAATATAGTATTTTTTTATTTTGTAGTGTACTGCCAGTTAATGATTATTTCCATTGTTATAAGTATATGAAGTGAAAATTTAATAAATAAAAAGAGATATTTAAATTCAGATAAAATTTTAGATCCATCTTGTTTTGATCTTATTATATTTATTTTTTATTAGTCTTCCATCAGTCATGTAACAGGAATTACAAAACAAGTTAACTTGACAAATTAATTGAGCATGCCTGTTTTATTCACATTCGATATAATATGTGGATATCAGCAATACCCAATGATTGCGGCTATAGCTTTGATACGATTTCCCCTAATAATAATAATAAATATAAATAACAGGCTCTTTTATTATTTCTATCCTGGATTTGAGAAAATATAAATTGTTAAAATGCTCAAATTATAAAATTCTATACAATTTTTTATTAAGTTTATCATTTATGATTCCTGTTATAGCATTTTATTTATTAATCAAATTGTATAGATGTATTTAGATACATAGATTTTAGGGTTAGTTTAGCTGGTATCCTTAAATATGTCTGACAATAATGGAACTAAAATAGTAATCGATAACCCCTAAGTATTGAAGTCTATATAAGGGAAAGGTGCCCAAGGTTTTCTAAAAAATATAGGGATCCATAAAATGGCTGATTTATTTGACAAACTGTATATTATATAATTAGTTGTGAGTGTAAGTTTTTTATACTGATCTGTCGATAGCTTGCATATAAATAAAACTACAATAATAATAATAATAATAACTTTGCTTCAGTCATTAAGGCTATATTCTGATATACACTGCGAGCTCTATTCAGTGCTCTTACTAGGGAGAAATGCGTTCCGTTATAGTATATAGTTCTACAGTACATGCAGTCGCAGTATCGTAGGAAAATATATGACGTCATAAATCGTCGCCATATTTTTACTGTGAACACTGGTGGCTTCGCGGCATGGAGCACAGGGCGTTTGACTCGAAAAGTGCCCCCCGAATAACATAAATGCTGGTGTAGCGGAGTGTATGGTTCTATATTTAGTAGTTGGTCCACTGACTTGATGCTTTATTTAAAACCGTTCCTCTGGTATACCAGCGCCATATTAAATTATTGCAGTTTAAGGCTATTTTCGAAAGTATAGAGATTGTGCTCCTTGTCTCTTAAATACTCCATGCTTCATAGTAAGGTGCTGTCAGTGCTTTGATCACGTGATCAACAGCGTTCAGAAATTTAACAGGTTCCACTATTGATAATTATTATTCACTATTGTCATTTAAAAATACCGGCCGCTAACCTATTCGTCGTGAAGATTTTGTAATGTATCACTGTTTGAATGTTATCCCTTGTTAGCTGTCGTCACCTAGAAACTAACATTTCTTGAATTCCCATAACGACGTGCGTTCATGTAATGAATAATATAATACAACACTTTTTTTATAATCGGAAATAAAAATATAAAACAAAAAGTCACAGGGACTGCCGATAGAAGTGAAAACAAAACAATAAATTCAAATACCTATAAAAGATGGCTGTCAAAGATATTGTTTATGACAACTTATACAATTTAAACGGCACACAAAATGGCCGCATGACATTGACATTTCAAATGTGTTGGCAATCGTCAAACTTACATAAGTAATCAAATATTGCATAATCTTATATAAATAAGATAAATAAGTCTCATACGTAACGGTAACGGTGTCAAAAACAATAACAAAGTACTCGTTTTGATCTATCATGATCGCCAACATTAGAATTGCTTAAAACCGGAATTTTTACCATAATATACGTTGTGAACTCTCGATACTTAGGTACTGTTGCATTGCAAGCGCCTTGATCACGCCAATAAAGAAGAAGCAGGTGTGTTTAAATGATCGTAAATAATGTTGATATACTTATCGAAAGCTAATAGTGAATAATAAACGTAATATATATCAGATTTAACAAGTTCCAATATTAATTTTATATTAAATATTTTCACTTGAAAACAACGTCAATAAACGTTGATGGCAGTTGTATTACGTTGCGTTTTAAACAGTAACCAGTAAAGCTAACTATAAAAGAACGACTTTTCAATATTCTAAATTGACGTCACATCTTACAGCGCTCCCTGCAGTGTATATCGGAACATACCCTAAAAATTTTCGGTAGGTAAAAGTTGAACGATTCTTAGAGGTGTGTTTTATGATCTCGTAATTAGTCACCCAAACATGTAAGAAAATCGTTTCGTGCCATCTATGAAAGTGACTTCATACGGTCAAAATTGACCAATCACAAAACGATGACGTATTAAGTTCAATCGTATGTCGTTTTTTAGAACGGAATGTAACGATTTTCTGTTTTATACATATTTTGTTTCACCCCGGTCCAAGTAGTTCACTCTGTTCAATAGATACGTAGATAGAGTATGCTATAATATATAAGGCGCTAAAATAAAAATTATTATTAAAGAGGGACATACTATGTAAATCAGTAATATGATAGAACGATACAAAGTACATTATTTGCTATCTCAGTTTGCGTACACGTTTTTAATGTTTGAAGAAACTGCTGTTGAATTATAGTTTTGCTAAAAAATTGAATTTCGGATGCGTTCTTGTAACTGGTGACTCTATTATTGATATATGATATCTGTGCATGTGCAAATATTTCGGTTGTAAAAACCGCTCTAATGTACCTAAATATAATGACGCAACCTTTCATCGGTAAGTAAGCTTATTTTTTCATTTGTTTTTAGTGTTTCTATTATTAATTAATTTTATAATATCTATGAACTACTTGACCAAAACAATTAGGAGCATGACAGGCAACACCTGAACTCTGATTTCGTTCGCTTACCCTAATTAGGGGAAGCGAAGGACGAAGACGGGGTTTTGGGCGTCTAGTAGTAGACTATCGCTATCACTTACTGTATACGCCGATGATACATCTATAGCATACTCTATCTACGAATAGATAACATTATAATCAGACTTTTGTACTGTCAATATAGGTTAAATATATTTTTATATTGTTAATTGTACAAATTGAACTTTGGTTCTGTCAAGCTTTAATCATTTTTCTTCGTTGTATTTTTTTTTTTAATTAAAACTTATTTTGCTAAAAGCTTGTTTTTTTTTGTTGCTGGATTGTTTCTTTTTACGTTTTGTTGTTTGTTTTATCACTTTAATTAAATGTGGTAAGTTATTTATTGCTTTAGTTATTAACACATAAATGTACACTGAAACAAATTTAAAAAAAAATCTAAAAATACATACGTCAACACTTGTAAAACAATTGTTCATTGAAAAATTTAAAAAGTTATCTAATATCTTACCTTCTCGTTGGCTTAAAACATACTTATTTTACCAATACAACAATTTAAGTTCCTACACTAAAGATGTGGTTCTAACTGATCCTTTGACACTGCTCTTGTTTATAACACGCCTTTAGTAGTTTGCTAAATTGCTTTAATAGTGTGCTTTAAAGACTAAAACACCGAATCGAAATGCTAACTCTTCGAAGAAAAACAAAATGGTATTATATAATATATCAAAAGATACGGTACCAATTTCTGTTTTCAAATTGTTAAATATCCCCCCATTGTCTTAACAGCTGAATGTGTCGCATGGGAGTGACGTGCGCATGCGCCGAGCGGAGCTGGAGGCTCTGCTAGCTGCGAGCGGCCCGCCGCGCGACCTGCGCGCTGTAGATAACCAATATGTGTTATGTGCCGCACGCTCGACCAGCGAGCGCACCGCGTCCGACCGCGTCGTGCCCGACCGCGCCGCACCTGACCACGCTGGGCCCGACGGGGTTGTTAACGATCGTGTTGTGCCCGAACACCGCCCACCCCCTGAAAACGACGCTTTCGATGGTGGCATCAATTAATGGAAACTTAAGCCGACGTATTATTTTAATCGATTGGTAATTATAGAAAAAGTTTAAAAAACGTATATTTTTTAAAGAAATATAACGAACACATTATTATTACGAAGACATTAAATAGTTTCTAGCTATCGTCTTTAGACAGAATCGACAAAATTAATAACACTGATTCAGTAATAGGGGCCCAGCCTCTGGTCGTGAGCATACTTTAAATGGAGGCCAGTAAAAACGTTTGCTTAGTAAGTAGGAACAGTTATTTATTATAGTTTTAAAATGTTAATATCATATAAGAAATTATAGTAATACGATAAATACAATTATATGTTTGTGTACTATATCTATGTCGTAATACTAATAACAAAAGCATTTCACAATATTTGTTGATAATATAATCTATATAATTTCATAACGGGAGGTTCGAATTTAGCTCTCGTCTGTGCACCACTGAAAAAAATTAAATGAACTTTCATTTAATTTTTGTTTTACTATAAAGCTAGAGGTTGCCATGGCATGCTTGATAATTTTTTGATGGCATGTGCATCGTGCTAGTACTGGGAAATTTATGGTAGCTTTTAAGTTATACTCGTAATGTAGATTAGAGCCGTATTTGGTTGTTAATTGTAAAGCCGTAAAGAAATACGAATTAAAAATACCTTGTCTACATGGTGTTTAAATAGAATGCTCAAAAAAAGTTTTAATATACTATTTTCGCCTTAAATTTTTAAAAGTTTATAATGTAAAGCACTATCAATAATCATCAAGTACAGCTTGGCAAAAAAGAATCTGGGAAAAATGAGGTCGCCACTTTCACTTAGGTCTCATCATGATATGGGAAATCAGTAAGAGAATTTAATCAAATCGTTATTAATAAATGTAAAACACTAAAATTTATTCAAAATCTAGTATTTGTCGGCCAAGTATTGTCAACATCATAGGTTTCCATTTAGTTCCACTTGTCACCGAGTCATACTCTTTTTTGCCAATCTGTAAATAAAAGCATTTGATACGTCTAATCGGATACATGAGGCAACATGAGGAGAGGAAAAAGGTTTTAAGGGCATCAGTGTTACAAGTACTTAAATAATGTAGACGTGATCGCCTACCTTATTTTTCATGAAGACTAAAAATATATTATGGAAGATAAGAATTCAGTGTTATGTGGTGGTTCTTTGTCACGTATATTATATATATATACAAACAGTTATAATCGTTTGCTGACACCATTATATCGATTAGTCGGCATATATTTTCGCTGATTAGTTTCGCATGGATTAGTTATAAGTATTTAATATGTTTTAAGAAGAATGTATGAAATTCATTATGATTTATATACCTATTCGTAAAATTGGTATCCTATTGATACTGCCACACTGCTGTTTAAAAATATTTACTAACGAACTAACCATTATATTCATTAATATAATAATATAATTAAATAGTTGTTAACAAAATGTTTAAAAATGCTTGCAAACGTTAGTAAACATTTTTAAACAGCAGTGTGGCAGCACTCTAACTTTATATTATAAATGCGAATTTTAGTTTGTTTGTTACGTTTTCACGCCTAAATCACTGAACTGATTTTAAATATTTTTTCACCAGTAGAAAGCTACATTATCAGTGTGTAACATAGTCTATAGTTTGTCCCCGTGTTCCCACGGGAACGGGAGCTACGCAGGAGAAACCACGGGGCGCTGCTGTATGATATAAATTAATGGTAGTGTCATTGTTGTAATTATATTTGTCAGATAAATATTTTTTATAGAAAGCCACAGCTAAAATGTGTCTAGGGAAGATAAGTTTATAGGACAGCTTGGTCGTATGTGCAAAATACACAAATTAAAAAAATACATATGAAAGATGAGATGTATTGCAACGAATATTAAGTGAAATATAATATTGGATGTTGCTCATTTTACATTAAGCCCTTCCATTATCATCCTGTGTAATATTTTTACTCTTGGTGGGATTTTTTATTATTCTATTAAAAAATGATTATTTATGAAATATAACGATGATCCCATAGCTTATACCGGGTAGATGGATGTGTTTGTAGGTACGTACCATGCTCGACCGCATAGTACGTACATACCTACCGTACATGATACATCTACCCTGAATCAGCTTTGCTATGTTTCGGACGAAAGAGCTTTCTATGCTCTTCAATATATGCAAAAGAAATGTATAAAAATGATATGTAATTTCAAACCCATGTTTTTGTGGCTATTCTAGATTCCTACCTGTTAAAAAAGGTTTGGTAGGCAAAAGCAACATCTACAAACTTCGACCAACAATACCAACCTGCAAGCAAATGTAAAATAAAAGTACCTACACTTTAATTAGAAACTGAACTATTTGGGCAATGTATGTATTGCATGCGTGGGTTTCATGGATTTAACAATGGTTATTTAAATGCTACTACGGCTATTTAAACTTAAATTAATTATTATTGCTCCTTTATTGGTTTATTGATGTAGGTATGGCAACATTTTTTTCCGTAGATTTATGTAAAGCAGTGTAAGTATGTAATAAGTACCTATGAATTTGCATATTTGAGATAGTACTTCATAGATTGTAAGAACTTATGTATTTATTTATCTAGTCACATGTTACATATACCTAATGCTAATTTAAATTATAGTTACGTTTCAGCTCTTAGTTTTTTTAATTTGTTAGCCAAAAAAATATTCAGTCGCCGTAATTACACGAACACATTCCAAATTTGTCAGATTACATTTGTTCCACTAAAAATTTGTGAAAGACTACCATTTAATGCTTTTCATACTTTAACATTTTTAAAATATATGGAATATTGTGTAGGTACATTTTGCAGACGACTACACCTAGTTCGTTTAGCGGCATAATTAAAGAACCTACACTATGTTGAAACTCGAAACAAAATCAGACAAGAAAAACCAGACCAATCAAAATACTTATAAAAGTCTGTTATGTTGAAACTATTGTGTATCAACCCTATCAATCAACCTACAGCTTGGCAAAAAAGAGTATGACGTGGTGACAGGTGGAACTAAATATTTTACTAAATGGAAACCTATGATGTTAACAATACTTGGCCGACAAATACTAGATTTTGAGTAAAGCTTAGTGTTTCACATTTATTTTTTACGATTTGATAAAATTATCTTACTGATTTTCCATATTATGATGAGACCTAAGTGAAAGTGGCGCCCTCATTTTTTCCATACTCTTTTTGCCAAGCTGTACTTATTACTTATGAAATAGACAAATGATTATGTAATTATTTGTCTCTTCTTTCTTTTCTCGCTGACCATGACCCTGTACCATACACACATTTACATTTCCTGTTTGGGTTTCCTTATTAGTGTTGCTACATTTATTGCATATGCATAATTAAAAAAAAATCTATAATCATAATTTAAGGGGCTAGAAGAGAAACATGACTGTCTAATATAGGTAATCAATATACATTGTTATTGGTCGATAAATAGTTATGCTGATTATTAGAAAATAATATATTGAAGCGAAGCTTCTATACGGAAATTTGGCCCGCTCGCATCCAGGCGCTCGCCGCGCGGCCCCGTGCTAAGCAGTAAAATCTGATGAGCTTAGTCCGGATAGAATGGCCGCGCGGCGACCGCCTAGCGAGCGACACAAAAGTCAGTACCTATAGATTTGCTTCAATATACGCAAACGTTGTTGGAATTGAATTAGGTGTAATCTATTAAATAGTAAATTGAAAATGATATTAAAAAGTGTTGTTTAAAATATTTTACATTAATTATGAATACCTAGTAAATGTGTTGTTAGCAGTTTTAGCAGTTAATTTGTATCAATTAACAAGTGTTGTAAATCACAAAAACGAGCTTATTAATTTTGCGCATATTTTTCTGTTTTTACTCTTTGTTTATATTTTTATTTATTAGTTATTTATTTTTACTTGTTAGTGATACAAATAGGCTTTATTTTATACGATGAATTAACGTGTGCACAAAGACGTAGAATATGTCAATGTAGGTGCCCTATATGATACCTATATCTAGTAAACAGTAGCACGAAACTTGTAACTTATTTTTCATATTGTAATATTTCTATTTGTTATAATCAACTAAATAAGTATTACAACATTCCTTGTGTATTTTGATTAAGTAAATTATTTGCAGTAATGAAATACAAACCATATTTTAATATTTTTATTGATAATCATTTATAAAAAAATATAAAATCAAAGCTCCTAAATTAAACTAACAGTTGGAGGGATCTTTGTCGAGGCTCATGTTACAAACAGTCTACATATATCTAGCAAGCAGCTCTGCTGTTCCGGAAAGGGCAGTCCACAAGCATATATTACAACCAAAGTTCATGATTCGTTGCTCACTTCCGAATGAACCGAATAATAAATTAATACACTTTCAACTTACAATAGTTAGAATTATAACAACTTTCGAGGACAGATTGCTGGTGAGTACCTATATACTTATAATAAATTCGTTATATAAAATATGAAAAATACTCGTCCACTGTAGGAAATCAAAAAAATACCCTTTTCAGAAAACATCGCATGCAGGTAGTAGATATGTGCCTAATTCTCGATTAGCCATATATAATGAGAAAGTATATATGAACAACCAAAGTGCGCCGAATATTTCGGTCAACCCTGACCAGAGTTAACCCTGACCATACTTTAACTTATTGTTGCTACTCGTCCAACAGCGGCACGATGTAAAACTCCGAAAACATTTGCCTCTGGTCTTCCTTTTCCAACTTCAGTTGAAGTAGTAGCAGGCCGTTAGAGCTGCACCTTAATACTGCCTGCAAATAAAAATGCACATCTTATCAAATTGTCATGACGTGGTCATCATCTTCAACCTAACCAATATGTGCTGAAACAACCGGTTATTCGCATCTAATCTGGATTGCTTTCTCTCCTAGAAACAACAACACCACACCTAACTACCTGGCAGCCTCTGCTATTTCCTTTATTTTATTTTCCTCTCTACAATAATCGCCCATGAACATAAACTAGTTCACCTTTTTTTTTTTTTTTTAACGCCGGGAAATGCTCTAAGGCATCCCGCGGGGGAGTGGGTCTCCCCACGCGGGTATGTGGGACTCGCTGCGCCCGACAGCTGGTAAGTGGACGCAGCTCTACCCACTAAAACCCGGCGAGTGCCACCAATGCCGCCTTTGGTGAGGTGCCCCGGATCTAGAAAACAAACAGGCCACCTCGACGGCTAGTCAGTCCCGCAAGGGACCGACGCCACCTCCACAGAGGGGTTGTCCCGCACCACACAACAACCCCTCCTAACGTCGTTCCATGCGTAATGCATTAAAAAATATCTATATTTTAAATTAGGACATTCATCATCATCATAATCACTATCAGCCTCTATCCATCCACTGCTCATAAGCACCCCTCAATGAACGCCAAAACAGAAATGTTATTGCTTTCTTTTATTTTGCTTCCAGGAATCATTCTTACAAATTGGCACTTCATATTTCACCATTTTAACATAAAAACAAACATGACGAAAAGCCTTTGTTGTTTTGACGCTGATTGAACGTTTCCAAGACAATGGTTTTGTCAATGTTCATACCTGTGCTTACAGTTCATACTTAGTGACGCGCGCTCTATATGATATGTATACTCTAAGATGCAACCCTTTCATGTGTTGCCCATCCCGAGACATAAGATGTTAAGTCTCTGTGCCAGTGATGACACTGGCCTGCCCTGCCCTTCTCTCCGAAACACAGCAAAGCTGTTTCACGGAAGGAATGAGCAAGACGGTGGTACCCTTGCAACCGGGGGCGCGGCACAGCGCATCCCTCCCACCACTTCCGTTTAACGTCTCAAGATATGAAGGAGTAGCCATCTTAGGCTACTCAATCCTGGATTAACTTGTTTATTTTCATAGTCGACGTTAGCCACATATTCTCAGATGACACATTTACTAATTTTGGTTATCCGAGTATCATGTTATATTCCTTTCTATCACTACAATCTTTTAACTAGAACATCTCATCAACCCTCATTGCCATTTCTGTAATGCCACATTTTTGTACTTAGTCTGTAATGCCATAGAGGCAATCTAAAATGTCGCCTTTCTGAAAACTGTCCTTGAGCCAACAAATTGGAAAAAAGACCATTCAAATTGTCCTAAAGAATTAAAGTATGTATGAACATTTCCATACATTTAATCTGCTGTTATTTACCTTGGTAGAAATGGCTAGAGCCTTCATGATGAGCCGTATGTGCGACAGCTGGTACTTCAGCGACAGCGGCCGCTCGCAGGCAAAGCTCTGCACCATGTCTGACGACTTGGGCACTTCGATACACGACCTGTCCTGCTCAAATACAATCATCACCATACATTAGTTTGTTTTGACAAAGCATTAATAATCAAACAATAAATTCTACAAATTATTCCTTCCCCAAAACTAAGTAGCATCAATACGTAGCTCCTGAGATAAGTTAATTAAAATATGCTTTTCGCACTTTGCCAAATAATTGAGTCATTGCACAACCGCAAACAGTGGTTGTTTTATTCAACTTTAGATATACCTATGGTGTACAAGCAGAGCGTCGATTATTTGAACATAGATTAACCGAACTACTTAATTAATTCTTAGTACCTTAGTAAGCTCGGTATTTTAAGGGTTGCTTAACATCTACTGAAGTAGCGTGTTGCTGTGTCAGTATAGCAGTTAGTTGCTACCAATAAAAAAAAAAGTATGCTACTCGCCAATAGATATCAGAAAGAGTCATATTTATGTTGATTAATTATCGAGAGTTATAGATATGACTTATATGACATACTCTTGTGTCGCGCATGAGCCATAAAGTTGACTTAATGCACTACAAATAGTCCAAAATAATTTTTACGCATGGCAACCGGTTGCCCGTGGTTCGTACATCACGTACTTTCGAATATTTCTTAAGTGAGCCATCTGCTCATTTACTGTACCGATTGAGCTTAAAGGCCATCAGGCCGAAAAGTTTAGCTCTTCCGGAAAAACAAATTAACTTTCATATTCTAATGATATTGTAGTAGTATTTTCATTGCCAGAAAACACAGATAAAACGACTTTTTTCTAAAAATGGAACCTTCTAGTAATAGATAGTCATGCCGCTTTGCAGCCGCATTGGGCCGGCACGACCGGAGTAGTACCTCTCACTCACATAACACCGGCGTCAAGGGACAGATATGCTGTCGCGCTTCGTGCGGTTTGCGAGTTTCCGCATTGGGGGATAGGGAAAAGGAGTTTTCTTCGATTACGACTTAGATATAGAGCTTCGACTGCCCTCCTATGATATAAAAAAAATGGAACCTAGCTAGATCGATTTATAACCCTCGAAAAAAAGTATTATATACAGGATGGATTTTTGAGACGGGTCAGTAAGGGCAGGTTCCTTAACCGACCTTAGGAGACCATTCCTCATTTTTTAAGATATTCTGAACTGCATTCACAGATTTTTGAGAAAGCCTACGGTCAGCAAAAAAAATGCTAGAATCCAAAAAAAAAGCTTTCTTATGCCTATTGATCCTACTTCGTATGGGGATCAAAGGACACTGTGGGACCATTTAAGGTATGAGTACTAGAAATGTAAAAAATCGCCAAAAATATTTTCCATACTTTTCCCATACATTTTGTGCTGAAAAATGATAAATCAACTCATGATACTCTTTATTACCAAACAAGCTCATTGTCCCTAAAAAAAATTAAGTGGAAAGAAGTTTGAAAGTAATTTTTTTACTAATATATATACTAACTAATAAAAATGCACTATTATGAAATTTTTTGAACTAAATTAGTAATTTAAAACGAGTGACCTTAGTAATACTTAAAATAAAAATTGCTTATTTAAAGATATACAATTTACCATTAAAGATATAACCAAATAATATGGTAAATATGACTTTACCATTATTGTTAAAAAAAAATGTACCTGCATGCCGTATGTGACGATGCTAACATGAGGATGATCAGGTGATAGATTTAGTTCTATAGTGTCACAAGATTTCTCCAGATCGGCTAACAATCCAAGAAATGCCGGTGCTTTGAGCACCAACTTGGCAACATCTGCTGCATTCTCATCCCGAAGCTCAAGAACAGAGTCAGCGGTTTGTGTTGCTATTTCACAATCTGTCATCACATTGTTTATTGACTGTGGTTGTAAGCTAAAATAAAAAATGAACTCAGCTTTATACTTTAAAAAATATTTTTGTCCATAAAGAACTCCTACTATTGAGCAGATTTTAATGAAATTTTTCACACATTTTTTAATTTAAGTTATAAGATAGTTTTGGACACAACCACCAGTATGTATACTTTTGGAAGTCTTTTGTTGCTAACAAACGGTGGGGCCCACATTTAGAAACTTGGACTTAATAAGTAGAGCAAGCTTAATAAATAATAAAAAATATATTACACTAATAAAAGTGGGGATCCCTCACATCTGAAATACATCTTCAAACTGGACTCCTCACCAGATCCAAATATATTGAGGCATTCAGTCAATACTGCAAGACTGAGCTGTAATAAAAACAATATTCTTAATGTCCAATCAACATGTAATATTTTTATGAGTTCAAGGAAAATGTATGCGAGGTTTTGTTTCCAATTAATTTGTACTCACAATTCAAGTGATTAGAATTCTAAATGTGTTCAATTTAATTATAAAGCAATAATATTTTGCAAACCTTAAACATGACATCAACATCATCTCGGACATGGTATTCAGTAAAATTATCAGCAGGAATATAGGCAGAGGCTTGGACACATTTACCTTCTTCTACAGTCAGTTTCAAGCCCTCTGACATAGCAGAAAATACAGCCGACTAAAACAATAAAATTAAATCAAGGTGTCATTGCTCATACTGCAGATTATTTAATGCTAAAATTAATTAAAGCTCTGTCTCTTCAATCTTTTATGAATTAATACACATTGTAGTTTGTATAACTTCAAGAAAAAAATGTATACCACACTAATGATCACCAATAAACATAACAAGCATTGATTTATAACTTTAACATAAATAGTGTAATACTTATACTAACCTCTTGAAACTGTATAGCTTTTAACAAACTACATAAAGTTTTCCCCGAGTCCATAGTAGCGGTAAAATAATATTGTGATGTTTCTTCTTCCATTTTGTCATTCAAATTCAAACATAGAGCGAGCCAACATCTGGTATTGATCCTGATTTATTTCATGTTCCGTAGTTTTGTCTAATATCTTAGCAATTCTCCATGCTAGTACATGTTTACAAGTTACCTGAACTTTCTTATCAAGAACTTGATGTTTAAATGCTGGACATGGACAGAAGTTTACTTGGGAAAATATTCTGTAGCAATGATCCCGATCACCTTTTACTTCTACTAATGATCTTGTGTTTTTAGCTGTTGTATATACTTGGATGGAAGGATGTTTCTCTAATATATCAACAGCACGTTGTAGGACAGGCCCAAAAACAGAATACAGGGTTACTAAATCCTCATCTGAAACTTTAATTATTGTTATTTATTTCGTGAACAATAAATATTCTATCCCATATTGTGGAATCAATTGGCTCGGAATTATTATTTTACTGTTACATCTGTGCGTGTACAAATTAAAGAAATAAAAATAATGCGTACCTAAACATCATAAGATGTACATATTATGTGTTATGCAAAAGAATGTTCTATTAATTATAATTTTATTTACAAAATATAACGTAGCCTGGGGGCCAATGAAACAGTAGTGTAATACAATGTTTTTACCTAAATATCTTAAAATTGTATGTAATGTAAGTACTTAATTAACATGGGGATTCTTTGCGATATTATTCTTTACCACAGAAAAAGCGATGTAAAATAAATGAATGTAAGTAGGGTATGTAATATAAATGTGGTTATTTCAGTTGATATTTAAAAATATTCGCATAAATTTCGTTGACATCTAAAAATGAATGAGATTTTTAGTCATTACCTACATTGTTTGTCTTTATTGTTCCTCACAGATTTTTCAATTTCATTCAGAACACTATTCATTAATTTTAGTGTTTCGCAGTATTTGTTGCTCATAGTAATTATTAATTACAATATATCATTCGAGTTTCGGGTTTCAAATGTCAAAATTTTCAAAATTGAAAATTCGAATTTTGAATTTGTTTATAGATTTTTTCTTTCGTTCCCATTGGAACAGGCTAAGATCAGGAGCCATGCTGCCTATTCTGTCTGTATATAGGTACATGTATAAAAATGCTTCTTTATGTAGATAATATGTAATATAAAACGAATGTAAATGTCTTTAATCGAATATAAAAGTACGTTCTATGCGAGCCAAATAAGAATAGTACTGTTTTCTAATGTTTATGCAAATTTCACTCATTATAATGAAACAGTTTTTACGGATTATATCTCAGTTTATTAAGATTTTGACGTGACCACGTCTTATAATTCGATGGAGCCGGCTGCAAGAACGAAAAAACATGACGCATGCGGCGTTACCTCGCTCTGAGGCGTTCCATTTGTTGATTGGTAATCTCAGATTATACATACTCTTTTGATGTCAATTACGATCTGTTTGGTTTTTAAGTAGGTAGGTATTATTATATTTTGAATTACTTTAAATTTGGAATGTCAGTTTTTAGATATAAAAGATGGATTTATATATATATATTTTATAATTCTGTTAAAATCAATTGAAGAAGTAATATGTCTAGTTTTCTGATATAATTTTTGTATTCTCTATAAATTTCATAATGATCATATTTAATCAAATATCAATTCTAAATGTTGATGTTCAAATAAATAGTTTTTCTGATTTGTTGTGTCTGAGTTTAAAGGTGATCCCATCAGCCACTTCTAATATTCAAGACCATTTTCTTATGACGTTCTCACGTTCAACTATCGTCAGTAAACCGACTTTACAGACAACCGATTTTTTACAAGCCCAACGTTTCGGATACTGTATAGTAACCATGGTCCCGGGACTGAGGTCCTATCATTACAAAGTTATTCCAAACTACCCTATGATATTTTGGTTAGTCCTATTTATCTTTAGTCTGTGACATAATATTATACTTGGATTTTGATTTAATAATTTTAATAATGGAATCCCAAGCAGGTGGTAAGAGCCAGCCATCTTCTCTATTGAATATAGGAGAATTTCAATAGCCTCACGGATCATCCTTGGTTGGAATCGGTGTTCTTTTGCGAGGACTTGTGGTTTTTCAAACCTAATAATATAATGGCGAGCTTTGTCAAGACTACGTTCACAAATGGCAGACTTAGTGTAGCGACGATGTTTTAAATCAGCTAAATATGTTCGTTCACACGAGTTTAATAGATCTTTTAGTTTGGCCTATATAAGAGAGACGACAGTCACAATCAAGCTTGTATACTCCTGCATCTTTTAAGGGTATATGACCTTTGACAGTTGGAATTGAATTGATGACAGATGGAAAGAAAAAAAAAGAGAATTGAACTTTATTTTTTGGCGGCTTGAAATAAGTATTAATTTTTATAGAAGCTCATTTTAGGATGAAGCCAATCTTGTCAGTGACACCTTAAATAAATGGTAGTACAACAGGTATTCGCTCGAAGGTCAATCTCATTATATATTACACTTAATCTATGTAATATATAATGTGATTGATTGGCCAAGTTTGTGGTGGACTGCTCTGGGTGGATGGAATGAGAAGTAGATTGATGAGGACTAAAGGGGCGAAGCCGCTCTGCTTAGGGTTTCCCGCCATTTCTCCGTATTACAGACTAAATATTGTATTTTGTATGGCTATTAGCCTACTAGCTAATGCTATGAACAAAAAAAAACTGTCGGTTGTCAATTGTCTTATTTGACATACTTATGTTTTCCTATTTTAGAATAAAAATATTTTGGTTCTTGTAATTTTATGGCAATTGTTGGTGACTTATTGTTCAATAAAGAACAGAATTTAATTTATTACTCGCCTTCAGATTTGTAGACATGACTAATCTAGCGAGTTCGCCATGGGAAGGTAAAGATTGTGATTTAATTAACCGGTGAAACAGTTGTGATCAGTTCTATGACGTTGCATTTTACATTGATATCTCCTATAAAATATTATCTATAGAAATGATAGTGGTAAAACAACCCAATTTTTTTCTAAGACATCATTTTTACAAACTTGATAACAACTTTCGTTTAGAAACCATATATAGACGATAAACAAGTCATTTCAGCCAATGTAATAAATTATAAATGATTTATTTTTAACAGAAGTAAGAAAACAAGCACGGCTCCTAGAAAATGATATTGATGTTAAGTTGGTGGCATTCAGTAAATTAGGAATCAGTTCAGGTACATCCAGTTTGAACTCAGAAAATGTGCCCCTTATCAATAGTGATGAGATGTTTGAAACTTTGTCAATGGAGCTGCAACAGTTACTCAATAAGGTAATTTATTATGATAAATTAATGATGAGATTAAGTTAATAGGAAGTAAAGTTGTATGACCCTTTCAGGTAGGGAAAATGATACTTTTTTTTCTTTTCCCCTGGGAAATGCTCTTAGGCATCCCACACTACCTACTAAAACCCGGCGAGTGCCACCAATGCCATCTCTGGTGAGGTGCCCCAAATCTGTTGAGCAAACAGGACACCTCAACGGCTAGTCAGTCAGCATACAGGGCACCTCGACGGATAGTCAGTTCCTCAAGGGACGACGCCCACAGAACAACCCCTCCCACTGTCGAGAAAGTGCAATGAAGTGAGGTGCTCATCCTCGCCCCTGGTCACCTCCTACTCTTTCGTCCCCTCTTCTTATAAGAGGGGTACAAAGAGCAGCCTCCTTGGATCATTTAGCTTCACCCAAGGTGCTGGGTTCTCCCTAGGCTACTGACCACCACCACCACAAGGCTTGAACTTTAAAATCTTTGTAGAATTTTAAATATGACTATTATTTATTTATTAAAATAAAAAAATGCAAGAGGCATCTCTTCTAAAGAGTAAATTTTAGGGGATATAATATGCAAGCTGATATATAGACTAGCTGTTGCCCGCAGCTTCGCCCATGTTAACTTAGATTTACAACTGTAACCACAGTGATGATGATTATTTTTGTAGCCTAAGTTACTCCCTATAACATCAGCTATGTGCCAGTGAAAGTCCCATCAAAATTGGCCTAGCCATTTCCGAGATTAGCCGGAACACACAGACAGACAGCCACAAAAATTGTAAAAAATGTTATTTTGGTATATGCAGCATGTATAAATCCATATGCATTTAGTATAAAGCAGTTACCTATTTTAATATTACAAACGGACACTCCAATTTTATTTATCTGTATAGATGTATATTAAATGTTGATCTTTTGCTTGGCTTGTGATAGACATCAAACATACACATCATATTAACAACATTAATTAGAATTTTACGTTAAAATTGTATAATATTTTTACTTCACAAAAGAAAATTGGATTATAGCCCCATATAATTGTATCTTGTGTGTTTCTGCAGGTATCTATGACTTAGACTTGAAATAAATGACAATTCTTATGTTTTAGCTTGAACAAAGAAATGACTTATACTTGTAAATAGATTTGTTCACATTTTCCAGTTGTCTACTATCAATGATAAAATGGCTGACATGGCTCCAACTGGTACAGCTACGTTACACACCCTCAAAAGACACAGAGAAATACTAATGGTAAGTTATTGTGTCATTCTCTTCTTTTACCACATTTTTATTAACTCGCTTATGGCTTTTTCTGTCTGAGTGGAATTTTGTGATTCATTTTAAAGTAATTTTCTGATGAGCTAGAAGGCTTGAAATTTTGATTGTAACTTAGAAAGGGATGATGAGATGATGCATGAAACGAAAGAAATATATACATAAAGGCTGGTTATAAAACATGGCATATTAAATTCTATATGAAATTCTTCTTCTTCGTCGTCGTTCCCTCCCTGCTGAGAATCGTGACCACATATGATCTTCCACTGGACACGGTCATGGGTCAAGTGGACTGCCCCCCCCCCCACTTTGATCTTTACGGCATTAGAACAACTCACTGGTGTTCTTCCTCTTGCATTTTTTCCTTCCATCTGTCTAAAAATGAGTGTACTCTCCAGATCATGCCTTGAAGAACGCATATTGTGACCGAATAATCCCACTACCCTTTCTTGGCATATTGTTGAGAGTGTTTTTTGGTTCTCATTGCTGTCCATGGAATCCGCAGTAGACGTCTCCAACACCACATCTCGAATGCATCGATCTTTTAACATTCGCGACTCTTTACGCACCAGTAGGGCTAGCATGCGCACACGACAAAATTTTGTCTACACCTTTTCTCGTATTAAATGTATGAAATATTATATATGTTGTTATGAATATATTATAATTATGTATTCATAACAACAGATACATAAGAGATAGTGTACGGTAATTTTCACACTTTCGCGAGGACCCTTTCTTATGAAGAGGGATAACAGCAGATTGCGTCCAACACACTAGCCTCTGGCAAGGTTTCCAGATTTTATTACATATCTGGTAGATGATCCTAATCCGTTCTGTATCCAAATGTTGACGCATTTCAGCCGAAACACCATCCGGACCCAGAGCCTTATGTTTTAGGTTCTTAATGGCCTCTTGTACCTCTGATAAGAGTATATTGGGTTCTACAGTATGTTTATCCCATCTACGTTCAGTAGTATGTCCTCTTTCATCCCGATAAAAGTTGTGACAGTAATTTATCTTTTTTTTACTTTTTCTCTCTCTCTCTCTCATCGCATAAAGCATTGATGTATTTATCCCTGTCCCTTCGTGTAGATATTTGCACCTCTCGTTGGTTATACCGGTTTCTTTGCGTATCAGTTTGCAGCCCTACGCTTTTGAGTGTCCTAACTCTGTCGTCTCTATGTCGCTAATCTTCTTGGACATCTTTATATAGATCATGACTCTTTTTAGCAGTGTCCAGGATAACTGTTTTGAGACTATTCCGATCTGCTTCACTAGAGTCAAAGGGGTCGCGTTCCATCTCTTTAATCTATTCATTGATGGACGTATAGAAGAGATCTAAAGCTGGTTTCTGCCGAGCGCCATCCCCGCAATGCTCGGTGACGACGAGTGGGAGGGAAGCGCTGTGCCGCGCTCTCGGCTGCATGGGTAGTGGGTACCACCATCTTGCTTGTTTCTCCTGTGAAACAGCTTTGCTGTGTTTCGGAGAGAAGGGCAAGACAGGCAGTTTAATTACTGGAACCGAGAATTAAACATCTTATGTCTCAGGATAGGCAACACATAAATAAGTTTCCTGGGCTCGTTCCAGGTAAACTGGTTTATGTTCATGGGCGACGTCGACCACTTACCATCAGGTGGCACGTTTGCCAGTTTGCCTATCCAACTTTTTTTTTATGTTAGTTGGAACTAACATAAAAAAAGTCCTGGACGGCGCACATACAGGTATTTGTGCGATCTAGGCGGCCAATTTTTTTTTTTTTGCTTTATTGTTTTCCAATCAACTTATATAAGAAAATAATACAAGTTTGAAAAGAAACAAGCGTATATTCACACAAAAAATAAGTACATAGATTAAAAAAAGAAAAAAATATAAGTTTGACTAAAAGTTTAGTCTTCTTCGCTTTCTGAAGAATTTTCTATTAAATTCGGTTCTGCAGATACTAACATGTCCAACGTTTCGGGCATAAATGTATTAGATTTTCTTTTTTTGATCTCACGCATACTACTTAACAATGGGTCAGAACTAAGTAGAAGACGGTTGAATATGTCTTCATTGCAACTTTCTCTAGAAAATTTCCTCGCAAAATCTTGGCGGTAATTTCTAAAGTGTTTTTTGCGAGCTTCAGCTGCCGCCTCTGAGAGTTGCCCGATAGGTAAAAGTTGCGTTTTCTATAATGACTGCGCCGTGGACACGTCACATAAAGGCGAGCAGTTTCTAAAGCATACTTTTTATATTTTATAGGATCAATTTGAAACCCGCTTGAAATTGTTTCCAATATAACTTTTAGCCTATAAATTAATTCATAGTCGATTCCTGTTATCTCTGAGGCTAATCTTGGATTCTCAAAAAACCTTCTACTTGTATTACCATCATTACTGTTACCAAAATTTTGTTTAGGCATATCAACCAAAAGACCAGTTTCTGTTCTAAACTTTTTTTTCGTGCTTCTTGGTCTTTTTCTTCTTGCGTTTTTCTTTCTTTATATTTTTTTACTTCTAGTTTGTAAGCTAAGTGTAAAATACTTTCGTATATACGAATTCTAGCATGAAGTACCGATATCCTGAATTCAAGAGCCGCAAAATTTACTTCAGTCGTATAGTTACTTAAATCATTAAAATCCTTTGTTGTTGCTCCGCAAATGTAGCACTTACTTGTAGACTTCGTACCTGTGGCTGCATTGCAGACCATCTACCATTGTCATTATAAATGTGTGCTTAATAAAAAACTTCTTTCCGGCTATGTCAACTTCGGTTGGAGCTAAAGAGCTAATAGAGTTCTTAATATATCGTATTTCCTCTTCAGTGACGTCATTATTTTCCTTTATAAACCGGAACCTTATTGGTCGACAAAATCTCGGTGAAGAAGGCGTTGGATTTTTCCATAATACTTTTTTGTTGTTATTTCCATAAGCTAACTGAAGGGGCACAAAACAGCTTTGAAAAAGATTTGCGTCTGAATTTGAATCATTTTCATGTTTTTGTTTATATTTTGACTGTTGGGACCCATCGCAGCCCCATTTACTTATTAAAGTAATGGATTCCCGCTCTTCCTCCTTTAAAGTTAACAAAACCTCTTCTAGGTATTCCGATAAACGCCTAACGGTAACATCCATTAAAGGTTGTAACTGAGCTTCGGCACTGGTACTCGTTACTGTACAAGTTTCTTTAGGTGGATAGCATTTCTTTTTGGCTTTTTGTAAGACACTGTAACTTCTTATTCGTTTTTCTTATTATTTCATATTGACCTTGTGTCAAATCAGCATCTACGAACATTTGCAAAGCTTGCATTGGTGTCAAGGCATGGTGCTCTTTAGAAGATTTTGTTAGATAAAATTTTGTTAGATAAAATGCCTTCTTGTATTTACTGGCTCGTGTCGGAGTACTCGTGATATCTTTGAGAACATTAGATGCATCTCTTTTACCAGATTTCCCTAGTTCCACCTGCGCAGCATGTATTATGACCTCCGTGTCGAAACCGGAACGAATTTCTTCGGTCTTTCGCCTTTTACTCCTCTCACTTGCCTCTTCAAACGATTTAGATGGTCGACCCGTTCGTTTTTGTATAGTCTCAACAGTAGGGATTTCAAACGTACCATCCAGCCATGACCGGTTGTATTTGAGAAATACGTCCTCTTTATAGTGATTCCACTTACACACAGACACATAGCTTTGGTCCACCTTTGTTTGATTTCTGATTTGAAATGAGCAAAATCACATTTCAACTTAGCAATTTGGTCTTCATTATATCCTTCACACAATAAAAGTTCATCCTTTAAATAGTTTAATTTTGCATCAAAATTAGGCAAGGTTGGGTGTAGCGGCTATTGTTGTCAGGCAGGTAATTTATTCGGGGAAACCGGTTTTATGACTGTCATTGTTAATTGGAAAACGGGACTTTTGGCCGCCTAGATCGCACAAATAATTGTATGTGCGGCGGTGGTCTCCTTCTGCGAGGCAGTTATGTCCCAAAAGGAGGCTAACGGGCGGGTGAGAGCGGAGGGCGCCGACGAGGCCTCCTACCGCGGGCGACGAACGGGGGTGCGTAGGAGGCGCTACTTAATCCGCCTCCAGTAACGCCCCTGTGTTCGTGTCGGGTTCAGGATGGGAACCTGGTCCCAGTATGACGCGACGTCGCGGGGACTGCTTAGTAGCGGCCGGGCAGTCCCCCCTTATGAGGAGAAATGTGGCCTTCGCCGGGGCCAGCCTCCGCTGAGGTGATCCTGTTGAATGCCGATCCGGGACTCAAAATGCGGCTGGAGGCGCTCGCAGTGGTTTTAGTTTACGGGTTGGGCACTCCCAGGTGCGAGTCTCACATAGGGTCAGGATCTACCCGAGATCCTGGCTACAAGCGTAAAAAGCATTTCCCTGCGGAAAAAAAACAGTACAGTTACTCCCTTAGATGGTATACTGCTCATCAGGATATTCAGATCTGCGTAAAAATTGGTCCGAGTCATCCTCTGTTGATTGTGAGGTGGGGCATATATCTGAATCAAGTCGGTAATGGGCTGGCGTCGAGTTTAATAGCGATCATCCCGTCGTTCGGAGTTTGCTTATTATAAATGCTACTCCGTTACCATTGGTCATTACCACCCGAGAAATACAAGATGTTACTGTCGCTCGTAACAAAATGACCTCATCGATGTACTTCACTTAGCCCTAAGATGGAGATTTTTCATTCTCAATTATTTCAAGCTTGCCTGGCTGGAACAGTCCTCTCACATTCCAGGTCCTTATGTGCAGATGTTTCCTTAATGGGGCTTTCTTTGTTCCCGTACCAGTCGCATTGTTTCAACCCCCTGTCTGGTGGTCCGCAGGGAGGTGTCCGGTTGCATACTTCCCACCATGCAACCCCAAATCGCAATGGCGCTGATGGTCAGTCGGATTGCATGACATCGTATCAATCACTTGTGAACTATCATATTAATAGGAATGAAATATATATAGTTCAACTCATCTTTGCGCGCAGCACTTTGTGTGGGTAAACCTTGTACCTATATATACAGTGACTTTGTGTGCATAAAAAGAGGTACAGTGAAGTACAAAATACTTTAAAAAATAATTTTACAACTATTATAAATTAGTCTAGATTATTTTAATCTTCTGTGTTTGAAAGATGAATTTTTGGATTCACTGCTCTCACCAAGGTTAATTAAAAATTCCGATTCTATATCAAAATTTTGATAGTATTCTCCTTCTTTTTTTACGTGTTGACAAGTATTACGCCACACCTCTTTATCAATTTGACTTAAACATTCATTTTGTTCGATATTATGCGAAGAAATGCAAGTTTTTAAAATTCCTCATACATTTTCTATCGAGTTTAGTTCAGGATGATATGGTGGTATCCCAAGTACTTTGAGGCTCAAGTATGTCATTAATCTTATAACAAGCATGGTCTGATTCATTATACCGACTTCAACAAAAAGGAGGAGGTTCTCAATTTGACCGGTTTTTTTTTTGATCAAGTCATAGTCAGTTATATTTTTTTTTGGAGCATTAAAAATATTTACCTGACTAAAACTTTTAGATAGATATAAACCTTAAACATTTTGTCTGTGAAGAACTATACATTTTTGTAACGACTGTACCCATACAAAAAAGAATAGCGTACTATAGACTATAGAGTAGTATAGTGTTGTTCGGACGGCGATGGCCGTGTTTAAAATATAAATGTGTATTATCAATGGCCGCGTCACTGCCACACAAAGCTATAAGTATATTTATTAATAACAAGCGCACGCATTATGACTTGAACTATCTATAATATTAATTTCATTTCATAAAGTGCAACAAGTTCACTGCCATTTAGCAAACTGGTACCTCTGCGAAGGAGCAGCTGAGCTATGAAGGAAAACATTGTGAGGAATGCATGATTGATAAGTTGGAATCGACTGTGTGTCAAGTTTGAAATTGGGCCAGATAGAAGATATATTATTCAATCAAATTAAAAAAAATTCAAATTTTTATATACTAGGATTATCAACAAGAGTTCCAAAAGACCTCAGCACGGGTAAATGCTCGTCGGGAACGGGAGGAACTGCTGCGAGGTGGTAGCCCTCCCCCTGCCTCGACAGCTGGCCTCAGCCGCCGTGACCAGTATGCTAAAGAAGCTAATCATTTACACAGGTAACACACACTTGCTTTTTATTGTAGTAAAAAAAGTACATTGCAGGATATGTGTGGAGGTGTGATTCCTATTCTAAAAAGGTTTATCTTTTGAAGTGAAAACTTATTTTGGCGCACCCCACATGGATTTCTGTAGGCTGTGAGTGCGGCTGATCCGTCACGCTCGGAGGTGAAAGGATCCATCGGGTAAACTCGAGACCGCCGAGTGTGCTCGAGCGAGAAAGACATAGTCTGCTGCTCTTCACTGCTGAGTGCTGTGTGTTATAATAAAATTTAGCCTGTAGGTAACAAGAGTTATAATTCTTATAGAACTCAGAGAAGAGTTCTATAAGAATTCTCTGATTTCGGCAATCACCATTTACGAATAAATTCTTGTTAGTGGGGAAACGATCTAATTTTTGTTGATTACTCTTTTACAATTAGGATAGTTTTTATTAGTCTAGCCTTGTCTCATCTTTTCACTCTACCGCTTTTAATTATGTTGTTCTTTTAATGCCGTAAAACTGAATTTAATTCCAACATCAACATACATCGTCATCTAACAGTAAGATAAAAGAAGAAAAAATTATATGATGGATACGATATTTCGTATTAAATCAAAACCTTTGAATTTAGTTGACAAACACTTTTTAATTTTATTGTAGTTTTAACTTATGTAGGCAAATATGTTGCAATATAGAGCCCTAATTGCCCAGCAGCAGCAGCAGCAATAGCCAAGTCCGCGAGATCGAGGCTCAGTGTAAAGTTGACCTTGATACCAAACGTTATCAATTGAAGGCTCGCCCACCAGCATGCTATGGCAGCAGCCATAGCATACAAATACGTGAACGGCGTACTCACGTGCCCTCAGTGTGCACGGAGTTTCGCCGCAAAGAAAGGATAGCTATCTTCGAGCGCATCAGACTATTTCCGGCTAGGAACCATAAGTGGCCGCCATAGCCGAAACCAGTTGGATAGATCATCAAGTTACGATTTTTTTTTCAGTTCCCACATTTTAGTGGATGAGCAGATTAACATAGCGATGGAAGCTCGGGAGCACCTGACTTCGCAGAGACAGGCGTTCAAACGGATGCAGACGAGATTCAACGACATCACAAATAGGTATAGACTTGACATTGTTATGAAAAAGTCTCTTTTTTATAGCATAGGAGGCCAAACGAGCAGTCGAAGCCTTTTGGCGACTATCGACAGACTTGACTTGACAAACAGAGATTATGTATGTTTCCCTATCCCCCCTGGGCCACCGGAAATTCACAAACCGCACGAAACGCGACAGCACAACTGTCACTTGACGCCGGTGTTATGTGAGCAAGAGGTAGGTACCATCCCGGTCGTGCCGACCCAATTCGGCTGCGAGGCAGCATGGCACCTACCTCTTGTCTCTAATCTAGAGTACCTATACACTAACCAATAAGTGAAATTTCCAGGAAGTATTTTAAACTGATCAATCATTTTTTTGCCTCACAGACTAAACTATTGCATAGTTGCTAAACAAAATGTGTTCTATATCTTATAATTAATATTTTATTTTCCAGATTTCCAATGCTAAACAGCCTTATATACCGGATAAACGCCCGCAAGCGACGCGATTCACTGATTTTAGGGCTGGTGGTAGCTGTATGTACATTCCTGTTGTTGTTTTATGCGTTCCATTAAATATTTCATAAGATTAATAAAGATGACTAATAAATTAAATATATTTTAAGGTTATTTAAAGATTTTTGAACGTTGATGAAATTACTATATTTTAAAAATAGTAAAATGTGTTACTTTTATAATCATTAAATATATTCGTGTTGTACACGAACTCGTATAAAAACGTGTAAAAATAAAGGGTAAACTTGAATTGAAAGCTAATTTCTTTTACTATTTACTTACAAAAAATGCTTTGTTTATCATATAACAATACTTAGAATTCTATAACATGTGTAGAAAGGTTACTCAATATATTATATTGTACTATAGGTACACGATTATCTTCTAGAATCTACAACACTTTATTTTTCCAAAATAATCCGCAGTATGTATAATAATAACTTTTTGCGGCACTAAAATGATGTACCTACTTTACGTAAATAGTTTATGGCTAGCGCAATTTTCTCCGCGTTGAACAAAATAACAAATAGGACATCAGAACCCAATTATGTTGTACACACGGCGTCACTTCAAGTTTTACAGTCTAGATAATGCTATCTATATTCTATACGTATACAAAAACGTAAATTTGTATGGTAGAGACGGGGCATCATCGCCTCGGCCAATCACATTTCACAGTGCGAGGTCGCGCGCCGCGCAGTGCGTTATAATACACTGTCCGAAGCACTAATGCCTCGAACGACGAACGAACTTCTGGTTCGCGATGTCCCTTCTATACGTTTTTTTTTGTTCTTTTACGCCGGGAAATGCTCTGAGGCATCCCGCCTGGGGAGTGGGTCTCCCCAGGTGGGTATGTGGGACTCGGTGCGCCCGAAAGATGGTAAATGGACGCAGCTCTACTCACTAAAACCCGGCGAGTGCCACCAGTGCCGCCTTGTGAGGTGCCCCGGATCTGTTAAGCTAACAGGGCACCTCGACGGCTAGTCAGCCCCGCAAGGGACCGACGCCACCTCCACAGAGGGGTTGTCCAGCACCACACAACAACCCCTCCCAACGTCAGGACAGTACAATGGGATCAGGTTCCCATCCCCACCTCTTGCCCCCTGCTCTTTTGTCCCCTCTTCTTATAAGAGGGGTAGAGCCCCCTCGGCTCAATTGGCTTCGCCCAAGGCGCCGGGCTCACCCTAGGCTACTGAGCCCCAACGCCACGACAAGGCCTGAACCATGGTGGGGTCCGTTCTATACGCTAGTAATATAGTTCAATGATATATTATGCTTATATCTTTAAAATTACGCAATGGATTTTGATCCGGTTTTTTTTGTTAGATAAATCTGCACCTTACTATAGGTTTGTACCTGTTTTTATTGTAAGTCCAAATGAACATAAAAACCTATGTTATGTCCCAATACAATAGTTAATTATTTCTATTGGAATCTATAGGATTTTTAATAGTGTATTAAACGCTTATTTTAAAATGTTCTTAGTGAATATATTAACTTTTCCTGAAACGAATACATAGACTTAATACTTTGTTGATAAATTATAATAGACACAAGACGATTGGATATAGAACCAGTATTACCAATTGTGTAGTCATAATTATAATAGACACAAGACGATTGGATATAGAACCAGTATTACCAATTGTGTTGTCATAATTATAATAGACATAAGACGATTGGATATAGAACCAGTATTACCAATTGTGTTGTCATAATTATAATAGACACAAGACGATTGGATATAGAACCAGTATTACCAATTGTGTTGTCATAATTATAATAGACATAAGACGATTGGATATAGAACCAGTATTACCAATTGTGTTGTCATAATTATAATAGACATAAGACGATTGGATATAGAACCAGTATTACCAATTGTGTTGTCATAATTATAATAGACACAAGACGATTGGATATAGAACCAGTATTACCAATTGTGTTGTCATAATTATAATAGACATAAGACGATTGGATATAGAACCAGTATTACCAATTGTGTTGTCATAATTATAATAGACATAAGACGATTGGATATAGAACCAGTATTACCAATTGTGTTGTCATAATTTTCGGCATGTAGTTATCATCGGTGTAGTTATAGTGTATGGAAGATATTTTAATCATCATCAAATCAAGTGAATTAATAAAATCTGTTAAGTGTTGGAATATAAGTTATCTGCACCACCTATCTAATTTCGATACCTTTTCATAGAGAGGACAATCCTGTGTCAATGTAAAATAATAGAAATAATGTATTTATCAATGTACATATATTTATTAAATCAAACAAAAAATATATTGTTTCAATTTACAAACGATCTTGTAGTCTATCTACTCGATATTAAATATGTTTGCATTTAACCAAATAATAATTTATTTGGTTAAATGCATAGGTTAAACGTAAAACAACATATTACTCATATCTCAATATATACGAGATGCATTAACATTCTTTTACAAAAATCGCTAAAGACACGACATGAGCATCACATAATAAGATAGCAATATGTTTTATAATATTTTATTCACCATACAAAAAGTTGTACATTGCAGTATGTCAATTCAATATAGTTAGTTGCACATGGTTTTCGTTCCGTACCGAACCATCAATATATTATAACACTGCATATTTTATTAATAATTTTATAAAACAGGATCGGTTTCTTCAGTTTTTTATAAAAAGACTTGCCGAAAAGAAATGTTTCATAAAACCGGTCCGGTCACAACTTGATAGACTTCTGAGAATCAGAATCTGTACACTTTTAACAGCGCTGCTTCTATAGTTTACGCACGTTGGCACATTTATATTTAGTAAAGGTGTTAAGTGGGAGAAATGCTGTGTATATTAATTTTATGTGCCTTAAGTGTTACCCTTTGAGTAAAGCTTTTGTCACACTCGTCACATTGGAAGGGTTTCTCGCCCGTGTGAGCTCGTATATGTTTTTCCAAGTCACCTTTTGTTGCAAATTTCTTGCCACAAATGTCTATTGGGCATGACATTTTTTTATTGTGAGATATCTGGTGCAAATAATACTGCTTCCATTTTTTGAACACTTTTGAACATACCTGAAAAAAATGCAGTAATTTCATTGCGGATAAACAATGAGCCATGGTTCTTTAAAACATATAAACACTATTATGAGTTGCTTAACTATAATAATATTATTAGTATATCATTTCAGATCTAACACAAATAATAACAATTTCCACACAGACAATTGCGCACAAGTGCGCTGTGCACATTGAAGATGCAACTATTATAATCAGACTTTCAGTAAGATGGAAATAACTTGTTTTCTGCATCATTAATCTCTACTGACATAATCTCTACATACATTAAAAGTATGCATTTAAAGCAAATAGAAATTACAAAAAATCAGAGATATTCTATAAGAAATATCAACAATAGCATGTTGAGATTTTACTGGTGGGAGGGTTGCACTGTGCTGATGCACTCTCTTCTGCATAAGTACCACCATCCTGCTAAAAGATTTCTGGGTTTCGAAAAGAAGAGCAGTGTAATTACTGGCATTGTTACTTACCATTTTTTGTCTCCAGATGTCAACACATGAATAAGTCCCTTAGCCTAGTGATATGTGAACTTGTTTTTGTTCATGGACAACGATGGCTACTTACCATGGTCACAGTATAAGTATGGAAACTATGAAAATATGTTTGAAAAACATGTTCAACAGTTTTCCATATTTCAAACTTCAATCTTTTGCTGAGATTAACCAATGCCATGAGATTAAGCTTATATAACTACGGAACAAAAATGTTTTAGTAAAAAAAAACAATATCAAAACATTAAAATTTACAATCCCATTGTTTCAATGAAGCATAGGTATTTATTTCAACAACTAGGCTTAGTTTCCATACTATTTTATACTTATACTGAGCCATGGTATTTCCCCTACATGCATGCCTATACTAGTAAAATAAAAAGAAAGACAATCTAATAAAATAATTATTATTTTTGTCTGGACATCAATATTATTATATTAACCAATATTATTACTTATTTACAATATATAATATTTACTTACTGTGCATTCATATTCATTGTTTATATTTCGACATTTTTTAGCTTTGTCAACATTGACGTCTTTTTTTGGCGTTACCTATAAATAATACATTGGTATTATAAATGTAATTTTACATTGAAAAGTAACTTTTATAATTTCACAAAACCTTATTCAGTGAAAGTGGAATTATGTATATAATATACTAGCTGTTGCCCGTAGCTTCGCCCGCATTAACTTAGATTTACAGCCGTATACGGATTGATGATGATTATTTTTATAGTCTAAGTTACTCTTTAAAACATCAGCGATCTGTCAGTGAAAGTCCCGTCAAAATCGGCCCAGCCGTTTCCGAGATTAGACGGAACAAACAGACAGACAGACAAAAATTGTAAAAAATTCTATTTTGCGCCATCTATTGACACATCTAAAAAACTTCTTCTTACATTTATGCATTTTATGGGACTTCTAAAGGGTCTCAAACTATCTCCATATCAAATTTCACTCAAATCGGTTCAATGGTCTAACAAATACCCAGTCCCGGAGTTTTAGCTGCACAACTCCCGTTCCCATGGGATTTTCAGGATAACAACTATTTTAAGTCCTACGTTAAGTTCCAAAGTATCTTCATATCAAATTTCACCCAAATCTGTTTCGTGGTTTAGAAGATAGATAGTCCCGCGGTTTTATCCGCATAGTTCCCGTTCCCGTGGGATTTTCAGGATAAGAACTACTTTAACCCATTAACGCCCAAAATGAACCCAATTACATTTTTAATGGTTTTGCTTTAGTTTTATATTAAGAAACACACAATTATAAAGGTCAGGTAAAGAAAATAAAAAAAAAGTTTTTTTTTCCAAAAGTTACAGGGGTGTACCCAAGCGAGTACAATGGGCAGATCAAGTGTTAAAAATACCGAAACATGGTTTCTCTAGACAAAGTGTTTTTGAGCACTTTGACCTACTCCAACATACTCTGTTCTGGCAATTTACACATCTTAATTGATTTGTGATCAATTCAGGTGTATGGCCATTATTTTGACGATCTACATCCACTACCACATTTGATGAAGGACGGTTTCTTTAAGGTTTTGATCGACGCAAATAAGCCCGTGCTATAACTTCGTCTAGGTAGGCCCAGTTTCGGTGTCCGAAGCGCACTGGTTTCCCCATTCCCCATAATAAACTGCTTGGTTGGATGATGCTCAATATTTTATCATAGATCCGTCGATAGACAAATTCTCGTAAAATACTCCCCACTGGCTAGAGCTCCTCTGTTAAATATCGCACAAGGGCTTTACCTTAGACATCGGGTCGTTAGATGAAGCCATCATGTATGATCAACAAAATGTTGATTTTGTTTTATCTCCAAGTAGCGATTTGTAGACATACAGTTTGCAACGAGTGGCTCACATAGATTTTCATCCAAAGACTAATAAGCATGTTCCGTAGGTAATTGGTTCAGGCTATCGCCTCATAACAAAAGTATATCCAAAAACTTTTTCTGTCTATTTAGAATTGAAAGTTATGCCTATTACTTCGACCTGCTCACAAAAGACTCTGTTCGTCTATCAAATCACACATTTGATCGTCAAAATACTTCTCAAAGAGCATCACTGGAGTACAGTCGTTTATATCATTACATACATGGATCAATCGTACTGCAATGGCGTTATTTACTTCTTATGCAGTTGAGTAAAGTAAGAATATATTATATAAAAGTAAAGAAGAATAAAGTAAGTAGTTGGTAAGGTTTTCCGCCAAATAGGGTTATCTATGACTGTATCAGTAGACTCAGCCATGCGAGAGCATTTTTAAGTTGAGGCATACGTCGAAAGCAGCGCATCATCACTGCTGTTATCGTCCGAGGATACTCTTCTACGTCAAAATAAGAAGTACTTCAACCTAGAAGACGCTGGGATATCTCTTGGCAATGCTTGTGTCACAAGATCATCTTCTGGGCTCTCCTCTTCGTCAGTTATAGCACCAGATTTAGATGGAACTGTGAGAAAGTCGTACTCATAATCATCTCCTTCAGCAATAATAGAATTGACTGCCTTTTCTAACTACAAATAGTGGTATAGCAATGAAAAGCTTCGCTTTTGGACCAGTTTCTATTAATAATTATCTCTAAAAAATCAAATTAAAATATAAGTACATCTGCCCATTGTACCTGCTCAGGTACAGTAGGAGAAACACGAATTTTTTTACGAACCGAATTACTTGATCTCAGTTTTTGATAATTTATTGGAAATAATAGAATGTGAACATGTGTTTTAGAAACAAATTTCAATAAATTATAGTTTATAACAAATAAATATTAATCAATTATTTTACTGTGCGCGCTCACAGTTGAACACTAAACAAATCACCTTCAACCCTTACAAATTAAGAATAACAACTGGATCATTTTTCATCTAGATTAATATATTACACTTATATTTATACTATAAAAACATTTTTTTACATTTTTATTGGCAATCACAAAAATTATCGCGGTTTTTCTTGGTGTACCCGCTTGAGTACGGCGGACGGTAATGGGTTAAGTCCTACGTTAAGTTTCAAAGTACCTTCATATCAAATTTCTCCCAAATCTGTTCCGTGGTTTAGAAGATAGACAGTCCCGGGGTTTTACTCGCATAGTTCCCGTTCCCGTGGGATTTTCAGGATAAAAACTATTTTAAGTCCTATGTTAGGTTTCAAAGTATCTTCATATCAAATTTCACCCAAATTTGTTCCCTGGTTCAGAAGATAGACAGTCCCGGGGTTTTACCCACATAAGTTCCATTCCCGTGGGATATCCGGGATAAAAACTATCCTATGTCCTTTCTCGGGTTTCAAACTAACTATGAAATTCTGTGCCAAATTTCATCTAAATCTGTTCAGCGGTTTTGGCGTGAAGAAGAGACAGACAGACAGACAGACAGACAGACAGACAGACAGACAGACAGACATACAGACACACAGACGAGTTACTTTCGCATTTATAATATTAGTAAGGATACTACACAGGGCTTGGTAATAAATAATTTAAATCGTATTTGTTTACACTGTTTACAAACTGTAAAGATAGTCAACTCTCAGTCTCTCTCACACATTTTTTGACAATGTTGAAGCTGCATTGATGCCGATTAACATCATAACGAATTGGTTGTGCAGTGTGCCAAGGACTACTAAGGCTGTTAGTATTTTAAGTCCCATATATATATATATAAAGTTTCTTTCAACTCTTAAAAACTCAATCCTGTTATTGACATATAAAACTTATATTATACTGTTAAAGTTACCTCAGGTGATGTAGATGTTTCAAATAGATCTTTCCTCACAGATAAGAAAGTGACTGGCCTTTCATCGGATACATTACAGCTTATATTATTGTTTTCTTCAATATCATTAGTTGAATCAACTACGTCCTAGAATATACTTTATTTATGAGCATATATTTATATGATAATATGATCTAAAAGGTATAATAAAGAATGTCATTAATTTTTTTCATTCATTAATTTTAAATCTAAAATATTATAATAAAGCATTATATAGCTAAAAAAGTGAATGTTACAAAAATAGCTTATAGCTTTAGAATGTCTAACTTTGATAATTCAATTTTAATTGTGGTATTAAATGCACAACTTTCAAACCTGATCTTCATCATCACAGAAAAGTGATTTTAAGTGTTTCTCATTTTTTGTTGCCGTAGTTTTAAGTTCCAAAAACTTCGTAACTATTTCCAAACAGGTATTGCAGATCTTACTTGGCAAATTATCTGACTCTAATATCTGAAATTCATAAAGTTAACACTTTTTGTACATTTATAAAACCTTAAATTATAAAAAAATATTATATAGAAATGATTATAGTAACCTTAAGGCCCATACAAGTGTAAATTGCTTTGGATAAATCATTTATTTGAAATATTGCGGAAAATCCTTGTTTATCTAAACATAGTCTGCAAATGTCAAAAAAAAACACACTTTGATTTGTAGACTGCATAATGTTGCAAATTCGATTTCTTATTAAAAGTGAACTTGAAAACAATTAGGTTTTAACAAAATAGGAAACTTTGTGTATGTACATCTAAGAGTTTAATGTAAAAACCTATTGTGACGTGGGGCACACCAGGGCACACTTTGAACCAAAGAGTATAAATCTTTGAACCAACTTTGAACTTTCACAACGCGAAAAGTCAAAACGCCAAACAACACTTTCATACATCTTCTTCTTCTTTGGTCTTGGCTCTCAAATGGATTTGCCAGTGTCAGAGTGCGTGATAAAATGTTCGGTGATCAAAGCCCATGTTCAGTTTTGTGATATTGTTGACTTGGCTGACTCTGCTAATTAGTTTTTTTGTGGAGGTACAAGTGTTAAAAAAGGGGAATAATAATAAAAAATATATACAAAAAATTTAAAAAACTGTAGCTCCACCTAAAACAAAACATAATATACAATGTTAGTACGACACTATGCTACAGTCTAATGTTATATTCTACATTATAGGAACAAAGAATGTACAAATGATATATGTGGGCATTTTCACTTTAAATGGTGCAGGCTGTTTTTTGGCTGTCCCATGGCAACAAACAGATAAAAATAATATTTGGACCCAGATTTTTAAAGCAAAATCTTATTACACTAAAAGTATTTTTATAAACTTGTATGAATTTGATTTATTGCTCCTGAAAGAATACATTTTCGATTTTATTTTAATTAAAAACATTTCAAAATGTGAAAAATTATGCTGTCCCAACGACAGTTTGCCTTCTTGCATTCGATTTTTTGAAAGTTTTTTGTATGGTGGCTAGTGTAACGACCATTTACTTTAATTATTAATGGTTAATTAATACATTTAAACTACATATTTTAGCTCATTTAGTAAACAAAATAATTTGATAAATTAATAAAAACCTTGTCCTACGAATTCGCGACTACCGGACATGTCTTCATAGTCACGCGTTCTTTATTACTAAAATATCCATGTACGGGCAAAATTTTGTTTTTATGGCAGCCCCAAGTATAAATGTCAAAGTATGAAACGTCATTTTGAAATCTGTCATTAAAGTTATCCAGCGGGTACAGCATATTCTCGTCGCAAAAATTTTGGCTAAGAAAAATCTACTGACGTTAGTAACGTTTTTTTCTTATGAATATTAAGTTTGTCTTTATTTTTTCTTGCGCTGCATATAGCTTAAACCCTGCTGAAAGCATATACTTAGATTTTGGGGCATCTAATTATTTTTTTGAGTATTTTAATCTAATTTCTGAATTGATTACATTATTCGTCACGTCCTGTTACCAACCGTTACTATAGGACGGACAAAGATGTTACGAAACAGACGTATAATGCTTAGTACTCATTTCAACTAAACGGAATTTAAATAAAGGATTTCATAAAAAAAATATTATAATAAATGAATTCATTTTTAAGAGTTTAGGTCATAATTCGACGTAAGAGCAGTTGCATTCGTTAATTTTTGTCTGATAATCAGCTGTTGTAGTTTTAAGGCTGTAGCTTAGTAGGTACTTTTACCTACGTACTTAATTTTTACATAAACAATAATGTACTAATTATTCGTTCCAATATTTTTAGATAATAATAGCGTTAACATCTGCTGAAAGACCCATTAAGCGGTATCTAGATAAAGTAAAAAACTTCCCAGGGAAGGCTGAAGAAATTAGATAGAAACAGTTAGCGCAAATTAAAGCCAACAGAAAGAAGGTATCTGAAATGAATCAAGAGGAGAGCACTCATTAGATCAATAAAAATAAAATCATTTATTTCGGGATTATTGCTTATTTCTCCCGTGAAACAGCTTTGCTGTGTTTCGGAGAGAAGGGCAAGACAGGCAGTGTAATTACTGGCACCGAGTATTACTAATTAAAATATTAATACGAAAAATAAAACTTGCATTTGGACGAAATATTACGATACTGACCAAATTGCTGTATTTTTATCAAAAATAAATGTATTATGTCCAAGTATTAATATTTAGTTTAATTGATTAGTACAGTGAAAGCTCATTTGGAGTATTTTTATCGTTTTATTTCCAACAGTTGAATTTTTATCGAGGTTTGATTTTTGTTACTAACAAGACATTTTTTCCTAATCTACTAAGAAAAAATGATTTAAGAGATAAATATACGTATCAGCTCGTAACTTTTATATATAACTCATGAAATATAACTTTTTTTTTAAAGTTTTTTTTAGTTTTTAAGTCCTAAATCAATAATGAATTTTTAAAAGCTGTTTTTATAACCTGCGCCATTTAAAACAAAAATGCTCATATACATAGGACAGCACAGATTTAAAATCAACAGGGCGTGGTATATCCGGAGTAAAAGAGAGTAAGAGAGTAATCATAATGTGATGATAAATTACGCGTGCAGCTAAAAAAAAAAAGTGTTCGGCACCCCTTCATCCAGTCCACACTCACAGAGAGAACTATCTCTTACTCTTATTTTGGCTAGGAAGACGGGGGTGCAAGAATGTCGAAGACGAAGTCGACATAATATCGTGGAACAAACAGATTTACTTATATTTTACATTAACAATTAAGTGAATAAAAAAGGGGGCTTGATTTTTCGCCAATATCTCAAAAACTATTCAAGATAATTCAAATTTGAAAAAAGATTCAAAAAGAGGAAGAAATTTCCTAAATAAGTGTCCCGACTGCCGGAACTGTAGGACCAATTTTTTATAATAGGGATGTTGACATTTTTCAGAAATGTTTTAGATCATTTATAAATATATAATGGAGGCCTAAATATTATTAACTTTTGCTTAAATACGACGTCTAATGCCTATAAAATCTTGCATTTTATAATGCATTTTAAATTTCACTCCAAAACGCTAACACTTGTCACGTGACGTCATATGTTGTTAAACATCGTAAAAGTGATAAAATGATTCTAGTTGACGTTAATAAAAAATGGCTTCTAAGTTTTATAAGTGTTGTACGGTGCCTATGTTTGTGTACACTGTCAAAACGCCTGAAAATTAGTTTTTACAATATGTACTGCGTACACATTGTAAAATGAAAATGGTGTACTTATAGAAGTATGTCAATATTCTTCCGCTTCCGCAAAATAGGAACAGGTGACGTCATTGCCGTTTGTTATCACGTGACCTATTTTAAATTTTGTTACATTTTATTTATTAAATATTAATTTAATCAAATAAAAATAAGGGAAAATATTGTATTTTTTCAGAATTCTATCATAGAATCTACCAATTAACATCAATATTATATTTTTATATGAATACTGTCAACATCCCTATTTTCCCAGAGGGTTGAAAATACGTCCGAGAACGGGTACGCTGGCTATGAAAATTAAAAATTGAAAAAATTTAGGCGCCTGCAGGATAGATCAATGAACAATAATCCGTGGTTCAAAAATTTTTATCGCGATTTTTCAATAAGTTAACCTTTAGTTAATTAACAAATTTTTGTAGCACAAACATTAGCATTGCAAGTGCGATAATTGTTAAACTATTAATCTGAGAATTCCTTTCTTGGAGTTATTTTTCAAAGGTCTTAGAATAGATTCCCGTTGGAAAAATTAAAAAATTGTTAATTTTTGTTTTTTTATTAACAATTTACTAAGGTAAAAAATTACAAAGCTTCATTAAACATTGTTTTTTTTTTAAATATTATTATTGATCCGTTTTCTTATGATCAGAAGCCCCACCATGGTTCAGGCCTTGTCGTGGCGGTGGGGCTCAGTAGCCTAGGGTGAGCCCAGCACCTTGGGCGAAGCCAATAGAGCCGAGGGAGTTCTTTGTACCCCTCTTATAAGAAGAGGGGACAAAAGAGCAGGGGGCAATGGGTGAGGATGGGAACCTCACCCCATTGTACTGCCCTGACGTAGGGAGGGGTTGTTCTGTGGTGCTGGACAACCCCTCTGTGGAGGTGGCGTCAGTCCCTTACGGGGCTGACTAGCCGTCGAGGTGCCCTGTTAGCTTAACAGATCCGGGGCACCTCACCAAGGCGGCACTGGTGCACTCGCCGGGTTTTAGTGGGTAGAGCTGCGTTCACTTACCATCTTTCGGGCGCAGTGAGTCCCACATACCCACCTGGGGAGATCCACTCCCCAGGCAGGATGCCTCAGTGCATTTCCTGGCGTAAAAGAAAAAAAAAATGATCAGAAGCTACTTAAAAATGATTTTTAATAATTTTTATCTCCTATTGTCCGGAGCGTTTGTTTTGTTTGTGTCAACCGCGTGTCGCGTATAATACGTAATCACTAATTACGTATTAAATCATGTCGAATGAATTTTCAAATGGAGAATATTGGGAGATGGTAAGAGCTTATGCTCTATCTGGTGACATTGTACGTGGTGCGATAGACTTGTACCGCGAAAGGTTTCCGAATCGTCGCGTACCTTCATACAGCGTGATGTTGGGGGTCAATCAACGTCTGCGGGAATTCGGGCAGTTTACAGTGCCAACGCATGCTCAAGAGAGAGGGAATCTGCCACTCCCCGTTCGTCTTCAAGTTGCCATTCTGGAGTATTTCGAGCATCACCCGCAAGGAAGTACTCGAGAGGCCGCTACCCGACTAGAAATTTTTTCGTGATCCTTAGAAGGACCGGACCGGGCATGCCCGATCTAGACCAGATAAGGAATGTAACGCAGATGATTTGCCTGGACCCGATCAGGAAAACCTAATCTGGACCCGATCAGGAAAACCTTATCTGGACCCGATCAGGAAAACCTTATCAGGACCCGATCAGGAAAATCTTATCAGGACCCGATTCGGAATTCCTAATCGAATCTGGATGAGATAAAAAAATTAGAAATCGTCTCCTTTCTTAATTTACCAGTAATGCTGGTGCCAAGGCTTTCCAAAATAATAGCTCTAGTTCTGACAGACCACATACAAATTATTATTGTTATGTATTTTAGTGATTGGTCTTAAAATTGAAAAATAGTTCTTAAAAAAAAAAAAAAACATAAACATAGGCTTAATTTGTTTACAAAATACTGTGATTTTTTGAAGTGACCAATCACTAAAATACATAACAATAATAATTTGTATGTGGTCTGTCAGAACTTGAGCTATTATTTTGGAAAGCCTTGGCACCAGCATTACTGGTAAATTAAGAAAGAAGACGATTTCTAATTTTTTTATCTCATCCAGATTCGATTAGGAATTTAGGATAGATTGTTACTAAGTATTTTAGTACTTGTTTTTATAATACCGTGCTTGTAGGTATGATTACCTTAACAATCAATGACCAAAAATATACACAGGGAAATAAAAACTGTTACATTTAAATATTAGAAGCTAAATATTGTGATTTATTTAAATGTTGCTACCTTAGGTTGGGTTGGGTTAAGTATTTTAGTACTTATTTTTATAATACCGTGATTGTAATATAGATCACCATATCAATCAATGACCAAAAATATACACAGGGAAATAAAAACTGTGTTACATTTAAATATTAGAAACTAAATATTGTGATTTATTTAAATATTGCTACCTTAGGTTAAAAGAGAATAAAAGGGTTATTGTTAAGTATTTTAGTTACTTATCTTTATAAATACTGTGATTGTAATATTGATTATATCAATCAATGACCAAAAATATAGATAGTAAAAAAAAAAAAACAAATAATAGTTTAACAAGAGTTTAATGAAAACATTAAAAACACTTCGCAGCCTATTATAGCTCACCCACACTAACTCTGGAAGGTCCTGCCTACTTGTTTTCTGGGTGCTGTCTGTGCTACTGAAGTAGGTGGTATGGTATCCTCACTGTCTTTTTGACTCAAGCTTGCTTCATTACAAATGTTGTGTAAAACACAACAAGCATTTATAATTCTAATAACTGTGTCCGGATGATAGTGAAGGACCCTGTGGCCTAGGAGACATTGCCACCTATACTTCAGAACACCCATAGTATGCTTTACTGTATAGTGTGCTACACAATTAAATTTGGTGTAGTGTTCTTCAGGTGAGCCAGCCGGAGCATCCAAATATGTTTCATCACAATAGTTCTTTGGGCATAGCCCGAGTCTCCTAAAACATAATAAATAATTATTGCATTACAATATTCATGTATGAAACAAATGCTCATTTTATTATGATTTTAACTTAGACTTAACAAGTGAATAAACAACTTCCCCAAAATTTAAAAAGGAAAGAACACATTCTAAGATTCCTTTATAATTTTTATGTTATTTGCCAATTTAAAGGTATTATGACTTCTTATACTGTGGTATTACTAAAAGAATATATCTATTAACATATATAATTAATTTGTTTAAATTGTATAATATATTATATCAATATAATACCTATATACAATTTAAAGGTATTTATAAAACAAAAGGCATTATTAAAACTAACTTATACAATTACAGAATCCAAGAGTCAACTTACATTTAAAACATTTCTTAAGTGAAATCCTTTTCTATTATAAAACCTCTCATTTTGGGCTGGACGTATGAGAGCCATATGAGTACCAACAATAGCACTTACTATGTCATATGGAAGTTTTCATAAAATCTGAAATTAATGCAAATATTATTATGTAGCTCAATAAGTCAAATAGATTATTATAATTAGCACTTATTTGATTTATATTAATAGATAGGTATCACATAATATGAAGAACAATGTAGAACCAATCAATAATAAAATAATTTGAGATATATTTTTTAAGTATCCTACATATGCATTGAACTATTATTACTGTAGTAATTACAACTCACTGTACATAGGCCGTAAATAAAGAGAAAAGATGAACTATAGAAGAGGTTAGATTAATTATAGATATTTCTATTGACATACCTTATAACCCGCTTATAGTAGATACAAATCCAAATCGCTATGAATAACTTCAAAGCTTCATTATTGGTTAATTAAATTATTAAATTAAATTAAATAATTGTAATTACTTTCATGTTATTATGACAATAAGATATTAATTTTAATAAATCTATAATTCAAATAACAATACATTACCTGCTACGCCACGTATTTCAACATGAAACGTTGGCCACGTCGGATCAGGCTCATCACAATATTTCACCATTGTTTGTAATAATTTGCAATAGGTATTTAGAATTTTTTAGCAATGATTCAGGCATATATTTACATCCAGTACCACCGTATTCTATAAAATGATGTAACCAAGAACTTGGTACATACTAGGTATATCTATTTCTTTACTGGATGAATCATTTACAAATAGGACTAACACGTATTTGTAAGTCATCTGAAAAAACGGATTATTGAAATATAAAATTATTTTAAAAATTGCAAAAAATTTTGCACTTTTTCAATGATTTCTGACTAACCTTGTACCTAATTAAACTTAATAACGAAGCTTTAAACACTACACAAATTTTTATCTAATTAATTTAATCCACAAGTTCGTATTTTATACACATTAAACTGAGTAATATAATAATCTAGATACTATAAGTTTATAGTACTTTATTCACTTTTTTTTAATTTAACACACATTATATTAATTATTCATAATCTAATTGTTTAAGTTATTCAGTTTTTTTGTTAAACTTATAAATTTCACTTTTAATTTATATATTTTAATATTCTAATCGACATATAGATAATTTTTACACAATATTAAAAAAAAAAAAATTATTAGTTAAATATTCAACAAATGATTCTCTATGACACAAAACTTTTGTCACTTGCAAAATTGATAAACTGATATCTACGTCTTCTTGCAACAAACAACACTGTATACAAGTTCAGACATGTTATTTTGTGACGCCACCCGCGGTCGCTTGTATAAATTAATATACTCACTATGTACATATTCGTTGTTTATGTTTTATTGATATTAATATTTTGGTACATTTTTTGATAAAACATACTATTCACGCGGTATATATTCTTAAATAATAAATATACTAATTACTATGTATATACAGATTCTAAACAATGTATATAAAACAAAAATAGTTAATTATTCAACAGAAATTTTACACCACACAGATTTATTTCTTACTTCTGGACGCTTAAATAGTTTTATTCAATTTATATAACATCATTGGTTATATTATCGAATTTTAATGAAGCGACACACTGTACAAAATGCGATGAGTCGTATTGTGACGTCACGCATCGCTTCATATACATTTCATATTGTATATACTATACTTGTGTCTTACTTGTGTTTATATTCATGTAATTTAATAGAAATTGAAGGCAGTTTTTTTTTGTTATATGTTATATCCCTTATAGTAAATATTAATTTAATCGTACTTAAAAAAATTAACTATATTAATTCAAAATAAAATTAAAAATATATGCCGGACCTCATCTGGTCCAGCCCTGGTCCTGATGTAGTATGCCTTACCATACTTTATTATATTTTACATCAGGTTATCCTCATCTGGTCCAGACCTGGTCCTGATGTAGTATGCCTTACCATACTTTATTATATTTTACATCAGGTTATCCTCATCTGGTCCAGACCTGGTCCTGATGTAGTATGCCTTACCATACTTTATTATATTTTACATCAGGTTATCCTCATCTGGTCCAGACCTGGTCCTGATGTAGTGTGCCTTACCATACTTTATTATATTTTACATCAGGCTATCCTCATCTGGTCCAGACCTGGTCCTGATAGGGCTTACCGGATTTGGCAAGCCTTATTCTATCCTGATCCGGTCCAGATATATTATCTGGTTCAGCCTAACTTTTTTTCTAGTCGGGTACATGGTTTGGCGTTGCGCAGTCGACAGTATGGCAACTTTTACATCGAGAAGGATTACATCCATATCATTTTCGGCCCGTACAAGAACTTGGACTAAACGACCATGAGCCCCGGGTGGAGTTTTGCCGTTGGTACTTATCCAACCTGGACAAGAACATTTTATTTACGGATGAAGCCACATTTACAAGACTGGGAGTGTTTAATGTGCACAATGAACATTGGTGGAGTGAGAATAACCCATATGTGACGCGACAGGACGCTTATCAACATAGATTCAGTGTAAATGTGTGGGCTGGTATTATTGGAAATTGCCTGTTAGGGCCATATTTCATTGACGATAGACTCGACGGTGAAAGATACTTGACTCTTGTGTCAAATGTGGTGAATGATATGTTGGATGACGTGCCTCTCACCTATCACCGTAACCTCTACTACCAGCACGACGGTGCTCCCGCGCATTACCAGGTTCCTGTTCGTGAGTATCTCAATTGTCAGTTTGGCGAGAGGTGGATAGGTCGTGGAGGCCCCGTGTCTTGGCCGGCTCGTTCGCCTGATTTAACACCCTTAGACTTTTATCTGTGGAGCGAGATCAAACGCCTAGTCTATGTGACAGAGTACGCAGATAGGGAGGAATTAAAAACACGGATAACAACAGCGTTTGAGACTGTGAAAAGTGATCCATTTGTACTAAACCGTGTCAAAGACAATATGCGCAAACGTACCGAACTATGTGTTGACCGGTGTGGGGTCCTTGATAAACCCTACACCTTTTCACTGATAGTCTGTTTGATATGATAGTTGAGAAATTATACCCGAGTATACAACTGTTCACTGATTTATTTACTTAACTGATTATGATATAATATGCTATATGATATTTGATAAGTGATTGATAGGCGCGAGCATGCCCGAGCACCTTGATAACATCGGACGTACTGTTTTAATAAATCGCGCAGCTCGCGGAAACGCTGATGCAGGGAAATGTACGAGTTGCACCGTACATGCTCCCGCGCCGAAAAGATGATGAGTTAGTATTGATGAGGTGATACAAGGACGATAACAATATTTCTTATCTAAGTTGTTACTGATGATGAAAACAATTATTACAACGTGCTAGAGTGAATTAAACTTATTAAGTCTTGGGTCACCGACAACGTAAACCGCACTGAAGTCGGGTGACGTGCCCTTATGGGGCCTATCTGCGACACTAGGCTTTGATACGTGTATAACGCTCTTACTGGGACCGCTGCGGTAAACTGATTGATTGTCTAGCTTTGGCACTTGATCATCTTTTACGATTTGATTACGTAAGTAACGCGGATCACTGCACTCATCACTAACACTACACGGAATGTTTTCATGACGTGCTGGAGCGGGCCCACAAGCAGGCCCCTGGAACGGCCGCGCGGCAGTTGTGGCCGCTGCGGCAGATAACCACCTCCGTCGTAGGCTTCTCCCCACCCAGAGAGAAACTGCTGCTAAGGCGATACCGACAATGCTGTACGCTATCGCATAATGATGAATATCATGTATGTTGATGCTGTCATACAGTGGCACTGTTTCTTTCAGTTCCTTAATCTTTGTTTGGAGCTCACTCAGCTGGTTTGTATGGTCGCTGAGGTCTTCTTCAGTGGTTTTTGTGGGAGGTATAGGCATAGATAAATTGATAAGATGATTGATTGGTGATAAAGTTGGTGTTTCGATATTTGCCTTGATATGCAAATTACTCACATCTTGCTTATAAGTAAACACCGTGAAGTCCTTGAACTTGATAATACAACCTTCACTCACAGTTAGTAGGCCAGCGTTTGTGAGATATAATGACGTAACCTGATCGTCACATAGTAGCTTCACTTGACATTGTTCACAACAAAAATAAAAATATGTATTTATTCGATTGAGCACAAGCCATTTAAGTTTACATTGTTCTTGATAAGTTTGGCACTTGCTACTCATATAATCCTTCTCGCAAAAGCTTTCGTCGTCCTTGAAATGGAAAGATGGTGATCTGATAGAACATAAAATCGTGTCTGCGTCCTGTGAGATACATGATTTAAGGTCGCTTTCAGTCATTGGTAACAAAGCGTCTCTTTGTATGTTTATTGCGAGGTAACTTGATACGGGTTTGATTGAAATAATCTTATTGTTGCGTTGGTGGGGTACAGGAATGACTCTATGGATTTCGTAAGTATCACGGTGAACTAGAGGTATTTTTGTTTCAAAGATAAGATAATTCATAGACATTCGCGCTTTCACCTTTAATACATGATATATCTTCGGTAAACTAGCGCTGTTGAATGGTATAATTAATTCCTTTGAGATTTTCCCTGAGATAATGTTCAACTCGTTGCTAAGTTGGTCGGGTGTAAGAAGATGCAGACTAAGTTGACCATTGTAGACGTTAGTCAATGTGTCTAAGATCGTGTTCTGAATTTCCTTAAGATTTGTCAGAATACGGTTAGCCATAATTACTGAGAAAGTGAACTCATTTGCAACCGAATTTTCAGTCTTCCAATATGCTAGGCCATTTACTAATTTGTTTAAACGTTGGTTGATTAATTTATGTTGTGAGGTCATCAAATTCTCCATTCTCTTGAGTAAATTAAATTCAGACTCTACCACTGAAGTTTGGTTTTTCCAAAGGACTGCTAAATGATTCTGATTTTTCTTGATAAGTTGAATGTCATTTTCATACTTCTCAGCGAAAGTATTATCCAATATTCCAAATAAGCTGTTTGCTATGTACCCGACACCGTTTATCAATCCACGGCGCGTGCGGGATTTCTGCTTGTTCATCAGTAAGTCATTGTAGTGGCGTAGCTGTTCATTATCGTGTTGCAATTGTAATGTGACCGCGTCACATTGAGGCAGGTCTTTGAATGAATTACATATGTGTTGTAAATAACCGATGTACTTGTTTAATGCCTGTGTGCCTTCCCAGTATGGACTTAGATCGTAGTAGACAGCCAGGCGCCATTCATCTCTGATCAGACCCGTGTTTGTAACTTTGTCAAAGTACAAACTTTGATTGTTTTGTAGCAGTGTTATTTTATAAGACCCTTCGGTGCTTGATATAAGTGTCAACATAAATATTAATACAGCGTAGCATAATTTTGAGAGTCTGTAGGTAATTTTCTTTCGTGATAGCGATATATTACATGATTTTGTTATATTTTCCGATTTGTTATCGGGGACAACGGGTTGTACTGCTTCCCTGTTTTCTTGATAAACAGGTAGTATTGATAACTTTATTATTGGGCGTTTAATGATACCTGTCTTGGTCTTTAAAGTTACGACTCTCACGTAACCGTCTTTCCCTGGATGCAGCTGTATAACTCGGCCAAGTGGCCACCTCCCGGCGGGCAAATTGTCATCATGGATTAGGACTACGTCATCAATCTTGATATTTTCTTGACGTTGCCGCCACTTACTGCGTGCGGATAGTTGTGTTAAATATTCAGACCTCCATCTTTTCCAGATATCTTCAAACAACTTTCTAGTAAGATGCCAACGTGTGCGTGAATCTGTTTCAATTTCAAAAAACGCTAATGTAGGTCCGTTTGTAAGAAAATGTGCGGGAGTCAAACAATCTAAATCGTCTGGGTCTTCAGTCAATTGGCATAAAGGTCTTTGATTTAAACATGCTTCTAACTGTGATAGCAATGTGCTGTACTCTTCGAAAGTAAGTTTTTGATCACCCACGACTCTCTTCATATGGTATTTTAAACTCTTGACTGAAGCCTCCCATAGCCCGCCTGCCGACGGCCATGAAGGGGCATTGAAATGCCACTCAATGCCCATGTCCGTAATGTCTGAGAGTAACTCATCGTTGAAAGTACTTTCAATCTCCTCGTACTCTTTTTGTAAAATTTTGTTGGCTCCGATAAAGGTTGTACCTTGATCGCTGTACATATGTCTCGGCAGCCCCCTCCTTGCGGACATTCTGCGAAGGGCTGCTAAGAACGCTGCGGAGGTCAAATCTGATACTATTTCTAAATGTACAGCCTTTGTCACCATACAAACGAAGACTGCGACGTATCCCTTTGTGCTCTTGATACCACGTCCTTTACTAGATTTTACTAACATGTGACCAGTATAGTCTACCCCTGTATGGTAGAATGGTCTTGATGGGACTACCCTTGAGGAAGGTAAATCTCCCATTATCTGATAGTGTCGACTCGGATGATGCTTTCTGCATTTAACACATTGATAAATGCGTTTTTTGGTGGCTTTGATACCGCCTATCAGCCAATATGTTTGTCTCATAAATGTAGACGTAAGTTTAGCTCCTCCGTGATATGTGAGTTTGTGGCATTGATCAATTATTAATTCCGCTAGTCGACTGTTTTTCGGAACGATGATAGGGTGCTTCATGTCTGTATTTATTTGAGCGTTTTTCAGACGTCCGCCCACCCTTAAAACTTGATTCTGATCCAGAAAAGGGTTTAACATACAAATCTTGCTTTTAGTTGCTATTTTGTTTCCCTTTTTTAAATCTAATATTTCTTGATAAAAATATTCTCGTTCTCTCTCTCTCTCTCTCTCTAGTCTCGTTCGTTTTGCTCTTGCTTGATAATCTTGATTTTTGCTTGCTTTAGTTCACTTAATGTTAGGTATGATTTATTATACTTCTTTCTTGATAAAAATCTAAAAATCCATGATATTCTTGTCGCTTTGCTGAGCGAATTATGCTTATTAATTAACATCTTGATGATGCCGTTACCTTGATTCATAACAATATTTGATACTTGCTTTGTTTTTCTCGCCTCTTGATCTGTGACGTATTTAACTTTCTCTTTAAGGTTTTCTTGCTTAGTTGTTTCAAAGGATGGAAGCCATAAGGGTCCATTCCACCAAAGATCGTGGGTTTGTAGCTCGGACGGAGTCATGCCACGACTGGCACAGTCTGCTGGATTTTCATCCGACTTGATATAATGCCAGCATTCCGGTGGAACGACTTCTCTAATCTGTTTCACTCTGTTGGCTACAAAGGGTTTCCAGCGCTCTGGAGCTCTGTTGATCCACCCTAATACTACCTTTGAATCTACCCAACAGTGAGTGGTAATTTTGTACTCTGAGAGGCACGGCACGATTTTATATAATAACTTACTTAGTAGGAAGGCTCCGCACAGTTCCAGTTTTGGTAATGTGATGTTTTTGCTTGTTGGAACTAACCTTGATTTTCCCGCTATCATTGTAATTGTCGTTTGAACAAAGCATACGCATGCGTCGTGTACTGCATACACGACGCATGCGTATGCTTTGTTAGACGCATCTGAGAATCCATGTAGTTGAACAACACCATTTTCCGTAGTTTTTAACCATCTAGGCACATTAAACTGATTGATTTTTTCAATTATATCTGTCTTTATCTTGATCCATTCTTTTCCTATACTGTCCGGCAAGTGCTCGTCCCATTTTATATCTAGCGGCCAAACTTGTTGAAATAATATCTTAATTTTTATTGTGATTGGAGTCAACCAGCCAAGAGGGTCGAAAAGTTTCGATATATCGGATAAAAATGATCTTTTCGTTGGATATTTTTGAGAAAATGTAATTTTCGATGTAAAAGTGAATTTATCTTCCACGGGATTCCAACTTAGTCCTAGCGTTTTTGTCGACTCTGTCTGCCTAAAATCATAGTCAACTGTCTCGTGATCTTCAGTGACTGTCAATAATGCCTTTCTTTCGTTACACTTCCATTTTCTTAAATGAAAACCGCCCGACTTTAAAATATTTGTAATGTCCTTTAGAAGTTTTTGTGCTGTCTGTACAGAATGGCATCCGTGTACTAGATCGTCCATGTAGAAAGCTGTTTCAATAATATCTGGTGCTGAACTCCCTTGATAGTTCTCCCGCTCATCGTTCGCTTATGTGCGAAGTGTCATCATGGCAAGAAACGGTGCGGCCTTGGTACCATACGTGACTGTAGTAAGTTGATATTCTTATAATTTGTCCAACGTTGACTCTCTCCATACTATTTTTTGGTATTTTTGGTCCTCTTGATTCAACCAAACCTGTTGAAACATTTTCTCTATGTCGGCAGTAAATCCGTACCTGTACTGTCTCCACTTGATAATGAGACTTTGGAGGTCTTGCTGTAAATTCGGGCCCCTTTCCATAAAATCGTTTAAACTTTGGCCTGATGTCGTTTTGGATGAGGCATTAAATACGACTCGTAACTTAGTAGTAGTTGATTCCTCGCGTAAAACACAATGATGCGGTAAATAATATTCTGGTGTAGAATTGCAAACGGATGACGTCATGTGATTCATTGTTAAATATTCATTCATAAACCTTTTGTACTCAGTGGCGATAATTTCATGATTTCCAAATTTTCTTTCTAATTGTTTAAATTGGGCTATAGCTTTATTTCTTGATTGCCCTAGGCCAAAATTGATGTATGATTTCAGTGGTAAGCGAACTTCGTACCTACCATCCGAGCGGGGCGGACGGTAGTGTTCTTATAAAAGTCTATCACATGCTGATCTTGTGATGATATCGATGACTCATTATTAATGTCTTCTATTTGCCAAAATCGCTGTATTTCCTCGATGTTATTCAGGATCACGTTACATTGAAACGTGCGCTCTACATTTCCGCTCAAAATCCAACCTAAGCGCGTTTTCTGTGCGATAGGTAAATTCGGTCCTGCTTTATATATTCCTTCCAATAAAATTAAACTATAAATATCTGCACCGAATAAGATATCTACGGGGCTACTGATGTTAAAATTAGGGTCCGCCAGAGATATTGTTTCTAACAGTGGCATTATTGGTTTTGAAAGGGTAGTACTGGGTAAATTTTTCAATAAAGTCTTCATAATAAATGCATCTGTTACAAAAGAATAGTTTTCGTAATAAGACTGACAGTTGATTGAGACTATTCCTTTACAACTGCTCTCCTTGTCTCCTATGCCTGATATAACGCCGTTACACCTTTTCTGGGGCTAACGCTGCTTTTTCGGATATTAATGACGTCTGAGAGCCCTGATCTAAAAGAGCTCGGAGCTCGGAGCTGTGATACGACCCATCATACGCCTGTACCTTGATAACGGCAGTCGCTAATAAAATTTCCGACGATTGCCCTTGTAGAGACACGTGTGTGTGTCCGTGCATTTGCTGTTCCGGTTTCATATTATTGTTAGAACGCATGTCATTACCTTTGGTGACAAATGCATCATGTAAAATAGAATTATGTTTTTGATTACATTCGCGGCATCGGGTTTCTGAATAACATATCTTTCCTTTATGATCATAAAGACAGTTTTGGCATAAATTCTTATCCGTAATTAATTTGCGCTTTAGGTGTGAAGGCATTTCTAGAAATCTTGCGCAATAAAAGAGGCGATGTTCGTAATTGTTACACAAATGACAATATTTTGCGAACTTGTTATTTTGTAAGTAGGTTGGTTGCGAAATCTTTTTGCTTGACGTACATGTTTGTTTGAAATATGATGGTTTTTTGAACCTAGCGTTATTAATATTATTCGATGTTACTTGATTATTATAATTTTGATGATATGACTTTGCCGTCGGATTTTCTTGTTTCTTACGTGAAGTTTCTAGCGCTGTAAATTTACTTTCTAAGAAATCTAGGAATTCTTTCAGTATTGGTAGCTCTCTGGGATGTTTTAACGATGAAACGTACTCGTTATAAGTTTCAGAATCCAATTTTTGGCTCAGAATATGAACGAGTAATGGATCCCACCTATTGATGTCTACACCCAAGTTCTTGATAGCATTGAGTGACTCCAGTGACGTGTCGTGGACTCTCTTGATATGGCCGAATGATGATTGTTGCGCCACAGGAATGTTCATCAGTGTGTTGACATGGGATGTAAATATTAATTTCTTGTTATTATAACGGTTGTTGAGTATCTCCCAGCATGTGATATAGTTGTCAGAGCTGATTTGAAGATGTTGTACTAGTCTTTCAGCTTCTCCCCGGAGTTTACTCTTGAGAAACTGCATTCTCTGTGCACTTGATAAGGCTGAGTTATTGTGGATTGTCTCGGTAAATAAATCCTTAAATGATGTCCAGTTTTGAAAATTACCACTGAACAGCGGAAGTTCCATTTGAGGAGTTGATTTGTCTCTGTGACTAACTGACCACATCTTTTTATTGATAGATTTCTTGATATCTTCGTAAATTTTCTCGTAGTGATAAAAGGTGTTGTCGTACTCTTGATTCTTACCCTCTAGTTCACTATCAATTTCTAAATGCAACGAATCTATAGCTGACCAACGAGATTGAAGTGTACGCAATATATCGTCAAATTCCCATTTCTCCGTTACCGTATCTAATTTAATGCTTGTTACTTTTCTCTGAAAAGCTCGGAAATTACTAGCTTGCTTTCGAAGTAATTCGCCTGTCCTGCTATGGACGCCCTGAGCCCTAAAAGTAATTGTCTGCGGTGAAGCAGCATTTTCATTCGACGTGCTTTGTAGGGAAGTACCTGATTTGGACTGCTCAGTCACTCCTCCCAACGGGGTGGCGGCCCTGAGAAGCGGAGTCGCAGGTTTCGCTTCTCGAACTTGATAACCTTGTACAGCTGACCTGATATATCCAATTCGCTCCTTTATCTGCTCATACTGATTTTGATTAAAATAATCATGTGACCTAATACCATACCCACATAAGCTGACGTGATTATCCTGAAATTCACGCCAATATTTTTCCAGAGTTTTAAGTCGACGCTTGAAATAGTCTCCGGTTTTGCGCTCCGAACCATCTTTTTTAAAATTAACATAAAGCTGCTCGATGGCCTCAATTATCTGTTGCTGAGTAGCCAATAAATCTTCCATTCTTATTTGATAAAATAATTAAAATTATAAACCTTACTTGATATTCTCTTGATAGGTATTTGAAGAAGCGTGCCCTGATTGTTCACTGAGACTACCTTGATACGTCCCGGTTATCCAGTATCGCTGCAATCTTGATACACCGTATAAAGCTTCACTGATTCAGTCGACACGCGAAGCACTTTTGATTTTGTGAAGTAGCGTGATTTTTTCGAAAGATCGAAGGACCAAAAAAGGTTCAAAGGACCATCCGGCTCGAAGGACCAAAAAAGGGATGTGGGGTCCTTGATAAACCCTACACCTTTTCACTGATAGTCTGTTTGATATGATAGTTGAGAAATTATACCCGAGTATACAACTGTTCACTGATTTATTTACTTAACTGATTATGATATAATATGCTATATGATATTTGATAAGTGATTGATAGGCGCGAGCATGCCCGAGCACCTTGATAACATCGGACGTACTGTTTTAATAAATCGCGCAGCTCGCGGAAACGCTGATGCAGGGAAATGTACGAGTTGCACCGTACAACCGGAGAGGTACTCATTTTGAACATTTACTTAGATTAATTTAGTAGTTATGTAAGTTGTGTAAATATGTTATTTTCAATTGTTGTAAATAGATGATTCCACTTTTTAAATGCGCCAGAAGTACATAGGTGCTACAGTTTCTTTTATCTAACGTTATGTGAATACATTAACCCCTTGGCTTTCGTTAAGCACGCGCGCACCCAGACACAATGAAAAATCAAATGCGTCTCAAATTCGTAATGCAAAGGATTAACGATAAAGATAAATCAATTTAATTAAATTAACTTGTATCATTACTTTAGTACCTAGGTAGTTTTGCCTGTCCTAAGCCAGGATCAAAGTATGAAGGAAAACTGAGATCCTACGAATAAATAATAAGTCAGGAAGTCTAACTCAGAACAAAATGACACATAAAAAGTGGGCCTACTTCAAACCAAAACGACGTATGATTTAAAATACCATTCACTTTCGAGGTTACGAATAGACGTCATTGGTGATTTGTTTAATTTCAGAATAAATGCAGGTATTGGTCGGCGCGCATGCTGCAATGTCACCTATGACAGTCGAGTGATAGCTGCGTGGACGATGTCATGCAATAAGTGAACCAAGTCAATAATAAAACAATATTATTTAATATTTTACAATGATTTCTTTCGGCCGAGTCCACCGACGCGCCACACTCGTAACGTACTGTTACTGACTCCCTGTGGGCCGTCCGGCACAGGTACTCACCAAAGCAACCATGCCTGGTGAGCACCTGTGTCAGACGGAAGGTGACGGGGTTGTGCTTATGGCGCATCCAACGCTCGAGGACTGAATGCAAAGCAACCGTTAGGCTTTTGTCATACGACTGCCGTGCCTGGTCCTCCCCCCACCTCCGTATTAATGCTCCTGTCCTAGTCGGCGAACCCGTAGGATCTAGTAAAACGTAGGGTTCTCGCCGGGAGCCCTCCTAACCAAGACATATGAATGCGTCTCGGCAAGAACCTCCGCCACAAATTCCCACGGGGGGTCACCGGCTAGGTCAGTGGCTGTCACCCACGATACTGTTCGGTGCCAGCTGGGCCTTATCCCTCGCGGTAAGGTGACCCGCCCAAATGGATGCACCATACATCGCCATACTCCGGAGTATAGCTGCCTGCAGGCGGCGCTGGTTCCTTCGAGGTTCGGGAGGAGTCTGCCCAGCGCACTTGCCGCCTTCACGACCTTCAATCCGAATATTGACAAATGTGGGCCGAAGGTCCACCCTCCGTCTCCGTCCCTTGATCTGGGGCTCATCCTGACCCTCCCCTCTCGGATCTGGATGGTAGCTCCCGGACGGTGTCCTTTACGGCCGGTCCCGCGGAAAAGAAGGACTTTGGTCTTCTCAACTCTGACCCGAAGCCCTAACCTCTCTATGCGCCGCCCCGCCTACTCGGACACGACTTTTGTTGGGTCATTTTTATAACGCAGTTACATTTCCTGACTTATTATTTATTCGTAGCTGAGATCATATTTACTTTACATTTCATACATTATTTATTTACCACTTATACAAAGTTCATTCGATTATTTTATACCTACCACTACCATCTGTCTAAATTTAGCGCGTAAAATGCACGTGATAATACAATAGGGTAACCATATTCTGAGGCCAACAATGCATTATTTACATTTGCCTATATTTTGTTATTTATGTGGTTTTTTTTGGTGAATATAATTTTCTTTGATTGGTGAAACCATGTTCTATCACGTCCATGATTATGTCCGTTCTTCAAAAAATCAGCCTATAAGGCAAGTTGTACAGAAGACCAATGAGTACAACCAGCCACTGTGCCTTCCCTTTGTGGACTATGAGAAAGCTTTTGACTCGGTTGAAACCTGGACTATTCTGGAAGCTCTGCAGCGATGTCAGGTCGATAGGCGATACGTTGAAGTGTTGAGAGGATTATACGACGCCGCTTTTATGTCCGTTCTGGTTTCGGGAGGTCAAACAAAACCGATCCAATTGCATCGAGGAGTGCGACAGAGGGATGTTGTTTCCCCGAAACTGTTCACTAATGCTTTGGAGGGCGTCTTTAAGACTTTAAACTGGACAGAATGTGGCATAAACGTTAACGGCGAGTATCTCTCACACCTTCGTTTCGCCGACGATATCGTTATATTGACCGAGTCGCTGGAGGGCTTGCAGGAGATGCTACACAGTCTAAATGAATCCTCCCGACGTGTGGGCCTTAGGATGAACTTGGACAAGACAAAAGTCATGTTCAACGGACACGTCCTCCCTAGGCCGGTTAACGTTGATGGCATAACTCTCGAAGTCGTGCAAGAGTATGTCTATCTTAGGCATACTTTGCAGCTAGGTCGACATAACTTCGAGAGGGAAGCCGATAGGAGGATTCAATTGGGATGGGCAGCATACAGGAAGCTTAGCCATATTCTCACGTCGTCTATACCGCAGAGCAGAGACCTACGGCGCTGAAACGTAGCCTCTAAATTTACGACTGGACCGTAAGTTTACCGTAGCTCAACGCGCTATGGAGCGTGCTATGATGAGTGTTTCTTTGGCAGATAGGATCCGAAACGACGATATCTGTCAGAGAACTAAGGTTACCGATATCATGCAAAGAATAAGCTCGTTGAAGTGGCAGTGTCACACACTCAGGAGAACGGATGGCCGATGGGGCAATAAGGTTCTAGAGTCGAGGCCACGTTTAGGTAGACGAAGTGTTGGTCGGCCATTAACCAGGTGGGAAGACGATCTCCGTGCGGTGGCCGGTCCATGTTGGATGCGAGTAGCAAGGGATCGGCCGTCCGGGCGTTCATTGAGGGAGGCCTATGTTCAGCAGTGGACGAATAGAGGCTAATGATGATGACGATTGTTTAAAAAATTGTTATAAACGAATGCGTTTTTAGGGGCCGTTCAAGTATTAGTTCGCTCGCTGGCAGACCTGACAGTGTCTTACAAAGGCATTGGGTAACCGCCCTGACACATCCCCAAATTGAGTCCGTGTATATTTTTTTTTTCATAATATCTAAATTAAATAATTAATGTTTTGTTATTACAGATTATAATTTAATTTTTTGAAAATGATTTAATGATGAATTCTAATCGATGTTTTGTAATTATCATCATAGTTAAAAGCTTTTTTTTTTGTATGTGGATCTTTGATATCTGAGTTACGAATAAATAAATAAATTACGTAAGCAGATTTATTACAATTATTTACCGCCTATAGGACTATAGCGCCACCAACGTCTTCAACACCCTTCGGCACAATCCTGGAGCAGTAGATTGACAGGTGACACGGCATCATCACCTTCCACCTTGCGCAGATCCTGACGGGGCACGGCTGATTGGCGGAGTGCCCAGCATGGTCATAGGCAAAGGCGCCCCTCATCGTTGAGGTTGGCGCGGACCTGTCGCCCCCTGCGGTCATCCGAGCGATGACCGTTAGTGAAAGCGCATGTCAGGCGGTCCTCTCTTTCTGTGAGGTAGTGATATTGCTGAAGGAGGAGGCGGAGCGGGAGAGCGAGCACAAGCTGGTGCCTCTTCCCGCAAGAGAGCGCGGCGGTGACAAGCGGTTGAACTGCGGTGGCCCGTGAGGGAGCCGTGCGCGGCCGATCGGGGATCCGTTGCGCACGCGTAATGTCCGAGCTATAAGGCACTTTTATGTGTTCAGGGTGCCTTAAGCGGAGATGGAAGAGGGGACGACACCCCCCTGTCTCCAAAAGAGAGTACTAGATGGCATGGATGGGGTCTAGATGGTGATTACGTAATCACCATTTAGACCCCCCACACCCCATGTCATCAAAAATAAGCAAAACAAAGACTAAAGGATAACTTATTGAAAAATCGCGATAAAAATTTTTGGACCGCGGATTATTGTTCATTGATCTATCTTGCAGGCGCCTGAATTTTTTCAATTTTTAATTTTCATATTTAATAAGTTTAATAAATATTTATTCATTAATGGTCCGAAGGGGGCATGGCTTGCGCAAGCCAGAGTAGTTTTCGGGCGTATTTTCAACCCTTTGGGGAAATTATAAATATTGGTCCTACAGTTCCGAGAGTCGAAAAATTTAATTAGGAAATTTCTTTTTTTTTAACTATTCAAGATAATTAAAATTTGAATTATCTTGAATAGTTTTTGAGATATTGGCGAAAAATCAAACCCCTTTTTTTTCACTTAATTGCTTATAACTGTTGCACTTTTTGCGAGCGGCCTTGGCATTTTCTCAAAAACTATCTACATGCCATTCCCAATCGAATGACAAAGAGTATGTAAACACTACGTTATATTGCTCTGTGTCGAATAAACGTAGTGATTACATTCTCTTGGGTGTCGAATGACACCTCAATCATAATTTTCCATAGAGGTATATTCGTTGTAATTTTCGGAGAAGGCGAAAAATGTTTGACCTATAAAGCATTCATTGACTAGACTACTAGTTAGAGAAGTCACAATGATTTTTCGATACATAATGTTTGACTCAAAACTTCGTAGGCCTAGTTAAATTGCGCGTACTGTTATTTCCGTGTTATTTCCATACTGGTTACCTTAGTAACACAAATTTTAGTATGTTTATGATATGCTGTCATTTCTAACACTTAAATTCATATTAACATTGTCGAAACATATCGCTATAAAGTTTAATATATAATAAAACCTATAATTTGCTCGATAGTTGATATGATTCAAAAGGATTATAAGTCATATTTATAAAATCAGAATACCAATAGTATAATCATAATATAAAGGAACAACAGAAGAAATCCGAAAATCTCAATAGCTGCATAATGTCAATTTAATTAAAAATAAATTACTATGTACTTATGTGATGACTAGGTAAAAGGTAAAAAACTTTAAATATTATGTTAAATTCAATTTTAGAAGTGTGTCTTGAAAATTATACTTTAAAACAAAGCCATACTATTATTTAAAGCTTAAAAAAAAAACATTTAGATTGCCTGGTATGACTATCAGACACCTACCTTTTTTTTCTTTTACGCCGGGAAATGCTCTGAGGCATCGCGCCTGGGGATTGGGTCTCCCCAGGTGGGTATGTGGGACTCGCTATGGTAAATCGTCCATTTTACATTACAGCTCTACCCTCTAAAACCCGGCGAGTGCCACCAGTGCCGCCTTGGTGAAGTGCCCCGGATCTGTTAAGCTAACAGGGCACCTCGACGGCTAGTCAGTCCCACAAGGGACCGACACCACCTCCACAGAGGGTTTTTCCCGCACTACAGAACAACCCCTCCCAACGTCGGGACAGTACAATGGGGTGAGGGTCCCATCCTCACCCCTTGCCCCCTGCTCTTTTGTCCCCTCTTCTTATAAGAAGGATACAAAGAGCCCCCTCGGCTCAATTGGCTTCGCCAAAGGTGCTGGGCTCACCCTAGGCTACTGAGCCCCACCGCCACGTCAAGGCCTGAACCATGGTGGGGATCAGACACCTGCCTGCCTAGCATGCGCGCCACGACAAAATTTTGTCTACCCTTTGTCTATCCTTTTCTCGTATTATCTCTCGGTCTACAGTAGCTAACAGATCATTAAACTTTAAGCTCATAAAAAAACCGGGTGCCTATTTTTTGTATACCGTGGCGTTTTCCTAGTATATTTATATAATTTCGGTATACGAAGAGTGTTCTCGTAGTAGCACTCTTCGCATTACCCTAACGGGT